>OX451403.1:10552822-11218039 GCA_949629135.1 Eremobia ochroleuca | reverse complement strand
TCACATGTTGGCACACTTATTATACACACACACAAACCTGCTCACACACTCACAAAAATACACACACACATATACTCACACAAATATTGTATGTTTATCCAATAATATTTGGTATGGAAGAGCGGAGTCTCCCAACAGGCGTTACTTGCTTAAAGGGAGGCTCCAATCACTAATTCAGTTGTAATATGTTGAAGAAATAAATTATTTTTGATTTTGATTTGATTGTAGATGGCGATTTGGCACACCAAAACTAAAAGTCGTTTTTTAGTGTAGATAACGGCTATGTGATGGGTCTTTTTACACCCTGAATACCCTATTCTTATTGACATAAAGTTCATTTTGTGCTAATGAAATAACACGAATATTTTCCCGAATACTTCGTTGTAGACTGTAGCGTTAGTATGAGGTTTGTGAAAAGATAGGACACAATATAGCATGCGTTACCTGTAACCCAGCCCGTACCATAACGTTATCCCGGCCCACAGCGCCGAGGTACGAGTCGTTGCGCAGGCGCCGCGGCGGGGCAGCCGGCTCGCCGGACCCTTGCTGCTCGAATGTGTTCTCTACTAGGAATGGGGGTATTTCTGCCACCTGTCGAACAAAACATCAGGTAATTTTTTTGGATTTAGCGACTTTCTTTCTAGTATGGAAAATTCGTAGGATCGTCGAAATATGGTAATTTAATAAGTAGGAGTTTAAATACAAACTCTTTTCTAGTTCCACGAAAGTGTGAAAAGAAAGTTATTTTATTACTTGTAAAGTGTAGTTAGCTTATACCTGTCCAATCAGGTTTTATTAACTTATGATGAAGATAAGTAAAAGTGTTTTTTTTGTACACTGGATAGATATAGACATATGTAGACAATACCCAGAATTTGATTGACTGCGACCGGTCTCCCTCGAATTAGACATTCCTCATATCATATTTATAAATGTATCACTACATATTATAAAACAAAGTCCCCAGTCGCGTCTGTCAGTCTGTCTGAACGCGATAAACTCAAAAGCTGCCCAACGGATTTTCATTCGGTTTTCACCAATGGACGGAGTGATTCCTGAGGAAGGTTTAGGTGTATGACTCATTCGGGTTTTGTGTAAATTGGTTGAAATATGACGATGTTTGTAGAAGATGTCGGTACAAATCATGCCAACTGGGAGCTTTACTGGCGTGTGCCGCGCAAACCAATAGAGTCTGTACCCGGTGGTACATTCCCGTGGGATATATTCCACCATACACGCGGGCAAAAGCTAATATTTTTTGTTTAATTAATGCTTGGCAGCTTTCGAATGCAAATCCTGGTTCATAGCTACCATATCTTGGTATTACGACTTAATCGACGTGGTATTTCCATTGCTTAGTCTTGCAGTACAACGTATAATCAGCTATGCATATCTAACACATTGGTCGCTGTCGACTCGCCTCACGAGCAATCAGGTCGGAACCGTCCGAGCGAGGGAAACGATGATATGCCATCAGAATAAAGTTAAATGTATGTTAAGGCGAGAGAAACTTAGAGGAGGTAGTCCCTGATAGTTTAAAAGTTTTAAGTTTGGACATATAAGAGGTCTAAAATACGTCCATTTCATGAAATATCAATCAATGGCCCCGATTCCCTTGTTCAGTAACTAAATTTAAGTTCAGTGCATCTTTTTCTTTCTATTTTATTAAGACAAGGACATGGGAATCCGGCTCAGCCTTTACGTCCACAATCCCCCCAGCGCATGCCCGCCTAGCTGACGGGCCCTGCATGTCCCCCCGGGTGGGGGGCTACGGGATGGGCCGGGGACACCTGGCCATTCCCGTCCGGCACTGGTGGAAGCCTGTGCAATGCAGGCGAGGGTGAAACCCCCGCACCCGTCGCCTGCTGGCTTCCACCTGGGAGGAGTCGGAGATGACTGTCATACTGACGTCTTCTTCGACCCCTCCTCCGCCCTTCGACCCCTCCTCCACCCTACGACCCCTCCTCCGCCTTGGCCGAAGCCCCTGGGCAAATGCACCAACTGTGTCCGCGCTTGATTTACACCCTGATTGGTTATTGTTATTTAAGAGTTAGTAATTTTATACCGGGTGGTTAAATAATGCAGAATCTTGGTACTGATAACTTACATTCATCTGTATCCAGTCCTTGTACAATGCTATGACGCGTCTGACAGCGGCGGCGTGTGAGAAAGGCAGGAGGAACGCTTGCCGGAGCACCTCTATCGTGAAGTCGACGTGTTCGCGCGACGAACAACAGAGCACATCACGCACCACTAGTTCGGAACTAAGCTCTTCCAATACTCCGGAACCTGGATAGTAGGAAAATGATGTGTTGAGAAAATTTTTGGAAAAAAAAAAACTATATGCCTAAGAACATCAAAGCGAAATAAAGACTTT
Organism: Eremobia ochroleuca; assembly: GCA_949629135.1. Taxonomy (NCBI): domain Eukaryota; kingdom Metazoa; phylum Arthropoda; class Insecta; order Lepidoptera; family Noctuidae; genus Eremobia; species Eremobia ochroleuca. Next base: position 11,215,662 of record OX451403.1, on the reverse strand, counting down.
CTGGGTTATGTAGTGTCTATACTTTGAGATGGAAGGCTTTGGCTACGAACAAAGGAGACACCCACAAAATAAATCTATAATACTGATTAAGCTTAGGTATAACAGGACCTAATTGGCGCAGCCGTGAGGGAGACTATGGTTTCAAAGTTTTTATTTTTGTGTACATTAACCCGGATCAAATAAATTGATCATCTTTCTATTTGAGAAATTAGGAAAAGATCTCATCATTTAAGTGAATCGTAATTTCCCTTTTGGTTTCATCTAATGAAGCATAGGATTATTAATATTTGCTCGTACGCATACGCTTTTCAAACTTTCTGTCACCCGAAGTTTTTGTACGACCGGCTCTGTGACGCACGTAGCGCTGAATATTTTCGCGGTTAAATTGGGTTCGGGATTTTTGTAATGAATACAATTAATATATCCATCTAAATCTACAGGCAACTGATAAAAAGTCACAAACCTGACTCCAGGCTAGGATGTGGAGTATTAGAAGCAGAATCATGAGACGAAGCTCTACTCGAATCCGACGGATGCCCCACAGTGAACGAAGTTTCTTCCTCATGATGTAACGACGTGGCCGGGGTAGGTGTGTTCGAGTGTGGCAAGTGCGACCCAGTGCTGGTCATAGAAGAAGGCTGGCCGCCGTCACTGCCTTGCTTCTTCATGAAGTGCGCGTAGCTCGCAACCCATTTGATGAGGGTCACCCGGCATAGTACGTAATCGTCTTCTAAGATGTTGTGTTGGACAGGAAGTTCTGGGGGTAAAAGTTAGTGTTATTAATTAGATTTATACAGGCATTGAATTTCAGAAATTGGAAAATTCATCTCAAACAAATTCTTGCGTGATGTGGGCACACAACTTTATCCCCAAGGCATAGTGAGTGATTTATGAATATAAACCATTTGCAAGACTTGGATGAAAAGAGAAAGTTATTTTGGTGAGATTTTTGGTGATACAAATAGCTCACTATTCTCTAATTTTTTTATACAGCAGTTAGATCAAGGTGGTCATATCAGTATAATAGAATGCAACAGCTTACCTAAATTAGGTTTATAAAGTGAATTCTTGACATTAAACTGAGGGCAGATCACAGGCAAATAATAAATCTTGAATTTCTCCAGTAGAAATGCGAAACATCTCATTGCCTTTGTATGACATCTGTCCCTCCATTGGATCTTCGTAACTGACGTGGCCATTCCGTCGAGAAGTATTTCAAAGAAATATTTGGTCTCATTGTCAACAGCTTTTTCGTTAGCACTTGGTGGGAGAAGTGGTTGAATCTCTACACTCTGGACTGGGTTCAAGGCATTTGTATCATGGAATATGGAAGCTGACACGTTAGCCAGTTTCCCCATGATCCCAGTTGGGGTTTGCTCTACTACCACTTTCTTTGCATTATCTACAGCAGAAATAAAGTTCGGATGGTGCATTATGTCTTCTATACTGAAGTCGCCCGAGCCGTGTGTTTCGTTCGCTGTAATGTTCGGCTTCAGAGGAGAACCAATCGGTATGATGATTGGCTCCGGCATGCCAGGTACGAGTGTGGCGAACATTTTGTGCACTTCATTTGGAGCATTGTCACCAAGTGCTTGGTACCACAGTAAGAAATATCTAAAAGCAAATATTACATTGGAATCATCTTTTCATTGTTTTACTACCGAGATTTGTATTTTTTTTTTATGATTACTGGTACCTGATAGCCTCTGCTCGTAATTTCTGTGAGTTCCCACTATGGAGGAGTTTCGAAAATATTCTCGTCAACGAGTGTAACTGCCATCTTTTCCCGATCAGCTCTGGCAAGAGGCATAATACTTTGTCTAGAAGGGATAATGCCCCTTCTAGCTCTTCTCTGCCTGCCTTGTGTACTAGAACGCATAACAAATAACTGAATTTGCAAGTAAATGAGACAGTGTAAGGTTACCATGAGTGTTACGTGAAGCTGGAAACAATGTTGTTTTAAAATGGTCATTAAAGAACTATTGTGTTTTCTATTGTCCAACCCATTAGCGACATATCTGTTAGGCGTGACTCAGACTTTTGTTATGAACATTTTAATTTATCCTTGTTTAAATACGGCCTGTAAATGGTAAAACCTCTGGTCAATATGTAAATTATGACTTGGCTTACTCAATAATGTTATATAAGACGGCGATTCAGTCACCTGCATCCGCAAAGGGGGTGATTCTACCCGTCATTTTAAACAACTTTCGCTACGAAACTCTTCAATTAGTGGGGAAAAAAAATTTGTATATAACAGTTTCTACTTCTATTCAACAGTTTTCGATGCATGTATGTTTTTTTTTTTTTTACAATACGGGTAAAGTTTCATAGCGAAAGTTGTTTAGAATGACGTATAGAATCAGTCCCCTGACGGATGCAGGTGACTAGATCGCCAGCCTATATAGAGAGACCAGCTGGTCAATAATTCTATGACAGTACATGCTTATCATCCCAAGGCAAGTGATGACAAATCCAGTGTTTATGATAACATGATGGTTAATCTAATGAGATAAGATAATGACATCTACCAGGATCAATGTCAAGCACCAAATTCAATGCACACATGAAAATGATTTCTAATGCACAGAGGAGCTGAATAATGTTTAAAGTTTTGGTATATTTTTATCATTTAGTTCTTTTCTTATTATTCTACTTATGTTTCTGATTTCATACAGGATGGTATGGACATCGACGCGCAAACTGTGATCATGAAGTCACACATGCACAAGATTCAAAAGACATAGGAATTTTTCATTGGTAATAATAAATAAAAAAAACAGCTGTTTCATGGATGGTGTGCAGTCAAAATGTATCCAAAAAGATATTAAAAAAGAAAAAAACAACGAAAAATACAGGGCGCTTCAGTTTTATGTACAAGTACTGAATCCATGGTAGGTTGAGCGTCGACATCCCTACAGTCCGTACCATCCTGTAATACCCATTCATATGATAGTAGGAAAACAATATTAACCCGTAACCACCTACCACCGGTCCCTGGAACCGCAACGGCAACTAGCAAATAAAGGTTAAGGTAAGTTTACTTTCATTACACACACTTATACATTTTGTGACTATTGTTTTTTCCTAAATAAATTATGTGTAGAAAAGGTATGTAGACGCGCACTGTCCTACGACACTGCTATCGAAATATTTGAATGCAAAAATACGTTGCGGTCTCAGTGACCGCGGTGGTTAAGGGTTAATACACTTGATCATTGTGGTTTGTAAGTATACAACAAATTATGTCATAATTACCTAACAATAACTTTAAACATTTTGGATAGAAAAAGGGGAGGCTGTTGCCAAGCACTGGGACACAAAATAGAGTAAAAAAAAAAACTTTAAACATTATTCAAAGAGTTTATAGTACATGACAAAAAGGTTGATTTATGGAACATGAGTGACTCTCTGATGATCAAAATACCCAAAACTCACCAAGATGAAATGGAAGTTCTGTAAGTACCGCAAAAAACAGAAAAATAATAAGTAAATATGTGTGTACATTGGAATCATGTATCATCTATGTCAAGAAATTATAATAGCAGTACCTACTAATTTTGTTATTAATTAATTTCTATAAAACATTTTTGATTCTGTGGTTCATCTAAAATTTCTTTAAAATGAATGTATGTTTATACAGATGCCAGCACATCAAGCTACCCGAAACTATCAAATTTTCTTAATCAACTTTGAACCTTATACTTCAGTGATAAAGTTGAAAATATATTATAGTAATTTGAGAGATTGTAGTAGTTTGATGTGCTGGCGTCTGTACTATTTTCACAGGTATGCAAGACGGACACATCACATTACACTCAATCACTCCTTCTCAACATGAATGTTAGGATTTTAAATTATTTATGACATTTATTTACAACTGTTTCTAATAAAAATTGAACATAATAGTTACCTCGTTGTCGCAGGTTGTTCTCAGCTTGGATGAAGTTATCGTACAATATGAAGTAGACATGACTGAAGTTGCCCTCAAAGTAGTTTTTGGCTTCATCAGTGTCGAAATGTTCTAGAACAATACATTTGCTGGTAAAAATGTTACGATTATTTTATTTTATTAGTAATATGAGTGAGTGTTAGTTTAAATACCACATAGATAAGGGTTGTATGTGTGAGGGGCTTATGGGTAAGTAATAACAGCCGCACGGGTAGGTCGATCAGGTTAAGCTACGGTCGCCGCGGTCCGTTGATGGGTGACCATCTTCACATACCATGACCCCTCAGTGCCTCGGAAAGCACGTTAAGCCGTTGGTCCCGGCTGTCATTCGTGGATCTTTGACTGTCGTTACAGGTCATCAGTAGACCGAAAGTCTGAAAACCAGTCTTTCTGAGGGGTATTGTATTACCCAGTAACTGGGTTGTGGACGTCAGATAGGCAGTCGCTCCGTGTAAATTACTGGTATTCAGCTGTATTTAGACTGGAAGCCGACCCCAACATAGCTGGGAAAAGGCTAGGCAGATGATGATGAGATAAGGGTTGTATTCATTGTTCATTGTTGAGTTAAGTGGTTGCAGATTACTAGTCTTTCTTTCTGCTAATATCATTTGGCAGTAAACACCAACATGCATAATCTGCCTATTATGTTCCCACTGCTGAGACACAAGCCTCCTCTCTGTGAGAGGGAGTGCGCCGTAATCTACTATGCCCAGTGCGGGTTGGTAGATGTCACATGGCTTCGAATTTTTTGGTTCTAGGACACACAGTTTCCTTTCAACGTTTTCTTTCACCGTTTTGAGAGCAGTGGTGATGAAATTAAATAGACAAAGTAAAGTGACTGTTGGGGCAGATACCACTGGGCCACTACGGCTCTGATCATCAATACCTTTTTCCAATTCTGCCAAATTGCCTTTTGACTTTTGAGGGGTAAAAAAAAAAAACAATATAGGGTGACTGGTAATTAGTGACCGATACTTAAACACATGATTCTACTCATCATTACAAACAACTTTTACTATGGGACCAAATCCGAAATCGCGAAAAAAAGTCAGCTGTTCCCTACATTTATGTTCGTACGAGTCGTCAAAATAACAAAAAAAAATGAGGGAACAGCTGATTTTTTTTCATCATTTCAATTTTTGTCCCATTATAAAACTTGTTTGTTGTCATGAGTAGAATCATGTGTTTAAGTATCGGTCACTAATTCCCAGTCACCCTATATACCTAGTCTTTTTCCAACTATGTTGAAGTCGGCTTCCGGTCACTGTATACAGTGCATACCAGTATTTTACATGGAGCAACTGCCTATCTGACCTCCACAACCCAGTTACCAGGTAACACAATAACTCTTGGTAAGACTGGTTGACAGACTTCTGGAAGGGACTTCTTATTATATTGCTGCCAAGGACTTGGAAAGTAGGGTGAATGTCCTGCAGGTAAATAAACTACTTGTATGCCAATTCAGCCATTATAATAATGTAGTCAATGTGAAGTTCAATGGCTTTGTTATACATTATAAATGAGATTGAGTTATTGATCGTAAATTTAACAAAAAACTCATTTCTATTACTTATCAAAGTCCCATTTGAGTTAATAAACCTAAAGATTTGAACAGTAAATATTCTGGATAAAAATTTGAATATCTTTTTAAAATAAAATACTGTGGCATTAAGCCGCATTTTGTAGGTGAAAAGCTTCATTTATTATGTCCTCATATTTAAAATCCACAAAACAAGAAAGGCATTAACCTAGAAATGAAGAGTGATCTCATATGGAGATTATTGTACACATCACAATAATATTTTAGACAATAGAAATTGTACTGCAATTAGATGTCAACGCAACATTATACGTTTGTTTAAAATCACAATCAAATTGAAGTGAAACTTTAAATACTACTTCCTCCATACAATAAACAGTTTGTAAGTTGAGGCGCATCAAATACAGTTATTCGCGACTAATTAGCATGTACGGAATGTGTTAGGTGTTGATGCTACAAAAACCTCATAATTGATCTCCTCGTCTCCTGAGACCTTTTTCCACCCTAGGAATAACAATAAACCCATTAATTTCTTACCTAAAACGATTTTTAAGTGTTTCAGTCGGGTTGCTGAATCCTTTTTGGAGTCTTGTATTTTAACTGTCGATTTCTTAACATCCTGGTGAGATTTCTTAGTAAACATTTCGGATGTGATTTTATAGCATCATTACGTAGATTCTTTTCATTCTCAGAATAAAAAATACAGTAATTTCACATTGTTTTCTTTAAGTTTTCACTCCCATTTTGACATTTCACTTACATAAAAATCTCGGTTGACGTAAACACTAAAGGTCTGTTCGTTTTAAGGTACGTTGCATCAAAACGTCAAACGATTCAAAGAAATCGTAATTTTTAGTAAGTAACCTAAAAATGAGAAATTAAGCAATTTAGGTGTTTATATTTTTACATTGCGTAGGAAGACTCGTGGTCCATTACATTTAAATAATTGCTTAAATTATATTAGTTTAGTCCTTCTAGTGAGGCGTATTAGCGAATAAAACGCTCAATCGAACGCGGTCTACTTTTTTAAAAACTTTTTATGTCAATGGAATGTTATTAGACTGCCTAAGGACCGCTTTACATATGATAACTTTTTTTTTTACGATCAAATAAAATCGTTCTAATAGGGAAAGCATGTAGAAAACAATAAATAGTAAGTTAGTTGTGGTAGATTCATAGCAGGTTAATCTACCTACTTCACCGCACCTACTAAGAGCATATTAATACAACAAGCGCTAAGATCGCAAGGCCACACGCACTGCATTCTAATAGAAAAAATAAATACCTATGTGAAAGACTTCGTCCAAGTATTACCAGAACCGTTCCTATTTCAACCCAGTAGCGACGCTTGTTCCGGTGTGAAGGGTATGATATTTCTGGGTATGATATTTCTGGGTATGAAGGTACCAGCACATTTTTAAGCTTTGTCTCTCTATAAGGTGGTAACGGATTATACCTTCCGCCTGAGACAGAGATTTATCATATCACACCGCAGCATAGGCATCCTAACGATCGTCTATGAGGCCGCACGGTACAGACGCCAGCACATCAAGCTACTACAATCTGTCAGATTTCTTTAATAGATTTTCAACTTTAGTGCTAAAGGATAAGGTTCAAAGTTGATTGGGAAAATCTGACAGTATCGGGTAGCTTGATGTGCTGGCGTCTGTACAATTCGGCTGAACCCGGCGGAAAATGCTGCCTGGCTGAGCCGTATTATGGCGATATAATACCCGAACAAATGTGTAGCACTCCTGAACGCTAATAGAAGATATCAATCAAAATACTTAAACATGCAACTTTTGTTCATGGTGACCTATCTACCTAATGTTATTAATATTGGGTTGGCACAAAAGTAATGAGACTACAAAACTCTATACATTTCCTTTTTCAAGTTATTTTTTTTCGATAATATTCAAGAATGTTGTAGAAAATTCTAGGCACTTGTGATGAGGGGGTATAAAGCCGCCCTCGCGATCGATTTAGTCAGTTTGAAGAAAGATGGATGGGCGACAAATTCGAACACTATATTATACGAGTACCTACTTGCTAGGTCATAGTGCGCGGGTTGCGGCTGACAATATCGACACTGCATTGGGCGCTGGAAGTACAAGCCATGCGACGGTGGTTCGATGGTTCGTTTTAAATCAGGAGACAGGAGCCTTGAAAGTCAGCCACGCTCAGGACGACCACCCGCAGTGAATGTTGACGATTTACGCTGCGAACTGCAGTAGAATCCGGATGCTACTACTCGTGAATTAGCACTTAACTGCAGTCACCACGCCGTGGAATACCATTTGCATGAGCTTAGTATCGAAACGTTTTGGCTCGGTGGGTACCGCATATCCTTACAGACGCCAGTCCTGCAGTCCGTGTCGCTATCTGTCAATCACTTTTGCTGCGACCCCGACGTAAAGAGTTTTTGTCTCATCGGGTTACTGGAGATGAATCATCAATTCATTACAAGAACGATACACGTCGTGCTTTTTGGCTGCTTCGAGAAGAAACGCCAGCAACTCCACCGAAGCTGAGTCAAAAGAACCGCTTAAAAGTTCTGCTTTGCTGTTTCTGGAACGCGCAAGGCATGCTGTTTTATGAACTATTACACAATGAAACTATAAACGCTGACAAATATTCAACCCAGCTCACCAAACTATCTGCTGCTATCAAGAAAAAACGACGAAGACTAGTCAATGTACTTTTACTACACGATAACGCTAGACCTCACGTCGCATCCGTTCGCCAACTGGAGAACTTGGGCTGGGAGACGATACCCCACCCACTTTATTCCCCAGACCTCGCCCCATCAGACTATCATTTGTTTAGAGCCCCGAAACATCATTTGCGGGGTAAACAATTTAATGATTTCTCTGATGTAGAGGCGGAGTTGAACAACTTTTTCGAGGCACAGCCATCAGAGTTCTGGGCGAAAGGCATCCAAACTTTGCCGGATCGTTGGCAAGAAGTCTTAGATGTTATTGGTGATTACATCATTGACTAAGCTTTTTTCATTGTAATAATAATAAAAAATATATAAAACGTAAACCAAGTGTCTCATTACTTTTGTGCCAACCTGATGGAAGCGAGGTTGCTGCGGGAAGGATGAAAGGGTTCAACAGCAGCTCACCGTCTTCCTTTACCAATCAATTCTCTTTGTCTTCTTTTACGACACTGACCGATAAAGATAGGGTAGCATTTTGATTGCCGAAAAGCGCGGTCTCTTTGAGTGACGGTAATTTTTTTTTTTATGTGTAACATCTTTCCTCTCGCTTTCCTGCAATCTGTGGGAGTAATATCGTGAAAAGAAACGGAAGTGTGTAACAGGAAGCTGGAGATGCGCGCGCTATTTGATTTGACCAACAAGCGCCCAAATATAAAATTTTAAATCTCCTAGTGTTGATTAAATAAAATACAATTTTTATTAAAAATAATTATTCTTCTTTACGAAAAATCATTTCAAATAATACCTGAATCATTTTTTTTCAGGATAGTGTTAATGTTGCTTATTACCAAGGTGAGATGTCAGATGTTACACTGTACACATCATAAATATGCGCTTACTATAAGGCTTGATCGTTTTTTTTTTTTGTAAAAACCAGCTCGGGAGAATCACGAGAAAAAAGAAACACCAATCTCAGCGTGCCCTCGTTTCACGTGAGCTTTTAGTATTAGTGACAGACAGCCACATGCCATCTTGCCTGTCGGATTAGAGCATAAGAGCTATAATGTATTGTATTTTTTTATTTTTTTTTGTACCTAATCGTTGGGAAAGCCCCTGCATTTCAAATTAAAACTTGTAAAAGGGTTTCTTCTACTTAGGTTAGGTAGGTTAAAATACAACGTTAGTATTAAATTTCACAGGTAACAGTAGCTATACAAGCTGTAACTTAAATAAAGCACAACCTCATAAGGGGTCATTGTACTCATTATTATGAACAACTTTTACCATGGGACCAAACCTGAAATCGCGAAAAAAAAAATCTGCTGATCCCTACATTTATGTTCGCATAGCTCGTCAAAATGTAGGGAACAGCTGATATTTTTTTTCCCGATTCGAGCACGACACGCATCGAGTATGCCTGGGACGCACTGGGACGACGTGTACGCCAGCGAAATTCCTCTCCAATCACGTTTCGCGAACTGAAAGAAGCACTGATAGAGGAATGGGAGAATATTCCTCAGCATCGGCTCAGAAATCTGGTGGAAAGCATGCCAAATCGCTGTAATCCAAATATTTGTGCCGCACGGAACAAATATTTGTATGACTTACAAGTAGTGGTTCCGGGTCTGGCTGTTTGTGTATGTGACTTTAAATGTTTGTAAACGCACCCACAATACAGGAGAAAATCCTAATATCGGGCAAGGTTATTAAAAAAAAAAAAACTAAAATGTCACGTAAAAATTGCATAAGTATTTGATACCGTAGCACATTTTTCGAAATCTAGTGAAAATGGTCATTTTTACTTAACTTTTAATCAAAATAAACTTCATAATCTTAAACTTTTATGACATTTATTTAGGCACTATAAAATCACTACATAGTATAAAACAAAGTCGCTTCCCTGTCTGTATGTCCCTATATATGCTTAGATCTTTAAAACTGCTCAACGGATTTTGATGCGGTTTTTTTTAATAGATAGAGTAATTCAAGAGAAAGGTTTATATGTAAAATACATGCATAATATAGTAGAGAAACACTGATAATTTTAGAGGTTTCTAATGTTATGTCGTAAATAAACACATTTTTTTGCGCTTACATTGTAAACGCTGGCTGAACCCGTCGAGATAGATCAAAATAATGTACAGACGCCAGCACATCAAGCTACCCGAAACTGTCAGATTTTCCCAATCTACTTTGAACCTTATGCTTTAGCGATAAAGTTGAAAATCTATTAAAGAAATCTGACAGATTGTAGTAGCTTGATGTGCTGGCGTCTGTACATACTACAGTATTGTACACCTTAAAAAGGTCTACAAAAAAGTCCGCGATGGTATATGTCTATCTCTTAGGGATAACCCACAATAACCATTTTTATCCTATACTTTTTACGAAAAAAATTATCAGTGTTTCTCCATTGCACCCGTGCGAAGCCGGGGCGGGTCTCTAGTTGTCTATAAAACAGTCTTTACTTCACCCTCAGGCTTCATCTCTGTGAGAGGGACTGGGCCATATCTACCACGCGGGCTCTGTGAGGGTTGGCGGATGTCACATGTCTTCGAATTTTTGGTTCTAGAACATGCCGGTTTCCTCACGATGTTTTCCTTCACCGTTTTGGGAGCAGTGGTGATAAAATAATTTACACAAAGTGTCTGCTTGGGTTCGACCACACAACATGTAAGTCGCCGGCTGGCACGCTGCACACACGACCCTAAATCGAGCTTGGATTCTAAATTATGTGAAATAATGCGACTATATTCATTGTCAATTTGTCACCCTTGACTCCGTAAAACAACTGTTTTAACTTTCAACCAATGACAGTCATTCAACAACCCCTGTTGAGTTCGTAAGTCGTAACCATGGATTTTTGTAGACAAACATAACTAATTAATAAGTATTTCTCTTTCCATTTACTTATCGATAAGTATGAGAAAAAGAAAAACCATTTATGTAGGTAGGTATTTCATTTAAGTTCTCATTTCCAATTTATACTGCATTTATTAACCTTCAAGCGGGCGCGCGGACATTTGTAACGCCAGCGGTCGCGCGTAACCTAAAAGACCTATAGGATATTTCAGGGATTTAAAACACTAATTATTTAATATTTTTTGTATGTATCACATTATCATTATGTTAGGACATAAGCAAAATTATAAAATCAAAATAATATTCTAATTTTCTTTGGATTTGTAAGCAATTTGGCATCATAAATGTATCGAGAATCGATCGAATCGCGGTCGATTCGACGCCGCGCGACTGCTTGAAGGTTAAAAGGGAACTCCCAGAAACCCGTATAAATAACTGATTTTCAAATCAATAACTGATAACACTAATTGTGACGTAATATTTTATCGGTATTGAGGTAATGCCTTACGACCTTGCTTTACCTACGTATGATCTTATTTTCTAAGATCGGTAGGATCTTCTCTTGAAGAGAGAAAAAGAGTTTTTTAGGTACCTATTAGGGATGGGCCGAACGTGGTTTGGACCGAATTCGAACTTCCCGATTCGATAAAAAGTTCGATCGAACTTCGGTTATTTTCACAAAGATTTCTTCAGAGGACACTTCGGATAGAATTTTTAGCTCAGTAGAATTTGTATCGCCTCCTGGAAGCTCCTTAACGAGCGACTATTCTCAGAGGCTGGAAATGTACAGACACCAGCACATCAAGCTACTCTGTCAAACTTTAATAGATTTTCAGCTTTATCGCTGACGCATTAGGTTCGGGTAGCTTGATGTGCTGGCGTCTGTACCTAAGTATACGAACAAAAAGGTAACAGACTCCTGCCAGATAACTTAAAATCCTTAGTGTTTCTGCACCCTAACCTTCCCTTGGTAAAAATTAAATACCATTAAATAATAAATAAGATTTCATCTAACACTTATTTATTACTTACTGGTATTTAATATTTACCAAAGCTAATAAATAAGATTTCACCTAACACTTTTATTAAAATTCAAGAGGGGGCACGTGGCTACATAATAACAGCCGCACAGGTCGATCGATCAGGTTAAGCTACGCTTGCCGCGAATGGTCTGTGGATGGGTGTGGATGAGTGTGGATGGGTGATCTTTACATACCGAGACCCCTCAGTGCCTAGGAAAGCTCGTTAAGCCGTTGGTCCCGGCTGTCATTTGTGGATCTTTTACAGTCGTTACGGGTGGTCAGAAGCCCGTAAGTCTGAGAACCAGTCTTACCAAGGGGTATCGTATTACCCAGTAACTGGGTTTTGGAGGTCAGACAGGGAGTCGCTCCACGTAAAATACTGGTATTCAGCTGCATCCGGTTAGACTGGAAGCCGACCCCAACATAGTTTGGAAAACTTTTATTAAAATTCAAAATTCTGATAATATTTAAATACAATATTTTACGAGAGCTGCCTTTTTAGTCGTGTCGTTTGCAAACCTACCGCAGTTATTAAAAAAAAAAACACAAGGACAACTGACAATTCTTAGTTCGAGCCTCGAAGTAATAATATGTCCGTAAGTGATACAATGTTGGAATCAACCGTAACTTACGAAGTAGACCCCCTGGATGTTTTGTCAAATTGTAACAACCGTGCGAAGCAGCGGGTCAAGCGGGTGGGATGTCAGATACCTACTTACTTTAAAAATGATGCATTAGTTATAAGTTCAATAGAGATCATCTCGAAGCTATATAAAATGTCGACATAGTAATCTCTGTATCCGTGCTTATTTCATGTCATATCAGCAGATCCATTCCGCGGAATTCACGTTACAAACTTAAACACATTTTTTTATCATCCAAAACCCGTTTTAATTTGTACGCATGACGTTCGATTATTTGTATATAGCTCCGAACATTGTCTCGGGGCAGCCTAGTCGCTCTCGAGCTGTGTATTTATGAGCTCGTACTTAATATTAACTTAATTTTGTTTTGATAGTTACTCAGTCTAGTCAATTCAGTTTGTAGTGTCACAGTGGTTAAATTTATGAGTTTGTTCAAAATGTGTTCCTTCAAAAGTTTTGTGGTAACTTGTCTGTTGTTTAGTGTGACTTTAGCGGCTAATTTTACTCAAACACAACAAGGCATTGGTTTTCCTGAGCCAGAAGAAGATCCCAACTTAGTGAATAAAGACGTGAGTACCAGATTTACCTAAGTTTAAAGCGTAGACAAGTTTCTTGTCATGTAGGTAACTTAATAGGTATACGATTTTCCTTATGTCAAACATGTTTTTTTTCTAAATTATCCTCACAATAGGTACTTACTGTGAAGGCAGCTATATTTTTTGCTTCACGTTGTACCTAGATGATTTTTTGGCAAAAAATAAACTACAGCTCGAATTTTATTTGAAATTGCTTACAACTTAAAAGCAAGTATGTTTATGGAGTGAGTATCGTCAAACGGAGTTAATAGGGGCGCAGGGGTGAATCGGGAAGAAACTTTAAAAGGGATTTTAACATTGAAATACTATAGTTTGTTGCCAAAAAAGGACTCTAATTTGCTCATTGTATTATATGTAATTAACGATTAACTGCCCTTGTTGAATACACAACCTACACACCTACTAGATAATTATTTAATACTTATTATGTTTCTATCTATCTTGGTAAACATGTGTGTCGGCCGTTAGACGTGTCATACTTATTGTATCAAAGCAGTTATATCGCGAATGACCTTCCATTGGTGACCACGTAGGTCATGGGTCTCTGATGTTAACTATCACGTTTGTTATTCACGACTATTAGAGTCGTTCACATCAAAATAATGTTTTTAACAGCCTTTTTGAGATAGGCTATCGATTTATTTTGCACGTTCATTGAAACAAGCAATGTTGATACAAAGATCACGCATTGTTTATCAACATTTAATTATGATTCGTTAGTCTAAAAAACGGTATCAAACAATTAAAAATGTGTACATAGTAGTTATGTACAGACGCCAGCACATCGAGCTACCCGAAACTGACAAATTTTCCCAATCAACTTCGAACTTAACACTTTAGCGATAAAGTTGAAAATATATTAAAGAAATTTGACAGATTGTAGTAGCTTGATGTGCTGGTGTCTGTACCTACCCGATTTCAAGAATGAAGAAATTGTATACCTACCTACTCAAAATAGCTCTTCAGAGCTCTTCTTTCGCCCAAAACTTGCTATTCTGACTATTTACCATGGGCATGTTTTATTTAGCACGCATATACCTACCAAAGTGACTTTGCTACGCCTGGGAAGCAAACCTAAGGCCCCGCACTCGTTAGCCGCGTTAAGGCCACGCCATTAGACTGATATAAGCTAGCCCCAAGGGTCGTAAGAAGTGGACTATTTCTTCTAACTGGACGAATAACTTAGAGACATCAAAATTCACTAGATATTTTCCAGTTTACAACGTTTATTGGACCTGTCTCTCTCTTTGGATATTAAAAAAAATAGCTTTTAGAATTAATACCCCGTCGAGGAATCAGGTGTGATATTAATACTTGACGAACAACTTATACACTTGAAAATTCACTGGATTTTTTCTACCCGTAAGGGCCGTAAGAAGTTGGAGAGTGCGTCTATCGCAACCCAGTGCTGGGCACGCCACAATTGCGACGATAAGTCCCCTCTTTGAAGAGTGGCTAGAGAGGCGCCACGGCGTCCTCACCCTCCGCCTGACGCAGGTCCTCACCAGACACGGTTGCTTCAGGAGCTTCCTGTTCCGTATAAGGCGGGAGGAAACGCCCGGTGGTCACCAATGTGTGGATCACCCGGGGGAGTCGGTGGAGCATACGGTGGAGGTCTGCCCGGCTTGGGCGGAGCACCACCGCGTCCTCACGCTGGCGATCGGCGGCGGCAATCTCTCACGTCCGGCCCTGGTTCAGGCCATGGTACGGAGTGAGACTGAATGGGAAGCCGTCACCTCCTTCTGCGAAGCAGTAATGCTTGCGAAGGAAGAGGCGGAACGCGTGAGGGAGAGACAATCTTTGCGCCCTCACGCCCCTAGTCGCCGCAGGAGACGCCCTGGGCGTCGGGAGTCAAGAGCCGACTCCCGGTCACTGTAGGCGCGGGCTTGCGGACGGCGAACAATGGGCAGTTCGCCGTCCGGTAAGGACCATGTCCGGGTCGACGGCGCGTTGTGTTCTATGCGCGCCTCAAAAAGATGTCAGCAGTAACTGACGGGGTCCAATAAGGCCGCCGCCTGCCAGGGTCACGGGTTGCTTAAAAGAGTTACCGTGACCCTTGGCACAGGAACACGGGTGGGTTTTAGTTAGTGGAAGTCTGACACGCCCTCCCGCTCCGCCCAGTGCGGGAGAAGTTATTCAATAATTTCCACCAAAAAAAAAAGTGCAATAAGAAGTTGACTGCTTCTTCTTGAGGATTGAAATTAATTGATGACAAAATTATATAGTTAAGTGTTAGGAGATTTGGAAATTAAATTATTAAACTTGCTGAGGAAGAACAGCACCATAATCACGTATTACACAATCAATCATAATTTGAATCATTTCGAAGGATATTGGTATTCCATTGCTACATATGTTCGAAAAAGTTGCTGGCTCAACAACGTAAATAATGCAACGAATGTTGATGAATTGTCAAAATGAAAGCCGTTGCTACTGATAGTGTGCTCCGCAATTACTCGTACTCCGCAGGAGTTCGACAGCAGAAGCCACCTCTATAGGAGTCATTAGAAATTTTTGTCTAAGCAACCATACTAAGAAGTCCTTAGTTAGAAAACCCTAGTAAGTGCCAAGTGCATAGGTACTCGTATAAGGATAAAGCTAATAGTAAAATGTTGTTTGGGTACAATTTGTGTAATATTTCCTAGAATAGGACTCGCTACAAATTCATTATTTGACTTTTTGTACTTTTTCTTTACTCAAGGGGGAAACCCTATTCTGTCATTAATCCAAAAACCTATTTAGGTTCGAGACTGTAATTTTCGATGCCGATGATGATTTGATGTTTGTTCATCAGTCGATGAATATTTATTCTCACAATCGCAGTTCGTTCTGTATCATGACGATATTACTTATGTGTTTTGTAAAGAGACCTACGCTTTTCCCAAACTAAAAGAAAATACACTTACTAAGTGCCTACTTAAGTAGTTATAAGAAATAAAAGAACATTTTCGAGTTTCGCAACTTCTCCACGGAGAATTGTATTAGGAACATTTTTGTTCCATTTCTATATCTGCCGTGCGATTCTGTAACCATCTCACCGTGAAAGCTTGCGTGAAGTGAGCGTGAAGTGAGCTGTCATTCGCTAGGGATTAACACTATTAAGTGCTCACTTCACTTATGATTTCACGGTGAGATTTTCACAGAATCGACCGGCTGATAAGTCGTCGGTATATCACCGATAAAAAAAGTGCTACGTAATCTACGTATGAGTGGAAGGATATAGTATAGTGGTGGGCCAGTGGTATCGGCCCCGACTGACGAGCTGTAGATCGTGGGCTTGAACCCAGACAGGTACATTACTTTGGGTATTTAATTTCATCATCACTGCTCTCAAAAGGGTGAAGGAAAACATCATGAGAAAACCGGCATGACCTAGAACCAAAAAATCGAAGACATGTGACATCCACCAACCCGCACTGCGCCCGCGTGGTGGGTTATAGATAGATAGATAAAATAGATAAACCAATTGTTTCGCGCACAAAAAAGAATGCATAACACACGAAAGTCCACTCCCTCTCAAAGAGAGGAGGCCTGTCTCAGCAGTGGGAACATTACAGACTGATAATACTTGCTGGTTTCAGGAAACCTATTAGATTTCTTATTGACCAAAGGAATGCAAGTGTGACATAAGGTTGAAGAGTAAAATATATAAACAACGTGTAACGTTAAATGCGTAAAACCTGAAAATAGTTTGATCAGAATAACGAGCAGAATTAATTGAAACACTTTTTGATATAGGTCACATTTTTCAAAAAATCGTCATTAAAAATGTTGCCGTGTATATATATATGTGTATATATATATACACGTGTATATATATATATATATAGGTCAAGCAAGCCAATGTCAGCGCGGCGCAGCGGCCCGGTGACGACTCCTTACTCGGTAAAGCGTCGTCGCAGACGCAAGAAACGATCAGAATGGCCAGTAAAACTAAAACAGCACATAAAACGTTTACAATTTTTTTAATGACTTATTTTCTCTCTGAAATAGGTCAATTAAATTAAAAATCAGTTGGGGTGTCTGAGGTTTTGCGCATTTAACGTTACACTTTGTATATATAGGAGAGACAGACAGTGATCTAAAAATCAAAACTTCAAACACAAAAGTCATTTATTCAAACTAGGCTGAGAATCAGCACTTTTCGAACGTCAAAATTACAAAAGACAGTCCCCCAAAACGCCCGCCCTTCACCACTTCCTAGTGCTTTCGCTGGGAAGAAGAAGTGGCGCAACAAACTCCCCAGCAGCACAGCTGTCTGTTCAGTTAGAAAATACTTGACTGAATACAATACAAGGTATGCAAAGTAATTGACATTACAAGACACAGAACACTAAATTAAATTATTTGCCATATGTCAGCTAGCTACGCCCATATACCAAGAAATACAATAAAAAACTATACGTACTCAAGCAAAAATTAATAAATCAAAATTAAATAAAAGCCTCCAGGTGTAAAGGCCGTGACCGCTAACATATTTATGCAATGCTGGGTTCTGTTTATATAGCTGTCGCTTGAAGTCACAAATGATAAACTAGGACCATCGAAGGAAACTAAATAAACAAGTTACTAAACAAAGCTTTGGTTGCTAATTCTTACCGGCAAGACCAGGATATAGCTCAACGATTGGCCTCTCTCTCAGTAGTGGGGACGTTGTAGACTGATAATGCAATATGTCATACCTAGATGGTAACTCCTAGACACAAGTATCCCTTCTAATTTAATAACAATTTAATTATTATTTTCCAGAACCGTCAGCCCGTGTATTTTCCTTCGATGTGTCCGGAGAGCGAGCTGTATTACCCGGGAGACCAGAAGGATGACTGGATATGCGACTGCAGACCAGGTAAGAATTTACTAAAAAAGAAAAATACAATTGGCAGGTTTCAAAATAACGGAAATGTTCAAGCTTCAGTAGAATGTCTTATTTTATTGAATTACAAACAAAAAGCCGTAATTACAATATATAAGCTAACACTAAAATATTTTATTATGTACAATTATTATTATTATTATACAGCGTGTAACGGAAGGGGGGTATCAACCCTGAAGGAGGTGAATGTGCTCATGAAACTCAACAACTTTCCCCAAAGAACATAGGTCGAAATATGAAAAAAAAAATTGGCCCTCCCTTACAAAACTGACTACCAGCTGATTGATTTACTATGGGAGGGCCAAATTTTTTTTTCATATTTCGACCTATGTTCTTTGGGGAAAGTTGTTGAGTTTCATGAGCACATTCACCTCCTTCAGGGTTAATACCCCCCTTCCGTTACACGCTGTATATATATTGTAACATTATGTACAAGTTTAAAATAAAAAAAAGGCAGGAGCTCATTGTGCATCAAAAAATTCGTCCGCATCGCTGTCAATGGGATAAGTGCCCAAAAGGCTGGCAGCATTACCACGTTGGATCTTGGATGGCAATGCTGATTCTTTGGGTTAAAAATAGGCCAGCTCGATCACGTTAAGAGTCAACCAACCGCTTGGCGATGTCCCGAAATACTCGATGAGTAGTAGTAAATGATTGAATTTGTTTTTTTGTTTCAGCATTCCTGTATCACCCAAAAACAGACACGTGTTGGGCAGCCTACAGAAAAGGTCCCTGTAAAGACGGAGAGTACTTGGTTCTCAAATCAGACTCAGCGATCCCTGTGTGCGAAAATAATCCTTGTTCTGTAGACAGCTACGTGTATTACAACGGAAGGTGCGAGCAACTGGCCACGATTGCCCCCTGCAGGCACATGTGGCCCATTCCTGCGGCCCTAGTGGTGAACTCCACCAGTTTGTCTATCACCTGCGAGAAACTCAACCTTCAGTCCAGGTTCGGTGAAGATACCCAAGCCCTCGCCCGTGCGCCTTGTCCACCAGGCTGCAAAAGAAGTGTTACCGCCAAATGTGTTCCAATTGCTGGATAATTACCAACCTAAATAAAACTTGATAAGTTAAACTATAAAGTTTCATGACCATAAATACCTTTACTTGATTATGTGTATTTTTTTAGAAAAATAATTAGCAGTACTTAACAATTTTTTAAACTGAAATTTTCATAATCATGCGCAAACTCGCGCGCTTGTCACGCACAATTTCATGTGGCTGCAAAAAGCCAGTTTAACTTCTAGATTGGTATTAGGAACTATATAAATGCTTTAAATAGTTTAATTAAGGCAACCACCGGATAGCCCTGTTAAGTATTTACGACCTCTTAAGGTCAACTACGAGATGGCATTTAAAAAGAAAATGTAAAAAAAAAACACTACATTGCCCAAGGAAGTCATTTTGATAAAAAAACAATTACCTATTATAATGACACAATTTCTTAGAATTTTGTGACTTTTTGTACAACTTATTAATGCGTTTATTAATAATTGTAGTTACCTCCCCCTTTTTATTTCCGTTATATAATATATGTATATGTGTTTTATCTATATTGCCCAATAGCAGTCATTTTGACTGCATTTGGGCAATATAGGTATATACTAAGTTTCAGTCTTTCTAGTGTTAAAAAAGCTATTAAAAAAAGGAAAAACTGTAATCAATATTCGCTACGTTAATTAAGTTACAAATCCCCCAAAAGTTGTAGCGACACGGTAATATCTGCCTAACCTTGCACGGTATGGCACGAGCTCGACATCGGCTCGCCATGGCAACCGCCGGGCGTCCCTCGTGTAGCCATAGCGACTCCGCCGTCATTGTGCCACACCATGCTTCTGTCATCGGCGTTTATTTACCAATTACCACAATGGACATCTACGTGGCCGTCTGTACGCACGATTATCGACAACCCTCATGATACAATCGGTACCCAAATATCACCTCCTCTAATGGCATTGTGTTTCATTACTACGAGCGAGTCGGAGCAGTAAGTGTTCGGAAGGTTAAGGTTGATTGACGGCTCGGTGGAAAGTTTGAAACATTTCCCAAGTGAAAAGTGCACCTTTCTTGAAAGCACACCACGTAAGAATATGCAGCTGAAATGTGGTAAGTTTTATAATGACCTACTTCATGAAATTAGAGTGCATGCAAAAAGCAAAGGAAATAAAGTTCTCGTTTGAGTTATGTTTTATTAAAAGCTTTTAGAATATTTACTGTTTATTTCTATACGATTAAAGTTGAAGCAATAAAACCTGTTCGTAAATGTAACTTCAGTGGGCAGTGCGACGGCTGATCGTTTAATTTCCATATAATCGCGAGTGGAGTCGAGCTTCTATCGCGATTGATCGCTGACCCATATTCCCGACGGCTGGCTACTGGCACAGTGGCCACTGACGACCACAACACACCCCTCTGATTTACTGAGTAACCGACCTATACGACCTTCGACGATTTTTGTTGTGGCAGCCAGCCGTAATGTTATTTCCTCTCAATCTACATTTTGGCAGGTTACCTAGTTTATTAAGTCTGGGGAAATGGCGATAGGAAATATTGCTTAAATAAACCGTGGCATGATTTATTTGGGAAACCTTCGTCGTTTTGTTGTATCGCCTAAAATACTTATGTGGTTTCAAGATTTTTTTCAAGTAGCAACATTTTGTAGGTGCAGCCACTTATTCTATCCTAAGTAGTGTTACATTGCTATCGTGTGTAACAAATGCTTGCTTTAACACGTCCTATGAACGTCGGCATGGCTAGTTTACCACCTCGATACCCACGAAAGTATACTAAAAAACTGTTTAAACTAAAAACGTGTTTCATAATTTACATAATTAATCGTTTAAGACTCAGCTTTTAAATGTTTAATTATGCATTTTCGTGAAATACGTCTAGGCTTTGCAAAATTGTTTAGAGCTTCTTATAACTTATGTAAAACCGTTCAAGAATATATTAAACTTATTTAGATTTAATAGTTCTCCAACCCACTGTATATGTCACGAGTACATGATATATGTATAACTAGTAAATATAAGTAAGAACATTTAGGTAACTAAGTCGACTTCTCGGACCGTCATTGGATGCGCTCACGCCGGTTGACCTGTGTAAATGTTAAACTTTCTGAAGCGCTTATCGCCTTGCGTGTCCAATACAATAATGCATACAGGGCACTGTTGTTGCTGCCTCGACCCTGCAGCGCATCAGGGATGTTCGCTGAGGCACGGATAGATAACTTTTATGCTATTGTTCGAAAGCGTATCGCATCCTTGATGTGGCGGGTGCGTGACAGCTCCAACAGTCTCTTGATGACGGTGTCAGATAGGACTGAGGGGCTTATATGGAAACACTGGACGAGGACGATAGTGTTTCCTTCAAACCGTGCCCAGCCGGTCGATTCTGTAAAAATCTCACCGTGAAATCATAAGTGAAGCGAATGACAGCTCACTCCACGCTCACTTCACCCAAGCTTTCACGGTGAGATTGTTACAGAATCGCACGGCAGAAGTAGTGTGTGTATAAATTATTGTATGGTTGTGTTGTGGAATAAAATTGTTATTATTATCGTCACTAACATGTTATTTTAATTTATTGACAGATGTATATATAACACTATGTATGTAACACTAGTTTGTAAGTTGTTTATATCCTTACTAACAATAGTGGATTGTACCTACTGATCCGATAAAAAAAAAGATTATTATTATTACTTTATGCAAATTGAATGAACGGGTACTCTCTTTAATGTACTTAACTGCATAATAATTTATCTGGTTTCTACACCGTTCATAACATTAAAAAAAAGAAACATTTGTACTCCTCAGGTTTAATTTAAAAACGTACATCTACCATAGACAAACGCGTACCACTTTCTCCTCAATCACGACGTGTTTTACAAATCATAGGTAACTATACCTAGGCTATTAAATCACGAACGTATTCAAGATTTTTATGAAACACAACGCCACTAATTGCTCGATAGCATGTTTATTGTACATCGTGGGCGTACATACACGTACATACAGTGATGAATTACATAGGATACTTAAGCTCACTGCAGCTGTAGGTAACTACCCTATTACCCGCACTTTCTACGGACGTGTCAAGTGCTTGACACTTCGCACACGAAGGGAAAAGTAAATACCGTGAGGATAAACCAGGTCGATACACGGCCTACTTCGCTATATATTTCCCCCTGTGTAATACATATTGGAAGAACTGATATATACTAAAGAAATTCAGTTGAATTCGTTGAAGTGTCTAGTTTTTAGGTTTCCGTACCCAAAGGGTAAAAAGGAACCCTATTACTACCCATCCGCTGTCCGTCCGTCCGTCCGTACGTCCGTCTGTCACCAGGCTGTATCTCATGAACCGTGATAGTTAGACAGTTGAAATTTTCACAGATGATGTATTTCTGTTGGCGCTATAACCAAAAATACTATAAAACAGAATAAAATAAATATTTAAGGGGGCTCCCACACAACAGACATGATTTTTTGCCGTTTTTATAGATAATGGTACGGAACCCTTCGTGCGCGAATCCTACTCGCGCTTGGTCGGTTTTTTTTTTTTTAGGTACGTGACATTCTGAGAGAGTGATAACCCCATTCTTCTAGGAAAACTCCTGACATCCAACATAGCTTTGTACATTATCTAATTAGTGATACCTAGAATTAGCTGAATGATTATTTATATTCGTAAATACGTCAGTATCACTAAGTATTTTTCCTGTTAAAGTGTTATTTCCTCGTTGTCTCTACATTTGTCTAAGTTTGCAATGACTGTAAAAACCTTCATGGCTTGAGTTATCTCTTTACAATGATATCATTCATTGCAACCAAGCACGTCACTACGTAAATAGGGTCGCAGCCATGCCTAGGCCGTGCTTAAAATAAAATTGTAGGCATTGTTTAGTTATAACCTACAAGCTCGAAATTTTTACAACATGCTTGACCCTTTTCTGTTATTATCGGGGGCAGTGGGTCAACTTCAGATCTAAGGAAATTACGGAAAAGCACGAGAATGATTTTAAATACCTACGTCCTTGAGGGTTGCGTGAGAGAGTAGCAAACAAGTAATTTTGCGTGTAATTTGGGCGTGAAGCAGGTATTTGATAGTTCGAAGTTTTTATTTATTTAATAAAACTTTATGCACAAGTAAAAAAATACTGTACAAAGGCGGACTTAATGCCTGAGGCATTTCCTACCAGTCAACCTTAGGGTGATGCAGAGACAAAACGTACCGAGAGTACAGCTGCTGGTGTCGCATCGCAACGTAAACTTTAAGGCGTTTGTGTTGCGCATACCAACTGTCTACCTGCATCAGGTGATGGAAGAGAGCTTTTTTGGCCACAGGATGTGGTATTCCGCCGCTTTCGCGGACAACTGCCACCGGAGCGCACAAAGACTTAGTGCAACTAAGTGATACTATCATAGTTTTTAAGTCTTATTTACTAACACAATTGTTATATTGTTATATGTATATTTAAGTTAAGGTATTTATCTACGGGTCTTTGTTACCTGAAAATAAATGGTTTTATTGTTATTTTTATTGTTAAAACATGGCAGGGGCGACACACGGGATAAATAGCTAGGAAATGACTATAAAATACAAGGATAAATACTAATTCATAGATAGATACATACATATAAACAAAATGAACTGTCAGGAAAAAAAATCAGTAGTGGAGAAAACGAATCCACCAAATCAGGGCTGGGATGTTACGGCCAACTTCTGACGGATTATGTTCACGTGCCTTCACTGTATAAGATAACCGACCGAGTTTTTGTATTGCAAATAATTATTATGACGTTTATAGGTAATTAATTCTGTAGGTACAATGTATAAACAAGTACGAAAACAATTAGTTGAATAAGGGTTAGTGGGACGTTTGTGGTTTCATACATTTCCTGTTTATGTCCCACTAATGAGTCAAAGAGTGATATGGCTAATTTAATTTGTTATTTACCGTCTAATTGGCAGGTTAAAAATAATGTGCATGGGTATTGCCTCATTGCGTCGATTGTCGACGTTTGATAAGATATTTAAATGCTGCTTATGACCTACAAGGATCTTGGCATCTTCGTCGACTTGTATTTATTTTGTATTAATCGAAGTAATCACCCATGCAATCAATGCATCTTTGCCAACGCAGTGGCAGTTTATTGATGCCCTTCTTAAAGAAATCAGCTGGACGGGAGGCAACAAATTCTTCAAAGGCATTTTATACTGCCTGTCGGGTATTGAATTTTTTTCCCGCCAAGAAGTTGTCCAAATTCTGGAAAAAATAGTAGTCTGTAGGCGCAAGGTCTGGTGAGTAGGGCGGATGACGGAGAGCTTCCAACCCTAGTTCTTGCAACTTGGAGACCGTCTGCTGTGCAGTATGAGGTCGCGCGTTGTCGTGCAGGAGCAGCGGAGACGAGCGATTGACCAATGCTGGTTGGAGATGTGCCAGCTTCTCCATCATTGTGTTCAGTTCTTCACAGTACACATCTGCAGTAATGCTCACCCCGTTTGGTAAGAAGCTGTGATGAATCACACCGGCGCTAGACCACCAAACAGTGACCATCACTTTTCTAGGGGTAAGTTTTTGTTTAGGGCATTGTTTAGGTGCTGAACCAGGATCCAACCAACCTGCTGAGTGCCTGCGGTTATCAAACAGAATCCATTTTTCATCGCAGGTAACAATGCGGTTCAAAATTCCTTCATTTGTGTGTCTGTTGAACAGTGCAAGGCACGTCTCGACGCGTACTTCGCGCTGGCGATCATTGAGTTCGTGGGGCACCCATTTGTCAAGCTTTTTTACCCTGCCAATTTGACGCAAATGGACCAATATTGTTTTGGCGCTAACGTCCAAAGCTGCTGCTAATTCAGCCGTAGATTGTGTATCATCAGCTTCCACAATCGCCTTTAATTCGTCACTGTCGACCAAAGTCTTCGGATGACCGCGAGGTTCATTTTTCAGGTCGAAATTTCTAGAACGGAAGCGAGCAAACCAATAACAGGTGGTGCGTTGGTTTGTAGTGTTAGCTCCGTAAACGTCGTTGATGTTGCGTGCCGCTTGTGCCGCGTTGCTGCCACGACGGTACTCATATTCCATAATTACTCGAATTTTTAACGTATCCATGATGACGAAAAAGATTGAAATGCGATGAAAATGTAACACTAATCAATAAACAAATGTTTTAAACTTTTGGAAACAAAATTCCATGTTTTTAAAATAAAATTAATTTGAAATTAGAATTCTTAGCCAAACAAAAATTATTTTGATTTGAAATGGCCAGTACTGCAGACCAGGTAGTTAAGACCTAATCTAATATTTAGTGATTGAGATGCCAAAAATAAATGAGTGTTAAATAACGTAACGACCCGACCACTGTGGATTATTAGCTAGCTTCCTTATGCCATTACAAAAAAAAAGCCGCAAAAATTAGAATGCAGGCATTATACTATACAACTAGTCGTTGCAACAAGTTCAAAAACGGGAATGTGACAGAATGTGATAGGACTTACTTACCTTCTGCACACGACACACATGCCCGTATTTTTTTTATATTTTTTTACTATGTAAGCGCTGACCAGTGCCTAGTTAACGCTCGTTCAAGAAAAATGTAGATTTATGATTTAATTTCATGCCTACAGGAAATCAAGATTCTGGAAACATAATTTCTCGCGGTAACGAAAACGATAGATGGCGTTAG
Source organism: Eremobia ochroleuca (assembly GCA_949629135.1). NCBI lineage: Eukaryota > Metazoa > Arthropoda > Insecta > Lepidoptera > Noctuidae > Eremobia > Eremobia ochroleuca. Next base: position 11,189,815 of record OX451403.1, on the reverse strand, counting down.
TAAAAAAATTAAATCTCGCTCTGAGTTTTAATTTTTTTACTAACGCCATCTATTGAGTTTTTGGATAACTTTCGGCTGACCGATTCTTGGTTTTTAGGGTTCCGTAGCCAAATGGCAAAAACGGAAACCTTATGGATTCGTCATGTCTGTCTGTCTGTCTGTCCGTCCGTATGGCACAGCCACTTTTTTCCGAAACTATAAGAACTATACTGTTGAAACTTGGTAAGTAGATGTTTTCTGTGAACCGTATTAAGATTTTCACACAAAAATAATAAAAAAAACAATAAATTTTTGGGGTTCCCCATACTTAGCACTGAAACTTAAATTTTTTTTTTCTTCAAACCCATGCGTGTGGGGTATCTATAGATAGGTCTTCAAAAATGATTTTCAGGTTTCTTTGACCATTTTTTTTCTAAACTAAATAGTTTGCGCGAGAGACACTTCCAAAGTGGTAAAATGTGTCCCCCACCCCGTAACTTCTAAAATAAGAGAATGATAAAACTAAAAAAAAATATTTGATGTACATTACTATGCAAACTTTCACTGAAAATTGGTTTGAACGAGATCTAGTAAGTAGTTTTTTTTCAATACGTCATAAATCGTAAACCGCAATTTACCTTTCATTCAATCAACTCAAATATAAAAATTAAAAAAAAATAATTTCATAAACATAAACCTTATGGCAACAATACGCCAAAATTACTTTTTAGAGACTTCAACGAAGATTTAAAAAAAAACTGCGGATTTTTTTTTTTCGTCTACCCCATAATGGGGTATCGTTGGATAAAAATATTGCAGGTTTGTGAAAACTATTTTCCGATTCAGGGATCTGTTTGTGAAATATTAAGCTTTAAAGTGCTAATTTTTGTTAGAGTCGTGTCCCCCTCCTGCCAGCTAAATGATTGCCTTTGGATGTGTGAAAAAATTCACGGCAGTAGTATATATAACAAAATTAATATGAAAACTATCACAGCTCAGTAGGCTTTACAAGTTTACGAGTAATAGTCGACCAACTTAAATTTGGTATTTTTATTTGAACTTAATTTAAATTTAATCGCTATTCTGTATATTTTCTAGTTCATCTGCCTAGCCTTTCCCCAACTATGTTGGGGTCGGCTTCCAGTCTAACCGGATGCAACTGAATACCAGTATTTTACATGGAGCGACTGCCTATCTGACCTCCACAACCCAGTTACTGAGTAATACGATACCCCTTGGTAAGACTGGTTGTCAGACTTTCGGGTTTAAGACTACCCGTAACGACTGTCAAAGATCCACGAATGACAGCCGGGACCAACGGGTTAACGTGCTTTCCGAGGCACGGAGGAACGGCTTAACGTGCTTTCCGAGGCATGGAGGGTATCGGTATGTAAAGATGATCACCCATCCACAGACCAACCGCGGCAAGCGTAGCTTAACCTGATCGATCGGTCTATGCGGCGGTTTCTATGTAGTTTTAAATTTCTATCTATCATTATTTTGAGCATGACCATGTTTCCGAATTTCGTGTGAAGGTTACCAATTCGCCTTCGCCGGAATTTTCATATTCTTTCCCTATGGTATAATCTGCTCTTTTTCCCCTTCTACCCCTCTATATCTTAAAAAAAAAAAAGTTTTCAGTATCTTTGCAACTCCCACACGAAGTTTTTGAGGTCATCGGATAATTTAAGGCTTAAAATGCCAATGCGTTCCACAACATTTTTCGACAAATCCTTTTCTGGACGAGTCGAACATCATGCTAAACACGCACGATAGGAGGCAAAGAGTCTACAGAAAACCAGGAGATCGCTATAACCAAGCTTACATTGAAGAGAAAGTGCCATACGGCGGAGACTCCATACACGTGTGGGCCGGATTTTTTTCCGAAAGCCGCACTATGCTAGTGGTAATAGAAAATGGCACTTTAACCGTAGAAAGATACGTAAATGAAATCTTAAATGAGTTTTTTGGCCCATTTTAGTAAGCATGGGCGAGAACGCCCTCTTTGTGTAAGATAACGCTTGTCCCCATACAGCGCGGATACTGTTTGTCTACCTTGAAGATGTCGCTATCTAAAAAAAATTATAAGAATCTAGTGAAAATGGTCATTTTTACCTAACTTACTCTTATTAAAAATAAACTTCATAATCTTAAACTTTTATGACATTGATTTAGGCACTATAAAATTGTCTATAATATAGTCTTTATTTCATAAAGCTGGCTCCATTTGTATATTATTGAGGTTTTTGTTACCGACCCGCTTTCATTGCGGCCCAGCGTATTTTAACAAACCTTTCGATGTACAGGCACCAGCAGATCAAGCTACAACGATCTGTCAATTTTTTTAAATAGATTTATAACTTTAACACTAAAGCTTATGGTTCAAAGTTGCTTGGAAAAATTTGACAGTTTCGAGTAGCTTGATGTGCAGGCGTCTGTACCTACTTAAATACGAGTCAACTAAAACAAAAATTTTTTGTTTGGATTGGGTACCGTAGGTCTACGTCTCTTATATTTACCGATTACCTACATGCAGTCGATAACCAACTAGCAGTGATCTTGCACAAAATATGTTAATGTAATGGGTAGTTTAGCATTGTGGTTGACACGACATGTCGGAACTGCCTATTCACGTATTCAAGGCCTAAGTGTAGAACTTCAATACTGTTCAGTGTCGCTGGGTGACGACCATGGATAATCATGTGGGGACAACTGACATAGTTGCTATTGCAACAGCTAGTAAAGTTTACCCAATGTAGTTAGGTCCTTTAGAATCAGTAAATTTAGGAGCCTTGGTTTTTGGGGTTGAGAATGTCGTTAAATAAATTCTCTGCCATACGCTACATCCTTTCCTATATGTACTTCTTTACAGTAAACTGTACTGACGCCAGCACATCAAGTTACCACAATCTGTCAAATATCTTTAATAGATTTTCAACTTTATCGCTAAAGCTTTAGGTTCAAAGTTCATTGGGAAAATTTGACAGTTTCGGGTAGCTTGATGTGATGGCGTCACACGTACATTGGCTCCGCGGTTTCACCTGAATAATTCTCTATCCCGTGCGGATATTGGGATGAAATCCTATGTCTTAATCCAGAACATGGTCTGCCCATGTACCAAATTCCATACAAATACTTTCAGCCGTTTTATCGTGAAAGCGTAATAAATAAACAAACAAAAAATAAAATATTTTCTCTTTATAATAGTAGTTAAGATAATAATATTATTATGAACCACATTCACTGTCTGTGTTTCCGTTAGCACTTTTAACTTGAGAATTACTTAGGTCTAACTTTTGAAGTGTTTAGTTGCATATAATGAAGTAAATATAATTTTTTTCACGTTAGATAAATGCAGCTAAATAGTCTAAATATCCGAACTATATATAATATAATCACACTATAATATTATAAAGGCGAAAGTTTATGAGTGTGTGTGTGTGTGTGTGTGTGTATGTTTGTTACTTCTTCACGCTCAAACGGCTGGATCAATGTTGATGAAATTTGGCGCACAGATAGTTTATAACCAGGATCAACACATAGAATACTTTTTATCCCGATATTCCTACGGCATCGAGACTTATGCGGGTGTAACCACGGGGCGCAGCTAGTATAATATTATAAATGCGAAAGTAAGTTTGTTTGTTTGCTTGTTACCTTTGATCCAGAAAAAAAAGTACTAGATCTTTGACAGTCGTTACGGGTCGTCAGTAGCCCGTAAGTCTGACAACCAGTCTTACCAAGGGGTATCGTATCACCCCGTAACTGTGTTGTGGAGGTCAGATAGGCAGTCGCTCCATGTAAAATACTGGTACTCAGCTGCATCCAGTTAGACTGGAAGCCGACCCCAACATAGTTGGGAGAAGGCTAGGCAGATGATGACTTACAGGAAAAAAATCCAAAAACCGTAAATTTGTAGTTACATACCTACAAAGTACGGAACCCTCGGTCGAGTCCGACTCGCACTTGGCCGGTTTTTTTTATTGGAACTTCAAGTTTTTTAACTATAAAACTTTTTCAATTAATTTCTAACACTATTAGAAAAAAAAAATGACATACTTATGTAATTTTTTTTTTCAACCGAATACTCGGGTACTGATTCTGACTAGCGTGAATAAATAAAGACTTTATATCCTCAGTAACTAAGCTAATTTTTCTATTGAATAAAACTCTATTCACTAGACGCTACCGGAGAGTTGAAAAACCTTACTATTTCAGAAAACAAACTTCGTCTAAGACAAGTTTAGAAAAATATGTTGTAAATGGCCTAAAATATAATCACTTTCAAGCTTTGCACCCATCTCCCAAAGATCTTGTATAACGGATCAATATAAAAAAAAATATCGATATCGATTTCGATTTGGAAAAAAAAAAATACATGGATATATTGGTGAAATTTTCAAAAAAATATTTGTACATTTTGAAATTCTGTTTTGATTGATTTTTATTCATATTAATATTAAACTAAAGTCCCCGAAGCTTTACATTTTGTAAACACACATTCAGGGGCTCGCAATCTTTGGATCAAACTAAAAAAAAAAAAACAGTTTTGTAATGATTTTTATTTTTAATAAACAATAACAACCAAATTATATTTTCGGACGACCCAGGATTTTTTGGGACAAAACTTCAGGACGAACAAAGAATAAATCATATAACCTAATCCGCGACAACAACACAAACCAACTGGGACCCATTCGAAACTCGAATAACAGCATTGACAGCGTCAGCGTGAACTTACTTAAAAAATGGCGGCCCAAATGTTTACGTTTCACGAGTCAGACGTGTTCCAGTACCACAAAACGTTAGACGACAGCGCTTTATATAGCTAAATAAAATATAACCTAAGTTACTTTGAGTTGATTGAATTTGAGATTATTTTTTTTTGATTGAGTTGTCGCTACGTAAATGCTCTCATCACTCTTCTGGTAGGCAATATGACAATGAAGTAGGTACTTAATCCTCAGCGAGAACCATCCAATATTTAAATCAAATGAAATAATTTATTTTTGCACAAAACAGTTACAATAGTCTGTTATTAAAATAGATGTTAGTATTTATAATAAGTATTTATTATTAATAATCAAGTACATGATACATGGCAATTTGAACGGTGATCCCAAACTAGACGTTAGTCTGTATCTTGAGGAACTCTATTGATTAAGCAAGTTCCTTGAAAACTTTTATCAGAAGTGAATCATCATCTGAAACTCGCAACGTAAATTATGTTAGCATGATTGGAATCAGCGTAGGGCGGGGGGCGAGTTAGGCGGGCGGCGTCATGGCGTGCCAACCTTACGTCACGCATCACTCGCCAACACCCGAGCTACTTACACCCTCTCCTTATAAGTTAAAGCACTCTTAGCTGACTTCCAACCTGATAGACAAGGGTGTTTGGGTGTCCAATCTCGACAAAAATTTAGGGAGCTACGTAGTTAACTAGCCAGAAGGACACCATGGGTTTAGTTTGTAAGAGTTTAACCAAGCCAACTAAAACCTCTTCGCCTCCCCCAGGCTGAGACCTATACAAGAAATTTCAAATAAAACCGAACTAGTGTGAGTCGACACGAAGGGTTCCGTACCACAAGTCAGAAACAAGTTTCTTGCATGGAGACCTCCTTAAATTTTAACTTTATTGTATTTTTATTATTTGTTATTGTATTATTGCACTTTTCTATGAAAAAGCTGTTTTTGTTTTGGACAACCGTCATAAATTTCTACGCTAGGGTCTAGAATAATGTGCTGAATTCATGGTTACAATTTGCGCACTGGTTAAAAATGCATCCCGCATACAAAATCTACGGTTTATGTACTAGGTGGACTAACCCTTAATTGCATGATTTTTACTTTTTAAGCAAATTAAATTTATTTGTACATAACATTAGCTCTATAGTAAGGAAAAAATATTTAAAAAAATATATTCATAAAAACACTTTTTTTTTCTAAATGGCCTGGTGGAAATCTACATTTTTATGTAATCAGAACGAATCTACTGGGAACAAAATGAATTGAATATCTCTAACAATTGGGGAATCCCCGTTCTCTGTGGAAACGAAAATATGGCATTGGATTGGTTGATGGAAATTTCCATCACGATGCAGTTAAGGGTTAAAGGTCGCTTTAGAAAACTTTCTTCACACGTGTTCGATAAAGTTTTAATATTATACTGGTGTTAAAAATATTTACTGCTGCCGTGATTGTCCTAACTTTTGACATAAGGTATACATGAGCATAATGTTGCCTTTCTAATGACTGTAGGGACACGCAATATTTGTACACCCTGTAGTTCAAGGGCAGAGTGATTCAGAGCACCATATTAGCTTATTTTGAAGGCTGATCTAAAGAAAATATAGCTGTTATTAATAATTATGGTTCTTTTGACTTTGTCGCAGTTTGTTAAGCAAGAAGTCCAAGCGTATAAATACGATTAAAGATAAGCCTAGGAAATAAAAACCCATAATTGCTGTAGGTTGAGCGTGTACAATGAACAGTAAATAAATATGGTTCTGTGGACTTTGAGAGTACGTGCCCAGTGTGACCACCCCGATCTAACACCAGGCCAGGGACTAGGTATTATTCATAATCACTAAACTATGTCAACTCGTAGAATGGTTTGTGATTACCTAACTTCATACTATAATAAAATTCTCGAACCAGGAATAGCTTTGGCCTACTCTTTATCGGAAACTTAAAATATTTATTCGAATAAACGATGTCAATGTGTCAATAGCATTCAAACGTCTGATAGTTATAAAGCTACGTACCAACTTATAAAATCGTGTAAGACTGTATAACAGTCGGAAAACGGTGACCTGCTTTGAGCCCGTTAATAGATTAGGTGTTGGGCGGGCGGCGGGCGTTGCGTGGCGCCCGCCGCCCAGCGCCTCCTCTGTCCGAGCGGGCAGCGCGCGCGAGGGCCAGTCTGAGGCCCGCGCCCTCCGCGCCCGCTCGCCCGAGCCGCGACCCACACGCGCCACATCACACATGGCGCCTCGCTAACCTTTGTTATGGACAAGCGCGCCACCAGCGGCCGGGGCGAGCCCATCCCGAGCATCCTCAAGAAACCTAAGGGCCGCCACAAAGGAGACCTCGTTGACAAGAGCACAAAGATCAAGAGGGAGAAGGTGGAGGGCTCGAAGAAAGGCGGAGATGTGAGCGCGCCGCTGCAGCAGGGGTGCTCTCCACTCATGTACGCCTGCCAGCAGGCAGACTACAAGGCAGTCGTCGATATACTCAACAAGGACGTGAGTTCAGCGGCTGCAGTCTCTTAGAGACGAAAGCATTCAGCTTGGAATGATCACATCATTATCACCAAGATCTTAGCTGAATATAATGCATGGTACTTTATAGATGCCTCATTCCATAGTTCCGTACGAGTAGTATGAAATCATAAACTACATTAAAGTCAGTCATAAATTCTTGGTCAGTATACTGGGAGTTTATCGTACATGAAATGGAAAAACGTACGTTAAACGTTTTGAGCCGAGCACGCGATGCTCCTCGTCCTCGATCGCTTCACTCCTGTCTGTAAACAACCCTCCTTGACGCCTGCCTATTGTGTTGTAAAAATACTTCCCCCATGTTTTACAACAATTAGTTGTCAAGATACCGAGTTATTACAAACCGATAATGTAGAACATGCTGATATTAGAATCTACATGAAGTCAATAATAATTGACTTATACTCAGACGATTTGTTTTACAAAACAATTGACTGTAACTAATGGTTCAATGTAACAAACATTACATCAATTTTGTAAATGTTGACATTCTACGGAACCAGCCGGTCGATTCCGTTAGAATCTCACCGTGAAAAGTTAGTTCTTATTCCATCTGATTCTAGAGATTGAGACTAATGATTGCTTACTTTAAGCTCACTTCACCCGAGTTATCACGGTGAGATTTTTACAGAGTAGCACTATGCAACGCTTTGAAGGAAATGCACTAGCACGCGGCGAGACGGCGAGACAGGGGCGCAGGGGGGCAGTCAATCAATAGGTTTAGAATTGACTGGCACAATAGAAGGAACCGCTCTCACATGCACGGCGAGCGTGACGATTACAATCGGTTGTCTAGTAACACAACACGTGGCATAACCCTCACCCCGCTAACGACTCACGTCGAAAAGCCGACGTTATTCACCAAATAGACGTCAATTCTTCGAAACTCCATGTTTAATTAATCATATGTCACTTTTAGTACGCTACATTCACAACATCGTCAATAATCTATTTTAATTTGATTTTCTTTTACGCTGGGTACATATTTAGCTTTGGACATCAAAAAACAATGAAGAGTGGCATTACTACAGAAATTGTCAATTTGTTTTTGATAAAATATACTCCATGCGTCTTGATGACGCTGATTCAGTGGTCTCGAACGTCGTAGCAAAATCGGTAGGTATTTGACAAAAAAATACAATATTCAATCAAATTCCTTTATTTATTAAAAAAAAAACTTACAGACTAATTTATAACCATCATACTTAAGTATGATTGTTATAAATTATGTGAGCCCATATCGGTAGAAATAGCGAAAAATCGGTAGGTTCGAGATCACTGCGCTGATTGCAAATGATGGCGATGTTGTTATTTTTGGTCAACAACGCTATTAAAAGAGAAGCAAGTTTGAAACTTGTTATTTCGGATCAGACTTTGATGGTTAAATGTAAAACGCAGACTAACGTGTTTAGGAATTATTATTTTACAGTTTCATGTCCCTATGCTATGAGTTGAGTAAATTGGCAGTAACGTTAGATTGCTCTAAAAAATGCCCAGAACAGAACAATAAGGCTGCGTTTCCACCAGAAATGAGCGAGGATGCGTAGCGAGGGATGTGTGTGAAAGTAACGAATAACATCGCTTCATTTTCATAGCTTGAGCTAAGCTAGTGTTGTTATTGGTTAGTTTTACGCACACCCCTCGCTACGCATCCTAGCTCATTTCTGGTGAAAACGCAGCCTTACTAGGGCCTACCTAGCCAGGCATCTCTTGTCCTAAGCCCGTGTACAGACGTCAGCACATCAAGCTACCCGAAACTGTCAGATTTTCCCAATCAACTTTGAACCTTATGCTTTAGCGCTAAAGTTGAGAATCTAATAAAGAAATCTGACAGATTGTAGTAGCTTGATGTGCTGGCGTCTGTACATTGCATTGTGGCAAAAGAGAACGTAGGGCAAAAATCTTTTTTACACACTTTTTAAATAAGTACGACGACAACATTTTCAGTCATCGAGTTGTTCCTATAACTAAGTAACCCGTTAGTGTAGGAGTCGGCTCGCCAACAGTCGCTGGTTTGAAACTCAACGCCCCAAATCGCGGAATTTCTGAATTGTACAGTGCGTTTCATTCCTATACTAATATTATGAATGCGAAATTATATAACTTTTCTGTCTATGTGTTAACTTGTGACGCCCTAACGTCTGAATGGATTTGAATAGGCACACGGATAGACCATGACTTGGGAACAGGGTACTTTTTTGCGAGGCCGTGGGCAAAAGCTAACAATTCAAAGCAGACTATTTTTCTTAACGCAAAAGCTGACTATTTCTCTTAACGCAAAAGCTGACTATTTCTTTCAACGCAAAATCTGACTATTTCTATTTTTGGTCAAAAAGTTCCTGATAATAAACCTATTGTCGTGTAATAGCCGGCGTCAGTTCGCGTACGTGACCGGGGGCTGCGGTGTGCCCTGCACTACTGCGCGTCGAGCGGCGCGGGCGCGTCTCAGGCGGCGCGTGCGGCGTGCGCTGACCGAGTGCTGATGGCCGCACCAGCCCTGGCTGACGCAAGGGACGCTGACGGCCTGACACCGCTGCACCTCGCCGTCGTGCACGGCAACGTTCCCCTGGTGCAGACGCTGCTAGCTGCCGGCGCTGACGTCAACGCAAGAGACGATGAGCATCATACTGTTGTTCACTGGGCTACTGGTGAGTACTTTTAAGTCATGACTGAGTCTTAAGAGGTTCCCAAACCGGGAACTTAGTTAAAATTGAAATGTGGTGGGGTCACTGGTTAGGATACACGCAAAAAAAAAAAAATTAGATTAGAAGTCATAGGTACAGAGGATTTAACAAATTTGGTTTCGGAAATCAAAGAGAAAAAATCCGATGCACTATTTCCATTCCATCGTAGATAGGTATATAGATAAACAAACCAATGAAGAATCAATTAGTTCAGCAGGCTGTTGCCCCTTCACTGAAAAAGATGGATGGGACTGAGTCGTTATCTAAGGGGTGTCACTCGCGGCGCAGCAGCGTTGCCTTCGTGGTTACCAGACGAGCCTAACGGGGGCTGCACGCGAACCAATTAGTTCCTCACCGCGCTCGGGTCAATCATATGCCTGCTATGAAGTTATTTGTCGCTGCTTTCTCACTGTTATGACATTGTTCAGGTTTATTAAATCACAAAACTTTACAATTGTGAGGTTTTTGTGAAGGGGTCGAGATTGGTTGTATTTGTTTCGTTTGCTTCTTTAGCTGATGTTTCTTGGTAGGAAGCACCTGCCGGTCTATTCTGTAAAAACTCACCGTGAAAACTTGGTGAGGTGAGCTATCATTTCACCTGATGTTAGGGACTGACACTATGGACAGCTCACTTCGCGCTCACTTCACCTAAGTTTTCACGGTGAGATGTTTACAGAATAGGTTGACTGTTATAGAAAGTCGGTGCTGGCCTGAGTATTACTAAAAATAAAAAAAAAATAAAAAATCATTTAATTCGAGTATCCTTGACTCATAATAGAAATAATACACTCACACAGTCACATTACATACAGACACTACAAATTCAAATTCAATTCAATTCACAATAACAAAAAATTAATTACAATTACATTACATTTACATTACAAAATAAAAATAAAATTAGGTTAATCAGTCGCATCAGCCTGCCACATGTCGCTGACAACAGTGGGAGATAATGGAGCAGTCAAGCCTCCCCGCGAGCGCGGCCAGCACTAAGTCTAAGTCTAAGTCTAAGTCACTTACGAAGGAAATTGCAGTAGTCGATCAACAGTACCAGCATATAAACCGCAACCTTTAAGCTCGTGATAAATGGCTTAGAGTGGTCACCATGAACTTAATTTACAATTGTATATTGAGCTGGCAGCCCGGCTCTCACCCCAGATGTCCTTGTAAGCATACAAATAGGTAGTTCTACTACATATATAAACGTCTCAAGATCTTTATCACAGTTACTGTTTGTTTCCACCTGGTTTTTGTGACACTTGCCTAAAGAATTAACTGTTCAGAATCCGTACAACCAATGTTTCTTTGTTTGCGTGTGTCTTACCTATAACGCTCTTTCTTCAGACAGGAAGACCGCATAAGAAAATATCTCAATAAAAAGGTACTTTTGAGCGACTCAAAAACTGTTAAAAGTCTTTAAAAACAACTAACTATGCTAATGCCCTAGACAAGAATTTTCTCTTGCCTCAGGAAGGTGAAAGTATGAGTGAAGAACACGGGCATGTTATAAATAGTATACCAGTGCAAGGTTGCATAACATAAGGTGGCAGTGTGTTTAATAATGCAACTCGGAGATCACGACGACACGCAAGGCCACTCCGTCTTCCGTTCTTGTGAGTTGTGTGACGAGCACAAACGGACGTCCGACAGTTTCTGGTGTTTCCTCAAAGACATGGAAATGAGAAGAAAGAGAAAAGAAACTAAAATGTTCATACGATCGATTTTCAAGTCTTATGAACATGGTGGAAGTTAAATATTCAAGAGTCGTAAAACTAACATTAAGGATACGCAAGCGTCGTTCTCAGACTGTATAACGGCGTGCCGTGTCGTCAAAGTAAAGCGCTATTCAAATGCCGCATTGTTATAAGTTATCATAGTGAATGTGTTGCGAAGTCGGTGGTGGTAAGGCTAGTCTATACTTAAGGGGGGAAGTGGGTTGTCCGGTCCGATGTTATTGAGCGGCCAGCAAGGTCAGGCCCTTGAACCCTCACGGATCGCAGTCCGACATATCTAGGACTAGGTTTTCAGAAAATTTGTGCGCTGAAAGGCCGAGTCTGACTGAGTGACGAGTAATGTTTTATGCAGGTCAAGTTGACGTGTAAGGCCGAGGTTAGGCGCCTGCTATCGCTCGTTCAGATAAGAATTATCGTTGTTAATGTATGTACTTACTGTTGTTATTTATTACTAAAATATAGGTATGAACGCGTGTTAGATTAAGTGAGGTAATGGGTAATGACTCGGTTTGTTGTTAAATACAAATTCTTAACTTTTCAACATTTTAAATTTCCTAATCTACGAAACCTGAGATATTGGAACAATTTCCATATTTTTCCGAATGGACTCTTACGTTCATGTCAGGCTGACTACGAGTAGTTAACAGCTGTTTTGATATAAGATTATTTCACAGTGTGTGGCGAGGTGGGGGCACTGCGAGCAGTACTAGCTTCCGGCGCAGACGCTGCCACCCCGGACCAGCACGGCGGGTATCCTCTACATTACGCCGCGCAGATGTGCGGGGCTCCGGCTGCTACCGACCATCAAGTATACTTTGGTTTTACTGATATTACGTGTCTTTCAAACACCATGAGGTGTTTTAAATAATATTGGCTACGTTTCTCGGACATAGTAGTCCGGTCCAAATAGACATTCAAGGTTACATAAATTCGCATAAAGCTGAATATTGACATCATAACTTTTTTTGCAGATGCGGGATCGATGGGGACTTTTGACATTTCTTTTATATCTATCTATATAAAACCAAGTCGGGTTATTTACACCATTTATAACTCAAAAACGGCTGGACCGATTTTTGTAATCTTTGTTTTGATGGGTTTGTCTCTGCCCCGAATAGCAGAATAACTATTAAAACAAGGCGGAAATTCAGGAAAATAAAAATAGTGAAAATATTCATCTTCTCTAACATTTGTTTTTATTGATACTGAGGCGGTGCGAAGTTCGCCGGGTCAGCTTCTTGATAATATAAATAATCAAACCAAGATTCAGCTTTATGCGATCCTATTATGAATTATAAGGTAACCTATTTTTTGGGCTAACTTCACCGAACTAATAGTGACTAAAGAATTAATTTAAAGCATTGGATATGAAACCTTTTTTTCCTATTTTAGGTTTTGATTAACCATCCTACATAATCTTCACAGAGCAGAGGTGCAGCACTGGAAGTGCTACGGGCGCTGGTGAAGGAAGGCGGGGCAAGTGTGGACGTACGGGATGCTGACGGGCGGACACCTCTGTTGTGGGCAGCATCGGCAGGGTCCGCAGCAGCTGTGCTGGCGCTGCACCAGGCTGGCTCCAAGGTTGATGATGCTGACAGGTGCGACTGATCTTATACTATAGGAAATTTCCGTCAATGGCTGTATTACTAAGACCTGAAAGAGACTGCGATTCTTACCGGCTGACTTTTTTTACCGTCTGGGCAAAAACAGGGTATTATAAGGTGGACGGAGTAGAAGCCTATGGCACAGAAATTTCTTTTTTCATTTTTTTTTTTACGTTCAGTTATTTGATTGAAGCCGGCCGATGGCTTTAATCAAAGGATTGAATGTCGTTATGAATTCATTGATAATTTCCGCGCGTATAGTGCCTGTAAGTTGAATTTTATATTATTTGTCGATTAATTTGTTTGTTTGTTGTTTTAGTATGAAAAGTTTACTTCAAATAAGTAGTATTTATGGATAGGTCAATCGATAATCAGGTTTTAAAAAAAGGGATATCTGTGCCATAGGCTTCTACTCCGTACACCTTTTAGAAGGGTACAAAAGGTGTATGGGTGTATTGTCCAGACGGTAAAAAAGTCAGACGGTATATGAATGACAGATATATGGGGATTTAAAAAGTCCAACTAACACACAATTATGCCTATAATGTTGGGAAACAGGCCTCCTCTCTGAGAGAGGGAGTGGGCCGTAATCCACCACGCGGGCCCAGTGCGGGTAAGTAGATGTATGTGACATCTCCCAACCCGCACTGGACTGTATTCGATTTTTGGTTCTAGGACATACCGATTTCCTAACGATGTTTTCCTTCATCGTTTAGAGCAGTGGTGATGAAATAATTTACAGAAAGTTTTATTTACATTAAGGTAATGGCTTGAACAAAATATGTTTCAGAGACGGGTTGACAGCTCTACACTGTGCTGCCGCTAGAGGACACACTGAAGCTTTAGAAACGTTAGTTGGCTTATGTGGCGCCCGAGTGGACGTGGCAGACTCGCATGGATGTACTCCATTGCACTACGCAGCTGCATTAGGACACGCCGACGCAACATCAGCTCTATTGCAACATGGCGCGGATTCCCACCGACAAGATAGAAGAGGTCGGAGTCCAGCGCATACAGCAGCAGCTAAAGGGCAAATAGAAACTGTACGAATACTCGGTTAGTAACCTATGTTGGTACTTATAACTATAATTACATAATGTCAGTCTATAATTTTGTCATCTGGAAATTTTCAGGGGCAAGAGGAGCTAACCTTTGGTTGCGAAACTCCAAAGGTGACTTACCTTTACACGAAGCAGTCGCATCTGGAAGACGAGAATTGGTGAAGTGGCTCTTAGACGGTCGGCCATCCCAAGTTAACGCTACCAATCACGAAGGCCGTACGCCATTACATATAGCAGCAGCTACGGATAATGCTGATCTTTGCCGCTTGTTATTAGACCGAGGTGCTGAAGCTAATCTAGTCGCGAGGTCATCGAAGAACGAACCACTGACGCCTTTAGATTGCGCAACAACTCGCGGGCACCGATCTACGGCAAAATACTTGCAAATGCACGGTGGTATGCCTGCCTCTAAATTAGCTAATACAGAAATAGTGGTAGATGGAGCTCCAATAACTGCATTACCCACGCGAAGAGTCACAAGTACAAAAATTGACGTTCATGATAGGATAAGAATAGAAAAAAGAGAGGTGGTTGAAATGTCTAGCCCTATTCAAGAAAGGCGTAGGATCAAAGATAAAAATAGCAGTGATACATCTAACGAATCCTCTGCCGATAATCGAAAAAGAATGACAAGAAAAAAATCAGAACCCCATAAATATAAAAGTAATAACCATAAAGAGCGTCGAAAAAGACTAATGCACACACAAAAGAGCTTTAGTGATGGATACGATAGTGAATTTGAGGGTTTTGAAAGAGAAGATTCACGCGACCGTAAACACAAGAGTTCGAAAAAAAATAGATCGAAAAGTGAACCTTCCAGGCGACATAAGCGCAGTGCAAGACACCGTCATCGCTACAGATCTCGTTCGGATAGTTCTTCAGAATCAGAAAGTTATTCAGAGAAAAGGAAAAGCAGACGCCACAGACGTAGCAAAAAAAAGTCCAGTTCACCCTCAGAAAGTAGTAGCTCAGAATCTAGTGAAAGGCGCAGCACTAAACGTAGAGGAAAAAAAACGTCAATTCATATAGAGCATGATGACGAAAAGCAAAGTGTGAATATAGTTAAGTATAAAACCACAGATAATTTACAGGGTAAGGAAAAAAACGATAATTTAGCTACTGATACCGAAACTAAAGCTGAGGGCAATAAATCAGAACCTGAAAAAGAAGAAAATAAGTTAGTAAAGTCAGCGCACAGTGAGACCGAGACGGATACATTATCAGTTAAAACCAATATGATTATAACTGAAGCTCAAATTCACATGGAACGACAATCGAGTCAATTAGGGAACTCTGAATTAAATGTAACGGTTGATTCTTCAAACAACGTATCTATTGAGACTACGAATTTGTCGGTAACACACAAAGATATGACAGAGGAAACGAAGCCAGACAATGAAAAACTAGAGATGGAGACCGATGGTAAAGAAGCTTCTAAGGATGAAGTTGTGGAAATCCCCAGCAATGAATCTCAAACGGAACCATCAAAAGCTGACAAATTGGCCGCAGATAAACAAGATACATTGAATGAGGGCGACCAAACGCAAACTAAAACGTTAACTGAAGAGAACAGCAATCAAGACAAAGTAACAGATGAACAAACAAAAATCAGCAGTAAATCCCAAAGTGAAGAACAAATAGTTAAATCTGAAGCAAAGCAAACAGAAAGTTCAGAAAATTTAAAACCCCCGCAACAGACTAGCAAAGATCTTAGTCAAGTGTCAGACGATGAACCTAGGAATACTCCAAGTTCTTTAGAATTAACGCGAAGAAAGTCATTTCAGATATTATCAGGACCGGATGAAACAACATCACCAACTAAAGATGCATCTGCAGAATTAAAAACAAGTTGTGATGTGCCTAGTATTGAACAAACAGAAACTCAGGAAAAGAGTGCTTCCCCAGCGGTATCGTTTTCAAATAAAGATGTAATTATTGATCCCAACGAATCTAAAAGCAAAGCTGATCATTTAATGGGGGAGTCCGTTGATCACAGTTTGGATCCTGAAACTGATAAACAAGTTCAAGATAGTATTCTACAAAAAGATAGCAGCGAAAGCAATGTGATGAGTTCAGAAGAGAGAAGGAAGGACTTTGCGTCAACCACCGGAAGTAGTACTGAAAATGCTCAAAGCAATGATAAAGGCCTCGTCTCCGTGCTAGACGATAGCATCGCTACGAGTGATCGTGCAGTGCAACAAGTTATCTTGGAGAATTTATCGGCAGAATTTGATGTAGATGTGTCGTTGCAGCAATCATCACCCAAGGATAGGATAAGAAAAACTTCAAAAGAAAGCCAAGGCAGCAGTCGAAAGAGTAGTATTTACGAAACAGAGAGTTATAAGGTATTGTCGGATATTGCCAGTGCGCCAGATGTTACAACAGGAATTCTTAAAAAATCATCAATTAAACTGGATGATGGTTCTTTGGAAGATGGAGAAGTATTGGAAGGAGATAGACTCTCAAAAGATGGTTACTTAGGTAGAGTTCCCAGTGTCAGTGATAATGAACTGTACAGTCATAGCGAGGCAAATGGCAGAAGGAAACGTTTTCGTAAGAAGGGTAGGTCAAAAAGTCGTATTACTATTAGATCCAAAAGCGAAAACTCCGAGAGGGGTTATGAATCCAGTGGTTTAATGGACTCTGGTTTTGAACCAAGTCCTAGAGCTATTCAGCGTCGAATTGTAAGTCCTCGGCTAGCAGCTTATTACCAACAAAGAAATGCTAGCGGCAGGTACTCGGGAAAATCTGATAGTCGGATCCCGGTACGAAAACCGGGAGATAAAAACGCTGTTGATATGAAGTCCGTTACTCAAAGAATCCAGACGAATATGAGGAGGTATGTTGTTTCTCTTTTAATCTAGCCAAAATTTACACAAACCCTTGAAAAAAAAGTTGTGCACTTGATAGCGTTATTCTTGAATTACCAATAATAAAATGTGCATTCTTTACCTATCACTTGCGTAATTATGCCATTTTTTTACTTATATTTTCTGTTAATTATTACAGGTATTACTGCGAAAGGAAGATTTTTCAACATCTATTAGAGTTAAAAAGGCTTCAAATAAGAACAAGCAAAGCTAATGAAGCAGTCCTAGTAAAAAGAGCCATCGAGGAGTACAACAAATCAAGTCTAGCTAACGTAGGATTAGGTCCATACAACACTCCAGATTTTTCCTTCAGCAGTTTTGAGAAATTCCTTTACGAGAGCTTGAGAAAGTTGCAAAAAAGTGGCAAGAAACATTTGGATAAACTGCCAGAGAAGCCTTTTGAGTTTGATTACGGAGAAAGTGAGCTGTATAAAATGAGTGCGATTCCTGACAACCCTTGTCTTTGCACTAGTAAGACTCACAGATGTTTCCATGCAGTGCATGCGTATACTGGCATACCGTGCTCCGCATATAGTAAGTATCTTCTTTTTTAACCCAAAACTTTGATATAAATTAAGGTCGAGTAAATTAAATGTTGCAAGATAATAAATGATAAATGATTTTATTTCTGTAAGTAGGTATGTTTATACGATAGATAAAGTATATAGTACTAGCGCTTGTAGAAACTCTTTTACACGTCAATCTTAATTTTAAACTGGATGAGGTCGGCGTTTCCTATCTGACTACTCTGAGAAGAAAGGCCGAAACAAACTAAGAGGTCAAAGTCTCAAAGTCCAGACATAATCTTGGTCAGAGAAAATGACCGTTTTCAAATTGCGGCGATAGCGACACCGACACGTCCATATCTATCGTATCGGCAGCTTGGACGACAACGATATTGTTCGACGATATCGGTGTGACACGATGTAACTAACAGTTTATTGGCATGCGATATGCCAAAGCATTTTCAAATAACCGCGCGATTTCAAAAATGTAATTGTGTATTCGAGGTTATAATAGCAATGCAGGAGTGAATAAGATACATTTGCTTTATCTTTTATAAAAAAAGAACCTTATGGGTTGGTCATATTCTACAAGTGCGATACTTAGAGAGAACTTATTACCTTTTCTTCAATAAACTGTGTGTGCGAAGTAACATGTTTAATATCATAAGTTTTTCTGACGAAGTCAGGACACTTTCGTGTTTATATTATCTCGTCTGGTCTGCCCATGCCACTCCCACTGCGATCTGCTTTGTGTCGTCCGCCGATATCGGCACGACAAACAATGTTGGCAACGATACCTTTGACTACGATGACACTGTGTGTAAGCGTTTAGTAGTAATTGTATGAAACTGCCAGTTTCTATATCGTGTAGTTATCGTCAAATGTGAAAACGGTCAATATCACTGATACTTTTACTATCTCGTTTCAGTACCGTACAAGTGGAACCATCACACAATGCCAAAGCCCGCAACAGCAGGTCCCAGCTCAAAATCAAAAGGGTTTCTCCCAAAGATCAACTCCAAACCACCAGCAGGTGGTGGCAAGGCGCACGTCACGCTTGAAGTCTCCCACGGAACAGAGAAGCAGCTGATCGCACTGCCAGCGGAGAAACTGGATAAGAATAAGCGATATTACGTCACATTCACCGTTAAGGGTTCTGAACCGACGTCAGATAATGACAATTCTTCTCCAAGCGGGACTTTAAACAGTAAGGGGGTGAGAACAGGATGATTGTGATAATAGTTTACGTTATAAAGACGAACGCGTGCTAATCTAATCACTGCCAGTTCAAAGTACGTTAAAATGATGAAAGGGCGCGTTATGGTACAACAATAATGCACTTCTAATGTTCTAAATTATGATTCAAGTGATTAGACTGAATGAAACCGTCCATTACGACAAATAATAGGGCATATTTATTTTTATAAATTTAAATAGAAGTATATTATAATAAAAGATAATGTTTATCCAGCAGAGTCTCTATTGTATGATATCTGTATTTATAAGTAACTAAATGTTGTGTAGTCTTCCCGTTAAAGCGTTGTAATGCACATATATAATTATGAAAATATTGTAATGACTTAAAACGCCCATTGTTGTCTGCACAGAATATTTTGTCATGATACTCAACAGTATTAAATTAGTGAGAAATATAAACGGCTTTTTGGATAACCTACGTCAGTCGTGGCTGTTGTAACAGATGCTCTATTAACATCAACGTATACCTTTTCCGACGAGTTTTAGTCGACCCTGGTCTTCCGTAGCGTTTTGTAACCTAAAGCTACGGTTTCATAGAAGAGCGGTGTCTGCCCAGATAGCGTTCGCAATTTACCGGTGAATGTTTTCCCTGAAACGTTATCTATGAAAGTACTTTGGTGTGTTTTTCTAGAGAGCGTTTTTGACACCGTAAAGCCAAACCCTGCTGCCCATAGATTTGAATCGTTAGATTTGCCCTCACCGAACTTAGTCACGCGACAGTGTCCGTATTAACAATGAGCTTACAGATTAGTATTGTAAAGTCTGTGCTTTTTACTAGTCGCAGTTTCATAGTTCGTAAGTTGTTCGCCAGATGGCGCTAGTATTTTTTACGAAGTATTGTAGAGGTGGGGTGCGGCAAAGAGGGAACGAATGCTCAAGGTTATTTGGTCAGGGTACGGCCTTAAGCCATGTGTTTCAGAAATCAATTACAATTGTATGCTGGTAGATAAGGTAAACATAAAAAGTCAATTTCGATAGAAATACATATTTATTAACCTAGCAAAATTAAAGATAAAGCATTTTGTGTATCTCACAAACATAATTATGACGTAACACTGAAAAGATGGTATCTGTATCAGAAAGGTAATAAAGATAAGTAGATATTTTATACTCCCAGTAGCAAGGCAACGCCGGCGAGGGTCCAGCGAGTGGGCTTGTCTCTGGTCTTTAGATTGAACGTCCAGACAAAAGTTGGACCACGCATACTGTGGGAAAAATAAATACATATTAAAATCAAAATGAATTAACGTGACGTGTGTAACAAAAGAGAGTGCAAGATGGAAGGAAGTGAATTCATGTTAAGTATAATGGATTTAACCTTTGTAATTGAAGGAGAGACGGAGACCCACAATAAAAGGGAAAATACCACCGAATTCGATTGTCCAATAAGTACAAGGCTAATGACAAGTAAGAAAATGTACAGACTTAGGTATATAATGTGACCCTGTTGGGCTACGCTACCGTTGCCTTCCATGATGGAAAAACGGAAATGCAGTGATTAAAGCCTTATCTAACCTAACTCCTCATTTTAAGATCCCAGATATGGTCTGTTTCAAAAGTATGCAAAAGTGTAAACAAACCCCGTTCAGGTTAAATTCTTACGCAATCACTCACTAAAGGGAATTAGAACACATCTGTATTATGAAGGTTTCAACTGTATATCTCACTACGTTTTTTAAAAAATATTGTTGCAATAACTTTATTAAATTGAAATTGAAAAATTATCAACGTAAATTGAGGTTATGAAAGTAACATTAATAATTGTCAAATGAAAAACCTCTTTAAGGTGATAAAATTAGAATTTCGGGCTTATCATGTTTTTGGATCAGACTTGTACCTCAAAATTGACAACTCACCGAATCTTATAGACGGGACACTCGTAGACATTCCTGGTTTCCTGCTTATCCTGAGTGACGGCGCGGATGAAGATGACAGGCATCATGGGGAACAGCTCCATCATCAGCGACTCCACGATGCCGCCCGTCATGGTGTCCCAGCGCGCGCCCTCCATGTATAGGCCGTGGATGTTGGCGCCCTCACGCGGCGGGGCACTACGACATGGCGTGTTTATTGATATATTTATAATGAGCACACCAACAGTACAGTCACTTGCAATTCATATGAAAAAAAAAATTATACAATTGGCACTTCAGTAGACATACAAACAAGACGTTTATGGAAACAATAAAAATTGTGTCTAGTAGATCTAAATCAAGAACACTACATATACAACGTGTAACGTTAAATGCGCAAAACCTCAGACACCACAATTGATTTTTAATTCAATTGACCTATTTCAGAGAGAAAATAAGTCTTTAAAAAAATTGTAAAGGTTTTATGTGCTGTTTTAGTTTTACTGGCCATTCTGATCGTTTCTTGCGTCTGCGACGACGCTTTATCGAGGGAGGAGTCGTCACCGGGCCGCTGCGCCGCGCTGACATTGGGTTGCTTGACCTCTTAATAAATAGACACGGCAACGTTTTTAATGAAGATTTTTTTTAAAATGTGACCTATATTAAAAAGTGGTTCAATTAATTCTGCTCGTTGTTCTGATCAAACTATTTTCAGGTTTTGCGAATTTAACGTTACACGTTGTATATAATTCATTTGAACTAACTGCATAGCCGTGCACTGTTCGCACTGTCTAATGAGGGACCTTCACAGCTATTCACAACATTTTAATAACACGATTTGCCTTGCCCCGACAGCAAACAGCTGTCGGAAGAATAGCGGTCGATGTTCGATATAATACGGTACGGAAGCGTATCGAGTGGTTGTGAATAAGTATGCTTATCTAGTTTGCTTCTCTTAGCGTATGCTTGTCAGTTGTATCATTTGTCAATCTCTCTCTTCTCCGTTTTAAAGTGAGCGTTTACTACTTGATGCGTGACATTTTATTTGTTTAAGCACTTCGCGGCCACGACGCTATCTGGTCGCAATCATAGCCGCAGATGTTTTGACCAAGAAGAAAATGTGGCCGTTCGAGTAATCAAACGATAAGATTTTGTTTTACCGCCTGCACTGTGTTAGCATATGAAAAGTTAGGACCAGCGAGGTAACACACTAACAGTAGCAATGACTTTCGTCTGACAGTTCATCACTATTCATTGCGTTATTTACGTTGTTGAGCAGACAAATTTTTCGTACATATGAAGTTCGGTCAACTGTGGCATCTTTATTTCCCTTGAGTAACTTTGCCCGTGAGTACTGTACGTATATATCTCTCGATTACTAAAAATCTGTTGCCGTCCTATAATATTAAAGCGAAACAATTGTAAGTAAATATTTTTTATGATCGATTTAATCGAGAGATATTTAATACGTACAGTATTCATGGGTAATGTTGCTCATGGAAAGTAAAGATGCCACAGCTGACGGTAATGGATTAGCAATATCTTTCAAAATTATTCAGATTATGATTGATGTATACTTCGCAATTAGGGTGCAAGTGCTAAACCATTTCATTTCCCAATGAGTACATACTTGAAGTCCTGCCTAGATTTCTTTGTGACGTCGCAATTAAGGCACATCTTGTCGAGGGGCCACTCGTTCTTGCGGGCCGTCTGCTGCATGATGGCCGTCAGGAACGACTGCGGGTTGAAGAACCCTGCTAGCCATACCGCTGGTGGTAGCTGGAATAGTAGAATCATGTGAATTCTGCTCCTTAAAAGGCATATCTATACATAACTGAGATCGAAAAGTATGAGTCTCTTTAAATTCAAGCATGTTTAGGAGTTTCTACTAAAAAGTTAGAGAGACCTGATAACTATACATGCACATAGGTGTAGTATTTTTGTCTCACAAAATGACACGCACTTTACTTATGGTTACCAAGTCTACAAACACGCTGTGAATGTGTGTGTAAGCGCAAGACCTTTCGGAACCGTCCTAGACAATGGCGATGTCGGAACTGTGTGAGTGCGTGCGTGTGTGTGTTATGTGCTGACGCTCCTCGTCTTCTCGCACACATTCAGAGCGTTTTTGTACACTTGGTTACCACGAATAAAAAGTGCGTGACGCTTCTTGAGATAAAAATACTGTGCGATGACGTATGGTCTGTTGCACGCTGTTTTGACCAATCTTAGGAAGAGTTCTAAGGACTAGTAGGCAGTAAAGTCCGCTGAGCTAAGTAGTGCGTATGTCGCAGATGGATTGTAGAATCCGCTGTTTTACAAAACCGTTAGTTGTTTTACAAAACAACTCCGTTATGTAAAACAACTGAAAACGTTCAGCGGTTTTCCATAATTACTGAACTTGAACACGCAGAATTGCATAAACGTTTTGCATTTCTCAATGCAGCGGCGGGTCAACGATTAGCAGTTTTGTAAAATGTTTTATTGCTAGTGGATCTGTGTGTCTTAACAACAGTAATGGCAACCAAAACAGAAATAAATAAAACGAGGAAAACTTACCTTAACTCAAGTGAAAACAGTGATTTAAGGACAATATTAATTAAAAGTTACTAGAGTTTTATGAACGACGCTCATTTCGACTGCAAGAAAGCCATTCTGCATTACCTACGTCTAAACGTCGGTAGCAGTTTTGTAAAACTTAGCGCAATGACAATCCAGCGGAACGTTGTTCAGTTGTTTTACATAACGGAGCTGTTTTGTAAAAAAACTAGCGGTTTGTAAAACAGCAGATTCTACAATCCATCTGCAACACATATACAGCGAATACATATAATTTTATTTTTTTATTTAATTATTTAAATGCCTTAAAACTATCATTACAGGTCTAACCTAATGCGATAGCCAAGTCACGTACATAATTAAAAATAAATATCATTGTTTGTAACATATTGTGAACAATAGTACTTTTGCGAATTCACCCCAGTGACAAGTGAATATATCAATTTCGACCTGAATATAATTGATGATGCGAATTGCTCGAGTCAGAGGGGTTTTGACCAGCAAGTTGGTCCTGGCTGATGGTACGATGATAATGATTTATCGATTACAAGTGAGAACATACGTTGAAGTCGCCGGTCCAGTTCTCAAGCTCAGTTAGGCGCATGCAAAGGTCTGAGAACCACGCTGCCAAGCCTAACAGGCTGGGGTACGCCAGGTTGCTCCACGAGGCTGGCACATGGTCCATGAAGAGAGACTCCATCAGCTTCTCCATGTCACTGCTGATGGTCAGCTCACCCTGAAAAGCAGCTCGAGTTGGGTTCGTTGATTCAACAATCCTTGAGAATCACTGCTTATAGGGGTGTTTTAGCAATTCGGTATGTTTTTTTTTTTCAGGTATTTTTTTTTTAATATTATGGCCAAAAAGTCGTTAAAATTTTCGTTAATTTTAGTAAGTATTGCATTCTATCTTTGCCAGCTTTATCAAACAATTATCGGGCATCTCTAAATATTTTTTAATGTTGATAGTTCGTTGGTAGCCATAAGATGCGGATGTTTTTTAAACAATTAGTTTCCTTAGTGTCACAGTAAAATGTTGAAATAATGAACTTTGTGTGTGATGTATTTCGACGATGTTTTAATTTCGCTTCTAAAATTTTAATAATTACTTTTAAGTGTTTGATATTTTCAAACATCGGAATGCCGACAAATCTTCACACGGGTTCGCTTAGCTGTTTTTGTACGGACTTGAAACGTTTGTGGTTTAACTTAGTTTGTTTTTTAAACCCTAACACAACAGTCGTTTATTACCTTAATTTACATGCCATATCATTTACAGTTTTGGAACAAAGTTGAGCGAAGAATTAAAAAAAAAAATTGTTTTCGATATCGATACGCAACACGTGTATAAAGTTTCGCTAGCTAATTTAATTTGAACCTGAACTTATGGGCAACCCTAAAGTTGATATTATAATTATGTCAATTTTTTATCATGGGAGGCACCGAAGGACATTTTTACTTTACATACCAAATTTTGATGCACATAAACGAGGTTTAACTTATTTAAAACAACATTTTATTATATAATTTATTTTATACTCATTCCAAGTGACGCCATATTTTTTTTTTCGATCAGTGCATTTGCTTATTATCTACATAAATGAACATCGCACCTTGAGTCCCAACTCTGTCTCTTTTAGAGATCTTCGAATCTCCCCCATGAGGCGGTTCATTCGTTCACACTCCTGAATGGCGACGATGGTGAAGGGAGTCAATTCCTCCACTTTGCCAATCAGTTCCACCAGATTGAAAGGTTCAGGTACTCGGTCAAGGATGTCATCTAGTATAATCCGGATCTGAATAAATGTAAAGGCTGTTAATGAGATATGACCTACTAGTAGTCTGTTGGTAATCTAGTGCTCATACACACGACAGACACGCGTCGACGACAGGCAACAGCATCCGCCAACACGCGTCGGCGCGTGTATTTGAGTATAGTGCTCAGATACACGAGCGGCATGTTGTCGACGGCTGCCGCTGACACACGTTGACGCCTCTGTTGTCAACGTGTGTCGCTCGTGTGTATGCGCACTAATAGTAAATAAAGTATGTATGGTACCATTTCGTCTTTACTCGCACCACCACCTGCCTGCGAGCCGGTATCTCTCGGTTGCATTTCAAACACCACCTTTCAAAATTTATAATCATTTAAATATCGGATCTCGTCAGGTAACCATCGTATCTCGTAAATTATTTAGCGTATTTCATGTATTAGTTAAGTAAGTGTGTTTTTTCTAAAAGGAAAAAGTCGCACTCCGAGCTTAAAGACCTACCTTGAAGAGTCTTTCGGAGACAGTGGTCAGGTATCCTATTTCAGCGTTAGGATGCAAACCATATAAGTACGGTGTTTCTTCTGGTAAAAAGTCATCGATGTAGGAGTGGTACCCAACGTAATCAGAGTTCGGTGGTGATAAGAAGCCCGGAGCTAGTTGCAATTCACCGTCCACCTGACGAATTACGAGGGAAAAAATAAAGATGTATCCTTCCTATCATTATTGGTACAGATTTGTAGTATTCCACAACTTAAAAGCCGGTTAGTGGTTATACGATTATCGGTTCGTTTCCTACCGATACCAATTTAAAGGCAAACGTGACGCGCTTATTAAGGAGTAACCAGCGGTCAAATAGTCGTAGATCGACGTCAATTTATGACATCGACCGTTCAGATCGATTCAGATCCAGTGGTGCATGACATCCGGTTTCGATCGACTACCGATTATGTTTCATCATCAGCCTACAGCAGTCCACTGCTGGACATAGGCCTCTCCGATTGCACGCCATTCAGTTCGATTCTCTGCAGCTCACATTCAGCGTCTCCCAGCCATCCTGCGAAGATCGTCGCTCCACCTAGCCTGAGGGCGTCGTATCTTACGTTTGCCGATTCGCGGTCCTCACTCAAGAACACGACATCGGTTCTACGGCTAATATGGCCGGCCCATTGCCATTATCGATTATGTTTAATCGATTGGCCGACGTCAATAAACCACGTACATTTTACTCCTTTTAATACAATTATGCAACTGACCAATTCCGCCTGCATATATTCGAGCAGGAAGGTGCGACAGAGCCGCCTGTCCCAGTCGTCGGTGATGTGCCCGCCATACATGATCTCTCCGAACAGATAGCGCAAGTCTTCCCACGGCACACGAGGATTCGCCTCCAAGTAGTTATACAGTACGTATACGCAGATCGTCAGGTCACCGAAGTTGAATGGATACACCCTGCAGAAAGATTTCATTAATACGAGTACAATGCCATGCCGTAGTGAAAGTGGAGATAAACGTGTAGGCTTCGAGTGCCTGTTATGTAAGAACTCATCATAATCGGCATATACTATTCACAGATACAGGCGTCCTCTCTATGAGAGGGAGCGGGACGTAATTCACCACGCGGGCCCAGTGCGGGTTGGTATACGTCACGAGTCTTCGAATTTTTGGTGCTAGGACATGCCGTAATCCTCACGATGTTTTCCTTTACCGTTTTGAGAGAAGTTGTGATGAAATAATTAACACAAAGTAAAGCGCCTGTCTAGGTTCGAACCTACGATTTACAACTCGTAAATCGCGGCCACTGGGCCACCACTGCTCAAGCAGCACTGCCTCATTTTATTCTTTATCTCAAGAAGTAAAATCAGAGTCCAATAAGGTCTAACATAGAAACATAGCCCAAAAGTAAAGGTAAAGTGGTGGTATTTGCTTGGAGTAAATCATAAAAACAGAACATTAAAGTTACCCGGAAAAACCGCAACATATTTGTCTTTGGTTGTTCTATAAAAGTAAAAATGAATGTAAGTACCTGTTCCACCCTTGTGGGCCGAATTTCCGTCTCTCAGCAACAACGGCATGGAAATAACATAGAGCAAACAAAACAGATTTGAACTCCGCCTCCTTGCTGCACATCTCCAGGGTCTCTTGACTAAAGCAGTCCAGGGACTGTGGACAGAATTTAGAAATGGTTTATAAGTAATACCCGGCGCTAAACCAGGTTCTTTTGGTGCGTGGCAAAAAACGGAACTAACGCCGCCATCTTGTTCTTTGAATACATTTCACAAAATAATTGCACAAATGTTTACAAACAGCTACCTGTTAACGTTATTCGAGCGCCAAAAGATCCTTGTAGCGGTGTACATCGAGTTTTAGAAATCCTGTCATACACGAAGTATGAGTGACAGCGTTAGCGGGGCCGGGGGGGCCACGTAACGCTGTCACTCATACTACAGGTTCGGGACATGATCCGAACCCCCATGCGTTGAAATTTTCTGTCGGTTTTTTTTTTCGTTATCCTATACTATGTCCCACTTCTGGGCAAAGGCCTCCCCTTTTGCCTTCCAAATATCGGGATGTCTTGAGCGATCTTCGGCCATGTTGGCCCTGCAAACCTCGTCAGATCGTCACACTACCTTCGCCATGATCTACCTCGACGGCGATGTCCTCCTTCAGGCGACGATCTTTGCCAATCTCTCTGAGTGTATTCGCGCGACGTGATAGGCCCACTCACACTTCAACTTGGCTGTTTTTTCTCTAACATCCGCATATCCGCTACTTGAATTTCGTCGATTATTAAAAAAAAATTGCTGTTTCTGTTTTTTTAATTTCTACGCTAGGTTCGTCTAGAATCATGTGTTGAATTCGTGGTTACAGCTTGCGCGTCGATGACGATGCCACACTGTATGATCGAAGTATTATTAACGATTTTCGGCAACAATGATATTAACGGCGTTATATAGGTAAATACCTACTTAGTATTATATTACGCTTATCAAGCCAGGTGCCTTTGAATTATTTAAAAACAAAATACAAAAATAAGTAATAGCTATTACCTTATGTAAGTTAGCCCACATGCCGATGGGCGGCTCATTTGTTATTTTGATAGATGACTCTAAGATTCCTTGCGGGATTATGTGGTAAGCAGGATCAGCGGCCGGCTCAGCACTTAAAAATAACCTATAAAAAGAAAGAGATAAAAATATCAATAGTGGATAAAATGGACATATACAACGTGTAACGTTAAATGTGCAAAACCTCACACACCCCAACTGATTTTTAATTCAATTGACATTTATTTCAGAGAGAAAATAAGTCATTAAAAAAATTGTAAAGGTTTTGTGTGCTGTTTTAGTTTTACTGGCCATTCTGATCGTTTCTTGCGTCTGCGACGACGCTTTACCGAGGGAGGAGTCGTCACCGGGCCGCCGCGCCGCGCTGACATTGGGTTGCTTGACCTATTAATAACTAGCCACGGCAACGTTTTTAAAAAGATTTTTTGAAAAATGTGACCTATATTAAAACGTGGTTCAATTAATTCTGCTCGTTATTCTGATCAAACTATTTTCAAGTTTTACGCATTTAACGTTACACGTTGTATATTGCAAAATATGAATAGATTTGATGAGCCCATTCTACCTATAATCAGGCTCAGGATTTTCGAAGCACTCTTCCATTTTCTTCTCAAGTGCTGCGAGCCACTTGGCGACCAAGTGAACATTTTGCAAGATGACCCAGTGGCCGTTAGCTGAAGCGATACTCATGGCCTCTTCAGCGACCACCTCCTGTCCTTGACCCAAAGAAACGATGTGGAAATTCTTCTTATCAGCCGCAAATCCAATTTTACGACCCATCTTTTCTATGTCCTGAAAATGTGTTTCAATTAAAAATCATTCTAAGGGCTGATTTTACCAAAGTCAGATATCTTTTATCGGTAGAATAAAATTGACATCTGACAGTTCTAATATGGAAAAAACGTCAATAATTCAACATTTACTCTCAGGATAAGACTTACTTATTCTAGTTATAAAAGTTTTGTAAAATGCGTCCTTAGTAAGACAATTGAAGGGTTCATCTACAACAGTTTGCTACACGCGAAAAATACGTACAGACGCCAGCAAATCAAGCTACTACAATCTGTCAGATTTCTTTAATAGATTTTCAACTTTAGCTCTAAAGCATAAGGTTCAAAGTTGATTGGGAAAATCTGACAGTTTCGGGTAGCTTGATGTGCTGGCGTCTGTACATGTCTTTAATATACAGCCTTAATTAAATCTACTTTGTAATAAACAGCGGAGTAATTACGTAACACAGTAACTGTAACAAAGGATTTCATTTTGACTGTTCAACAACATACATCGCGTTATTTACGTTGTCGAGTAGACAAATTTTTCGAACATATGGAGCAATGGATTAGCAATATCCTTCAAAATGATACAGTTTGTGATTGAAAGTGTGTTACGAAATTAAGGTGCTGGTTACCTTCAATGGATCGACACCAGCCGAAAGAATAAAAAACATAGCTGTGGTGGAATTGCTCTCCTCGTAAGACTTATCTAACGGTGGCGTACGGGCCTCAACGTATTTCGTGCCCAGATTCTCTTCACAGAATGCACTAGAGAAATGGTAAAAAGAGTTATTTTTAAGATTTTATTGTTTAAGACTTCTGAGCTATTGTGATAATGATGATAGTGAAGCTTGCTAGTCTGTAGTACTGCGATAAGTCGAGATACAGCTTTCACGAGTCTGAAATATTTTCGTTCCATTGGGAATTGGTAGGACCTAATATTATGTACGTCTACACCGTATTTCCACTTTTATGCCAAGACCATTATGCCCAAACCTTAAATAAAAAGTATAAAATCACATAAAAATTGTGGAATATTATTATTATTATTATTATGCGATCGAGGGTTAAAAGGGGCCATTCTCATAATTTTAATAAAGTTCAGTCTGATGTCAGTCTGTCATAAAATACCTCTAAGTTCCCTATATTTTTGACAAGTTTTTGACATTGATTGTCGCTGGGATGAGATTGCGACTAGATTTTGAATGTTGCAACTATAGGAATTGGCCTTCCGCCGGTCGATTCTGTAAAAATTTCACCGTGAAATAATAAGTGAAGTGAGCAGTGTCAATAGTGTTAATCCCTAATGACAGCTCACTCCACGCTCACTTCACCCAAGTTTTAACGGTGAGATGGTTACAGAATCGCACGGCTGGTCGCACATGGTGTTAAATGTTACATTCCGGTCGCAGCGACCATGGTCACGGCCATAGTCGCCAAGTGGGCGGGCGGAATATCGTGTCGAGTATCGACGATCTGAGGGTTTTGGTACTGTCAAGTTTCAAGTAAGCGCCAAGCAAGTGCGTGATAGTACTTACTTAGAAGCGTAAGACATTCGGTCAGGACGCAACGCTCGCATTATGCACAGGCGCTGCAACGACGACTTGTTCTTCCACTCGCCCGGTAATTTGTCTCTCTCGGGAGCTTCGCCCTCTGTGTATTTCTGCCATCTAAATTAATTTAAAACGAATGAATTGATATTGAAATTATAATTTTACAATATTGTAAAGCTTTCTTGCAAAATTAACACTTTGCTTATAATAAATAGGTACTCTTACTTATTACCATGGATTCAGGACATGATGCTGAAGCTCTCTGCGTTGAAATTTTTTGTAGCTATTTAAAAAAAAAAAAATGCTGTTCCATACATTTTGACCGCGTAGGTATTGCACTTTTCTATTGGACAGCTTTTTTTTATAACTTACGAAAATTTTTACGCAAGAATGTAGGTCTAGAATCATGTGCTGAAGAAATGGTTACAGTTTGCGCGACGATATCCCTGCCAACCTTTTATATTTTGGGTCAATTAGTGAATTATACATACAAAACATGAAGCGACTGGCAGCCTTTTTGTCTCGTCGAAACGGGTTTTAAGATCCGTGGCATACCTACGTACTGTCGCGCCATCTTTATTTATTTTTTTTTTTTTCAAACATCCTCGCACTAAAACTCACACTCACACTCGCACTCGCCTCGCATAAAACCTATATAAATCGATAATTGCGATCAATACAAACAGAAAATATACTAAGACCAAACCCCTTAAAGTGTCACGATTTCATTAACGTTCAAAGTTGATCATGTGACATCCATATATTTTTAAATTTAAGCCAGTTAAAAAAATATGGATGAATAAATTTTAAACATTCAGAGTGATTATTTCATACATAATTATAAGCAACAAGATGTAAGCAAGTTCAAAAAAGATTAATAATAATAATAATATTCCACAACGTTCACACAACGCCATCTAATCCCAAACTAAGCAGAGCTTGTGCTATGAGTACTAGACAACTGATAAACATACATATATATTTCTAAATACATACATATTATAGATAAATTACACCCAAACAAAGAACAAATGATCGTGCTCATCACACAAACATTTGTCCTGGGTGGGAATCGAACCCACGACCTTGCGTATAGTAGTCAGGGCCACTGACCACTAGACCAACAGGCCTGCCGTGTTACTTATATACTATAGTTAGTTATACGTATTATTATACTATACTATACTATTCGATAAATAACTTTATTGGGGCAGTTCCAAAGAATAGCTAAAAACTCAATTACAGTAAAACATAATTATAATAATAACTCTTGTTTAAAGTGAAATGTCAATCATTTGACAAAAAATTGAAATTGACATCTCAATCATTTGACAAAAATCCTTGCCGCAAAATCCTAAGCCCGTTAGAACTAGAACTTCACTTCCAGGTAAGTTCGTTTGATCACTAATTATATTTTCCGTTTGCATTGATATCAGCTATCGATTTATTTAGAAATCAACCGTGGCCACCAATTTGAAAAAAAATAATATGGCGCGACAGTAGGTATGCCAGACTCCATATAAAAATCTTCAATCATTTTGGAAACGCCAAGGTTTAAATACCTTTTGACAGCTCCCTCAATATCTTTGTCGAGATTCTCAAAGGCATCCATCTTGGCGAGCGCTACGATACCGCCCCAGCTTTGGTTGGTCAGCCATGTGTACGGGGAGTTCTCCGGTGCCACAGCAAACTTCAGCAGGAAGTCCAACTCTCGCGGGTCCACTTTACCTTCTGCTTGGAGAACCTGATGAAGTATGACGTACGGACTAAATATTGTTGTAACCTCTGTGGTTACTACTCAATATTCAACATATTTATTGAATTTCTCATTTAAAACAATGCAAAAATCCATTATTTTTACTATCATGTTAATATCGAGAAACTGTGAAATTAATACAAATATGGTGAATCATATTTCCCTAGAGAAACCAGTGTTTTCATGCTCTCAGTTTTACACGTTTTTCGTAAGTACTTTCAAATTCGAACGCACAAAAACACTAGTGTAAAACCGCTGTAAGGCGGGAACTGCAACCGTTCAAAAAATTTTAAACCTGAAGCGTAATAAGGAACAGGTAGACGAGCTTGTCTCTCTCAAAAAGTCCTCGGCTGGTGTACATGAAGACTGCAAAGGTGATATTGTCCAGCAGGTTTGCGACTCGGCGTTCCAGGTCTTCGGCGGGTTCGGCCTTGGCCAGGGCTTCCTTGAACACTACGCTATACGCCTTTAGCGAGAATTGGTACATCGGGTTGATCTTGTACAGGTCGTTTAAAATGAAGTACAGTAGGGAAGCTCGGCCAGCTGCACGCCTGTTTAATGAAAACATTCAGTAATGACTTTAACCATTATTATGTTCAAAAATCTGTAACGGATTGTTATACTCTTATTACCGATATCTCTCCCTAGCTTCGTCAATTTTGACTGCCGTTATTTTCCCCTCTTCCACTTTTATCGCAATGTCTGCGGCAGTCTTCTTTGTGGTCTCTAAATTGATGACAAGTGCTGAGTCGCTCAGTATGTCGGGGCCGGCAGATGACAATCGTTTTAGCAAATCGTCTTCTAAAGTCTTGAGCGTGATCTTGAAATCGTTCTGTTGTTTCGTAAGCCCAGAACGCAAGCTCTCTAAATCCGGACGCTCTGCTTTCACTACTTCACCCAATAACTGCTCCTCTAATCTGTTAAGTAAGCGAGATATAATATGATTCAAGTTGCAACTTAGATAAATTAAAAATAAACCCACTAAAACGCGAGAAATAAAAACTTTTTAACAATTTAAAAAACCGAATTAAAAAAAAAACACTACAAAGTGAAAAATAAGTTTAATTTTGTTAGTCGGTGGAAGATGATTGGTAGTATAAATAATAGGTAATTTATTATCCCGTAGCCCAGAAGGCCCCGATTGGAAACAGCTGAAAGTCGTGTGTTAACACACTGGTTAACGATTGTGTAACAATGTAACTGATAATAAATAATAATCGACAGAATTTTATGTTATAATTGTAGGTAATTTCTTAGAAGTAGATGAGTATATGGCCGCCAAAAGTTGTACATTAACAGCCAAGAATTGGTGACACGTGGTAACATACGTGAAAGTAACATACATACTTACGTGAGATTTGTAAAGCCTAGAATTCATGTCAGAGAATTTCCTAATTTGTCTGTAATGATAATGACTTTTATTTTGACAACTTCCCCGCGAGACTTAAGAAAGGACTTGGACTTGAATTTTCTTTCGTTTCATGCATAAATAGTAATCATAGGTGAAGATTCGGAAACGTAAAGAGGGACACATTTTTTAATTTGTTTTTAATTAATACCAAAACGCTATTTCTCATATTTATTTAAAAAAACCTCTCGCCATGACTTCCAGCTCTTTCGATCCAGGGCTAAAGTCGACCACTGGTCGTTTGTTTTCTCCAGCTCGTCCCGCCATCTTCTACATATTATTTCTACTTCAATGCACGACATGTCGTAGTGGGACACATTAGCGCCCAATTAAAAAAAAATACTCGCTCGTAAAGAAACCGAAATACAAAAAATTCCATGTTTATTTTAATTTTTTATATTTATTTTGTTGGCGCCTTCTTTCTTCATGACTGTCAATTGACGTCTTATTCAAATGTCAACGTCAAAGACGAACACCGAGCACTGGTGAGGCAGCCATCTTGTAAAAGAAGCAGTTGAGTTCGAATCGCGGTGTGCGCATGCAACACGTACTCGGTGGACGTTATATTTTGAGGTATCCCTCTTAATCCAAGTGATCTATAATAGTTTTGTGTAGTGTTGATTAAATTATCGAGAGTTATGAGTGAAGTGATTGTAACAAGTGTTATTTTATTGAAATACTGCCTTCCTACCCGATAATCCACGCCTACCTGAACATGGACAACACATGATGAAAGTCGAACTACTTCATATTTTTTTATCATAAAAATAAACATGGACTTTTTTATATAAAATGAGAAGGACACAAACTTTTCTCAAAATTAAAAATTTTTGGCGACCATACTCTGCGAATTTTGGCGTATTCGATTCACTAGCAAAGGACGATTATGAGATTAAAAAAAATAAAAATGAAGACCAGCAAACGCACTTACCCGTCCTTAGTGACAGTGAAATTGATGAGGGTACATTGCGCTTGCATCTCAGGTTGGTAGTGCGGGTTGGCAAGCTTAGTTTGAAGCAGGAAACGAAAGCTTGGGTGGTAATCTATTTCCCTGTCTCCTATCTGAAAGCGTAACATTTAGCTATCAGGTTATTCAGCTTTAGAAGAAGATGCACAGTTTTGGTCACAATGACAGTTACAAGCGTTTTTAGGCCTGAAAACAGTGGATGTGTCTCATCTTAGGATACTGTTACTTGTGGCTTGATGTAGATTTGGAGAAGAGCTGGTAGTTTTGGGTAGATAAGGAATGGCCTCAAGTAATACCTTGCTGTGAACGAGAAAGCGTGAATAGGGTTAGGTTGAATACTATTAATATAATATATACAGCGTGTAACGGAAGGGGGGTATCAACCCTGAAGGAGGTGAATGTGCTCATGAAACTCAACAACTTTCCCCAAAGAACATAGGTCGAAATATGAAAAAAAATTTGGCCCTCCCATAGTAAATCAATCAGCTGGTAGTCAGTTTTGTAAGGGAGGGCCAAATTTTTTTTTTCATATTTCGACCTATGTTCTTTGGGGAAAGTTGTTGAGTTTCATGAGCACATTCACCTCCTTCAGGGTTGATACCCCCCTTCCGTTACACGCTGTATATAATATTATAAATGTGTAAGTTTGTGAAGATGTTTGGATGTTTGTTACTCAATCACGTGGAAGCCGTTGAACTGATTTGGATGAAAATTGGCACATAGATAGACGATTTCCTGGATAGGATAGACATAGGATTTTTATCCCGGTAATGTGTTCCCTTGGGATGATAGTTGAAAGTTACTTTTTACGCGGGCGAAGCCGCGGGCAGAAGCTAGTTCTCCATATAACTACCATGGGCCGCATACCGTGTCTTGCCGAGCAACGTATCAAGATGGTTGGCTTCTTACAGCAACCTTATAGCAACGAGGATAAAGATCACTGTGATGCAAAATTTTAGGTAAAAATAACTGTGAAAGGATTGTAGTGGAAATACAATACAATACGCAAAATACGCGCATTGACGTGGAGTTGCGGACACCAGCCCGTGTTACCTATTACCTATTGTAGTGGAGATGCTTACCTTGAGCACTTTCCCCTTGCGTATGAGCACTCTGCCGAGCAGCGGCTCGAGCACGGCATCCACGGTCTCACCAATGTTCTCAACCATCACCACTTCGCCATTGCTCACGCCGCGCTCAATACGATCCAAATAATTGCGCTGCGTTAATCGTATCACAACTAAAGAGTCGCCGTATTTCTGTTTTATCCACTTTATGCCCTGCCTGTAGCAACGATTGCAGTTGAAGTTAAACGTTTTTTCATGAAAGCAATAGAAGCTGTTAAATTGAATGTCACAAAAGTGTACTCAGACTGAGGCTTACAGCTGCGGATCGATCATGAGCGGCCAGCGCGCCGAGTTGGTGAGTATGGTGGCGTTCTCTGTGCTCATGGTGTCGGTAGGCAGGCCCTCGTTGTTCCACGACGCTATCTGCGCGTCGTCCGTCAACATCGACAGCACGTCCAAGCCTTCCGTCGTATCGATTTTAGGCTGGGTCATGTGATATTTAATTTTTAATTAAAACTTTTACACGACTATACTTGATGAGGTCGGTATTTCTTAACGAACTACCACTAAGAAGTTCGAGGTGTACGATCGATCGTACACCTCGAACTTCTTAGTAGTAGTTCGATAAGAAGATCGATCTTCTGTGAGGCCATAACACCATACACGGTACGGATTTCGGTCAGATCGGACGGATCTGAAGGTAGAACTGACATCTAAAATAGTTAGTGTAACTAAACATATTCAATGTAGCTACAGTTGTCAATGCCTTACATTGGTCTTAGCGAGCGTGGGCACCCAGTCATCGTTAATGAGCTCCATGCGGTATCGGCGCGTGAAGCAGCCCACGTACGAGATGAAGGCTGTTACCAACAGCACATCGCCCGGCAACAACACACCGGACTCCTTCAGGTTCACCACCGTTGCTGACCATCTACACGTCACAAGAGACCGACACGCTTATTAACCTGTCAAGACTAGCCGGTTTCCAAGAGAGCCACGACAAGCAGATTTTTTTAATTTCAATGTGCTGAATTCATTATGTCATTACTTATTATATCACAATGTCATACGATGGAGGACGTCCATCACTTGTTGGTGGAGTGCGTCAGGACCCGAGCTGCTAGAGAGGCGCTGATGAATACCTTCAAAATTAATTTGATAGATGTTGGTTTTGTTCAAAGCATATTATCAGAGCCTGTCTCGAATCTTACTTTATAAAATAGTATATAAGGTTTTGAAATCCGAATAGTATAAAGCTTTTATTGTATTAGGTTATGATGGGGCTGGCATGGTCGTATTGTGAACAAAAACCCCTAAATTTATAATAGATATTAAAAAAAAAACTTATAACAGTAAGTGAAAATGTAGTTATGTTTATGTTATGTGATCTAATATTTTCAATACAGACCTGATTTTTTCTGAAGCTAGACCGTTAACCAATCTGTTAGCTAAGTCAATGGTAGCATTTGTGGCATCAGCTTCAGCCTGACACTTCATCTTCTCATTCACGGCCTCCTGGAAGGCTTTGAGCAATATTTCCAATTTTGCTTCAAGTTCCTGTCAAATGCAGAAATAAGGTTTAGTATATGCTGCTGATAATACACCTCTACCTATTCCTCTGGGCAATAAAGTCAATAATCAAAACTCGCGGCCCCTCCAGACCGGCGTTACCGCTCTCATCATCAACGCCTCAGCAAAGTCTCAAGTTAACTCTTGCAGGTTGTAAAATCTTTCATTGCATTACACAATATTTTTTCTCCTTTTTCTAGTGGAGATGTTACTTACGGCAATTTGGTCAGTGAGGAACGCGAGCTTGTCCCGTGCGGCCTGCAGCTCTGCGTTGGCCGCGTTGAGCGCGCGCCGCTTGGGCTCCACCACCACGTACACTTCGTAGAACTTGATGATGTTGATGACCCACGCGCACAGACCGGCCGCCGCCGCTGACTTCGACATTATAAATGCAGGGTTGAACTCCGGATCCTTGATATAAGGCTGCACTGCCTGCGATAATGTCAAAAATGTATTCATTTAGGTATATTTGCACGAGTAAGTGAAGCTACACGATGCAAGTGCCTCCTGGTGGACGGATGTTTTGGTCAAGTTTACTCAAAAAAAAATTCTTGCATGAATTTTATTCACGTACTTTACTCAAGTAGTACATATAATCACGCAGATACTTAAGTATATATTGTGGCTAAGTAATAACAGCCGCATGAGTCGACCGATCATGTTAAGCTTCGCTTGCCGCGGTTGGTCTGTGGATGGGTGACCATATTTACATAACAAGACCCCTCCGTGCCTAAGAAAACACTTTAAGCCGTTGGCCGGCTGTCATTCGTGGACCTTTGGCAGTCATTACGTGTAGGTTCCAGAAAACTGACGACAGTTCCTCCTGTTTACTTATATGGGGTGGCGCTTAAGAGAGTGTCTCGTTTTAAATACCTTGGGCACATTTTGACGGAGAACCTTTTTGATGACGAGGACATAGAGAGAGAGCGAAGGGCGTTGTCGGTGCGTTGTATTGTAATATGCTGGCCCGCAGGTTTGCTAGGTGTACTAAGGACGTGAAAATTACGTTGTTTAAGGCGTACTGTCAGACGTTTTACACCTGCAGTCTGTGGGTCAGGTATACGCGCAGGGCCTACAACGCCCTCCGTGTGCAGTACAATAATGCTTTCCGGGTATCACTGGGGCTTCCGCGGGTCTGTAGTGCGTCGGGCGTGTTTGCCGAGGCAGGCATAGACAGTTTTGAGGCGATCTTGCGCAAAAGAACCGCATCCCTAATGCGTAGGATACGTGGAAGCTCCAATAGCATCCTGAGGATTATTGTGGAGAGGCCAGACTGCCCTTTTCTGATGCACTGGTCCCGTAGACATAGCTGCGGGCCTGGTGCTGAGGAAAGATACCTAAATTGATTTTTTTTTTGAGGAGAGGAATTTTTTAAGTTGGATTGGAATTTTTTAAGTTGTTATTTATTTTGATTGTGATTAAGATTTTAATTTTGATTATAATTTTGATTTTGATATAATTTTGATTTTAATATTTATTATAACTTTGATTTTAATGTTAAGATAATTTTTAATTTAATTCTAATTTTTAATTTATTCGTTTTCATTTTAATTTAATTTTGATATATTACGTGTACTAACATAGTTTTTTAAAATATTGTATTTACTAACACAATATGGATTTTTTTATTATCCGAAATAAACATTTTGATTTTGATTTGATTACGGGACGTCAGAAGCCCGAAAGTTTGACAACCAGTCTTACCAAGGGGTATCGTATTACCTAGTAACTAGGTTGTAGAGGTCAGATAGGCAGTCGCGTCATGTAAAATATTGGTATTCAGCTGCATCTGGTGAGACTGGAAGCTGACCACAATATAGTTGGGAAAAGGCTACTTAGATGATGATGACTTACCTATATATTACGTATATAACAGAGTTTACCTTAACCACGTCAGGATGAATGTTCTCTTTGTCGTAGTACACCAGATCATTTAAGAATTGATCCACTTTTGCCATCATCAACTAAAATAGAGAAAAAATAATGATTTTATTTATGAAAGAATAATTTCAGAAATCAGTTTTTATCTTGCATTATTATATCCCTAGGAGATAAAAAAAAGTAGTTTCGATTTAAAAGGATCGGTGTTGTGCCAATATGCCAATGATTCAATGAATGAGAAAGCCAACTTTCAGCTGGAGTTAGTGAATTCCTTCAACTTCCTGTGATAGGATCTTCTTTTTCTATCAAAAGCCTACTCCTAGTTTTACAACGAACCTTTTGATCTTCGAGATCTATTGATATTTATTTGTATTTTTTCGTTAGGGTAACCTAAAAGCTTTTTAGGTCAGTATCTGCCCTTATCTTCCCTTAACTAACCTATTTACTAAGGTATTTATTTGAAAACATACTTTGCACCCCTTCCAAGATCTATCTTTGGGCAGCTTGCCCTTCTTCGCGAAGAGTACAAGCACAGCGGCGCACACGTTGACGACGGCGTCGGGCGGCGAGCCGAAGGACTTCAGTTCCGTCAGGTTGTTCTTGTTGAGCGTGTTCAGCGCCTCCTGCGCCGCTATCAACGCGGGCTCGGCTTTTGCCAAGTCATCCGCGCAGATTTTAGCCTTGATTGTCACGTCTTCCTCTATGACCTTTACTTTCTTTTCCTCTTCGGCGGCTGGATTTAAAAAGACGAGGAATGTTTTGGGGTTTGTTTTTGTAGTACTTTTGATTAGATAGTCTAATAATAATTATGGTGGCATAGAGCATCAAGGATGACTTCTGTCTAGATATAGTTTGTAAGAGTGTTGTCTCCGATTCACTCCATTTTACTTTAATTCATTAACCTTGTTTTTTGCTTCTTTATTTTGTTAATAATCACCTTGTACGACTTTTTTGGATTTAATAATAATGTACAACTCTGATCCTCAAGATATAGACTAACGTCTAGTTTGGGGATCACCGTTAAAATCTCCATGTATCATGTACTTAATTATTAATAATAAATAAATAAAAAATAAAAAAAATATTGGGTATGACACAATCGTTTAGGTTTATAATTTTGTAATAAAAATCATAAGAAAATATAAGCTTATGCTCGAACTCATCTCACAGGTGACGCGGTGGTCGGCTGGATTGTTTATTTCGATCCATAATCGGACGGCGAACGGCTAAGTTCTGCATCCAAACTAATATTATAAATGCGAAAGTAACTCTGTCTGTCTGTCTGTCTGTCTTTGCTTCACGCCTAAACTACTGAACCGATTTGTGTGAAATTTGGTACAGACATAGTTTGGAACTTGAGAAAGGACATAGGATAGTTTTTATTACAAAAAATAAAATAAAAAATACAATTTATTCCGGACATACAGCGCCATCTATTGGTCAAGAGTCGGCATCAATTCAGTACTGAAAATTCATCGGAAAAATGTAAATAAATAGTAAAAAGGTATGAAAAATATAATATAATACAACTTTTAGTACATAGAAAATGCTCTAACAGAGTATAGATAATTCTATTAATACTATATGTCGAGTTGGTGATCGCGCAATGGTGTCGATCGTTACACGAGTTCGGTTCATGTTATTGTTTTAATTCACGTGGGAATTTTTAATTTTTAATTCATTCATTCATTTTAATTCATTTCCATTTTTAATTCATTCTTTAACTATGTGGGTATAACCAAAAATCTGCCGGAAGTCACTATTCCACGCGAACGAAGTCGCGGGCAAAAGCTAGTAAGGTTATAATTTTTAAAATTTCGCAATACATTACCAAACGCTTTTTCTTTGGACACTTTCTCACTCTCAGCGCCGACTACTTCAATAAGTGCCTCAGCAGCTTTGTTTTTCTCTTTTAGTATTATCTCTTGCTCAGCAAGAGTTACCTGTGCAGCAAAAAGTACACATCAGAAAACCTGAGTCACTGTTTATCCAGTCTAAAAATATTAAAAGTAATTAAGTATGTATGTAGTTATGTCTGTATGATGACTGCATGCAGACTTATTTTTTAGGGGCTCAAATATACGAGCAGAAATGAA
Source organism: Eremobia ochroleuca (assembly GCA_949629135.1). Lineage (NCBI taxonomy): Eukaryota > Metazoa > Arthropoda > Insecta > Lepidoptera > Noctuidae > Eremobia > Eremobia ochroleuca. The sequence goes on along the minus strand of OX451403.1, from coordinate 11,148,522 downwards.
AGTGGAAATCAATAAGAAACAAAGAGGAAAATACTAACAATAAATAATAGGCCTTCATCTTGCTTGTAGTACAAGCAAGCATGCGGCTTAAGTCAAAATAATTGTACTTCTTAACACTAGATTGCCCAAGGAAGTCATTTTGACTGCTATTTAATTTCACGTACGTTTTACGTATATTATAATGACACAAGTCCTTAGAATTTTGTGACTTTTTGCTCAACATATAAATGCGTTTATTAATAATTGTAGTTCTTTACCTACCGTCCTTAATTTCCGTTATATATATGTGTGCCTTATCTATATTGCCCAGTAGCAGTCATTTTGACTGCATTTGGGCAATATACCTACGTATACAACGTGTCCCAGAAATCAACGTCAAGCCGAAAACGGGCAATAGGCCAAGTCGTGACAGCTATTAGAAAAATATAAAAAAAAATCTTGGTCATGCACTTTTCGAATTATAAGCATTCAAAAATAAATCTCAAAAAGTGACACCCTGTGATGATTTTTCAAGTCCTGTGACTACATTATTAACATTTCGGTAGTTTTTTTCTCTGTGATCTAACCATGAATAACCCTTCTGTAAATTACAGTTAAAAGTTAAAACGTAACTGCCTCAGTTTTAAATTAAATGTTAGATTTTTGCCCAATATTGAATTCAAAATAATGACATCACCCAACTTTAACCGACTGTACTGAAAAAAAAATCTACTACACTATTTTGGCAAGTAACTTTAAAAGATGGCGCGTTTAGTCAGGATTCCAAAATGGTATAACACATACTAATTGCTACTTCTTAATTGAGGAAAAAAAGTACATTGTTGGTTTTAGGTGCATTTGAAATAAAATTCAGTCGTTGGATTCCTTTTATTATAATTTTTATTAAATCAGATTTACGAAGTTTTATAACAAATGTTCAAACTGTTTTCCTTCAGCTGCAATGCAAGTTCTACATCTCTTTAAAAATGATCGCGTAATAAGACGGGCGTATCTTCTTGAGTTGATGTATTCAGCGGCTTCTGCACTTCTTTGGCGCAGCTCGTCTAAATCTTGAATTGGTTTAGAGTACACTTTATCCTTTATCGTACCCCAGTAAAAAAAATCTATGGGGTTTAAATCGGGTGAACGGGCAGGCCACGAAATTGTACCACCCCGCCCAATCCACCTATCGGGGTATTCTCGATTGAGAAACTCTCGTACAGTGAGAGCATAATGCGCTGGGCAGCCATCTTGTTGATACCACATGCTGCCGTAAATGTTCAGTGGCACTTCTTCCAATAATTCTGGTAATTGGTTCTGTAAGAAGTTCAAATAACCCTGGGCATTTAAATTCTCCGGCAGCTCGATTGGACCAATAACTTTACCATTCAAAATTCCCGTCCACATATTTACTTTAAACTGGTACTGAGATCTATCTTCCCGCATCAAATTTGGATTTTCCACGTGCCATTCGTGCAAATTGTGGAGGTTCATGTAACCGTCCTTTTTAAATGTTGATTCATCGGACCATAGAATTTTTTCAAAGAATCGCGGGTCCTCTCGGTGCCTCTGCAACATCGTTCGACAAAATCGTACTCTCTCTGGGTAGTCTCGGGGTAGCAGACTTTGTACTCGTCGTACATGGTATGGGTGAAACTCGTTCTTTTTTAAAATACGATGTGCAGTACTTTTGGGGACTCCTATGCTCTGTTCAATTCCACGTACTGAGATACTTCTGTCTTCTTCAACTGCTTGCAAGACTTCGGCTTCGTAGGGCATAACGGGTCTTCCCTCGCTAACCATTTGGCTAGGAAATCGACCCTCTGATAATGACCGATGCACATTAATAAATACTCGATGATCGGGATGACGCTCAGCATTCGGGTATCTCTCACGATACACTCTTGCTGCGGCATTGGCGTTGCATAAGCATTCTCCATAAATGAGATGCATGTTGGCGTATTCCTGTGCGGTGTATCGAGATGGCATGATAAAACACTACACAAACACGGGGTTGCGATTAAAACAAGTCCGGGGTTGTCAGAAACGGTGCAGATAAATCCAAATTACAATGCAAATCAAGTCCAATAAACAAAGCCACAGTTGTAAGTACGAAGTCAATACGAATACAAAAAGATGTGCAGTCAACGAAAGAGCGTAACGTACTGCAGTATTGCACAATTTGCCGACGCATCCCTGTTTAGCCAGAGTAGCGTCTCTATCTGTTTCACTCACACATATGAAATGATGTGTCAATCCGTCTCCCTCTTAGTTAGATAAAAGTAGCGTCACTATCTATCTCGCTCCCACTTTTCAAAGTAGCGTCACCTCACATTAGCTAAAATGAATCTTTCTCGCTCACACTAGTCAAAATAACGTCACTCTTCGTCTCAATCGAACTTTTATGAAATACGGCTTCATAAAAAAAAAATGTTTTTTCTCAATTAAGAAGTAGCAATTAGTATGTGTTATACCATTTTGGAATCCTGACTAAACGCGCCATCTTTTAAAGTTACTTGCCAAAATAGTGTAGTAGATTTTTTTTCAGTACAGTCGGTTAAAGTTGGGTGATGTCATTATTTTGAATTCAATATTGGGCAAAAATCTAACATTTAATTTAGAACTGAGGCAGTTACGTTTTACTTTTAACTGTAATTTACAGAAGGGTTATTCATGGTTACATCACAGAGAAAAAAACTACCGAAATGTTAATAATGTAGTCACAGGACTTGAAAAACCATCACAGGGTGTCACTTTTTGAGATTTATTTTTGAATGCTTATAATTCGAAAAGTACATGACCAAGATTTTTTTTTATATTTTTCTAATAGCTGTCACGACTTGGCCTATTGCCCGTTTTCGGCTTGACGTTGATTTCTGGGACACGTTGTATACTAAGTTTCAGTCTTTCTAGTGTCAAATTACCTTTAGTATGGCGACGTCACCAGCACACGACGCCAACTTCTCCAATCCGTTCTCTAGCCTCATTATCATCATCTTGAGATTAATTGTCTTTTCAGTGAGTAGTTTACTATATAAAGCGATTTGTTCGAGGAAAGTCTTGGGAGTCGTGTAGTTGTACCGCTTTTCGTTTTGGAAGTATACTGAAGACATATTGTCTACACTTTGATGCACGTGAGACATAAACAACGACACTGGATCTACTAATGGCTCCTGAAAATAATATGGAAGATTGAGGATTAAGGCTAGATTAACAAGAAGCTATTTGTGAAGACTGAGTTAAAGATCACATTATAGCTATATAAAACAAAAAAACATGATGACCATACCGGTAAACTTTCCACCTCAGATATAAACCGTTTGGAGACGGAGCGCAACGCCTCATGCGGCCACGCGTGGAACCAATTGATCGACGTGCAGTTGACGATGGAGGGGAACTTGCGCGCACGCACACGCAGCGTGGCGCCCACCGGTGAGAAACATAACACCACCTGGTGGTGGACGACTTTACAACTATGTTATGGATATGCCTTACGTACTAAATTGCGAGTTGCCTAAAGAAGCAAGATGTATTTTGTCTCTTTTAGGACAATTACACGAAAATACATAGCTGGACCAAACAACAAAAGGCCTAATCACGTAATTAAAACCGTTCAAAATCAAGTCGGAATCTCATCTCGGCGACAATCAACATCAAAAACTTGACAAAAATGTAGGGAAATTAGAGGTATTTTTGACAGATTGAAACTGAGATAAGACTGTGGACGTTCTTAAAATTACGAAAATTACCTCACAGGACTCTGCTAAACACGTAATGAACAGTCCCCTTGCGTGAGACTTTGAAGTTCTGTACATACATTTACAGTCGGCGGCACGTAACTTGGCAAGGTTTTGCCGTAGTGGGAATAAGTTTGCGCATGTACACTTAGTGCAACAAAAAAAATATCACTTCGATTGCTTGTAATTATTCTACGGTTATTTCCATAATTTATTTTAAACACGTCTGTTTAGAAGAAACTTAAAGAAAGGAGAGGAAAAGGGGAGAACTCTTGCCAAGTTATGTGCCGGCTACTGTAACTATCCAATTATACAATAAACCATACAATTTTACAATGAAGCTAATTTTACAATAAAATAGAATATGAAACATTAAAGATCAAACTGACTGACCTTGAGCAAGGTTCGGACGCGGTTGATGAAGAAAATCCAACAGTTTTCGCGTGTTTCAGGCACACCGGTTGCTTTGGTCTGCAACACAATCTTGCATTAGGTAAGGTAGGTATGCCTGAGGTTGGTGCATGGTATTCTCAGTGTTTGGGAACCTTTGTTTCGTATATGTAAATAAATGACTGCTTCATAGCCTAAAAAAAACTCTATTTATTAATAACTAAACCTAATGGTTAGGTCATACCTCTGCTCTCACTCCGTTGATGATGTTTTCGATGTCTTCATCTGGAAACAACTCCGGTATTTCCCCGGATGCCAGCAAGTCGTTAATGAGCACCAAAAAGCGCTCATCGGCGACCTGAGCGTCCGTCATCAAGAACACGTTCCCAATCGCCTTTACGCCAGCCTTTAAATACAGGCCAGCTACGATCGTAATGAAAAAAGTGTTGGTGATTATCATTTTAAATAAGAGGCGTTCAATAAAATATGAAATGGGAATATAAATTATTTGAAAGTATCAAAAGTAAATACTGGGTGGGAAAGCTGAAATATCTGATTTACCTTGCTCCCGACAGCGAAAAGCTGTCGGAAGAATAGCTGGCGTCTATTTTGCCAATGCTTGCGGAAGGGTTAAACAGCACCCTAATTGCGTAACACACTAATACTCTCAATTTGAATAATTTTGAAGCATATTGCTAATCCATTGCTCCATATGTTCGAAAAATGTGTCTGCTCAACAACGTAAATAACCCAATGAATGTTGTTGAAATGTCAAAATGAAACCCATTGCTACTGATAGTGTGTTACGCAATTATCCTGCTGACAAAAACATTCGAACTTGTGAACAGCGTTTAGAGGACTCTTACGATAACATTGATTGATGTTTGATACGGTACGGAAGCGTAGGTATCTATATATTATCGTTATTAATAATTGTGTACATATTTATAATTTTATTGTGGTTGTGATAACTATGCTGGTACAATCCTAACATAATCATTGTTTTTTTTTTATATATATTTGATTTATGGATAGAAAAAAACCATAGGAACTATGAATGTATGGACTAAACGACAACGCCTAAATTTCCTGTTAACTCTAAGAATAATAATATAATACATTTACTCTTAATAAACCTTGGTAGACATACCTAAGTCAACTTTGAGGTCGTTTATGCTGTATCCCTTCCGTAGTTGTATTTGGAATACCTCCAATGAGGAGATAAAGGCCGAGAGACGGGACAGCGATTGCTTGCCCGATCCACCGACGCCAACCAGCAGAGCGTTACCACGCGGAGCCTCCAGGATTCGGTTGATCCTTTACCAGAAAAATAATGCGTAAAATAAACTTTATGGGTCTTATACTTATCGTATGCCTAAAGGCGGCAAGGAGTTGATGATTGTTGATGAAAAAAATGTTAGACGCATTTCTCATAGCGTCGTAGGTAGTCTGCCAGTTTGAAATTTTGTTTTTTTTTTTCCGTCTTTACTAAATCATTAAGTGAGAACAGTAAGAACATAATAACCATTTTGACAGTCGAGTAAAAATAACAGTCGTCTAAGGCTGAATTTACACTGTCACGGCACGGTTTGGAAGCAATTTTTTTTGTCTCTTCTTTAATTTGTACGTCAATCGTCTTAAAGTTCACTATGCTTTGTTAAATTTTGTTAAAAAAAGCGCTTCCAATCCAATGCAATGTAAATTGAGCCTTACGTTAAAAATCTTTACGACCCATTGGGAACGGCGCTAATCAATAGAAGTCTCCATAAAAAAAACATGAGTAAGACTCTGACGACTGTCCTGTGCTTTAAGCACAGGACAGTCGTGCTATTCGAGGATGGGTGAGTGAGCTGGGAAGTTAGCAGATAATACACAGTTTATTTATTTATTTATCCTTCTACTGGAACGCCATATAGCAATTACACCAAAGAAGCAAAAAATTACTTAATGTGCTGCTTCCCATCCATCCTGTGCATGCGTGGTGGACATCGAACGGGCGGCGATGGAACACGCACGCTCAAACAGCGCGCAGCGTGAGCTCAATAGTACCATTACTCCATCACAATCGCGCACATTCTTTGCGATTTTTTTGAGATACAATTAGTTTTTCAAAATAAAAGCATTAAAATTGTAAAAACGGAAAATTTTGGTGTGTCGTCCTGATTGACAGATGTCAGATGTACGTAATATATTATCGTAATATGAATGGTGGTTGACGTTATAACTACCTGCAAATATGGTACATGGCGTCTTCAAACAGCACCAGGTTCATGGTGGCCACAAGATCGTTGTATGCCGACAGCGACTCGTCTAACAGCTTCTTGATTTGGTTCCAGTCTTTGATAGGGAAGTACTTAGGGTCACCTATGCCCTCCGCGAAGTGGCAGTAGATGAGAGGCTTCGTCAATATCACGGTCTCGTCATAGTCCTGTGCATGAATTAATTTATTTCAAGGCACCGACAGTTTTGGTACCAGAAACGCTGATTTATTTTGAAAAATAAATACTATCTTTTCCAAAAATTAAACCGTTTCCGTATAAATAAGATGTTGTAGGAACTGATACTATAAGAATACGCCGTATTTACTATATTATTTTATGGTTTGAGTTTATGATCAAGACATAGGTTTATTTTTTTTTTTTTTTTTCATTTTTTTTACATTTACACATACATCACCTACCGTGACCCAATTGTCATCTTCTATATTTTCGGAGTTTTTCACAAAACAGGAGTTTGAATGTCTTTCTTCCATTATATGACTCATACTATTGAACTCACCTCACAGTTTTTCTTAATCACTTCTAAAATAAGTTTCGCGAACGCGTCACTATCACCGGAATCGACCAATTTGTCTGAGTAGACGCGTGTTGCCTCGTGCATCCAAAGCCGAAGGAGTTCTGTTGGCGTCTTGATTGCGTCACCGGTTGTGTATAACATTCCCTGTAGGGACATAGACGAAGTGAAGTAAAATTACTGATGGTACGGTTGGCGCAAGGGCGATTATATTATATTATTATTACATTACGATTGACTGCTGCGCTACGTGTCGCGGGGTCGATTCCCGCATGGAACAAATATTTATATGACCTACAAGTAGTTGTTCCGGGTCTGGCTGTTTGTGTATGTGACTTTAAATGTTTGTAAACGCACCCACAATACAGAAGAAATTCCTAGTGTGGGACAACGTTTTTTTTTAAAAAAAAAAGATTCATGAATGGAAAAAATACAAAAAAAAAATTAAAAAACACACGCTTTAAAAGTACCTGCAGCTTGTCACTTCTTTATATCCCATGATTGAATCAAAAAGCGTGGAGGGCTATGTTTATTATAAATTAACTAAAAGTACAAACAACCAAAAAAACGCTCCACGCTTTTTGAATGGGGAATTATAAAACGAGCGATTAAAAAAAAGCTTTGCGACTGATGATGACATACTGTATTAATAACTTGAGCGGTATGAATTTGAGTAAGCGAAAAATTAACTAAACTAACGACGAATATTGATTAATAATAAAATCCAGAACGAGCTTACAAAAAGTGGATTGTGATAAATCCATTTCATATATTAAAATTTTATCCGAGCGACTACATTACTAAGTGAGCGACTGGTAATACAGAGAGGGCAACTTAGAAAAACACAAGATTGAACTTGAGAACTTAGGATGCAAGAGCGAGCGAAGCGAGCTCGTGACTTGGGGCACCCCGACACGGACAGGTTAGGTTCGAAGGGGATGACGGGGGCTCAAGTGAGCGAGCGGAGCGAGCGAACGAGCCCCCGTCATCCGCTTCGTGTTAGGTTCCTTTAAACCCTGCAGACAGAAATAGGGGCCCCGCGAAGCGGGGCTCCGTCGACTACGCCTTATTATTATGCTCATTTTGTATTTTAAGTAACTCAAATTAATGTTTGTAAGATACTATTCTGTTGATTTTTCGTCACTTACAGTCAGTCGCTCACTTAGTAATTATATAACCCAAATTAATTAATTTTGACACTTAAAATTGTAATTTACAGTCACTCGTTTTATTGCTACCCTTTTTGAATTAATCATTGGATATAATATAAAAGAAGAAACTGACTGCCTCTAATTGAAGAATGACTGACTGACTGACTGAATGACTGACTGACTGAATAACTGACTGACTGACATGTCAACGCACAGCCGAAACTATTGCCACTAGGAATGTGAAATTTTGCACATGGCTTTTTATTAATTCTCAAAAATTCAGAAAAAAAATCATAACACGAAAACTATAAAAATCGCGGAACACACATGGGGGTGATTCGGATACCCCAGGGAGTGCTCTATCTCTGGACTTTCGCTTGATACTATTTTTTGGGACAACCTGTAGTTAGCATCTTTTGGACGGCATAGAATATTTTGGTACAACAATTTGTGATAAGCCAAATCTGCGCACAATACATATATATTTAACGCATATACTTATACAACGTGTCCCAGAAATCAACGTCAAGCCGAAAACGGGCAATAGGCCAAGTCGTGACAGCTATTAGAAAAATATAAAAAAAAATCTTGGTCATGTACTTTTCGAATTATAAGCATTCAAAAATAAATCTCAAAAAGTGACACCCTGTGATGGTTTTTCAAGTCCTGTGACTACATTATTAACATTTCGGTAGTTTTTTTCTCTGTGATGTAACCATGAATAACCCTTCTGTAAATTACAGTTAAAAGTAAAACGTAACTGCCTCAGTTCTAAATTAAATGTTAGATTTTTGCCCAATATTGAATTCAAAATAATGACATCACCCAACTTTAACCGACTGTACTGAAAAAAAAATCTACTACACTATTTTGGCAAGTAACTTTAAAAGATGGCGCGTTTAGTCAGGATTCCAAAATGGTATAACACATACTAATTGCTACTTCTTAATTGAGGAAAAAACATTTTTTTTTTATGAAGCCGTATTTCATAAAAGTTCGATTGAGACGAAGAGTGACGTTATTTTGACTAGTGTGAGCGAGAAAGATTCATTTTAGCTAATGTGAGGTGACGCTACTTTGACAAGTGGGAGCGAGATAGATAGTGACGCTACTTTTATCTAACTAAGAGGGAGACGGATTGACACATCATTTCATATGTGTGAGTGAAACAGATAGAGACGCTACTCTGGCTAAACAGGGATGCGTCGGCAAATTGTGCAATACTGCAGTACGTTACGCTCTTTCGTTGACTGCACATCTTTTTGTATTCGTATTGACTTCGTACTTACAACTGTGGCTTTGTTTATTGGACTTGATTTGCATTGTAATTTGGATTTATCTGCACCGTTTCTGACAACCCCGGACTTGTTTTAATCGCAACCCCGTGTTTGTGTAGTGTTTTATCATGCCATCTCGATACACCGCACAGGAATACGCCAACATGCATCTCATTTATGGAGAATGCTTATGCAACGCCAATGCCGCAGCAAGAGTGTATCGTGAGAGATACCCGAATGCTGAGCGTCATCCCGATCATCGAGTATTTATTAATGTGCATCGGTCATTATCAGAGGGTCGATTTCCTAGCCAAATGGTTAGCGAGGGAAGACCCGTTATGCCCTACGAAGCCGAAGTCTTGCAAGCAGTTGAAGAAGACAGAAGTATCTCAGTACGTGGAATTGAACATAGCATAGGAGTCCCTAAAAGTACTGCACATCGTATTTTAAAAAATAACGAGTTTCACCCATACCATGTACGACGAGTACAAAGTCTGCTACCCCGAGACTACCCAGAGAGAGTACGATTTTGTCGAACGATGTTGCAGAGGCACCGAGAGGACCCGCGATTCTTTGAAAAAATTCTATGGTCCGATGAATCAACATTTAAAAAGGACGGTTACATAAACCTCCACAATTTGCACGAATGGCACGTGGAAAATCCAAATTTGATGCGGGAAGATAGATCTCAGTACCAGTTTAAAGTAAATATGTGGACGGGAATTTTGAATGGTAAAGTTATTGGTCCAATCGAGCTGCCGGAGAATTTAAATGCCCAGGGTTATTTGAACTTCTTACAGAACCAATTACCAGAATTATTGGAAGAAGTGCCACTGAACATTTACGGCAGCATGTGGTATCAACAAGATGGCTGCCCAGCGCATTATGCTCTCACTGTACGAGAGTTTCTCAATCGAGAATACCCCGATAGGTGGATTGGGCGGGGTGGTACAATTTCGTGGCCTGCCCGTTCACCCGATTTAAACCCCATAGATTTTTTTTACTGGGGTACGATAAAGGATAAAGTGTACTCTAAACCAATTCAAGATTTAGACGAGCTGCGCCAAAAAATTGCAGAAGCCGCTGAATACATCAACTCAAGAAGATACGCCCGTCTTATTACGCGATCATTTTTAAAGAGATGTAGAACTTGCATTGCAGCTGAAGGAAAACAGTTCGAACATTTGTTATAAAACTTCGTAAATCTGATTTAATAAAAATTATAATAAAAGAAATCCAACGACTGAATTTTATTTCAAATGCACCTAAAACCAACAATGTACTTTTTTTCCTCAATTAAGAAGTAGCAATTAGTATGTGTTATACCATTTTGGAATCCTGACTAAACGCGCCATCTTTTAAAGTTACTTGCCAAAATAGTGTAGTAGATTTTTTTTTTAGTACAGTCGGTTAAAGTTGGGTGATGTCATTATTTTGAATTCAATATTGGGCAAAAATCTAACATTTAATTTAAAACTGAGGCAGTTACGTTTTAACTTTTAACTGTAATTTACAGAAGGGTTATTCATGGTTAGATCACAGAGAAAAAAACTACCGAAATGTTAATAATGTAGTCACAGGACTTGAAAAATCATCACAGGGTGTCACTTTTTGAGATTTATTTTTGAATGCTTATAATTCGAAAAGTACATGACCAAGATTTTTTTTTATATTTTTCTAATAGCTGTCACGACTTGGCCTATTGCCCGTTTTCGGCTTGACGTTGATTTCTGGGACACGTTGTATAATTATTATTTATACCTACAGTAATAATCATTAAACAAGAGCAAAGAACTATAAAATAATGATGAAGTTTAAGGAGAGAGAAAGTGTTTTTGACGGTATATGGTTAACGAAGAATTGTGCCAAAATATTGTTAAATGGTGATGATATTTAAAATTTGTTGAAAACCGCCAAATACCTGGAATATATTGGAGAGGTCCCGCAAGTTGAATATGTAGTGGAACTTGATGGCGGTGGGCAGGAATGTGCTGGAGAGTTTGGTGTGCAGTGCCAGCGCGACGAACACGAGGGTCTCCGTGAAACGGTGCACCGTTGGCACGAATTTGTTCGCGATATTGCCCAGGTGCTGGCCCAGGATGCTCTTGTAGATGTGGTGGCACGCGTCCTGTCCGGGGAAACTAACAACCGTTCAAAATTAGACATTGTTTCATTCTGAGTTTAACTTTTTAAGTGTTTTAGTACGAAGAAACGGCAAATAACGGATGTTTGGAATATTTGGAACTTAACAAAAACATTCACCTCCATTCTTTTATTATATTTCAGTTTCCTTCACATAAGATTTAATAAATAATACTTAGCTAAGCTTAAAAAAATAATTGAAAACTTTTATAAACTTGGTCATAAGGATGTATTTAGGCACCATTGCATCGAATCAAAGGACGTTTATCGACCGCAAATAATTAGCTACGGACGAAAACGAGCGTTACCTGACCGCGAAGGTACAGAAATGTCTCTGCAACCGCGAGTCAATAGTGAAAGAGCCAGCCGTTGGGTTCATGCATGCCACAAACATGCAGTTCGATATGTCCTTCAATGACAACTTCTGTCTGTCGTACCTGAAACATTACACTTATTTGAACTCATTACATCAAGCAGCACTAACTATGTCGAAGTGGCGATGCTTGGGGGAGGTCTATGTACAGCAGAGGACGTCTTTCGCCTAAAATTATAATGATGTAAATATGTATACTATAGTTAAACAGAAATAAATGAACTCATTACTTCGTTTTTAATAGGTGTGTCTTTATTGCCCGCTTGTATCCAAATCCTAAGCTGAGCAAATTCTTCCTAACTTAAGCTTTCATATTTAATCCTTTTCATCTACAGGTTCAGGTTCAACCTTCTGTGTACCATTTTTTTTTTTTTTGTTTCCGGGGTAGAAAATCCTGGGGCGGGCGGCGGGGTCTGTCAGACTCTAAAAACTGACTAAAAACCACCGCGGTGTTCCATTTCTCACCTGCGCCGGGGGTAACGGGAACAAACGATACTTCCGCAAGCCCCGGCTGGTGCCGGCCCGGGGGGGGGGGGGGAGTGAGGTGTTAAACTCCCCCCGCGAAGAGGGGCGGCGCGTGGGACACTACGCGCCGCCACTTCGGGTCCTGATCTGTTGGGGGCGACGGTCGTAACCTTCTGTGTACCCTGCCGTGACTCCATCTGGCTGTATTAACCCTCCAAGTGGTGGGTTTAGAACATAAATTAAGTTTCTAGTTACCAGTGCTTATAATCCATGAATTGTCTGATGAGAGTATGCGGCTGCACTGTGCCGTACGTATCTACTTCAGGCATGTTCATATCGTCTACAAAATAGATCATAAACTTGCTGCCCGGTGGCCCGAAATTGCGACCCGATTTCTTCTCCAAAGGCTTCTCTAAAACTCTTTGAATCATTTCTGCAACAAAATAGGATTCTTGTGGACACAACTTGTTATAGCAGTGGTGGCAAGACATTGAACAAAGTTCTTGAAGTAAAACGAAACGTTACGACAGTGAGCCATTAAGATTTTTAGGGAAACTTTAGATAAGTAGAGTACAGCGCAATGAGTGTAGAGATCGTCTACGTAATCTCCAACTACGAACCCCGCCACTGCATATATGGATGGTCATCATTGGTCGCCCAATCACCGGCGATGAACGTAAAATGCTGTCAAATTGATGCAATTACTAATTGATCTTATACAGGGTCAAAATAAATTAGCTAGCAAAACTCCGCAGGCGTGATGGGCATCGAAATGTAAGCACGACCAAATAAAAATAAAAACGATTTGATGATATCTTTTTTGGGAGTCATCGACCGCTGGTAGTGTTGTTACTTGAATTATGAGTTTTTTTTATTTTTTTTTATCGTTTTAAGACATCGATACCCATCACGTCTGTAAAGTTTACACATACTATTTTTTAAATCTCATATTTCAAGTGACTACCCACAATTTCAGGTGCAAAAAAACTCATCAAATTCATTTATTTTTAGGGTTCCGTAGTCAACAAGGAGCCCTTATAATTTCGCCAAGTCCGTCTGTTAGTCCGTCCGTCTGTCCGTCCGTCGCCAGCTTAGCTCAGAGACTCTTAGTACTAGAAAGCTGTAATTTGGCATGGATATACATGATATACTTGAAAAAAAAATTTTTTAGGGGACCTATTTATTGTACGTGTAAAGTGGGGATATTTTTTTTCTCTTCTACCCCATGGTGTGGAATATCATTGGATAGGTCTTTCAAAAATATTGCGGGGTTGTAAAAACAATTTTTCGATTCAGGGATCCGTATGTGAATTATTAAGCTTTAGTGCTAATTTTTTTTTTTGAGTAAGTGTCCAAGCCAAATGGTTGTTTTTGACATGTGAAAAAATTCACGGTAGTAGTATATATAACGAAGTTAAAAGAAAAACTGTCACAGCTAAGTAGGCTTTAGAAGTTTAGCAGTAATAGTCGACCAACTTACATTTGCAGTTCCAATGTAAGGGAGAACATGATTTTCAAATACAATGTTAAGTTTGTTCTTGGGATAAATTCATTCCAACTATGGAATCCTTCATTGTGCGTGGTCTAACACGCACTTGGCCGGTTTTTATCATGTTAAGATGTCGATACCCGTCACATCTGCGGAGTTTCGCTAGCAATTTAATTTGACCGTGTATAATGAAAAAATAACATTAGTATATAGGTAAGTACCTGACGTGGTGTAAAAGTTGAGTGGTACATTGGTGACGGCGTACGAGTCAGGCAGGGAGTTGAGTTTCGCCGCCACGCTCACAGACTTGCCGCTGCCTGCACTGCCGACCAACATCACTGGTTTGGTCTTCGCTATCAACAGGTCCATGAAGAACCTGGTTCGCGTCGTCTCCGACGTCGAAACCAAGCAAGACTGCGAATATTAAGATGGATTCAATTTCAAATTCGCTATTATTATACTTAAAGAGGTTCAGATAATATTGATCACAGAGAGGAAAAAACCTTGTGAGCTCATACGCGTGCCCATCCGGTTCTTTTTTTAAATTCTATAGCCTACTTAATTATGACAATCGCATCTAAATCCGTCCAGAAAATACTCAAGACAAACAGTACGGAAAAAAAAACGTTAACTACTAAAATAAAAAAAATAATCTAACTATGCGATTTTAACACCTCAGATAGGTTAAGATCTCTTTTGACCATTCGCACAGTAATAGAATATGCACAAAATCTCAAGAATTAAGAAAATCTAGGACGAAAGAGTGAGAGAAGCGGGCTCGGAAATTTAAAGGGTTAAACGTAATCAACGTAATATTCTAAGTACTAGGTCTTGACTGTAGACTTCTTGCCACGCGGCGGGAGATATTAAAGAGATTTATTGATCAGTTTTGATCTCTATGATCACTATTTACTTCTCGTGGGTGTTGGAAGGCCCGAACACCCACGGAGCCAGCGCTACTCTATTTACTTATAAAAATAATACACGTGACGCCACCAGCGTTCACAAATGCACAATACGTGACGCCACACTGTCTTTAGAAAGTCTGTATGTAGGTACCTGAAGTGGTATATCGGGGTCCAATTCAAAACCTTCCACTTTTTCGGACCACGGTAAGAACTTTTTGGTCTCGGCATCTATGAAGAAGCTGAACACATTGCCCGTAGAGGGGAACTTGATTTGTTTGAACTCGTTGCAAAACCATTTGCTGAACTCATTACGCCAGTCAACGAGCTGATCTTGGAACAGACTGGAACCGAAGCCCCATATCACAGAGAAAACGAAATAAATTTCATACCTGCAAAAAGGATTTCAAGTAACAACACAATAATTTATCTGCAAGTGATTAAGCTCTTTGTTGAGACGGTTCTGAACCCGCAATGAAAGATGAGACTAAAAATTGTCTATACAAAGTAAATAATACAATAGTGATCAATGTCCTCACCATTCTTTAGGACAGTCACTAGGCAGCAAGGTCTTGTTCAAAAAGCACTCGAGGAGATAGCAGCTGAGCTGTATTTGTTGCAGCTCTGTAAGCGGAGTGATTTTTTTGTACTTCTTACACGATTCTAGCAATGGCGGTATGTACTTGTCGAACATAACTGTTAACATAGCCTTCTCGGATTCGTTATCTCTCGTTGTTTCTATCCATGATGCTACAAACCTGTTAAAAATTGAATGAAATGATTATCTGAATCTAGCTTAGGTGCATTTGTTCTTCATAGTCTATATTCTGTATTATGAATATGTGAAAATCATGATACTGTGTATCGGAGACCTCCGTGGAAGTCTCCGATACACAGTAATTGTGTCAGTACTTACGGATTCCATCCTAAATCTTGTGGATTAATGTACAGAATACCAGCTCGAGACACGGTAGCAGGAGTGGCGGTCCTCAAAGTAGCTATCTCAAACAACAGCCGCATTGATTTAGTCAAAGCAATTCGTTCGTTACTGGCCAACGTCAGCACCTTGGAAGTATTACGTATAATAAATAAAAGTAAGTAAACCAGGTACATATGTATTTCTAAAGCATTAATAGGTGTAACCAACTTTATTGTCGTCCATCAAAGTGTTCAAGCTTTCAATCCACATAGGATCGATATCCCCATCAAGTACGATCCACTTTGGACCATCTCCGGGCATATTAGCCATATCGCGCATAATCGTGGAGAACAAGCCGTCCTTCCACTCTCTTGTGGCAGGGTTTATGATACCGAACAATTCATCATTAGTCACGGCTTTAGGATCAAGGTCATTGTAAAAAGGCTTCTGTTTCAACATGTAGTACGTCCTATTGAGACACTGCCACACCATAGTCTTGCCAGTCCCTGCAAATCCATTGATGAAGACCGAGTGTCTCACAGCAAACAGCTCTACTAGTTGCACCATCTAAAATATAACATTAAGTGAAAATAAGATCGCGAATTCTGGGAAAAAAAAACTACTAATAGTTTTAATTTACCTTTAAAATAAAACCAGGCTCTGGCTGAAGCTTCATAGACAGAGCTCCGTCTATCAAGCATTTTTCAAAGTCCAAGTCACGCTTTCTGGGTACATCAAGTGCCGGGAATAAGTCGCCGATCAATCCCATAAAAACAGGCAAATCATCTGTCACGATTTTAGGGATGTTGAAATCTCTCAGTGCTCTCATTAGCACTTGGTCCTCTGGTCTTAGGCGGTCACCTCGCTAGAAGATAAAGGGTTTATCTCTAAGTGATCAACTACCATGGCTTCCTGTGTATTCAATCAAAGATCTCAAGATATTTTTTTCACTCCAAGGTATCTGACTGAGGATCTTTTATGTACCATCTTCAGATACTATTTACATGGATGAATTCTTTGGACAAATTTACCTTCAAAGAGCCGGCGACCACCAACACAGATTTGATGGCCCTAAGCCCCCAATCGTAGTGGTCTTGTTTAGACAGGAGCTCACGACACAGCGTATACAGAGTGATGAACTTGCGTGCTAGCAGGCGAGCGTCTTGGAACCCTTCGGCCACCAACATGATCTCGCAGATCAACTCGAAATCCGGTACTACCATGGCGCATGGCCTGTTACATATAGTGAAAGTTACAATTAGCAATCGTTATAAGTATATATTAGGTTCTATCTATTCATATACGAATTCTCTAAAAATTCAAAAAAATCAGCTGTTTCCTACATTTTGACGAGATATGCGAATATAAATGTAGGGAACAGCTGATTTTTTTTTCCGATTTCGGTTTTGGTCCTATAGTAAAAGTTGTTCGTAATGATGAGAAAAATGACCCCTTCAAATATTTCCTGTATGAATAGATAGACCGTGTATATAGTCCTCCTTATCGAATTCGATAACGGCAACCCTTTGGAAATTAAATACCTAAACTAAAATTATGACTCGCTAGAGCGAACTCGGCCTGCAGAGTTAAAAGTACAGGCAGGTAGAAGGTCTTTGTCTTTCTTGGGTCTTTCATTACGTATTTATCGTTTTTCTTGAATTATTTCGAGTCACTTGTCTTCGAAAGATTTTATATTTTTATGAATAGTAGAGCACCAAGGCGAGCGTGAAGCGAGCCTTTCCCAACCTACAGGATTAGTATCGCAGACGCTGTCTTTTGAACACATCCTTACATGGGAGATGTTGACCCTCGTGCTTCCGTTTACCTTTCGCTATCTTACGAGTGTTTCACATAAAATATAAAATCATCAAGTAAAAAGCAATGTGCGATGGTATCTCCGAAGCTAGGGTATGCCTGATGTTGCTACAGGAATCGATACCGATTTTCGAAATTTTATAGTGTCTGCATGCATCCATCTTAGATGACGTTATTAATATAATACGTATACTGTAAATATTTAAACTGTTTACCATTTAGGGTTAACCAGTTTAATATAACGGTCGGACTGACGACGCAGGTCTACTAATAGGGTCCTGTTTTCATGCTTTAGATTCGCAACCCTAAACATATTTTAAATAGGCTAGGTTTCATATTCTAAACTGCAACAAAACGATTTGCCCAAACTCACCTGAAGAGTGCTTTCAAGTTCTCTGGCAACTCAGTCCTGCCCGCGTAACCAGGGTTCATCGTAATGAACATACCAATGGAGGGTATCAGAACGATGAATTCTCCCATGAAGTCGAACTTCTTCTTCTTAGCCTTAATGGCATCCAGCACACTCTTTACTTGCACAGACACCACAGACAACACCTCCACTGAGATTCTGTTGAACTCGTCAAAGCAGCCCCAAGCGCCAGTTTGACATAGACCTTCATTAAAACGCAAGAAGTTACAGTTTAGATTGCTTTAACACTATGGAGATGTGTGGAAGAAAATAAGGAGTGCTGCGCCACCGATCCCAAACAATTGTTATAAAGCAGGAAGATTATCATATTCAAAAAGATTACGAGTATGGGGCACAATAATAAATGTAATTCAATTAAAGTAATTAAAACAAAACCTTTATAAATATTGCCGCAGGACTTGTAGTCCATTTGTTCGGAACAGTTGAACACATAGACCATGATGCCCAGAGCTCTGCCCAAATCCTTAGTGGTTTCCGTCTTTCCAGTACCAGCTGGGCCGGCGGGGGCTCCACCCATTACCAGATGAAGGCTCTGTGATATGAATATTTGACTATACTTACAGAAGGATGCTTGAAATAGAAATATTTAATGAATGTTTAAGGGTTTACACACTCTATACCGCAAAAGGATCTCATTGAACAATTAACTAAAGTCACAACTCAAATCGTTCAATCCATTTTTCAATTACCCATGGGAGCTGCTCCAGCATTTTGCAGCGAACTGAGCATGATCACGAGACGTAATCGCATGACCTAGAGTATACGTAAGTTTATTGTTTGATGCACCCCCAAATCACAATATAAATATGGATATATTTATATGGATCGCAGCCACCATCTTGGATTTACATTTTCACTATCGGCTTTAGCACCGTCGAAAACCTTGAAATCGACACACATCAAGAAAATTTTGAAAAAATTCGCTTTCACATGTATGAACGCTTTTTCGTGTGACTATTTCTACCAGTCAACTCCTGTCGCAAGCCGCGTTAAAGAACTTCGTTCCAATAAAACACTTAAATTTTACAAAAATTAAGAGTTTCAACCCTAACGCTCCAAATGCAGCGTAGGTAATTATTTCAACAAATAGGCCTAGTTTCCATACATTCGTATAAATGTATTGTGAAGATGGAAACGGACGTCTAAAAATGCGATTCCACCGTAGCGGACGATCCTGCAACACCGGACACGGGAAAGAAGTTGCCCGCGACTTTCAATAATTTTGCCTCTGGTTTTGAATCACTGTTAAAATCACAGTGATCTTTATCAACGTTGCAATAAGGTCGCAGATGGGTTCATCTGAAGTAAAAAAAAACTGGCCAAGAACGAGTCGAGCCCACATAATTAAGATTTCAAAACAAAATACACTGAAAATGGAAACGGAACGGTCGCTGACCTACCATAACTACTGTAATGTGCGAAATTATTTTTTCGCAACAACGGATGCTGTGCATGAGGACAGGTGGTAGATTCATGCAACTGGATGCGCTGCCATATTATGCAACATTGTGTATATAGCATATTGTGTTGTCAGCGCATAGAGTTTGAAGTGTTGAAGTTAAGCCTTAACCTTACCTTCATCACTTAATTTAACACCCCATTTGTGGATGATGATGACAAGTCTAAGGCTGTATGTAATGTGTGTATTACCTGTGTCAATGTGATATAACAGCGATCAGTCAGTGGCGTGATTACAAGCCGAGGCGTATTTCCAAGGTACTCGTAATCATACAAAAACTGTGCGTCACATATATTCGCGAAGCAATTGCCCAAATTGAGATCCCAGCGATGCCTGAAAAAGGTGCGACCGACTTTTATAAAATACTAGCGACCCGCCCCGGCTTCGCTCGGGGGCAATGGAGAAACACTGATAATTTTAGAGCCATTATTTCTCGTAAAAAGTATAGGATAAAAAATGGTTATTGTGGGTTATCCCTAAGAGATAGACATATACCATCGCGGACTTTTTTGTAGACCTTTTTAAGGTGTACAATACTGTAGTACATTGTTTTGATCTGTCTCGACGGGTTCAGCCAGCGTTTACAATGTAAGCGCAAAAAAATGTGTTTATTTACGACATCACATTAGAAACCTCTAAAATTATCAGTGTTTCTCTACTATATTATGCATGTATTATACATATAAACCTTCCTCCTGAATCACTCTATCTATTAAAAAAAACCGCATCAAAATTTGTTGCGTAGTTTTAAAGATCTAAGCATATATAGGGACAGACAGACAGAGAAGTGACTTTGTTTTATACTATGTAGTGATAAATTGATCGTTTTTGTGAAAAGTCTTATATTCCACCTAAACCAGTGGATAAGAATTAATGGCGACAGATACAAAAAAAAAATCTAATCTAGATAGAATCTTACAGGTATCTCAAGGTTATTTTATCATTGTCATAAACATCTAAGACACATTTTAATTACCACTACAATGACACACAAACAATAAAGTACCTCAGCTGGCTCTGCCATTGGAAAGCATTAGAAGTTTCCACCTTAGCGACGATGAGCTTCGCGACCACGTCCCTAGAGTGTACGTCGATGGTACAGATGGTCATAATCTTCTGTCGGTCACCGACTGTGAGGTCGCCCAGTAGCAACATTATCAACGAACTTAACTGGGAGATTTGTTTCTTCTGGTAATCTTTCAATGCATTCTCGTAACCTAAAAGTTTCTAATTGGTAACATTTGAGGAATTCAGGTCCATAGCAGACATGTTACAATTGCCATCGGCTATCGGTGATTTGGCATAAGAGCTGTGCCACGTTTCAGCGGTTCTGCGTTGGGTCTCCGTAAAATAAAAGCCGTATTTCGCGGATGGCAGATCAGCCGTGCGATTCTATAACCATCTCACCATGTAAACTTGGGTGAAGTGAGCGTGGAGTGAGCTGTCATTCGCTAGGGATTAACACTATTAAGTGCTCACTTCACTTATGATTTCACGGTGAGATTTTTATAGAATCGACCGGCGTATATCACTAAAATCGACTGGTATCCAAATGAGTGCGGAGTAGCTGTAGCTTTCCAAAAGCGTATACTCGTATCGCTAATCGCCGATGCTACAAGTATCGTGTCTGCCATAGCCCTAAGAAACATTGTACAGCCGGTGGAGCGATAACAATATCCCCCTTACCAAGTAACCACTAGGTAAGTTGGGCTCTCTATGTCTACTGACTCAATCAATCATTTATTATTTGTAAAACATAGATAACAAAAAAATACAGATCTTATAGGTAAATACAGTGCGCTATGTTTTGTCTATGGTAAGACATACAAATATGTGTACGAAGACTGTACACGAAGTACACGGAAATGTTTCATACCTTCTTCAAGTTTCTCAAAAGCTTGGTTAGTCTCAGTGGTCCACCAAATCTGGGTGCCGACGAGTGCAGGCTGTGCGGGCCAGTCAAACACCCATTCTTCTCGCACCTTGTCCTCGTAAGACTTGACGGAGTGCTCGAAGATATCACGAAGAGTGTACCGCATGCAGTCTGTCACTCGGTTCAACCAAGTTTCCACCTGGTACACCATTTTATATACTGAGAGAGAAATTTTGACAGAGAGGACGTAACGTGAACATGTCATGTAATGCGAATGATTGGTTAGGGAAAGTCTCATCTAAAGAAAAAGTAATGACATAACTAAAAAAACCAGCAACCGTTAATACGTTTGTATTATATATTGCACCTAAGTGTTCACTGTATTTTACTGAAAGACATACCAACCCTTTCAATAATATGTAATTGAATATAATATGAGATGAAAATTGCTACATAAGTAAATGAGAACCTTCCCAGAACAGTCGCAACAGGGTGCTTTAAAAGGCACATGTTCCTCGTTCTCCTTGGATATCATCTCGTAGGCTTGCTTGCTGGTCGCGTCGGGGAACACGAGTACGGCTAGATTGTCATACAACTTCGTCAAGTGCCGCGAAACCGCTGGCGGGTTGTTGCCGTTTGACAGGATATCTGACGACCATAACGTTATTTATATAAGGAAAAAAAAATAAGTAGGTATTTATGAAATAAGAGCATTTGTCAACATGATAAAGTCGTCAATCTAAAAACTAGTCTAAGTACTCATAAAAGGTGGAATTCAGAACGAAGTCGGTTTAACTGGCCATAACAAGTAAAAAAACCAGCCAAGCGCGAGTCGGATTCGCGCACGAAGGGTTCAGTACCATTATCTATAAAAACGGCAAAAAAAAAATCATGTCTGTTGTATGGGACCCCCTTAAATATTTATTTTATTCTGTTTTTTAGTATTTGTTGTTATAGCGGCAACAGAAATAGACCATGTGTGAAAATTTCAACTGTCTAACTATCACGTTTCATGAGATACAGCCTGGTGACAGACGGACGGACGGACAGCGTAGCGGGAGTAATAGGGTTCCTTTTTACCCTTTGGGTACGGGACCCTAATGATTATGGACGTAGATTCGATCGATGGGCGATGGTGCGACGATCTTCAGATCCATCAGAATGACGAAGATCGCCACTATGTTCGATCTTCGCTATGCTTCCTATAGGCTGATAATAGGTCTTTACCTATGAAATTGCCGTTTTGTATGAAAAATTTAAACGAATTTTTTTCATGTATTTTTTATTTGTATTAATCGAAGTAATCACCCATGCAATCAATGCATCTTTGCCAACGCAGTGGCAGTTTATTGATGCCCTTCTTAAAGAAATCAGCTGGACGGGAGGCAACAAATTCTTCAAAGGCATTTTGTACTGCCTCTCGGGTATTGAACTTTTTTCCCGCCAAGAAGTTATCCAAATTCTGGAAAAAGTAGTAGTCTGTAGGCGCAAGGTCTGGTGAGTAGGGCGGATGATGGAGAGCTTCCAACCCCAGTTCTTGCAATTCGGAGACCGTCTGCTGTGCAGTATGAGGTCGCGCGTTGTCGTGCAGGAGCAGCGGAGACGAGCGATTGACCAGTGCTGTTTGGAGATGTGCCAGCTTCTCCATCATTGTGTTCAGTTCTTCACAGTACACATCTGCAGTAATGCTCACCCCGTTTGGTAAGAAGCTGTGATGAATCACACCGGCGCTAGACCACCAAACAGTGACCATCATTTTTCTAGGGGTAAGTTTTCGTTTAGGGCATTGTTTAGGTGCTGAACCAGGATCCAACCAACTTGCTGAGCGCTTGCGGTTATCAAACAGAATCCATTTTTCATCACAGGTAACAATGCGGTTCAAAATTTCTTCATTTGTGTGACTGTTGAGCAGTGCAAGGCACGTCTCGACGCGTACTTCGCGCTGGCGATCATTGAGTTCGTGGGGCACCCATTTGTCAAGCTTTTTTACCTTGCCAATTTGACGCAAACGGACCAATATTGTTTTGACGCTAACGTCGAAAGCTGCTGCTAATTCCGCCGTAGATTGTGTATCATCAGCTTCCACAATCGCCTTTAATTCGTCACTGTCGACCAAAGTCTTCGGACGACCGCGAGGTTCATTTTTCAGGTCGAAATTTCCAGAACGGAAGCGAGCAAACCAATAACAGGTGGTGCGTTGGTTTGTAGTGTTAGCTCCGTAAACGTCGTTGATGTTGCGTGCCGCTTGTGCCGCGTATTCCATAATTACTCGAATTTTTAACGTATCCATGATGACGAAAAAGATTGAAATGCGATGAAAATGTAACACTAATCAATAAACAAATGACTACTTTGGGAAACAAAATTCCATGTTTTTAAAATAAAATTAATTTGAAATTAGAATTCTTAGCCAAACAAAAATTAGTTATTTTGATTTGAATGGCCAGTACAGCAGAACGGCAATTTCATAGGTAAAGACCTAATATTAATGAATGAACAGCGTGTATTTATTGTTACCAAGCAAATCTGCAGAAGACACGAAGTAAAAGCGAGGATAAGCCAGTCGCTTTGTCTCGAGATAATTGTTTAGCGCCTTCTCGCACAGATTGAGTGCAGACATCAGTTCCTCAAGCTTCTCTTGCAGATGCGGTTTATTGGTGGCTTCTGTGACGTTTGGAGTCGTTGCGATATCTTTTAGCATTTCCTACGACGATATTATTGTTGTCATGAATAACTTTATTTGAAGAAATGCGATAAAGACGTATGAATGGTAATTAACGTAGGTACCTTAAAATCAGTGTCTATACGATCAAACCTCTTGGAATCCTCAGGTAATTGCGCGCGAATATCATCGGATCCGACAAAAATACTTTCCAAGTACTGCCATTTACGTTGTACTTCGAACCATAGTGCGATCACAGCATCGGCAGTGCCTAGTTTCTTCTGCCATTCTGTCACCTCCATTTCAAAGAAGCCAACAAACTTGGATGACATCATATTTTGTACTTGATTCTGTAATCAAAGCAAGAATAAAACCGCTAGTTTATAAGTCACTAAAAAAATGCTACTACAATATCAGAAACATCGACGCGCAAACTGTAACCATTCAGCATATGATCCTTACAATTTTTTCTTCTTACACTATCAAAAAAAAATCTGCTGTTTCATAGAAAAGTGCAATACCTACGAGGTCAAAATGTATTTATTTATTTTACCATTTATGTACACACATATATAAACAGACAAGAAAAAACAGAACAGAAAAATCTTCCAGCATACCTGCGATAGGACATTAGATAGAGAGATGTAGACAGTGTGTGAAAGAGTAAAGGAGACAAAAAATACATAAAATCGTAATCCATAATTATTCACTTAATAAAACTAAAGAGAATAAACATACATACATACAAATACATATATACAAATGTATAGAAGTGCGGTGCAAATATTTTTTTAATAACCGACGAAAACTTTCAACGCAGAGGCGTACGTTGCGCGTCACTGTCCCTGCCACATGTATGACTAAAAAAGTGGTGGAACACCTGGTTATCTTCCAGCGTCTCTACAAGTTCCTCACTAGCTTTTGGTATTTTGATTCCAGTTCTATCATGTATACCGTAATCGAACTCCATAACAGCCCAGGTCGCCTCCAACTCTCTGAAAATTGTATATTTTTTTAAACAAAATTCAATGCAAAGATACTTACAACAGTCAATCTTTGTCCATGGTAACAGTTTAACTGTGTCTTTATTTTGTAGCAGTAAGGGGTTTCGTAGTTCAGTTACTATGTACAGACGCCGGCACATCAAGCTACTACAATCTGTCAAATTTATTTAATAGATTTTCAACTTTATCGCTAAATCATATGGTTCAAAGTTGATTGGGAAAATTTGACAGTTTCGTGTAGATTGATATGCTGGCGTTTGTACCAACAAGTGCATGTGTACTATAGTTAGCCTATAATGTTTCCACTGCTGGGATACAGGCCTCCTCTCGGGGAGCGGTTATGGGCCGTAATCCACCTCACGGACCCAGTGCGGCTTGGTGGATGTCACATGTTTTCGAAATTTTGGTTTTAGAACATGCCGGTTTCCTGATGTCGTTCTCTGACATAGTATGCTATATGACATTATTTGAGTAACATGCATCCGTTAGGCTGCAGATAAACAACGCGAAAACGATTAGTTTTATTTTTTTAGGTTTTTAAGTACTTAAATTAAAATAATGTTTCTTTTTCAAAAATCTGAATTATTCTCTATGATGGGTACAACATAACGGATGCCTGTTAAAATTGATGGACATACTTGAGAGTTTTCTCCATAGCACTTTCTTTGACTGATTTATCAACAATAGTTTTAACTTCTTCTTCATACTTATGAAGGTTTAGTGCCAGCAAGTCTGCCAGTGTCGTGTCTTCATCGATGTGGAACTTAACCTGAAGAAAATCTCCGTTTTATTCTACTTATTAAATTGCTAAGTTACAAAATTAATCCCAAGAAAGAAGAGTTAAGAATATCCCTCGCAACTACACACGACACAGTAATTTATCTGTGGCTTTAATAAAAGAGAATTCCTACTTTAATTAGTATATTAACATTAATTTTAATTAGTATATTAACATTAGTGTTAATATAATGAATAGTGATAGTAATGAAGTTAATATAAATTGAAGTAGGAACTCTTTTTTATTAAAGCTACAGACACATTACTGTGTCGTGTTGTGTCGTGACTCGGGATACACCAATCAAACGAATCTGTTCTGGACTAAGTCAAATTACAACGAGTTTGATTGGCTAACGCTGCGTGAGAAGGCGTCACGACAGGATACAACACAGTAGTACGAGGGCGGGTCAATAAGTCCGTGACTTTTTGAATTTCTGACCTCTTTACTGAAAAAGCAACACTACTCCTGTCAACAGGCATCTGTCAGTTGACTCCTATAAAAATTTGAACTTGCTGCGTCAGTTAGTTTGTGTTTGACAGCTATCTTTATCAGACTACCCAGTAATTTGAGGAAAAAATGGAAAAAAGTGAATTTCGTGTGCTTATTAAGCATTATTTTTTTGCGAAAAAAAACCATTACCGAGACCAAGGCTAAGCTTGATAAATATTATGGGGACTCTGCACCATCGATTTCAATGGTAAAAAAGTGGTTTACTGAATTTCGTTGTGGCCGTACAAGCACTGAAGATGCCGAACGTCCTGGACGCCCAGTTGAGGTCTCTACACCAGAAACAATCGAAAAAATTCACGATATGGTGTTGGCCGACCAAAGATTGAAAGTGCAAGAGATTGTGGAAGCCGTAGGCATCTTGCATGGCTCAGTGGTTTCAATTTTGAATGATCACTTGGGCATGAGAAAGCTTTCCGCAAGATGGGTGCCGCGTTTGCTCACAGTCGACCTCAAACGCAATCGTGTAACAACTTCACAGGAAGGTTTGGCGTTGTTTAATCGCAATATGGAGGAGTTTTTGCGCCGTTTTGTAACCGTGGACGAAACATGGATCCATCACAACACACCAGAGACCAAACAACAGTCAAAACAGTGGGTTTCTAAGGGAGAATCGGCGCCAAAGAAGGCCAAGGTGGGTTTGTCAGCCAATAAAGTTATGGCGACTGTTTTTTGGGATGCACGTGGGATAATCCACATTGACTACCTTCAAAAGGGAAGAACAATCAATGGGGAATATTATGCCAACTTATTGGACCGCTTCAATGACGATTTGAAAAAAAACCGACCTCATTTGGCCAAGAAAAAAGTTCTTTTCCACCAAGACAATGCAAGGGTGCACACATGTGCAGTTGCCATGGCAAAAATCCATGAATTGGGCTATGAATTGCTCCCTCATCCGCCCTATTCTCCAGATTTGGCTCCGAGTGTCTACTTCTTGTTCCCAAACCTGAAGAAATGGCTTGGTGGAAAAAGATTTGACTCCAATGATGAAGTCATCTCGCAAACAAAGGCCTATTTTGAGGACCTCGACAAATCATATTTTTTGGAAGGGATAAAAAAATTGGAGAAGCGTTGGACAAAGTGTATAGAGCTCAAGGGAGACTACGTTGAAAAATAAAATGATTTATTTATCAAAAAATCTGTGTTTTATTCCAAAAGTCACGGACTTATTGACCCGCCCTCGTATGAATCCGACTTTATTCAGTCTTGTTGCTTGAAAGAGGTTAGGTTAATTTAACGTTTTATCGGTAACAATATAATAGTGTACCCAAAACAACCTTAAGTAGGTAGGTATAGCAAGTGCAATAATTAAAACCATCAGTAAAGTTCCTACCTTATTATTATCTGTGTATCCAGTATATATACACTAACAAATTAACTTATCTATATAAATTATATTGTATCTACAAAGGATGTATCTAAATAATGAATTCTGATAATATTATTGGATGATGCGGGAATTTCTGCTGCGACGAATTTGTGTCAGACTTCAGTTGGAAACCCTTCTGCTTCATTTCTTTCATTGAGTACGATCTATTCAATCTAAACGTACTGATTCTATTTCCTTCTTGTAACTTAGTTCTTCTGTAGTCTTGTATTTGTAGATATTTGTCATATTCTGCTTTAATTCCATTCTGAATTGTATTACTATTATTTTCTACATCTACATCAACAGTTAATTCGTCTAATGATCTGAAGTCATTTATAATTGCGCTTAAATTTGTACTGGATGTATTATTATTTGAGGACGATGAGATATGAGAGTGCTTTGTTTTGATGTTCATGACGTGCGAGTGAACCGCTCTCTAAATAAAATGAAAACATATATTTAAATATTTACAGAACAAAATAAACAACATGCTTATACAACGACGACATGGGGACGACAATTCGACAGTAAATGAAGCTGCGTATTTCTAAGGACGTTTCCAGTTTGCACAGAAAATTCATTCAAAGATATCCAATAGTTAGTCACTATTGCTAGTCAAAGATTGGTAAAACCTACAGTCGGATATGATTTCTATTTAGTTTGTTTGAATAATTACAATTACCTTTTGTAATTTCGGTGCTAGGATTTATTTGATAGTTCTAAAATACTCCTATGCATTAGTATTGCCAGTATTTTCAATTATTGTCGTATTATTGTCTCCTCATTGTATATACAGTATGGAAACCACATACATATATGCAATAAATGAACAAAATCGGTCGCGAGAAAAAATCAGCTGTTCCCTAAAATTTTGACCAGTTATGCGAAGAGAAATTTAGGGAACAGCTGATTTTTTTCGCGACCGATTTCGTTCATTTTTTGTATATCGTCAGTATAATTTACTGCATATATGTGGTTTCCATACTGTATGTAAGTTTTTTTCGCAAGGGAACTACTTTACCTTAGTTGCCATCATAAGTTCTAGCCAATGCCTATCTTTGATAGCTGGATTCTGTAGATCAGTGACGGCCCTTAATGACGTCATCAAGTTCTTTATTGTAGATTCTATTGCTAAGTAGGGCTCCCTGCGATAGAAGTATATTGTAGGTATAGGTAACAAACAGTAAAACAAACATTGGAATGACGGATCATTGTCATGATTTCAGGCGACGTTACTGGACAACGTTGGACGCTGGCCTTCCCTAAGCATTGCCAAAACTATGCTTCCTGTTCTTCCCACATGTAACGGTACTCGCGACCGAAAGGTGTGGTCAAAATTAAGGATATGGTACCATCAAAATGAACAACTTTCGCCATGGGACCAACATCGTTCAGTTTGATGGTCTTTATTTTGATTTCACCTTTCTGATACAAGCTATATATGGCGATTGTAGAATAGTTCATGTATGCGTGGAATTTTTTGTTTCTTTTTCGATGCATCGAAGATGCCTCGTACGTACAAGGCATCTTCGATACATTCTCATCTGCCTAGCTTTTCCCAACTATGTTGGGGTCGGCTTCCAGTCTAACCGGATGCAACTACCAGTATTTTACATGGAGCGACTGCCTATCTGACCTCCACAACCCAGTTACTGGATAATACGATACCCCTTGGTGAGACTGGTTGTCAGACTTTCAGGCTACTGACAACCCGTAACGACTCTCAAAGATGCACGAATGAAAGCCGGGATCAACGTGCTTTCCGAGGCACGGAGGGGTCTTGGTATGTGAAGATGGTCACCCATCTATGGCACAAACCGTGGCAAGCGTACCTTAACCTGATCGATCGACCCGTGCGGCTGTTATTACTTAGCCACAAGCCCCTCTTCCTTCGATACATTCTACATACATAATAATCATGACAGCTTACCATGTTCTCATTTCCTTGTCCAGCTGTCGTAGATCTTTGGTAAACCGCTTACACTCCTGATCCATGCCATCGGCGTCAATCTTCTTCCATGGAGACTTCTTCCAGAACTCGATAGTGCCCATCACCAAGTAGTAGTAGTCCCACAATTGCTGTTATAAACAATAAAGCCGCTTGTTCATTGGGAGACAAAATTGCGCAACAATTTTTCAAATTATATTGCTGGCAACATTGAATGTTCCCGTATTGCTGGAAACGTGTAATAGCTAGTTCCCTATTCATAAAAGCAAAAAACGAACAAAATTATTGCTAGCAACATTCGTTATTGCTGAAAACAATGTTGTGCGACCGCTACTCAAAATTGTTTGCAATGAATTTCGAAAGTCAATGTTAGTCAAGCAACAACAAAGTCATCAAGCAGGTATTAGTTTTTAAGATAAGAATTTTCTTGCAAGGGTGTACCTTAGTAAGTTTCAGTTCCCGTCTACATTGTTTCAGGGTCTTCTCGTCTGGAGGCTGGATGTCGAACAGGCCGCATGACAACTTCAGTGCGTTCACTGCATCTTCAAAACCTAAAAGCTCCTGGTGCACCTTGTCTACACTCCTGTATGGTTCTTTGCATGACTCGAAGAACATCTACAGGAAAGATCAAAGTATTAGATACTTCGCACGCATTTGCACGCGACTTTGCCCGCCTGAAAGGTCGGAAATTATCCCATGGAAACGTATAGCAGCCAGCACATCAAGCTACCCCAATTTTTACATTATCAATAGTGTCGCGGATTCAATTTTGATCAACATGTAACGTGAAACACTGCAACAATTTGCAATTTGCAGTAGCTGCAGTAGTTCTACCATGAGTAGTCCGTTGTATTATTATTATCTGCTCAGAAGCCGGTTACACCTCCGCGCTCAGACCGCCACTCAGTCGGCAGTCGACTAATTTATAAATCGAAACTTATTTTTTTATACGTATAAATGGATGTTGATTTTACGGAAAAATAATCCAAGAGGTCCGGAGTAGAACGATACTGTGTGTTTCCTAAGTCGAAAGCGACGATATTTTGCTCCCTTTGCTACAATTCGATTGTTGTTTGATGATATTCCACTACTCCAAACGTGACATACGAGTACACGGAGAGAAAATGCTTAGAAAAATTACTGTGCTCGTCACTAAAGTAATGTGAGTGCAAGTGACATCTACAGAAAATTTTCTGAGTGAGATTGGTTATTTGCCCAATAAATTTTCCTGTATTTTTACTGTGCTAGCATGGTAATTTTTCCATTACCACTCAAATGCACTCAGATTATGAGACAGCACAGTAATTTTTCTAAGATTTTTCTCTCACTGTAGTAATGTTTAACAGCGGAATTTGTTTAGCGGCTTCGCATAATTATTTTCGCGTCTGAGGTGTTCTAAGGCCCTCGGTGACATATCAGAGTAGTTCGGTAGTTTCACCATTAAACTAACATAATAATTCAATTTCGTGTGTTTTATTTCATTAAACTAACATAATAATTCAATTTCGTGTGTCTTATACTGTGCTAGCATGGTAATTTTTCCATTACCACTCAAATGCACTCAGATTATGAGACAGCACAGTAATTTTTCTAAGTTTTTCTCTCACTGTAGTAATGTTTAACAGCGGAATTTGTTTAGCGGCTTCGCATAATTATTTTCGCGTCTGAGGTGTGCTAAGGCCCTCGGTGACATATCAGAGTAGTTCGGTAGTTTCACCATTAAACTAACATAATAATTCAATTTCGTGTGTTTTATTTCATCCAGACTATAAATAACACTTAGCAATTTAAACTCGTTGGTATTTTCACTGGACGGAGTGCTGAAGACTTTGGCCGTTATCGTTGCTACGAAATACGCGTAGCAACGTCCTCTCAGTTCTCCGTTGCTACGCGAATTTCGTAGCGACGATAACGGCCAAAGTCTTCAGCACTACGTTCAAAAGTACTAGGCTGCCAGTAACATGAAAGGGTTGCGATTTCACAAAGCATGGAAACCCGCGAAAAGCGACTACATAGACACGGTCCACCCCTCGCTCCATCACTGTACACACACTCCAATCTGAAAGGTACACCATCAAACAAGTGGGACAGAGTGATTGGTTTGACCGATGAAAGAGCGTGACAGCCAGCAAATCGGCAGCTAACTACAAAATCGTGCTGATATTTTAACTCCCAAAGGTGGATTGAATAATTGCGTGTGTAGTGTAATGCGCAAAGGTACACATTACTACTGTGTGCGTGAAGGCGGTTTTCGTTCAAAACTGAGCACCCTTGAGTCATGTCTGATTTTATCGACACCGGATGTGTGACCTCATACAAATTGTAACATAAACGGTAGGTTTACGGAGTTTACAGAGTTTACGGATTACTTAAATAAAGAAAAGCCAAAAAATTAGGCACTCAACTTTTATCGAATTTAAAATTTCATTCATAATTAATTTTTATAACTAATCTCTCAATATTATTAATATGTAACAAACATTAATCTATAAAGATTTATTTCAAGAAGTTGATTCGGCAATCTGAATACGTCGCGTCGTGTAGATTCAATTCGTTTTTACAACAAGCGTAGCACGTAGACGCGTACGTAGCACCGTAGCGTAGAACCGTAGCATGTAGAACCACCGTAGCAGCTACGCGTTGCCCTCCGATATTCGTAGCCGAACAACTCGGTACGAATTACCAGGATAGCAGAAAATTAAGAGGGCGGGAAGGCAATTCTCGCCTTTACACTCGTTGATGACGCATTCGTCTCCTATGTCGCTTATAAAATGGTGAAATTATCCAGAATCATGCATTCTCACTACAAGTCGATCATAAATAATGTATGTTACTACAATACTATACTAATGTATGCTACTACAATATGGATACTTGTGTCCCAAAATAAAGTTTATTATTATTATTATTATTATAAATCACGAATCTAGGGATGAAAATGTTGTCATTATGCGTCGCACGAACTAATCCATTCCACATAACATTGCTATTTTTTGGCGCAATCATTAATGTACTTTTGACTATCTTTAAATATGATTCTTAAGTCAAAAACATGATTTGACCAGCATTCTATACATATTTCATAATCATTTATCAATTTCATCATCATTATTGAATTCATTACTCCATTTTTATTTTATTAATAACTATAAAATAAATTATCTTTAGTATTTGCTACAACGGAATGCATGGCCTTTGCTGATTTGTCAATGTCAATGATATTTGTCACATTAAATCAAAGTCAACATTTTATTGTTTATATGATGTTATAAATAAGCTGCTGACTACCACGATAACATCAAGGCTTATCAAGATGGAAAAAAGAAGAGGAAGTGTGGTTGTCGTAAAGAGTGCGTTACTGCACTAACCGGACCGTCCTGCGTCATGATAAATGACAAATGAGGGTCAGGCGTTCCTCCTGAGGGTCAGGCGGTAGAATTCACGTCACCAAACGAATTTCAATTTGTTTGTGGTGAAAGTGCTGGACGAACGTCTATCGAAGTTCATGATGACTTTAGGCAAGTGGTGTAATGATCTGGCGATTCTTAAACTGGTTACTGAATAGCTCGCCAAACATGACGTGAAAAAATGTCATGTAAACTAGTGATTGTTATAATGTATTGTGCATAGTATTTTTTTTAGTTATTTATTATAAAATGCATAAAGTAAAAAAAAAATGAAATCTTTATTGTTTAAAATCCTATAGAAAATCACCGTCATGTTGACAAAAGACCCTTTACATAAATATATCACAGACCAGGATACATGAATTAAGTATGAACCACAAAACCATAATTATTATTATCACACCACACTTGGGTTTGGTTATGCTTCCCTGTAACATCTACGCGCAACTCCAGCCGGGCAAAATTCTGTGTTAGGGAGAAGCTTTTGTAGCGCGGGACCCTCGAGGATATACTCGTAGTACTGCTCGACTTACTGTACTGTCGGTATTGATTTGGCCTTGGCTCCTCGCTCGATGTCTTTTAGTCCAACTGGGAAGTATGCACAAGGATGATGAGCACTGCAGCTCAAAAATCCTCTCTTGCAGGAGTGGTACCGCTTTTGTTGTGGTTGCGGTGCGATCAACTTTTCTTGTCCTCAAATAGAGTAAAGCCGTCCATTTGGCTGGTTTTAGAAGCTTCTGTATCTCATGTGTCTCATCCATCGTTTTCTTCGTGTGTTTTTCCTTGTTGTGGCGATCGCAGCGTCTTCTAAGATGTTTATGAACTCGTGTTAAAAAATATTTATTATTTTCTACCACATATGACACAATCATGATTGACATAATTGTTTGACGTTCGTACGTCGTTCGTCGACATTACGTTATGTACGTATCGGCTGGTCATGACTACTCTTTGCATGTCGCATGTAAACTAAAGCATGTCCCGTGTCTTTCCTGCGAGAAATCCTCGAATCGACATGGCGAGAATAGCTCGACTTGATTTTTACGAGAGAAAAGTTTGAATCGAACGACAATAACGAATGCGAGATGCACGAGAATTGCCTTCCTGCTATAGTACATTTTCGGAATGCTACCCTCAGCCGCTACGCGTGAAGTCATCAATGACGTAATAGTTGCGGGAATTTTCAGTATTCCCGTAAAAAGTACTAGGGTAGCATAAATAACAAGAACATGCCGAATATGTTTTCACGAAATGTTCCTCCCGTGTGTGAGTGGACTGTGTGAGGGGCGGAAAATCTGAGGGTGAGGATACGTAGTGTATTTCTGTTTCATTTTATTGCGCAACGGGTATGTTGTTGGAGAGTGACAGAAGAGCAGGTTTATATATAAAGCAGTGTGCAAAAGGGATGAAGCAATAGGCTGCGATGGTTTATGTTAGGCGGAAAACAAACATTAGCACTTTAAAGCTTAATATTTCACAAAAGAATCCCGGAATCGAAAAATTGTTTGTATAAATATTTTTGAAAGACCTATCCAATGATACCCCACACTACGGGGTAGACGAGAAGAAAAAAACATCCCCAGTTTACGTGAACAGGAGCTGCCTTAAAAAAAATGTTTTTCATGATTTTATTTTAGTACATATATATCCATGCCAAATTAAAGCTTTCTATTACTAAAGAGTCTCTGAGCTAAGCTGCGGACGGACGGACGGATAGACGGACGTGGCGAAACTACAAGGGTTCTATGTTGACTACAGAACCCTAAAAAGTGGGACAAAATCGGCACATTAGTAGTTACGATATAGCCAAAGAGTTAAGAGTTGGCCACAAAACAGTTTTGAGCCATTTGTAAATGTCTGAGTATACCAAATAGCTCGATATTTGGGTGCCAAACGAGCTCACTGAAAGAAACCTAATGAATCGTGTACTCATTTGCGATTCTCTATTGGAACGTAATGAAACCGAATCAATTTTGAAAATTTTGATTACTGGTGATTAATAATGGATCACCTACGACAAGAACTTGCTGTCAAGCTTCACAGACTATAGCGAAACCTGGATTAACTCGCAATAAGGTGATGCTGAGTGTATGGTGGGATTGGAAGGGCATCGTTCATTATGAGCTTTTACCGCCGGGCAAAACCATCGATTCGGAACTCTACTACCAAAAGCTAACCAGACTCAAGTAAGAAATTGAGAAAAAAACGGCTAGAAATGATCAACTGAAAGAGTGTGGTCTTTCGTCATGATAACGCCAAACCACAATATCTTTAGCCACTCAGCAAAAATTTAGAGAACTTGGTTGGGAAGTATTAATGCATCCACCATAATTATAGTCGTGACCTTGCACCCTCAGATTTCCACCTGTTTCAGTCTTTTTAGAACTCTGTAAGTAGTGTTAGGTTAACATCAAGAGAAGACTGTCAAAACTACTTGTCGCAGTTTTTTGATTAGAAGCCCAAAATTTCTACAGCAACGGGATTATGTCACTACCTATAGAATGGCAACAAAATGGCACATACATTATATATTTTAATCAAATGTAAATAAATTATTAAAAAGGCCTCGAATTTGTATAGAGAATATGAAAAAACTTTTCCCCGACCTATCATATTACTTTTATGCTGTATCCTCGTATTTTTGAAACCTAGGCCTAACTCTATGATTTTTTTTTTAATTCTCCTCTTGTTGACCACGGGCTAAGGACACGGCACTACGACAGTCGTAGCATCACTATCGTGACGTGAACACTGACGTAACCGTTCGGAAAGCTTCGGGAATCCGAGCGAAGTTACTAGGGTAACATAAACTGAAAGCAGTGTGATTATTATGATATTGCTGGTTGTCGTTGAAAATCAGCGTGTAAATCTGTTTTGTGCACACATACACATCATTTGCTTAGCAATGTTTTTTGTGCGTGAATTTGGCGCATATTCTATACCTATGGTTTTGTATTTTGTTTTGGTAACGATTTGTGCGGCACGTATGGACGTAAGTAAACGTATTTTATTTGTTGTTTTCTTTATTAGCTAAGCTGGCAGGAGTAGCCTGTTTATTATAGTTCTTTTTTTCCTGGACCCAGAAATTAAAAGTAGCACATAGGCGTAGGTAAGCTTAGTGATCATCTATCTGAAAGAAAAACATAAAGAATACTCTGATCGTCCGCATTACCTCCTTGTTCTTGAACTGTTCCCTGTACAGGGTGAGCCGCAGGTTGATAAGCGCCACCCGTTTGGCGATGAGTGCTGCCTGTGCGGCCTGCAGGGGCGCCACCGTGTTCTTCATCACGGTCGCTTGTTTCACCAAGTTGCGCCATCTCTCGGGCAACACGTCCAGCTAAACAGTCATTGGTTGAAGAAAATAATGATTTAGGGAATATCTGGTAGTGTTCAAAACAAGCAGTTTAAAAAAAATGAGCCATCGCGGTACGCTTGGCAGATGTGAAACATCGAAACTACTTTCAAGTATTGAAAATATGCATGAAAGGATGTTTTAAAGGAAAAATATGGCATAATCAAACAAAATATTCCGTTTTTTTTTTTTTTATTTCTTTTTGATTTTGGCTGTTGGCCGCGTCGCCATTCGTACAGCCCGGTCTGATCCGCCAAATTAGAAGTTTCACAACAAAAATTGAGTTTCTAGCGGAATCAGTAAGTTTGGTGTTCTTAGAGTGTTTACTAAAGTGGTGCAAAAATAAGTTTCGGTGCCAAATACGTAATGTGAATTAGTTATAATGATGGTTTGTACAGAATACTCACTTTGAAAATTTTTGCTTACCAATGTGTGTACAGAGTACTGATGTTTTTCCTCACCCTGGTATACCGTAAGCATTAAAATTTTAAACAAACTCAATGAGGTATTAATATATTCCTTCTAGTAAAAGTCTAAAATATTGTGAGCAGGTTAGCCTGAACCTAATATCATCTGACCACCTTCTTCGTATAATCGTGAGGCACACAGAGTTTCAGTTGGAATTGAGTAATTTTGAAGATATTTCGTTAATTGTGAATGTGATAATAAATGTTTTTTGATACCACACTGATTAACCCTTTGAGCGCCAATCACTTGTGTAATACGAACTTGTATACAAGTGATTGGCGTTCAAAAGGTTAAATACTCCTTCGGCATGATGACACCGTTTCACCCTTACCTTTTATTTACACGATTTTATCCAAAACTAAAAAGAGATAAGTACACTAAGTAGCAGTATATTCATGTCATACCTGTTCATAGATTTCCTCGGGGAAGTCAACGCCGTACTCCTTGAGCACGTCTATGATATCTCTAAGTGGCTCAAACATATGGTCGGTATCGGTGTCCATCTTAGCCTTAACCTCGTTCAGAACTCCCATCACCTTCAGCAGACCTTCGTAGTCATCCTCAGCTAGTTCCACTGCCAACTCTTTGGAAGCATAAACTATGAACGCCTCCAGATCATCCAACCTATAAAATTCAAACGTATATATTTTAAGCAAAATTGTCAATTTCAGCACAGGATGGTGTTGAGGCAGTGTTTGCAGGCAAATATTTCAGAAACGTTTATGAAATGTTTCTAATTGGTTTTAGGTTCCTTCTCAGTTTAGAGCCTGGCTTCTCCCAACATTTTCATATATTAGAAAAATAAATGTAGTAATAAGGACCTAGGACCTAGGGTTCCCATAGTAGTTTTAGGGTTCCGTAACTCAAAAGGAAAAACGGAAACTTTATTAGAACACTTCGTTGCCCGTCTGTTTGTTCGTCTGTCAAGACCCTTTTCCTCAGGAACGCGTGGAGTTATCAAGTTGACAATAAAAAGAAATACTCATGACTGCAATCCCTTGAAGCAGTGAAAAAAAAAACTTCTAAGTCAACGCAATCAAAAGATACGGGCGTTTATGTCCCGTTTATGCCGCATATTTTGACGCTAGCAAGGTAAACAAAACCTGTAGGGTACTTCCCGTTGACCTAGAATGATGAAATTTGGCAAGAAGAAATTTTATGCAGCACAACTGCTTTGTATGGAACCAGGTGCGGGAGCCCGACCCACACTTGACCGGTTTTTTCATTGTATTTAAAATCAAAAGTAGTGTAGATGTAATAAAAACACGTCGCTCATGTACGCACGACGACATACCAAGATCTATATTTCCAGTATAAGCTGACTTCTCTTTGTGAGGTGAGCTAAAACTGAAAATGTATAACTTGATGTGTCGTCGTGTGTACCTGCTATTGAACGCAAATACTAATTAGAACTCACTTTTTATGCACTTGTTGTTTTAAATCCTCTTTATAGAGGTTGCTCCACTTGCATATGATATTCATGATGGCTTGGTTTAGCCGCTTCAAGTCTAACTCCAACCAACCGTTGACAAGATACGATGTAGGCAGCGCCGCAACTTCATCGTACATTGCGTTGTACTTGTCAATCTATAAAACTTCATACATTTGACATTTGAACAAATAAAAGCCTGAATGGACCATTGGAAATGTCATTTCATTCATATTTCCATGGCTAATATGAAAATCTATTTAATTTAGGTAAGTCAAACAATCACCATTTCCCATATAGGGTGCCATGGACATCGACGGGCAACTTGTTACCACGGATTAAGATTCAGTACATGATTCTGAACCCACAGCGTTGAAATTTTACGACGGTTATTAAAAAAAAAAATTGCTGTTCCATACATTTTGACCGCGTAGGTATTGCACTTTTCCGTGAAACAGCTGACTACGGATAAAATCACCGCTAAGAGATCTAGAATCACGTACAGCAGTGCTATTCTGTAAAAATCTCACCGTGAGAACTTAAGTGAAGTGAGCGGGGAGTGAGCTTTGTCATTCCCTAATGGTAGGGATTAACACTATTAAGTGCTCACTTCACTTATGATTTCACGGTGAGATTTTGAGAGAATCGACCGGCTGGATTCCTAGTATCAGTTTGCGCGTCGATGTCCCTACCATATGTATGGACAATGGTGATTGTTTGACTTTTGCGTTAAACGGTTTTTGGTTTCGTCCGAAAAATGATAGAAATGGCAAACAATGCCAAAATCTATGTTATTTATAAATTCCAAATAGACATGTCGTTACCTCTGCCTGGTACTGTTCTAGTGTAGGTTTTTGCTCCGGAGGATCACACTGGTTATCATATCTATACTCGTCAAACTCCTCAGGCGTTATGAAGCGGCCATACATTAAGAAAGCTGCGAGAACTTCTTGTCTGTCTTTCTCCCATAAAGGACGGTATTTGTCATATTTCTGAGGAAAAACAAATTTAACGATAACGTAGAATTAATTCCATTACGAATACGTACTGCAAACTTCAAGAATTATTAACACTAGCAAAGATAACTGATCAGAAGACAGATACTAACCGCCACATACCCGATTATATCGTTGATGCTGTTTTCAATTCTCGTCAACATTTCATGGTACAAGTCAATCATACCGTTTTCTTCAATTAAATCGTCTACAATAGCAACCAAAGAGTTGTAAATATGGCAAATATTATTTGTTAAGGAGTACCAGCCCGCGAAATTCTAATTTTCTTACGTTTTTTGCAATTTGTAGGTTATGTTTTATGTTGAACAAAATATGATCCATGAGCGTAACAAGTACGTGTATAATTAATTAAATACAACCCTCTAAGTTTATATATTGATTGATATTTCATAAAATAGCAATTCAATAGGATTATATGAACTTACAGCGTTTTATTGATGATTTTTCAAAAAACTTAAGAAAATTTAAATTTCGCGGGCTACCTAGCGCCTCCCCCTTAAACGGTTAAACATTCTGAACTACTTAAGGCTGACGCACATTCGG
This sequence comes from Eremobia ochroleuca, assembly GCA_949629135.1. Classification (NCBI taxonomy): domain Eukaryota; kingdom Metazoa; phylum Arthropoda; class Insecta; order Lepidoptera; family Noctuidae; genus Eremobia; species Eremobia ochroleuca. The sequence goes on along the minus strand of OX451403.1, from coordinate 11,108,839 downwards.
GAGGGCCGCACCGAGTTTTGTTGTATTAAAATGCGTTGCGCTACAACCCGATGCGGAAATAATGCGCGCTAGCCTTAATTGTACAGAAAGATGTACCTTCATACGAAGCCATAGGAACGACGACTGGGTCTATCCTAGGGAACAACGTGGTCTGAAGAAACATATCTTTCATCATCTCCGTTAACGTACAGAAGAGCCCATCTTGTTCCATCACATCCAGGGACGGAGTGAAATGTAAGTCTGGAATGACGTACATAGATGCATTCACTTTTAACCGAATAAATAACATGTTTTACTTATTTTTATAAATCTCGAATTGGACAATCACACTACCAGAGTGAAGTTTGAATTTATTACAAAAAATGTAAGAGTTTTTAAAATCGTCTGCTGAAACCTTAGCTATGCATATAGATTATAAGTAAACGTAAAGCACTGTTTTTGGATAAAAATATTTCTAAAACATCAATATCAGATAGTCGAAGATAATAGACGGAGACTGAGTTATTTAGATAAGATAGGTGTTAGGACATCTAGGTGTTTCGTTTTGTTAAATTTTGTCTTGAGACACTGAAAACACTGAATTTATCATAATAAACAAACGGGCAAATACTGCTAAGGTTATATCTATTAGTACACAACAAGACCCGGGTGTAACAAGACCCATCACTTAGCCGTCAACTACGCATTCTGTACATCAAACTAAGTAAAATTGCACAAAAATAATTGCTGGGAAACGACTTTCATTTTTGGTTTGAAAATTTGCTGTTGGCGGTAGTGCGCATTGTAAAATACGCAAAACATTGTGTTTATGGGTGCATGCAACGGTACAGGGGTCGTGGAGGAATTTAAAGTTGTGTACATTAAAAAATCGTTTTCGCAAACAAACGTTAGTAAAAGTTGGAATTTCGCCTTTCAATATCTCCGCAACCAGAAGATTCCCAGGTATGGTCCAGTACAAAAAAATTATAACAATGACGGGGAGCACAAGTGACTCTCGGCTTTATTGTATGTGTAAACTATGGACTAGAATTGTCTGAAATAAATAAATTATTATTATTATTATTATTATTAAGTGTCTTTTTACACCCGTTATATTTTGGAGTCACCACTTGTACGCGGAGCTCATGAATCAAAAGGTATGACAGTAAACAAGTTTGTGGATGAATTGTATGACAGGAGTGTGGTTTTAACAGGTAAGCGTCCGGCATTACCCAGACTGGTTCGTCTGTGAGGCAGTCTAGCATGTATGTTGTAGGTACAATTACTTCTAGGTTATATAGAGGTATGAGGAACAGGGGTAAAGTTCTCTCAACCTCCATAGAAAAGGATTCTCCGGCCAGTTACATTAAGCTATACCTGTAGCTGTCTGTAACTTGGTTGACGTCATCACGTCAACGCCGGCTGTCGCTGAAGAACAGCATTGGGGCCCTGTCCCGTATAGGGTCTTAGCATTATGCTGAGCGATAGCCGTTTTGCGTGGATGTAATGCATGTTTTCCCCGACTTATAATTTTTTTTTTGTATTTGTGATCTTTTTATGCGTCGTGTTTACCGCAAATAAACGCATTTTCTCTATTTCTTTGCAGAGAGACTGTAGAGTTACATTAAGGTTACTCATTTGCCTTTCGTTAGTATTCTTTTAAATTCTATGTGTTAGTGACGCGCCCTGCTAATTTTACTTGTAAAGACCAAAAATATAATAAAATAACTTCATAAACATTAGATTTAAAGCCTCGGATACACTAGGGGACATTTTGTCCCGCAACATGATGCGCAACAAGGTTTGCAACATTTTTCGTGACGCGGGACATGTTGCTTGCTCCCGCTCCGTGAGCGTGCGCACGCCGCGACATTCCTTCGGGACATTCACGTAGTTGTCGAGTGACATGTTCCGCAACATGTCGATCCATTTGACCCCTAGTGTATTCGAGGCTAAAAGGTAAATGGTGATGGTTACCTGGGTCCCTCAGCTCTGCAATTACTTCCAGGAATGCCACTCTCGGTCCTTTTTCTAGGTTAGTATTTTTCTCAAACAAATCTAAACTAGTCTGAACAGCCTTCATTATTTGCCGAGAAACCTATAAATAAGGAACTTAGGTATAACATTTTATTCTAACACTAGCTTTTGGCCGCGGTTTCGATCGCGTGGGGGTCAACAACCAAACACCGTTCTTTATGCAAAAATAAATACATGTGCCAACACTGTCATAGCGAATGATCAAAATGTAATGTGTTTGTATGTACGAAAACTTATATTTATATAGATAGATTGTATAGCAAGATTGTTTATTTTATTACGTTTCTATTCTTCTACTAAATCTCAAAATCATATTCTAAGCTAATAAATAATATAATCTAACTAATAAGCAAACCCTTCGTGACAGACTGACGGACATAACTACATAAGAACCAGTGATCTTATAAAAAGGTTCAGTTTTTAACTGACTTCTTAAAAAGGGAGGAGGTGTTCAATTCGTCTGTATAAAAAAAACTTATTAATGTTCATCGATGTGTTTGTCAATTATGAATAGTTTTTTTTTTCCATTTGGTAGAAGAATCTTACGCGGTGGACCCATATAGGTAAATTTTATTAACTTTGTTTGGGTATTTTTTGAGTTATCTTCTAAAATACATATTTTTTTCCAAGTAAACCCTAAACACACGCATTTTCTTTTTTTCCTGTAAAAAAAATAGGAATCTAAATAACTAATTACAAGTGAGTCGACGTATTTCACATAAGCGGGCCATCGCTCTGCCCTGAAAGCCGCCTCTTCTATTTCAATTCTTTCAGCTTCAATATCAGCTAACTCTTCTGGATCTAATTCTTCCTCTTCTTCCTCTGCTGGAGAATCCACCTCCTCCCCTATGAAAGAGAATAAATAAACCAATGAGTAGGAACGAGATCATAGGAAAATCACCTGAGTACCCATAACCATTTTGTCTAGCCGATTCTCGTGAAACTATTCAAGTGAACACACTTTTACACCTTTACGCTTTTATTTAGGAACTAGCTGACCCAGCAGACGTTGTTCTGACTAAATTTCAATAATTCATGCGTAAATCCCATAGAAAAAAGCACTTTCAGTTTTTTCCAGAATTTTCACATTTTTCGAACAACGCAACATTTCAAATTTTTATTTCCCTAAAACCCTTATTCGGACTTCAATCCAGCCGCTCTCCCGTGATGCGCTTACCTACGAACAGCATTTCATTTTTATTTACTAAGCATATAGAAGAAGATAGATCATTTTATACCCAATTCTCGTCTTGCTTGTCTCTCTAATTTTTCAGCTTCTTTGAGTTCTCTTTTCAATTGACGAGCCTCCCGCCTTTCAAACTTAATCTGATCTCTTTCTGCCTTTTCTTGATCTCTCTCTTCTTTAGCCAGACGTGCCTGTTCACGTCGTGCATCAATCTCTTCTTGCTTTCTTGCCCTTGCCGCTTTTTCTTCATCATCTAAAGTCGCCTCGTCTACTTCTTCTAGCGTTTCCTCCTCATATAGGTCCTAAGAAAAGAAACAAGCAAAAGTGCATTCTTACTCGTATTAAATATATCTTATATGATTTTTATGATCGATTATTGTTATCTATAGTCAATTTATTACCTCTTCTTCATCCTTTATGTTGAAAAATAGTTTATAATTATCTTCCAATATACGTTGAAACTCTTCGTGGCTAGCAAGGATTTTGTCTCGCCTGATGAAATAACAGTGATTAAAAACTAATGTCTTATTGTTTTTTGGTGGCTAAACTATGTTACAATAAGCAGAGTATGCTACGATATTGTAAATGTAGGGATTATTCTTCTCAATGTTAGTTCAACAACAGAATAAGAGCTGTATATGACAAAAGGCGACTGTAAGCCAAAAGCTAGCTAATGCTGGGTTTATGAATCGGATAATATACATCAAGTTAATAAATTGTCAACCCTTCGTGTCTCACCTGCATATGAATCTGCGGTTTCGTTCCCTGACTGCCAGCAGCTCAAGTTTGTCAGGGTTCTCCTTGCGGTCGTACAGTGGAATATCGCCCCAGTCCGCGATGTGTTCCAAGCCTATCTTCACGTTGTTCTGCGCCATCAGCACACGCTCTTGCAATGTGTTTATCGCTGCGTACACTTCCGCCATCCAGTCCGTAACTACGTGGTATATTTTTGATGGTTCATAAAACAATCAGTTTATGGATGAATAAGAGTGCCCAATCTGATAGCCTAGTAATTTCGACACCTTTTACCTCTTCTACGTATTTTTTATGCATTAGTTACAGTTGGACATTTCAAATTGAACAGGTACCTCCTAATCCCAGTTTTGGGTCGCGTGAAATTAAGCGAGTTGTTAATGTTTCTGAACTCGTGTTAAAAAATAAAATTAAACTTCTGATTAACACTCCAGTAGGCGCGCGTTCTACCATTGTAGAACGCACTCCTAGAATTTGAGCGCAAATTGAAGGTCACTCACGGACATACTCATAGTATTCCTCTACATTACATTACATTACATATTCCTTGTACCTCATTTAGTTTCATAATAAAGCCTTCTTGAACATGAAAGAATATTTTTAACTATTCATGAAACTTTCCTTCAAAAATCTTTAAATTAAAAGTGCTCTTACATAAGTAGAGCACGCGAGCACTAACGTCCCAAGTTGAGGCGCTCCTACTGGAGTGTTAATCCAAATCGTAAATATAATATTATTAGGTTTTCGGAAGCAGCTTTTCAAAAAAAGAAACGGATTTCAAAACATTTATTGGAGCAAAACACTGGTCAATTTATAATGCAACACGGTTGATGTAGAATACTCTGTATGGGATCAACATTAGCTCACAATTAATATCCTAACTGCATAGCACGTTCTACCTATTAGGCAGCTATAACGTATTGTACAGACGCCAGCACATCAAGCTACTACAATCTATCAGATTTCTTTAATAGATTTTCAACTTTATTGCTAAAGCATAAGGTTCAAAGTTGATTGGGAAAATCTGACAGTTTCGGGTAGCTTGATGTGCTGGCGTCTGTACATACAATACAAGTATTATTTAGAAAATTCGCGTAGAATATACAGGGTGGCATCAACGCGCAAAGTGTAACCATGAATTCATCTCATGACATGATTCTGGACATTTTTTCTGTTCAGAATCATGTGCTGAATCCATGGTAACAGATTGCCCGTCGGTGATTTTATATTTATGAAATTTGTATCAACCAATCCAACGCCATATTTTCGTTTCCACAGAGCACGGGGATTCCCCAATTGATTGATTGGTTGAACATACTGTGTTAAATGTTTATTTAAATATCTAGTCTTATTTCAAATGAAGTATAGTACGGTGTTGTCATAGTTTTACGTATTCTACATCTGCATGCTTCATCATTAGACGACAATTTATTTATGTTAAAAGTTAAATCTCATATAAGTGAGCTGTATCATGTTCTTATGAGAAATAAAGATTCTTTAAACCTATCTGCTAACTGCTCACTAACGTTATACTCGTACACAAGTAGTTTGGCAGCAACCTAAGCATTATTAATGCCCGGTTCCTATATCTGAGAAACGATCCGTTTTAGTTACGAATAGTAGTTTTATATACGAGCCGTAAACTAAAAGCGTTCCTATAAAAAACGACTCGTCATGCAACTTACTGACGGCTTGCTACTAACGGATGGGAGGGTTACCGGTAACGGACGGTAAGCGTATTGTACGGAGATGAGTGTTTGGGGTGTTCCTATAAATATTTTAAACGTCAGTAAACTGTCAAGATTACTATTCGTTATGTCATTTGGTTACCCGTCAATTTCGGTCGGTTAGAGTGTGGTTAGGAGCAAAGTTTCTAATGTATTTCACTGTTTTCGCTTTTTAATTTTGAAATGTCGAGTTCAGATAGTGATAGAGAAGTGTTCGATATTATATCAAACTCCAGTGAGACTGATTCAGAAGAAGATAATAGGCGCGTTAGAATATATAAAGAAAGAGTAGATTATTTAGGTAGGATAGGTATTGTACTACACTTTATAATTACTATACTACATAAGACATGTTATAACTATATAATTTTTGGCCACAACAAACAACCGTATTATCAGCGAGCTAATTGAATAACCGTAAAGAAAAGATGCAGAACCGAAGAAACATTTTTGATGCCAAATGTCAGTTCGCGCGCTGAACTTATAACGTTCCGTTCTGGTTGTGTACGCTGCATTCTATTGTATTTGGTAAGAAAATTAAAAAATAACACGCAGATGCCTGCGATCGTATAGTTATTTACACATCTTACAAAACTTATAGAACTATTCGTATGTAAATCTAACATATTTTGTCTTGATTTTTGTGTTATTAAATTTCAATTTTACTTAAAACGAAACGTGAGTGAAGAGGACTCGGTATTTTAACCTTCAAGCGGGCGCGCGGTCATTTGTAACGCCAGCGGTCGCGCGTAACCTAAAAGACCTGTAGGATATTTCAGGGATTTAAAACACTAATTATTTAATATTTTTTGTATTTATCACATTATCATTATGTTAGGACATAAACAAAATTATAAAATCAAAATAATATTCTAATTTTCTTTGGATTTGTAAGCAATTTAGCATCATAAGTGTATCGAGAATCGATCGAATCGCGGTCGATTCGACGCCGCGCGACTGCTTGAAGGTTAATGACCAACAGATGTTCGTCAATAGCAGGTATAGATAGTAAATTGTGGAACGGTATTTACGACTCGTAGTCGGTTCTAGAAAAACGGATAGTAGCTTTTATACCATGACGATCCGTTGAATATAGGAACCGGGCATAAGTGATGTCATGCATTTTGACAAGTCCGGTAAAAATGGGTAATAAAACACTGTGAGTAGGTAGTAGATAGATACACTATAGTAAAAATACGGCTGTGCTATGTACGTGAAGGCCTTACAGTCGTCGTTCCAGGTGAGCTCCTCGACGCCGCGACCCAGCAGATTGTCGATGGCAGAGATCTCCTTCTCAATGAGCGCCACCTCAGTCTCGTGGCTGCCCTCACGGATTGCGTTGTACCACGCGATGGCACGGTTCAAGCGGTTCATGTCGTACTAATACATTCAAGTGGTTAGCTTCGACGAAAGTGTCAAGATTGTCCGCGAAATTCAAATTTAGATTCTTAGGTCAGCATCGAATTTCGCGGGCTACCTTTTCCCTTAAGTGAATAAATTAATACGATTGTAAAGAAAAAGTAAATCACCTGTAACTTTTCATTTCTTGCGTATAGATCAAGCCCTTCCTGTGGAATGCCTTGCTTGTCCAAATATTTCATATAACGTATCTCACGCAATAACATTACTAGCTGCAAAAACAATAAATTATGATCAGTCTGGTTGAACCTAACCAATACGTTAAGGTGGCATGGCGTTAGTCGATATTTTTTCCATACAAATTTCGGGAAGGTATTACTCCACTGTTTGACATTCTACATACATGCAAAGTTAAATATGATGAATACAAAAGTCTTATTATTAATTTTGTCTGTACGGAAACATAATAGTAAAATAAAAATGTGATATCGGACCGTAAAAGTTCATATTTGTTTAACTGCTCACTTTGAGTACATAACAAAAAAGCTATTAAAAAGTTATGAGCCAACAAAGATTCGTTTTTCATGTTATTTTTAACGTAACTTTGGGTGTGAATAAGTAATAAAAGAACTGTAAAATCTTCAAAACAAAGTTGGTACCGACAAAGGTTCGTTATCGAAGAGTTCAATAAATTTAATATTTGTAATTGATTTATGCAGTGATTTTTTCATAAAAATCGATTTTCCAAAGGACTTTTCGAATTTTTCTACGCGCGTTTCAGTCTCAATCTCAGCGACAATCAGTGTGAAAGAAGTGTCAAAATTAAGGGATTTTTGACAGATTGAGATTGAGATCAAACTGTGATTTTTTTTTTAATTTCGAGAATTGCCCCTCTGATCTGATCGGTGTTACTGGATGCGTGCAGCGTGCATATACACTACTTCTAATTTCAAAGATTAGCTTGTAATTCCAGTTTTTTTTTTTTCGTCACAGATGACCGATCTTGGAGCCGACCAGACAGTTCTAAAGGAAGAACTCAGTGTTTGGTAGCGCTAATGAAACAACTCTTGAATGAGTCTTTGACTGTTGAGACAGCCCGACTAAAACTTTATGGCGTCTCTGAACAGTACCTCACCCCTCAACGCCACTGACAGGTGAATATGTTACTGCGCAGCGATTCGCTCCGAGCCGCCATAAAGTTTGAATCGTGTTGTACTACTAACCTCCGGGGCAAAGTTGTTTCTAACAAAGGGCGGGTCTCTGTATATGAGGTTCTTAGCGAGATGCATCTTGCAGATGCCCGGCACGGTAGCGCACCACGCCTTGAACTGTCTATCCTCCACCACGTTCAGGTAGCCCAACATTTCGTTCGTCTTCTGCTTTACGTACAATGCGTACTCAGATTCAATAATTCTATAAAAATAAAATGCATCACTATGTCATAAACACGTACATATAACATGTACATAATGTGAAGACAACAATACGACAGTAAATGTAAACTCTGGCAGTATTTTTTCAAACAAACTAAATAGTAGTGAAGGGCCGACTATGAGTTTTGTCAATCTTTGACTAGCTATAATAACTAAACTATTGGATATATTTACTTGAATTTTCATATGTAGACTAGGAACGGCATGAGATATACGCAGTTTAATTTATTGTTGTATTGTCGTCTCCACCTTGTGTAATGCAAAGTTTTTCTGTTGTTATTTTGGGACATTTTTCTGACGACAGTTTTATATCTCGTGTTAGTCTTCGCTACAGAAAAGGAACTACTAAATTACAACAAAATAAAGTTCCATATTAAAGACCAATGACTGACCTAAATTAGTAGAGTTCAAAAAACATAATAAATAGTCTGTTTCTTTGTGCAAATCAATCTGGGAACCCCCTCAGAATGCGTTGGTGATCCCAGGGCATTCTATGAAAACACTACATCTGATAAAACCCTTGTGGGAGACTGGTATCTGCACTAGGAAAACCTGTCACACAGATTACCAGCAAACACTGGTTTGGGGCGGGGAAAGGGGGTCAAAACAGTGTTTGAGCAATAAATCTTAAGATAATGGTAATAAATTATTTTAACCTTTGGTAAGAGAACACAGAAAAATAATGGAAAAAAATATACAAAATTAAAATTATTATTGAGGTTCGTGGGTACTGGTGAAGTATGGTAGTATTGTATGTTCATTATGTCTTCAGATTAAAAACACTTACGGATCTTCAAACATAATGAACTCTTCCATAGGCGCTTGAATCCGCCTTCGAAGCTTGTGTATCCACCATAGCATACCGGCAACTGGTGGGAGATAGGGATCCACCATCGGTCTTTCCGGACCCTTACCAATTTTCTACGAAAAAAGAACTCTTTTTTTAAATTGGTATACAGAGGGGTAAAAAATCCTGCCTAATATCAAAATATACTCACGGCCATTTCTTCGTCGAATATTTCTTTCACAGTATCCAAATTAGCGTGCATGTAGTCAAGTAATCTGTGGAGCTTGGGCTTTAACTCTTGCTTGATTATTGGTCGGTGAAAAAGATCTCCTATGATTTGGAAAAACTGCAAAAATAAGATTTAAAAAAAAGATAATAATAATAATGACCATTTTGTTTCGAGAAAGTTGTTTTACTTCAGTGTCTTTCTGTCTTATCCTGTCACTACATAAAAATGGCGCCGATTTCCTTGTTCACAAACTATACTAAATTTAAGTTCAGTGCATCTTTTTCTTTCTATTTCATTAAGAAAGGGAAAGAAGATAAATATTAGTTTAGTCCTGTCAAATTAGTCAGCGCCTGACGTAAATTGACGTATTTTAGTAGCCAATTTTTTAATCACGTCTAAACTTGTCTATATGGAGTATCTTAATTTGACAGGACTAAACTAATATTTATCTTTTGTCCTTTCCTTAATGAAATAGAAAGAAAAATATGCACTGAACTTAAATTTAGTTTACTTTATGAACAAAGGAATCGGCACCACTGTCCACTTACCTCCTGTCCAGCTCTTTGGAACATCAGCACTATTTATTAATGAAACTTTGCGAAGCCACTGCTAAAACTGCAGATGTGGACTACTAGTCGAAGCTAATTCTATGTATTTGTTTTGGAATAACTCGACGAAAAATCAACGACAGATCACGTACCTTGTAGAAGTGTTCCAAATCCTGGCACTCGTCAAGTCCTTGTGAGAAGATTGACGCAAGTCGTCGGTCAATGTCTTCGAGCTCTGCCATGTGGGCCACGTTATCTCTCAGGAAAGAGTCGTCCTCAGGGTCAGTCGGGTCGTACGTGATGTTGCCGAGCTTTACGTACGTATACGTGTAGTCTTCTAGGACCTGAAATATAACGGGTGTAATAAGATATCGAGAGTCACTTGTTCTACCCATCATTATGTTTTTTTTTTTTATACTGCACCATACCTGGGAAATCATCAGGTTACGCCTACTCCGTAACCAGAAGGTTCGAAGTTCCAACTTTTTTTTCTTTTTTCACGTAAACAAGTTTTAAATGTATAAATGTAACCTAACTGTAAACCCCCCCACAACTCCTGTACAACTGCATACACTAATAGGCTCACACCCTTATTAATAAAAGTATTAGGTATATCAGATGAATAGCTACGCGCAGATTTCTCTCTTTCAGTCGTCAGTAATTTGACTTTCGAAAAAAGAAGGCAAAGCGCTGTGTAACTATACAGACGCTATGCAACGTTTATTAGTAACAATGTTTTGTGTGAATTAGGTAATATTGCGCGTAAACAGCGATTATTCACACCAAAAATAAAAGGCTTTTCTCAGCAATATGTTTTACTGAATGTTACTAATTTTGATGTGCAGAATATGTAGATAGTAACTATGAAACACAAATTACTAAAATAATGCACGCTGAGAGACAATAATAAAGTACTTACAAAGACCAATTTTTGTGGATAAATAATAATAACTATGGTTGGTGGTTTTTTGAAGTAAGCTTCAACTTTCGAGAGAATTAAACGTCAAATTAAATTAAGGAAACTCTACCAAAAGGTAGTCTCACCTTCATACACTCAGCGCTCAACGTCTTGCCTCTTAAGCCACAAAACTCCACTTTCTCCAACTTCAATATTTCGCAGGTGGCCTCTAGAATATTCTCGATCATCTTGAGCCGTTTCATGTATACGTTGAACCGCATGAAGACGCGGTCGAAATCGAAGGACCAGCGCACGGGCATCACCCCAGGAGGGAAAAACGTGTGCACCTTGTCTCGGTTCATCTCGTAAGTTTCACTGCAAATTATGTTAATGGTGTTATAGGTACTTCAATATCACTATAAAAAAGACTTAAGGGAGTTTATTGTATAAAATTTACTGAAGCCTTTATTTAATTATATTTATTAAGGACTACCAACAACTGCTTACGCTACTAAAATTTTTCAAAACTAAAACATGCATTTAAATGTTAATTGACATCATAGGTATAGACGCATTGTACCTAGACCTTATTCTAGAACCTAGACCTACAGATATATTGTACCTATGCTTTTGCAGTTTACAAATAAACTTAATAGTAATGGAAAAAATGGTAGTACATGCTAAATATAAAAGCATAATTTAAAAGGCTTCACAACAAATCAGACAAACAGTTCAGAGTTTTCACAGAGAACTTTATTTTATTTTCCTTTAGTATCTAAATTACCCGTCAATGTAAATATTTTATATCACAGCATTTGCAGAAGGCCAGTCTTCTTTCGTGTAATTACTATAAAAAAATCGTAAGAACCACTACAAAAACAGTATTTTTATCTCTCAACGCGACCCGTGTTTTACTTGTGTTAACCAAGTGTACAAAAACGCTGTAAATGTGTGCGTGAAGACGAGTAGCGTGAACACATAACACACACTCGTACACAGATACACTTCCGACTTTGCCAATGTCTCAGACGGTACCGAGAGGTCCTACGCTTATATAAACATTCACAGCGTGGTTGTACACTTGTTAACCATAAGTTGATGGCGCATCGCTTCGTGAGATAAAAAAAAATACTATATAAAAGGTAGAACGTGTAGCAATGTCACCAAAGTAGCACAGTCACCCGCGTAGCACTATCACCCGCATAGCAATGTCAACCGCATAGCACTGTCACCCACGCAACTCTGTCACCCGCGTAGCTCTATCACCCGCGTAGCACTGGCACCCCCGTAACACTGTCACCTGCGTAGCACTGGTACCCGCGTAGCACTGGCACCCGCGTAGCACTATCACCTGCGTAACATTGTGTACCGCGTAGCACTACCCGCGTAGCAATGACACCGGCGTAGCACTGTCACACGCGTAGCACTATCACCCGCGTAGCACTGTCACCCGCGTAGCTTTGTCACCCGCGTAGCACTGTTAGCCCGCGTTGCTAACAGTGATTGTGAGGCTACGGACACAAACACAGCGAGCGCGGGGCGGCAGCGGCGGAGCTTAGTCATTTTTAAAACAATTTGCAACTCCTACTGCAAACTCAAACTCAAACTCAAACTCAAACTCAAAGCATTTATTTCAAGTAAACCAATTACAGGCACTTTTGAATTGTCAAGGGGTCAGTCAGTCAGAAAGATGAAGCTAGTTGCCCATTCCAAAGCGTAGTAGGTACCTGTGGAGAAGAACGGGCAAGAAACTCCACGGACACTCTTTTAAATCATAAAAATCGTTACAAAATTTTGGTTACATCATTTAAGTTGAAATAATACATGTGAGAACGATGTAGAAAGACGTGCACGTTAAAAGCGTCCGTACTAAAAAAGATAAAAACAAAAACAAAAAAATAACAATTCAGAAATGAAAATACTTAGATTAAAATTAAAATAAGCCTTGGCAGCTAAGAGATGACCAGTCCTTACTGGCGGCGCCCGTTCACGAACATGACGTATGGATCAGCACCATTTAGCTCAACCATTTTGAAGGGAACTCAATGATCCAACACACACGCCACCACCAGCGAGACATTTGAGTGAGCATGACATACCCTCAGCCGCCAGGGCACATTCAAGTCAATGAAAGACGTACCCAGTAAATGGTAGCTTGATAGTTTAGTTGCATAGTGCTCACACGTGTGTTATGCAATTATACAATATTAAGAGATTGAATTTATACAATACAAAGATAGTTTTTTCAATCTTCAGCAGCTCACAACTATATTTTCGAATGCTAATTAATTAGTTTATGCGCCCTTGTGGAGCAGGACCAGCAGTGAACCAAGCATTTTTGTCAGCGATGTAATCCCCCAACTTATAATATGCTTGGCTGCAGCTACTGCTACTTATAACTTAGCACGTACTACGTGTTAAATTCAAGCGTAAAGCATAGTTTATGTATGTACAAGCCCAGTGCCTCAGTTTTTGAATCCAGTGACTAGTTTTGTATAGACGCGATTGTTTTAACGATCCAGTTAGCTGTCGTTTTTTGAAAAAACATCTTTACGTATTAAAATGAAACACAGTCAAACGTGAACACTACAAAATCTGGTAGCGATTACCCAATGCATATAGTCGAAGTCAGACTAGACTGACTTGGGCGGCACGGGGTGGAAAAAAATACTGCGAGAGCCTATCAGCGAAACTGGCATTGCAGGCACTTTATAGCCTTTATTCGGATGCCGTGACACGACAAAGTGCTCGTGATGCACTAGCGTAGTTCTTGGTTCTTAAATACATAGTTAAATTAGGTATTATGGCACCATTTCGATCTCCTTGAACTGAGCGCTTACAAAACCGTAGCCAGCAATGACAGCGTTCTGGCGTAGCAATTATAATATCAGTCACGTCGTAGCAAGTTCCAATCATGTTCTATCATGATTTTTGTGAACTTCTCGGGGATCAGGATGATAGCCGCTGGTACTTACAGAAAATGATTCAATATGGTCAAGGACTTCCTTATTTTTGAAAGTTGTTCATCCGGTTCTCCTTGGAATATTGATAGAGGATCGATACTGTTTGAACTCTGTTGTATTACTAGATTGCACACCTCACGAAGCAAAGCTGTCAATGGAAATACATAACTTAGGTCAGTGAAGTCAACAATGTACGGATTAAATTCCATTAACTCGGCAAATTATTTCGCAGCAGTATCTACTTGTCAGAAACGATATTTGATAGTTGAAAACAATGATAGCTCCATTTGAATGATTCCCACAGCTGTCGCATACCGCAGACCTATCTGCAACCGTCGTCGGAATCATAACTAGACGTAAGAAACAGCCGGTCTATTCTGTAAAAACTCATAGTGATAACTTAGGAGAAGTGAGCTGTACTCCCACACCTGATGCTAGGGATTGACACTATTGACAGCTCACTTCACCTCAGTTTTCACGGTGAGATTTTTACAGAATACATCGGCTGTTCTTCTAGTAGGAAGTTACCCTCCACATCAGTACTTTAAGGGTATTTAGTTTGTGTATATTTAATACGTACGTATAAGTTTCTCCACGCAACAGAAATATCTCGAGTTTCCCCACAACAGCCCGATACAATGCAGCATCGGTCTGATCAAGCCTTTTGCGTCGACGAATTCGGTTGCCTCGAACGATTCGAAGTGTGTTAGCAGAGGCCTCTGGTATACGTAAATATCGCGACATTCAACAATGGCTGTAAAATATACATTTTTTTTTTCTAACTATAGTATAATGACTCCTTCAATAAAGAGTAAACTATTAGTTAGACTCTATCACTTGCTCAAGGTCTAAATGTGCGCTTTTATAATTTCTAACGAGCCGATATTATCGTGCACGTCCACGTCCATAAAATACCTGAGGGCAATTACGTAACACACTATCAGTACCAATGGCTTTCATTTTTTAATAATAAAATAATAATATGCGCCGAATCTCTAAGACGGACCATTCCTTCAGCTGTTATTTAAAGTCGAAAAATCTAGTTGTATACATTTTAATAAAATGTAAAACTACCGGCGAGAATACATGAAAGGTGATATTGAACAAGCATTACCTAGCAGAGGTTTGTTGTCATAGTAGGTAATACTGCAGAGGTTTGTTGTTCTGCTTCTGTTGTTCTGGGTTACTTCTTTCTTATATATTATAAATATATATTATAGTAAATCGTATGTATGTGTTTGTAACCTATTTATGTATTTGTCTAGTTTTTTTATTATCATTGTCATTAAGTCCGCCTTTGTACCTTTTGTGGAAAAAGTTTAAATAAATAAATAAGGCCGGCCATGGGTTTTGGGCCCAACTTTGTATGAAACGTGACTGGCCTCCTTTTTTGAACACATGAAGCAATGGATTAGCAATATCCTTCAAAGTGATTCAGATTGAGATTGATAGTGTATCACCTGCCTGCCTTTTCCCAACTATGTTGTGGTCGGCTTCCAGTCTAACCGGATGCAGCTGAATACCAGTATTTTACATGGAGCGACTGCCTATCTGACCTCCACAACCCAGTTACTGGGTAATACGATACTCCTAGGTAAGACTGGTTGTCAGACTTTAGGGCTTCTGACTATCCGTAACAACTGTCAAAGACTACGAATGACAGCCGGGACCAACGGCTTAACGTGCTCTCCGAGGCACGGAAGGGTCTCGGTATGTAAAGATGGTCACCCATCCACAGACCAACCGCGGCAAGCGCAGCTTAACCTGATCGATCGACCTGTGCGGCTGTTATCATTTAGCCACGGGCCACTCCCCCTAATTAACTCATCGAATGCTGTAATTAGAGACACAATAGGAAGACAATTGCTTATGTCGAACTGTGTAACTTAAGACATTCAAAAGGTTAATTGCGTTATTACGTTGTTGAGCAGACAAAATTTCGAAGAAACGAAGCAATGGATTAGGAATATCCTGTTATTATTGAACCACGGGCCCCTCTAGATTGATAGTGTATGTCGACATGATAATATCATCACGTTAGAAATTATAAGAGCTCACATAACACATCCTAGAAATTATCAAGACGAAACTGAATTTTAAACTGAAGTGATTCTCACCAGCAACCACATTGGTAAGCATGGTCTTGAAGCAGCTAAGGTACACGCTTTTCGTATTCTCTAGATAGTGAGCCATCCTCTTGACGCGAGGATCTCGCAGCTGAGAGTATATGCCTTCGAGGTTCTTCAGCCGCTGTGTGTAGAAGTTGATATCCGCGACGGGAAGCGGGAACTTTGTTCTTTTAAATGCTATCAATAATATGATAATAATAGATTTAATACAATCAAGAGACTGTATCGAATGTGTATGTAGCCTAGGTACAGACAACCGCACATCAGCAGTAACAATTGATATTTATAGCACTTTTATGTCGTAGCAGTAAGGGCTATTTTCGTATTGCAAGTGTTACTACTGAAGTGTAGTTGACTGTAAATAATTATATAATATGACTTTATAATTCTTTCTAAAACTCGATGTGCTTACTTACTGTGCACCGAGTTTTAGAAAGAATTATAAAGCCAAAAAGTTCGAATGTACAAATTATACAATATCTTAGTGACTTTATCGAAGCCTTTACAGCTTACCTAAATATGAATCCTCTGCCAGTAAGTCATGAACTTGTTGCGCCCACTTTATGATAGCTCCTTCTATGTTCGTCTTTAAGTACAAGTCCACGTCTTCTCCATCGCTGTAATATGGTATGATAATAAGTTTTAGAAGTTATTCCTATTTTTAATTCAAATAAATCTTGTATAACCTGGGCAGTGGGTAGTTCCGTTACATGGTCTACCAACTTACTGAGAAGTCATTTTTCTACAGCATGAGCTACTCTTATGTTGTTCGTGTTGATACGAGAGGAATATAAGATTCAAGGAGATCATATAGCAGCTACTGTAGAGCAGGAGCTTTACTGCTAGACATAGCACAGTAGCACTCTCCCAAATTGCGTAGCAACAGTGTTGCTACGCAATTTGGGAGAGTGCTACTGTGCGCAAGCGAAGAACTTAGTGTTGCTGCAACACTAAGTTCTTCGCTTGCGCGAGGTCGCCGGCGACCCACGCACCCGCCAACCTATTGTGGACGAAGGATCGCGAGTCCGTACGCCACGCTCGCGACCCGCTCGTAGAGGCTCACCCCACAGGTGCGTTATTATTATCAGTCGATAATATCGGATACATTATTGAGATAGTGCGTACAAAAATAAATATAATTATTAATACAAAAATAAATATTCCTTGCCACACAGCTGCGTTTTTACCGTCCGATATTTCTAACATGTGTGTGCGTGTTACCTACACTACAGCCCCCCCGCCCGCACTACACGTTACTACGTTATTAACGCAGGTGTGTGTAAGATAGTAGGTGTCCTAATACAAAATGTTCTAAGAAATCATATCGGAATATCACAGGACGAAGGAACGCAAGCGTCCTACTTCTATTGCGTCGTTATTATCGGAGCAGTGTGTAACTTTCTGGCCGTTCTAATACAAAATGTAGGTGCTGAAAACAGATATCGCAATAACGCATCCGATATTATCGACCGATAATAACGCGCCTGTGGGAACGAGCATTTAAAGTTTTCATTGTTTTTTTTATTTTTTACATTTACCTGTCTGTTGTGTTTGTGTTTCTGTTTTACAAATGATTATATATTTTATACTGCTAAACATGCGTTCCAATCATTTAAATAGACATACACTGCTCACATACACTGACAAAAATGTTCCTACGCTACATAATTTATTTGAATTTTTATACCTTTGTTTCAGCCTGGCTTCTGCATGGTATATAGTTTGTACACCGGCTGGCATCGGCAGCAGTACTTGACTAGACATTTCTCCTTTTAACTGTAATTTAGTCCACTTTTAAATTACATAATTCATTCACTCAATGACCGATAAAGCACGGCATAAACCGCTGGGTCTAGAATACTCTAGAAGCATCAAATTTTTTGCAAGAGTTCATTATTATACAAGGTGTAACTTAAATAACGCACAACCTCTTAAGGGGTCATTGTACTTATCATTATGAACAACTTTTACTATGGGACCAAACCGGAAATCGCGAAAAAAAAATCAGCTGTTCCCTACATTTATGTTTGCATAATTCGTCAAAATGTAGGGAACAGCTGATTTTTTTTTAATTAAAGTTTCGTGGAAGTTCGCCATTTTTAAGTAAGAAAGATAATTCTTGAATCCCTTTATTTTTAAGGTCAAAACAACCAACCTGATACATCAAATTCCTCAGTTCATTAACATGTCTCATCATATCGTTCTTCACTATCTTGGGCCATCCCTTCTGGTTCTCAGGGTTGCATAGGAGAGGCCCGATCACATCATCCGCTAATGTAATTAAATCCATGAGTACATTGCCTGACATTTCGCCGATAGTGAGAGCCTAAAACAAGTAACGTCAGTTTTATTCTAAAATTTCAAAAGTAGGTTGTTGTACGTTCGTTACCCAGCTTAGCGCTCAAAATGAGGCAACGACAGTACGTGGCATTCGTTTTCATAAATTGCGACTGATCAGCCAATGCATCATCCATCAGCCTATAATGTTCCGTCTGCTGGGACACAGGCCTCCTTTCTTCTTGAGGGGGTGTGCTGTAACCACCACGCCACACCACACTACCACGCGACCCAGTGCGTGTGGGTAGATGTCAGATGTCTTCGAATTTTTGATTAGCGACAGATTATACGTTGGCTCACATTGCTCACAAGTTCACAACTCGACTGATTTCAAGGTAACAAACTGCCCCGCTTACCACATAAAGACCCATATGTACAGAAGTACACATGCCAGCACATCAAGCTACTACAATCTGTCTTTCTTTACTTAGTAGTTTTTAACTTTATCGCTAAAGTATAAGGTTTAAAGTTGATTGGGAAAATTTTACAGTTTCGTGTAGCTTCATGTGCTGGCGTGTACATAACCAAATATTGCTTAATTGCTCGATGCTGATATTGCTCCATGAAGATAAGCATCCAATTAAAGCACAATATCCAACCGTACTCAAATAAAACTTTTAAATCGCATAATTGTGTGTTCGTGTCAGCAGTCGGTCGCTAGAGTCGGCGACGAATACTTCGAAGTGCGGGTTGAGGTACGGTATCTGATATGAGCGCGGGGAAGAGAGTGTCACTTCTGTACGTAGTTCTATTATGTATTCTGTGCAATCGGGCGCAAATTCAAACGCTCTGGATATAGCTACATACTAAGAAATGTGAAAAAACCTAATGACACCAGCAATCGCGCTTGCGACGACTAGACCAACCGAGGCAGTTTTCAGTAACAGCACCCTAATTGCTTAACATTACAATCATTTTGAAGGATATTGCTAATCCATTGCTTCGTTTGTTCGAAAATTTGTCTGCTCAACAACGTAATGTTGTTGAACTGTCAAAATGAAAGACATTGCTACTGTTAGTGTGTGATGCTATTACCTCACTGTTATACAGGGTGTCCAGTAAATAGCACGACATACTGCAGGGGGTGATAGCTTGGGTCAATACCTACCAAAACAACACAATATATGTTCAGCGAAATCTTACGGATTTACAGTTTTACAAAATTTTCCTAAATATCGAAAAATCTCTACCTTGAAACAGATTTTTAAGCATCTCGTAATGAAAACTTCCTTTTCGAGTTTTTTTTTTTTTACATCAAATTATTTGTGAAAAGTTACTTTAATCATTGATAAGTCTTTTTTCTATAAAAAAAATAATGTTTTCAAGAAATTGTATTTTTTGTTTAAATTTTCACAGAACGATTTTCTTTTCGCATAACTTTAACCTACAGTGGTGAAAAAAAAATGTATGTGGCAGTTTTGTACAACAAACTTAAAAGATAGCTTGTTTAGTGGTGATTTTGGAAAGATACAATACTAGTGCATTTTCATTAAAAAAAAATACAAAAAAATGCTATTTTCGTTCCAGAGAAGCTGATTTTGTTGAAAATGTAATTAACGTAATTTTGTCAAAAACCACTACGAGAATAAGTAATAGCTGCTCATTTACGCGAATTATTATATATTATATAATTATTATATAATTATTATTTGACAGGCCTGTTAGTCTAGTGGTCAGTGGCCCTGACTGCTATACGCAAGGTCGTGGGTTCGATTCCCACTCAGGACAAATGTTTGTGTGATGAGCACGATCATTTGCTCTGTATCTGGGTGTAATTTATCTATAATATGTATGTATTTAGAAATATATATGTATGTCTATCAGTTATCTAGTACTCATAGCACAAGCTCTGCTTAGTTTGGGACTAGATGGCGTTGTGTGAAAGTTGTGGAATATTATTATTATTATTATTATTATTATAAAACAAGTTGTGACATGTAAGTGCTCAAGAAGTATGGATACCATCCATTTCACGTACGACGCGTGCAAACTCTTTTAACTAGAGACTACGTACCGAGAGTTCAATTCTGCCGCCGCATGCTTGAAATGCATCGGGAGGACCCAAACTTTTTTAATAAGGTGCTATGAGTGATGGGTCAGCCTGCAGAAAGGACGGCTACTTGAATTTGCATAATCTACATACGAGTAGTTGGCAATTAGAAAATCCGTATGTGTCAAGAGAAGACAGGCCCCAGTACCAATTCAAAATAAATTTATGTAGTGGGATTTTTAATGGCCAGATTGTGGAGCCCGTCGAGCTTCCACCTACATTAAATGCCAATAATTACTTGGAGTTTTTACGAGAAACCTTACCCATGCTCCTTGAAAATGTTTCGAGTGAGCTAAGAGAGGTGATGTGGCTTCAAAATGATGGGTGCCCTGCTCATTATGGCCGGGAAGTAAGAGCCTACTTAGACGAAGCTTATCCAGGCAGGTGGATTGGGCGACTGGGACCGATATTATGGCCACCTAGGTCTCCGGACCTAAACCCCCTGGATTTTTTTTATTGGGGTGCCATGAAGGACAAAGTCTATGAAAAACCGATCCAAAATGACAGTGAATTGAGAGCAAGGGTTAACATTGCAACAAGAAAAATATCCGAAATAAGCCTGAGAAGACTCAAAAGCTCATTTTTAAGAAGATGCCGAGCGTGTATTAGGGCACAAGGGAGGCAATTTGAGCATTTATTGTGATTTATTTAAATAAATGTTTATTAAAGTTAACTCCTCTGTTTTATTTTTTTTTACCATCACCTTATCCTTGAAGATGTCAGTTACAGACCGGCCGGCCAGTCGGCCGTAAATTAACTATTATGTAATTCGAACCGTAGTACGACCTTACTACGATTCGAGTTCAAAGTCACATTACTTGCATTTAAAATAAAATGCTCTTATGAACTACAATAGCATTTTTTCGTATTTTTTTTTAATGAAAATGCACTAGTATTGTATCTTTCCAAAAGCACCATTAAACAAGCTATTTTTTAAGTCTGTTGTACAAAACTGCCACATACATTTTTTTTTCACCACTGTAGGCAAAAGTTAAGCGATAAGAAAATTGTTCTGTAAAAATTTAAACAAAAAGTACTAATTTCTTGAAAACATTCTTGTTTTTGATAGGAAAAAGACTTATCAATGAGTAAAGTAAATATTCACAAATAATTTGATGTAAAAAAAATACTAGAAAAGGAATTTTACATTACGAGATGCTTAAAAATCTGTTTCAAGGTAGAGATTTTTCGATATATCGGAAAATTTTGTAAAACTGTAAAGCCGTAAGATTTTGCTGAACATATATTTTGTTGTTTTGATAGGTATTGACCCAAGCTATCACCTCCTGCAGTATGTCGTGCTATTTACTGGACACCCTGTATGTAGTTCTGCTGTGTCAAACAATTAAGTACAAACCTTTCGAATATTTCCTGGTGTAATTTTCTCTTCTAAGTTTCGGAGAAAGTACACCACCTTACCCCTAGAGATGGGCGGGAATGTCATGGAACACGTGAGCATGCCTGCTGTGTTCACTCGAAATACGAGCACTTCATACTTTGGAATGTCGAAGAATCTGAACAGGATGTGCTGTAAGAAAAAATAATTTAGGTCTTGCAGGCGCTGAAGTCAACGCCCCGACGCAACTAAATATGATACCAGCCGTGCGATTCTGTTACCATCTCACCCTGAAAGCTTGGGTGAAGTGAGCGTGGAGTGAGCTGTCATTCGCTAGGGATTAACACTATTAAGTGCTCACTTCACTTATGATTTCACGGTGTGATTTTTACAGAATCGACCGGCTAAAGCTGCGTTACTTTTTCAGCAATTTTTGCCGCAAAAGATGCCGTAAGTAGTGGAGTAATCTTTGTTAAGTTGCTCCATGTTGCGACGGTGTAAACTACAACTAAATAACAATTGTTACATAATGGCATCACAGAAAATACTTAAAGTCTATTCAAACGGTTCAAATTAATATTATTTCAAGTTAAACAAATATCAACTTTGTTTTAATGGTAGGTAATTAAGTGAATTTTAGTGACTAGCACTACATATTGAAAAAGTTATAAAAATGTTTGAAGTTGTAGCGTAAACTGAACTTTATTGAGTGGGGTTTAAAGTTATTTTTCCATAAACTCATATTTGTTTACATTTTTGGCAAATAAATCGCGAATGTAGATTAATTGTTTATTGTTTTCGTAACGTCATATTTTATTTACGAAATAATAACCATCATGGTAGGTTTCGCCAATTACTGAATATTGCTTAAAATTGAGCAATTATGTTGCTCGTGTAACGAGCTATTAAAGATTGGTAAAATTCAATACACTGACCCTTTCATCGCCAGTAATGAACTTAGTCCATTTGTCTATCTTCAGTTTTAGCGTTTTCAGGATATATTCGCATAAAAAGTCCAACCGTAGATCAACATCTTCTTTCTGCAGAAAATTCGTAGAATTAGTAGAGAAATTTCCGGGCCGATTAGTTCAGAATCAATTAACTCATCGAATGCCGTAATTAGAGACACAATAGAAAGACAATTGCTTATGTCGAATTGTGTAACTTAAGACATTCAAAAGGTTAAATCATAGTCATTCAGCCGAAATAAGTCCGCTGCTGAACAAAGGCCTCTCTCAAGCATCGCCGCGATATCCGATCCTGTGCTTTCCCTATAACAGGCGGATTCCCACGACCTTTAATAAGATCGTCGCCTCGGCGTCAGTTGCCGTTGGTTCGGGTTCCCTACGTGTATTCGAAAGTTGTTAATTTATTCAGGCTTGTTATGAACACCTAGTATTTATTACATTTTAAGGTATTCATTGTAAATGTATCCCCTTTTATTATAAATAAACGATTTTATTTATAATGTTTTATTACAGGCTGATACGTTCATGATGATACTCTGGATACTCTGCCAATTGGGTGCAGTTGGGACAATTTCTATATCTACCTATGTTCTCAGCAAAATAATGCGGATTAATGTATTTAATACTCACATCACCCATGTTGTTTGTTTCTCCGAACACAGATTATATTAATAGCTACACAGTTAAACCATTGTCCTAAAATATAAAATAATTCCAAGAACTATTACAAATTCTCCAATACCACAAATAGTACACAAGTTGAAATTGTTTACAATAAACAAAATAATTGTCATAGCAACCGGAGTGTGTGGTGTTTTGAATTTGGAGCCAAAACATACGTGCTGGTGGTGCTGCCATAGTGGTACAGGGAGTTATTTAGCAAACGAACGTTGTACATATTTTGCAGTGCCCTAATAGGGATCAAGTAGTTACTCATTCTGACAATTCATGTAAAAAGTGTGATGTGCTTAGGAAAATAAATAATTTGAGCAAATTATGATGAAAATTTCACGATTTAGTCGATAGTGTACATGTTCAAATTCACTAGAAAAGGAACGACATTACGTCAACGACAACCGTCAATCAGTCAATGTCAAAATTACGCGCCAAAATCGGGCTTGGAACCTTGCTTCTGTAAACTTGTACATTGTTTTGTGATCGAAAATTCTTTCAAAACAAAGTTAATTGTGAAAAATTATAATTGATTTGTGACAATGGAAGGATTCGATGATCCTGGTGTTTTCTTTTCCGACCACTTCGGCGTTGAGGAGAATGAATCTCAAGACCAACTTAACCTACAAGCTGTGAAAAAGAAGTTCAAAGAATTCATTCGACAGTTTCACACGGGTAACTTTAACTACAAATACAGGTAATTCTGCTTGGAAAAGTAATGAAAATAACAATTTGAGTTCGTAAACATCTTCAACTTCGTAAAGTTTTTAGTTCGAACATAGTTAACACTATCCTCGGTTTTATTTTCAGAGACGCTCTAAAACGCAACTATAACTTGACTAATTATTGGGTTGAGATTAACATTGAAGATTTATCTAGTTTCGATGAGGTTCTAGCAGAGAAATTATACAAGAAACCCACAGAACATTTACCCATACTAGAAGAAGCCGCTAAAGAGGTACTTATACAATATCATTTATCCTACTAAATCGCCTTATGCCCAAGAATGTACTTGATGAATGTAGCTGCTCCTACAGTATTATAATTAAGCTGTCATACATGTTTTCAGCTGGCGGATGAACTAACTGCACCAAGACCTGAGGGGGAGGAGAAAGTTGAAGATATTCAAGTCCTGTTGTCTTCAGATGCACATGCTGCTAATTTGAGAGAGCTGAAAGTATGTTAAATTAATATAAAATGTTAATTAATGTTATCCTGAAAGATTACGCATCCCGACCTATAGGACACCCTCAATTTGCCAGTTATCTTTAAGTCTCATGTATTAGAGAGCAAGCCTATTGCCACCAACCGAGCACAAATCCAAACTTTGAGCTGCTTCTGAGAAATGTTTGATGTAACAACTCACCTACCTAACCTGGAAATTGATCCCAGGCGATTATACTCTGATTTTATGAACTACTATTAGTATTTTCTATTGCCTTATCATATTTTGTAACTGTAATGAACATAAACTTTATAATTTTTCAGTCAGAAACAGTCTCCCGACTTGTTAAAGTCCCTGGCATAGTAATATCCGCATCAGGCATCAAAGCAAAAGCAACAAAGATATCTATCCAATGTCGATCATGCCGCAACATCATCCCCAATTTACCAGTGAAGCCAGGACTAGAAGGATATGTGATGCCCAGGAAATGTAACACGTAAGTTAACCAATGAAACATGTCATGATTGTATGGTCCGTTCCAAAAGTATCTGGAGATTGTGTAAACATACTCTGTTCAGGTTAAATTCTAACACAATTTCTCACCAAAGGGAATTAGTAACACTTTCATCTGTATTTAGAAGGTATTAACTTTATATGTCACCTTTTTCTCCAACAAATATTGTTTGAATAAAATTATTAAATAATAATTGTAATTGGAAAATCATCAAAAATTTTATTGAGGTCATAGAATTTACCTCAATTATCAAATGAGAAACAGTCAAAGAATTCAGGTTTAAGTTTTCAAAAAATCAAATAGCATCCACAACTTCGATTTCTGACCATTTGTTTACATTTCCAGCAGATACTTCTGGAACAGACATGACTCCACATCTAACTTCTATACTCTAAAAGCCAATTTCTTGTCTTATTGCAGGGAACAAGCGGGTCGACCAAAGTGCCCCTTAGATCCTTACTTCATTATTCCAGACAAGTGCAAGTGCATTGACTATCAGGTACTTACAAATAGTTCTTCCTTAAAAAGCTGCTGATTCCTAAATTAAAAAACTGCTGTAAAAATCATTCTTACCAAAATAATAATAATATTCCACAACTTTCACACAACGCCATCTAGTCCCAAACTAAGCAGAGCTTGTGCTATGAGTACTAGACAACTGATAAACAAACATATATATTTCTAAATACATACATATTATAGATAAATTACACCCAGACAAAGAACAAATGATCATGCTCATCACACAAACATTTGTCCTAGGTGGGAATCGAACCCGCGAACTT
Source organism: Eremobia ochroleuca (assembly GCA_949629135.1). Taxonomy (NCBI): domain Eukaryota; kingdom Metazoa; phylum Arthropoda; class Insecta; order Lepidoptera; family Noctuidae; genus Eremobia; species Eremobia ochroleuca. The sequence goes on along the minus strand of OX451403.1, from coordinate 11,082,984 downwards.
GGGCATAGCAGTCAGGGCCACTGACCACTAGACTGGCTATTAGAACCTGCAACTCATAATAATAATAAAATCTTCACCTACAACTTTGAAATGCATTGTATCTGTTACTATACAAGGTGTAACTTAAATAACGCACAACCTCTTAAGGGGTCATTGTACTCATCATAATGAACAACTTTTACTATGGAACCAAACCTGAAATCGCGAAAAAAAGAATCAGCTGTTCCCTACATTTTGACGAGTTATGCGACCATAAATATAGGGAACAGCAGTTTTTTTTATTTTAAGTTACACCTTGTATATGTCTTAACTATTATTAATATTTTACATTTGTTAGCTTAGTTCTTATTTTTATTGTGCATGCTGTGGTCACACCAAGTGAAGGAGTACAACTATTCAATACTTGATGTTGCCCACAAATTTTATGTGTCATGTATTGTGTAGATCTTTTGTTGGAGAGCCTCATTAAATAATTAAGACTACTTTTGGCAGGTACTGAAACTGCAAGAAGCTCCAGAAAGCATCCCTCAGGGCGAGATGCCGCGTCATCTGACGGTGTATTGTGAACGTGTACTGTGCGAGCGAGTCGCCCCCGGCGCAAGAGTTACCGTGCTCGGAATATATTCCATTAAGAAAATTGCTAAAGTTGGGGTGAGTTTATAATGTGTCTTACACTCTCATTTAAAACAAGGATTTCAATAGTAACCAAGTTCTGCCGTGCGATTCTGTAACCATCTCACCGTGAAAGCTTGGGTGAAGTGAGCGTGGAGTGAGCTGTCATTCGCTAGGGATTAACACTATTAAGTGCTCACTTCACTTGTGATTTCACGGTGAGATTTTTACAGAATCGATCGGCAGTACGCAAAATACGCGCATTGACGTGGAGTTGCGGACACCAGCCCGTATTACCTATTACCTACCAAGTTAATTACTAAAATGGGTTGCACTTATTAATTAGCATTTGGCACATTTAACAACCAACTCAGTCAAACAAAAATAAATTGCGTTCTTTTAAAATATAATATCCTAAATAAGAAGTATATTTGCAGAGAGAAGGCCGTGAGAAAGGTTCAGTAGGTGTCCGCTCTTCATACCTCCGCGCTGTTGGTCTGACGGCCGAAGAGGGTGTGACTGGAGGCCTTAAACCTTTTACTGCTGAGGAGGAGGAACAGTTCCGAAGACTGGCAGCTTCACCAGATATATACGACCGTATCGCCATGTCTATAGCACCCAGTATATTTGGTGTGGTTGATATGAAGAAGGCTATCTCCTGCTTACTGTTTGGTGGTATGTGTAATTTATTTTTGGTATTGTTATAGCCCTATTTTAATGTAATTTTAATATACAGGGTAGCAGAGACATCGTCGCGCAAGCTGTAACCATGAACTCATATACATTACTCGCCGGATAAAAAAAAAAAACAACAATCCAATACTTACGTATGCCGTCAAAATAACATCGGTCGGAACATTATTATTTTTTTTAATAATAAACCAATCCCGTATCCGAGTCCCGAGAAAACTAGTCCCCACGAAGATTTTCATTTGTTACTGATGATAAAATAATTAAAAAACAGCGAATTCCGCGCGTTGCTGAAATATAACACACATGCGCTCACGTGATTGGTGCGTGCGAATCCAAATAATCAGGCGCATTGTTGCGTCCCATGTGTACCGAAACCCTCGAAATCCGTCCTTTCTGCAAGAGTCCTAAATGATTTCTGTTAAAAACAGGATCGCGCAAGAGATTGCCAGATGGTCTGACCCGGCGAGGCGACATTAATATACTGCTATTGGGTGACCCCGGTACTGCTAAGTCACAACTGCTGAAGTTCGTGGAGAAGGTGTCTCCTATCGGCGTGTACACTTCAGGCAAAGGTTCCAGTGCAGCCGGTCTCACTGCTTCTGTTATCAGGGATCCTGGCAGTGTGAGTTACAATTCATTTCTGACCTATCTTTGATAACCAATAATGAGTGGTTTTACAGTTGAAGTTTTATGTTATTACAAATTTAATTAGCTAACAAAACTCCGCAGACGTGATGAGTATCGATATCATCACTACATAGTATAAAACAAAGTCGCTTCCGTCTGTCTGTCCCTATATATGCTTAGATCTATAAAAGTACGCAACGGATTTTGATGCGGTTTTTTTTAATAGATAGAGTGTTTCAAGAGGAAGGTTTATATGTATAATACATGCATAATATAGTAGAGGGACAGTGATCATTTTAGAGGTTTCTAATGTGATGTCGTAAATAAACACATTTTTTGCGCTTACATTGCAAACGCTAGCTGAACCCTACGAGATAGATCAAAATAATGAACTACAGTATTGTACACCTTAAAAAGGTCTACAAAAAAGTCCGCGATGATATATGTCTATCTCTTAGGGATAACCCACAATAACCATTTTTTATCCTATACTTTTTACGAGAAATAATGGCTCTAAAATTATATCATCAGTGTTTCTCCATTGCACCCGTGCGAAGCCGGGGCGGGTCGCTAGTAACATGATAAAACAAAAAACAAAAACTGCACTTTTATAATTTGTAATGTGACCATATCGCTCATCCAATAGAACAATGACGTAATTACGTTTTAGCTATTTTTCAGGAGAACGTTTTAAAAGTTTGAAATTGAAAATATGATATATCATATTTTCAATTTCAAACTTTTAATCCAATGATTATGCTGAAATATTTAATATTTTTATGTGTATTACTTTACTATCAATAATAATTTGTAATAATTTCATGAGAAAACTCAAGAACTGTTAAAAAAACATTTTCGTAATTACGTCGTTGTTCTATTGGATGAGCGATATTACCGTGTATTTCCATACATTTTACTTTGCAATGTTATCGTGCTGTGTTGTGAACCGCCACGGTAATATGGTCACTTTAGTAATTAGAAAAGCGCGTATCTTCTGCGGAGTTTCGCTAGCAATTTAATGTGACTTTATAGTTTATTAAAATTCATCATATCATATCCACAGCGTAACTTCGTGATGGAGGGTGGAGCGATGGTGCTCGCGGACGGAGGGGTTGTATGCATTGATGAGTTTGACAAAATGCGCGAAGACGACCGTGTGGCGATACACGAGGCCATGGAGCAGCAAACTATCTCTATCGCTAAGGTAGACATTAATCTCTTCTAACGTGTATTGGCCGCATGACCCATCCAATAAAAATTATTGATATAAATGAAACTAATTAATTTCGCGTTGTTTACAGGCTGGCATCACTACAACTTTAAACTCTCGCTGCTCGGTTCTGGCCGCCGCTAATTCTGTGTTCGGTCGGTGGGATGACACCAAAGCCGACGATAATATTGACTTCATGCCAACTATTCTATCAAGATTCGACATGATTTTCATTGTCAAGGATGAACACGATCAAAACAGGGATATTGTAAGTATTCACATAGGATAGTAGGCAGGCAGAAGTGTATGTTGTACACCCCACACCTAATATAGGCAAGCTGATTGCCTTTTATCAAGACACAGTTCCAAAACTTGGAAAACAAAAACTCTTAAAATCTCTTGTAGAAAAGTATGACCATAGATTTGGACATCAATTCAAGCTTACTCATGTATGGTGGTGACGTGATCATTGTTTATTTCCTATGAATGGGTAACCGTTAAACTTTTCCAGACATTAGCCAAACACATCATATCAGTACACATGGGTGGTGACAGCCTGGAACGCGAGACAGCCGCTGGCGAGTTGCCACTGGCGCTGCTGCGGAGATACTTTGCGTACTGCCGCGCGCGCTGCGGCCCGCGCCTGTCTGCCAGCGCGGCCGAGCGCCTGCGCGCGCGTTATGTTCTGATGAGGACAGGCGCCTCGCTACATGAGAGACAAGTCGACAAACGAAACTCCATTCCTATCACAGTGAGGTACCTAAACATTTGTATTGTAGAACATTCTAATATCAATTTTGTACAGTACGTGACCGTAGGGCATGATCCCTGCCATAAAAACAAGCCCAAGCCTAAAGTCAATGCAACCCTTTAGAAAGGCACCACAATGCACAATTATATTATGCTAGAATTCTGTTGCTTTCTTGATCTATAAGAAATCTTCATCATCATTTGCCTAGCCTTTTCCCAACTTAGTTTGGGTTGGGCTTCCAGTCTAACCGTATGCAGCTGAATACCAGTATTTTACATGGAGCGACTGCCTATCTGACCTCCACAACCCAGTTACTGGGTAATACGATACCCCTTGGTAAGACTGGTTGTCAGAATTTCGGGCTACTGACAACCCGTAACAACTGTCAAAGATCCACGAATGACAGCCGGGACCAACGGCTTAACGTGCTTTCCGAGGCACGGAGGGGTCTTGGTGTGTGAAGATGGTCACCCATCCACGGACCAACCACGGCAAGCGTAGCTTAACCTGATCAATCGACCCGTATGGCTGTTATTACTTAGCCACAAGCCCCTCTATAAGAAATCGTAAGTAACCAAAACACAAAAGATAGAAAAATTAAATGTTCTCTTTATATTTTCAGGCAGCTAGAAGCCATCATCCGAATATCTGAATCTCTGGCTAAGATGCAACTGCTGCCGTTCGCAACAGAAGTGCATGTCACTGAAGCACTCCGATTGTTCCAAGTTTCAACACTAGACGCATCTATGACTGGCAGCTTAGCTGGTAAGTTCACTAAGGAAATAATGATAGGCTTTATCAGCAAATGATCTTCTAAATAAATAGAGAGCTAGTTTTGTTTCTCAAGCAGTATCCAACTGCGAAAATAAAAGTAACACGGTGTTAAAAAATGATTTTAGGAGCTGAAGGTTTCACAAGCGAGGAAGACCATGAAATGCTCTCTCGTGTAGAAAAGCAACTGAAGCGCAGGTTCGCAGTGGGTTCTCAAGTATCGGAACAAACAATAATTCAGGATTTCCTCAAACAAAAGTACCCAGAGAGAGCCATCCTCAAAGTCATACACACCATGATAAGACGCGGAGAATTACAACACAGATTGCAGAGGAAGATGCTTTACAGACTCTCGTGATTTCTCTAATTTCTGTTTACAATTTCTTACTATTATTTTTTACTTAAAGTTTTAATAAAATAAAAAACAAAAATGTATTTATTTTATTTTATTTATTTCTAACGAACAGTCCACAGTTTTCTGCTTTAAGCTAGTGCTTAACACAATATTTTCATCAGTTTATAACTGATCATTTAAATATTAAAGCTAAAAGTGTTTATCTTAATACTGCATTGGTGTCAATACCTACATTAAGTTGACACTCAAGCGTTTGGTGGGCGTGATAGCAAAGTTTAGAAGCACAACGTATTAGAGTGGTAACATGTATTCTTTAATATACATTCTCTGCAGAAATCTTGTATTTCACGTCCTTAAATGGATACTCAGGGTGTTTCTCAACCCCTTTCCAGAACAAAAAGTTGAAAATTCTTCCTTTATCTCCTTTATCCAATTTGATCAAAGCATCCATATCATCTTGAGATAATTCAAAATCATAGAGGTCCATATTTTCCTAAAATATCAAGACCACAAATCAAAAATACAAAGTTGATCAAATTTAGTAAAATCGAAAATCATTTACCTTCAATCTCTTCTTATTCGTACTCTTTGGAATAACAACAATTTTCTGTTGAACTAAGAAGTGAAGCAATATCTGTGCCGGAGTTTTTCCAAATTTTTTACCTATTGTTACGACTTCCGGCACAGTCAACAAATCAGGAAAAACGCTAGGGCTGAAAAAAAAATCGTTTCTTGTATATTATCTAGCTAATGGAAGGCCAACTCCCGTACTTAAAAAACGTTCAAGTCAAAATCAAAAGTAATTATGAAAAATAGGCAGAAAATCCGCACTTTTCGAATGTCAAAATTACATAAAACAGACCCCCAAAAGGTCCGCCCCCTACACAACTTCGTAGTGCTTTCGCTGGGAAGAAGTGGCGCAAGAAACTCCCCAGCAGCACAGCTGTCTGTTCAGTTAGAATGAAAGAAGTAGCAATGACTAAAATTTGACAACAATTTTGGTAAATTATGACAGGTTATTAGGCAACATTAGAATGCGAACGTTCTTAAAAATAGGGGAATTGCCCTTCCGGTATTTGTGTATCTTTTATGAGTCAGTACCTGTATTTATACTTATTCACAAAATGGTTCTTAGCACCTGGGCTACCAAGAGGGGCATAGGCAGTTAAAATAATATTATGGTCTGTGCAATAGGCCCGCAGTTCCTGCTGCTGGAAATAAGTATGGAGTTCCACTTGCAACACTTGTGGTTTGAATGTTGCATATTTCCAAATTTCTTGTATTTGTTGTTCATTAAAATTAGATAAACCAAGGTTGCGAATAAGACCTGATCTTTGGCATTCCTCCAATTGCTAAAACCAAAACCATTATTACCAATAAAAAGTACCTACTTCAATCTTACAGATAAATTCACTTCATTTCTTTGATTTCCTACTATTTAACTGAAATATGATTTAGCTACCCGATGAACACAGACTGCTGAATATAGATTTCCTCCTAACGACTAGTAGAAGGAAGGACCAACGATAAATTGTCTTACTTAGCTTGCTCTAATGTAAGTGATATTGGGCTAGTGACCTAATATATTGTAATTGTATGACAGGCATAGGTGGAGACATGGAGAGTATGTACGCATAACATTACGGCCGTAAGACGTATCCCCGAACAGGTAGGCAGAGGTGTATGAATATGTGATTATTAAATACATTTTGTATAGTTTCAAAATTATTTAAAACCTACCTTCCATGTTGCTATATGGTCTGTATTCATGTCTAATTCATAATTCCCATCGGCGTCGACCTTGGGCGTTAGTGTAGTATGATCACAATTGAAACCAAAAGGCACATGTATGAGGTACAAATCCACATACGACGTTTGCAAACGTTTCAGTTGTATATCTAGAAATTTTTCGACATCCGACGCCCTGTTGCCAACATGCGGTAGCTGAAATAAATAATGTTTTTGTTTATTTATTAAGTAGATATACCTATTGAGTCGTTATTGTCAGATAATATAAAATTTGCATACCTTGGTTGTAATAAACAAATCAGATCTGACACCTTTTTTGTCATCAATCCATTTAGTAATTGCATTGCCAATCGCTTCTTCATTGTTGTAATTAAATGCTGTATCAATGTGTCTATATCCCAGCTCTAAAGCCTCATATATGATAGGCTGTAAAACATCTGGTTCAGCCTAGAACAAACGTGGATTATTAGTTACCTAATTAAGGTTTACAAAAACCCTTATACACAACATTTACATTGAATTACCTGCCATGTTCCTAAACCTACTGTCGGCATTAAATCGCCTGTTTGAGATAAATTAACAAATTTCATATTTCTGATTGTACTATGATATGAGTGGTAACAGTTGACTGTGGCTCTGAAAATCGAGCACACTTTGAGTGTTCTGAGCATATAAATTGAATCTGAAACAAGACTTTGACAGTAGCAAAATTTGGCAAAGAGCCAGAAAATTTAATCAACCAATCTGATTAAATGCGATATTAGAATACAACTTAATATAATCGTTGTCCACCGTCGGCGCAGTAGTTCTAGTATACTTTTTTAACACGTCCAACAAGATATTCAGGCAAGGCAGTATTTTTTGCAAATCATATTGATTTTTCATTGACATTCAGCACACTTTCAAATTTGGCGGCCAGTAGCATTTCCTGCACAGAGTACTGATTTCCTGTGCAAGTTGCCATATTGATGAATTCGAACGAAATAATTTTAATTTTAGGCTTCATTCACATAAATTCATATTAATATTATAATAAATTGCGAAGTAACTCTATAAAGAATCAATCTGTTGCCTTTCACTCCTAAACAACTGTATAGATTTCGATTAAATTTGGCAAATAGGTAGAACATGCCATGTGAGGATGCTTTTTATCCCGGTGAACCGTTGGGGTAATTTCAGACCTCCACGCGGTCGAAGCTGCAGGCAAAGGCAAAAAATAGTGGTCCAAAAAACATTAAGACTATTCCGAGCAAACACAATTGACGTAAAACCCATAAATAATATACGCACCGAGCAGAAATAGTGCCACCAGTAATTCTTAGAGCGGTGGCAAGCTCCAGCGAAAGAGACAAAATGGTTTCCGACACACGACATCCTTGTGCCACAAAGGCTCAAAAGCCGAAACAACGGTTTTTTAAAGTGAAAAACCGTTTCGGCAAAATGTCTTTCGCCAGAACGATCACAAGAAAGACTGAAGTTGTGGTGAGACAGTGCTTCCTTACCCAAATCTTTCGTACCACCCGCTGAAGATCTACCACCTGAATATGCGTAACTTGGAAATCTATAAGCAGACTCCGGACCCAAGTTGTCCGAAGCAAGGAACACCTGTTCAGGTGGAGATCCATAGTCGACTCCGCTTTGGAGGGTAAATGTGGTATTGTCCCTCAAACGATGGGACACTTAATATCGTGTCCTGTGTTTTCTGTCAGCTGCACGTTACAGGAACTGATGGACGCTGATGATGGCACCAAACAAGTAGATAGCCGAATTCTGGGTAGAGTCTATTTATTTTATTTATTTATTTATTTATTTATCTTTAACTCAGGTAGAACCCATACATTTGTTAGTATTTCTTAACCTATGTTAGTATAATAATAGACTAAAACACACACAGTAATATATTAATTGCGCCACCTCACGGAGACACCTGGCAACCGCACATGCACTGCGCACAGGTGCCCCACAAGGCGGCCTTCAGTCTTACTAGCAACAACGCTCAGAAGACTGTGGTCGCTGCCCCGCATCCGACGCAGCAGTGAAGCGGATCTTTTACGGATGATCGCAAAGAAGTCATCTGTACGCGCTGCTGCGAACATCCCTGATGCACTACAGAAACGCGGCAGCGACAGCAGTATCCTAAAAGCGTTGTTATATTGCACACGCAGGGCATTGAACGTCTTCTGCGTGTATCTGGTCCACAGACTGCAAGTATAAAAAGTCTGGCAATACGCCCTAAACAGAGTGATCTTGACATTTCTGTCGCACCTTGCAAATCTGCGGGCCAGATTAGATTTAGATTGCTATCGACACGCTAAGAAGTGGCTTAGTAACAACAGCCGCACGGGTCGATCGGTCCGTGGATGGGTGACCATCTAGTCAGTGGGTCGTCTTGGTGGAGTTTTAGGAGCTGGAGTAAACGCTTAGAGGCACTATGAGCAGCAAAGAATGTATGTGTACTAAAACAAAATTTTTTTGGTAAAAAAAAATTAAAATTGTAGTAAATTTTCCTGAAACTTTTTCTCAAAACTACTGGTATTCAGCTGCATGCGGTTAGACTGGAAGCCGACCCCAACATAGTTGGGAAAAGGCTAGGCAGTTTTTTATAATATTGGGGTCCGCCTATCGGCTTTTATGACAAGATAGCAACACTGACCATGAGATGACTGACATTTCTGACACTTGGCTGACAGTAGTGACAGTTGTGTTGTGTGTTTAGTTTTGACATTTTTGTATTGGTTACTGGTTAGGTTCTCGTTATTTGTTGTGAAATCAATTTTAAAATAGTTATTGACGACTGGCTGACGTTATTTGTTTCCCGCAAAAAAACACCAAAACCTTTGACTTATTCTCCAACATAATTTAAATAAAATGGGCGTAAGTATTTTTATCCATAGTCATCTTTCTTTCGCGGGCTTATGGTTCTGCAGGGTCCGCACGTTTCATTACACCAATTTGTTATTGTTTTGGTTATTATTTTCCAGAAAAAAACTGCAACAAATGCTAATAAAAGCAAAGAAAAGCGCCAAGCAAGAAAGCTGGAGCAACGTAGAATTGCGGATGGAATGACAAACGTATCTTCAGCCAATAAACTGAAAGACTTGGCTTCACTGTGCAAAGAACTCCTTTTGTACCGGAATAATGAATTAGAGGTAGAAATGTGCATCCAGCGGGTCACTGACCTGGACAAGAATGTGCTTCAGTGGGCGATTGACTTGACGGAAAGAAATATGAAACTACTGTAAGTTAATTAATTACGATTTCGTTAATTCTTTAAAGGAATGCATTGTGTGTGGTTATCTAAGCACCAGCTCTATAAACCGATGGTCCAAGCATTATCAGTCTATCCTCCTGAGTCTGCCATATTTGTACGCCAAGATGTCGGAAACACAGGTTGTCCTTAATAATGGACAAAATGGGCCATAAGTCCTGAGATTATACAACATTAATTAACGTTTGAATTCTCATTGGTTGACTAAATCAGGTGTAGCAGCGCCTATTTTAACCTTTTAACCGCCAGACAATCCTGCAAAAAAATGTGCCCCTAGCGCCAATAACGTATTTTCAAGGTCAACTATAGTTATGTGGACCGATCCCTACAGCAAACAAGATTTTAAAGGTAAAATTACACGTTTTTACGAAAATCTAATGTTTTTTTTTAATTCATTACCCTCATAACAATAATAAAATTAAAATTACCCACATCAAAAACCTATAACCATGTACATAGACACTACCAAAGCCAAGATAGAGTTTAGTTCATAATTCTACAAAATTCGGTTTTTGGAATCCCTATTGTTGCATTTATACAACCCCGGCGCTAACATTAGAGATAAACAAGAGCGTAGATAGTGCGGGGACAAGTGAAATTATTTCCGGTTATCGATTTTATTACTCAAACTATGAATATGTTCAATTTGTGTATGACAAAGGGTAGTAGAACGTTTTAAAAGTTTTCCTGTTTAAAATAAAAACTTAATTTATGGTCAATGACAGGTCATTTAATTGTCACTGCTTAAACGGACATAGCTTTGCGAGTCTCCGAAATGGCAAATTCAGGTATGTGTTAATTTTCTTATTTAAATTTTAATTAAACATCAATTCTATTTGCTTTATGCCATCTAAACGTGAATACTTAAAATATTATGTGTAGTAAATTTTTACTTTCTACAAAAAAGAAGATCAATCTTCCTCAAAATCTCCTAAAATCCTTATTTCTCTCATTTTTAATTCCTCTGCACTCGACTTTTTGCGATTCAAACACAGCCACAATACCCAATGAAATAAATTAGTTACTCACTAATTCATTAATAATTTTTAACAAATAAAACAGATGTCCCCTCACTATTATCATTATGAGTTCGCTTATGACGTCACAAGCGGTTGCATATATACAACTCCGGCGCTGGACTCCTTTGAAAACATTAAAGTGCTAGGGTTGTTACTAAAATACGATTTAGTAAAAACCGTCACTTCAATTGTAATATGAATCTACCTTACATCATGTGAAGTTTTAGATGTTATAGTTAGAAATAGAATCAAACAGCAACAAGCATTGAATTACTTTCTAATTCTGAATGCCTAACTTATTTGTATGTTATTTGAATAAACTAAAGTTGGCATTAATGAGCAATAAATAAACTTATGTGTTACATCACTACTGTTGTATTTATACAACTCGCGTGGTACAGTTTAAAGTCAAACCTGCATTTTGCGATGAGTTTTATGCATTTTTTTCACCGTTAATTTGGCGCTTAGCATAAGTGATTTTAGGGAAAATAAAAGAAATTCCTTGAATGGCAAAGGTGGTCTTTATAATTATTATGAAATTGCTGCTTCGTAAATAAAAATACGCTTGAAAATCACTTCGTAGACTTCAGTTGCGAATTTGCAACTGTGGTGCCAGGGGCTCAAAAATGATAAGTTGCTTATATACAACTGCGGCGGTTAATGGGTTAAACAAAAACCTAATATGTGTGTTAGGAAGTACGTCTGGTTATTACAAATGTATGTCAGGACATATACAATCAGGACTCTATGACATATGATAATTTGTGCATTATAATGACCTCAGAGACTCTGGAGGATATAATGTTCCGACAGCTAGGACACAAGCCCCCTCTCGGTAAGAGGGAGTGGGCTGTAATCCACCACATGGTGCCCAGTGTGGGTTGGTAGATGTGACATGTCTTCGAATATTTGGTTGTAGGATATACCGGTTTCCTTATGATGTTTTCCTTCGCTTGGAAATCAGTGGTGATGAAATAATTTGCACAAAGTAAAGCAAAGGTTGGGTTCGAATCTATGACCTACAACTGGTAAATTGTGGCTGGTTACCACTGGGCCACCACCGCTAAAGTGATGACCAAGAAGGTCACTGATGGTCCAAGAAGATGGTTTATTTAACTGATCTGTGAAACCAACAATACTATGATAATGATAACTAAGCATTTTAAGCAGAAATGTTTTTGATTTTGTACCAAAAAAGTTTATGATTACTATAAAGGCACAGCCACTGTTTGATAAGTCACATGAGAGTAATTTGTTTGCTAACATATTTCATTGTTCAGCATAAAAACGCTTTCACAAATAGGTAACTCTAAGGGCCCTTTCCCATGGAAAAATTACATTTTTTGCAGGATCCCGTTTAGTAGTGTACTTGTTTAAATATATGTATTCACACATGCATCCTGCTTGCAGTATCCGGCAAACAGGATGCTTGTGTGACTATGTATACATATTTAAACATGTACACCACTAAACGGGATCCTGCAAAAAACAAGATCTTGTCGTGGGAAAGGGTCCTAACTTGGCATAGTGCTTACTTAACACATTCAAGGGCACTATACGGCTATACTGCCGTGCTAAGCTCAAAAACTCAAAAAAAATCATTAACTTGATTTTTATATTGGATAGCCTAAAGAAATACGCATCCAATGATCTAAGCCAAAAAGCGGTATCTTAATAAAAATAAAAAAAACTCATAAAAAAGTTTTCCCTATTTCAGTTTTACCTCAAATCACTAAGAGCAAAACTTAAATTTTCTCAAAACCAGCTTTTCCTGAGATACCGCTTTTGCATTTAGCATAGCAGTATAGCTGTCATAACAATAAAGCTTGTATTGTTTCTTGTTTACTGTGCTAGAACCTGTTAAATCATTGTAAACCTATAAGTTTTGCAGCTTGAAGCTACATTAGTCTGAAACTTTGTTCCTTGTCATTATTGGACAAGCCTAGTCAAATTATATTCTAGTCATTAAGTACTTAACACAACATCATGCCTGTACTGTATATACAGGGTTAGGCAGAGATGTACCTGTAATAGGTAATATGGGCAACTCCACGTCAATGTAGTACACCCACGTTCTACCCATTAATCAATACATTTAGTATATAATTTAGGGGATAAATATAATGACCACCATAAAATGCTTTGATACCCTTAGTTTTGTAACCAAAAATATCTACTTAACACCAGAAAAATAAAGTCTAAAAATACAATAGTACCAGCTATTTTGGTCACGACTCCACTTTAAATTGTATTCGACCACCAAATTTAGTAAATGATCACCAAATCTACTAAAAAAAACGGAATATTATTTTCCAGGCGACTAACAACTTAAAAGGGCGACTATCTATTTGCTACTAAAAATAATGACATGGCGACTAATATTAACAGTGGGATAACAAACTGTATTATAGGCAACTATAGGCATCTCTGAAGACTCATTCCCAGAAAAACACAAGATTGAACTTGAGAACTTAGGATGCAAGAGCGAGCGAAGCGAGCTCGTGACTTGGGGCACCCCGACACGGACAGGTTAGGTTCGAAGGGTATTACCCCCCCGTCATCCGCTTCGTGTTAGGTTCCTTTAAACCCTGCAGACAGAAATAGGGGCCCCGCGAAGCGGGGCTCCGTCGACTACGCCTTATTATTATTAAAGATAATAATTAGTGTACTTGATATACAACCTCGTTGTTTAATTTAAGAATGCCCATTTTCTACTTTTCATCCGCCGTCAGTAGCTGCCAACCTATTATTTTTGCTACCGTCTTTAATTATTTTTTAATCCCAAATTCAGATTAATCTGTCGCCGCGTTAAATACATGCCAAAAAAAACTACTTTTGGGATAACAATGATTTATTTGGACTCTTTTTGCTTAAATAGGATGGCAGAATTTAAAAACTTTGGTTATAATTTCACTTTAAAATGTTGGTTTAATTTTGGTGATCATTTACTATTTTTGGGTTACTCATGATTTACTTGGAGTCATTTTACTTAAATAGGATAGCAAAGTGTTAAAACTTTGGTTATAATTTTGCATTAAAATGCGAGTTTCATTTTGGTGATCATTTACTACTTTTGTCTGCTATTTGTTACTATATCTGGTGGTAAGTTAAACATAAGCCTATAATTTATATCTATATAAGTTTGTAATCCAATTTCAGGTATGAAACATGTGCATGGGGATGGAACAAGGACCGCAAAGTAGAGGAGATGACAGACGATGGAGCATGGTACCTCGTTGCCAGAGAAAAGAATGGAACACTACTAGCTTTCTCACACTTTAGATTTGATATGGACTTCGGGGATCCTGTTCTTTATTGGTGAGTAAATTAGAACTTTTTTATGTTCGGTAACAACGTGCATTACCATAGCATGAAATTAGAAAGGCACTGGACTGATAGAGGACTATTATGATTATTACTTGGTTGCCTAAAGTTAATTTTACATGTTGGTGACTATCCTATTTCTTCTTGTATTAAGTAATCATTGTACTGACTACAAAAGTATATTATTTTCAATAAGTAACATTTTTATATTAAGAGGGAAGTGCTAAGGTATAGAGTAATATGAACTTAGAGAGAAGCATTGATGATTTTTATGATTATAATTCTATAAACAAATGGGGAGTCGCTCTTTCTTGCACACTTTCATACGTGTCAATTTTCAAATTTCAACGCCTTACAACCCTGATTTTTGACAAGTTTTTCATAGGCAACCTTGTACCATCGTATTCGCAAAAAAATAATCTTCATTTTGATATAGTTATAATTTATTTGGTTACTTGATCGGTGAAGGTACGATTTTGGAATCATCTGTTTAAACTAAGCAACCCTATAGCCTTGACGAGAAAAAGGTAGGCAACCCTATGTTTGCATATTCTCTAGATTTCAAACTTTCGATTAGTGTTAACTTTTTTTGGTTACGCTATCAGTGAAGGTATTGAAAAAAAATTACCTGCTACATTATTAACCCTTAAATGCATAATGTTGCCAAATGGCAACAAAGTACGTCATTTAATTTTTTTAAGATTGTGATAGCTGTGAGTTTCTGAACGCACCTCTTTTTGTCAAAACCATATATATACTCTATGAATATTAATAGTATTGTATAATTATCATATATTTATTATCTAAATTCTATAGATAAATACCTATACAATAGCATTTTTTGCAATACGATAAAATAAATCATGCATTTAAGGGTTAATTAAAAATATCCTTGGCAGGATTTCATTAAGCAACCCATCACCATTACTTTCGTTAACATATTTAATTCCGTAATAAACACATTTCGTCCGGTAACTCGATCGGTGAAGGTCGTTCCTCTACGTATCTTAGACTATTATCTATTTTTATCAAAGTTATACTATTATTATCTTAATCTTAAATAATTACTTATTATTAAGCCATCACCAGCCTACAGCAGCCCACTGCTGGACATAGGCCTCTCCTATTGCTCGCCATTCAACTCGATTTTCGGCAACTCATTCAACTCAACTCAACTCTTATCATTAAGTAATAAAGGTGTAAATAAAAATACTCAAACAATCATAACAGTTCTAAAATATTTAGAAAGAATATTTTATTTCTTTAGTTTTTTTGTATTTTTCGGGTCGTCAGTATACCGAAAGTCTGACAACCAGTCTTACCAAGGGGTATCGTATTAGTATTACACGGTAACTCGGTTATGGAGGTCAGATATGCAGTCATGTAAAATACTGGTATTCAGCTGCATCCGGTGAGACTAGAAGCAGAACCTAACACAGTTGGGAAAAGGCCAGGCAGATGATGATGAGTTTTTGTATTTTTGGTCATCAGGCTTTACATTTTTATTCTTGTCTAGTTGGCCTTTTAAACTCTCAACAAGGGTTGTACATACTGATATTCATGTATAATTTCTTTGTCTCATAATATTTGAATTGATAATACATTCTAAACAAATAACAAGCAAGAATTATCTGTATAATACTAGGCCCGTACTAACAAGGAACTTTGGTATTATGTAAAACGCACCATTTCTGTACAAAATGAATGAATAACTGGTATCACCAAGAGTTAACAGTTCTATTAGATTTAATAATTGTGTTGTACCCACTACAATGTGCAGACCACGTTCGCACGGCCGTCAAAATATCGTGGCGGGATTTCATCGCGCACTGGATTTTCAACTCTCGTTGTTGAACTGAGTATTGAGAATTCAGCAGAGCCTAGCGTGTCGAAAAAACTTACTGTTGGATTTTGTACTCTTGGCGCTAACCACCCACTGGTTAGCGCCGAGAGTACAAAATCCAACAGTGAAGATTCAGTGCGCGAAAAAATCCCGCCACGATATTTTTACGTCCATGCGAACGTCGACTTAAGATATTATTTGCATATTTTCAGCTTAAAAATCATTAAAAAAAGTTTTTTTTTTTTCAATTTTCGTTAGCTCCTCCCACAAAGGTGCGACTTGTCGCGTCTTTGAGTGGAACCTTCATTTTTTTTCTGTAATGAAATCTGATTTCTTGACTGAATAACACTGTAATCAATGGTCTATAGAAATACATTTATAATTATCTTACAAAATAATATTTACATCTACATAATACAAGGAGTCATTTCCAATCTATGTTCATAGCACTCATCAATTGGGTTTCACTTTATACTTCCACAAAACACACAAGAAAAAGCTAATGTTTCTTTTAAAAAGTCTTTTTTCAAAGACTAGTTTTTCCTTTGGCCACCATTTTATACACCTTGTGCATAAGTATCTAAATAGCTTGTGTAGTATGAATATGGTCAGCAATGTTATGGCAGTGCTTAACGCTACTACGTCGAGTAGCAAGTACTGAGGGTAGGTGAGGTCGAGAGCCGGCGACCGCAGATGTGAGGCCCCTTTGTGCCTCAGGACATATTCTATCCAGTACACTCCCATGTCTAAAGGCTTCATAGGTCGGTCCAAGAATATGTCTTTTAGCTGTACAGCTTTTTCTTTGTATCTGAAAATATTATTGCTAACATCAGTAAATGCATAAAAACTTTGCAAAAGTCGCTCAGAACTACGCAACTTCGCCGCAAAATAATAAGAAGTTTGTCAGTAAAACTTATGTGACTTCACTAATTCACTATGACAATAGCAGATAATCAATCAACCAATAAATAGTTCTGTCAAATTACACGTGAGGACCTAATGTCTGCGTCAGCGAATGGTGTTAGCGTTGCCGTGTTCTGGGCCAAACAAGACATTTTACTTAAAATTTGCCATCGACGCTCAAAGAAGAATAGTTATTTCCGCCTTTCCGAAAAAAATATCTATTTAAGCAAATCGGGGGAATCAATACAGTATCTCGGTTACAGTCCCTGTACTGATACCACCCACCCACTGCGGCTTTCTCATAGGTTGTCAATACGGTGATAATGAAAGTAAACTCGCCAATTATCTACGTATCGCATTATGTCACTGGAGGTTATCTACACGGACCTTATTGTCTCGAACACAGGTCTATCATAATTCATAATTGTTTGTTTCAATACTAGCAAGCAGAGAGCAATGCTTTCCTCGTCTTGTCTAATCATTGAGCGTTAAAAAGACGCCCTACGGAAAATGTTTTGGGACCTTGCCCTTCGTATTTGATTACCACATACCGTTGATCTGTGAGCAAAGCTCGTAACTTTCGCCTCCACATGTCTTTGTCAGAATCTTTGAGCGCGACTACCTCTGCAACGCCCCGATCAGCCATCGCTCGTGCATTCAGAGCCTGGTCTGCGTACAGCGGTACCATAAGCATTGGTACTCCACACGCCACTGCCTCTTGCGTGCCCAGCAGACCACCGTGAGAAATAAACAACTTTACGTTCGGGTGACCTGTCGGAATAACTCATGTTTATTGTTTGTCACTGGTAGCCGATAACTCGCAATCAATGTGTCAGAATAAAAATATATTAATGAGTTGTTGTAAGCATTCATTGATCGCTTCATTTCGAGATTATCTTAGTCATGTACAAAAACGTGATTAAAAGATAAAAGGGCTATCTCCAGTCGTACCTACAGGGGTCGGGTTTAGTCGATAGTGACAGTGAAACGAAGCGGATAACTACGACTCACATAAGGTCCCGTGCTGCGGTATCCATTCCATTGTGTAGGCATTGTCTGGCACTGTGAGGTTCTGCGCCAGCATGCGTCGGTCCATCTTGATGAACACCGTCTGGGGCAGCTCCGACAGCACACTGAATATTCGAGACAATATGTCGCTTGGTATCGTTTCGATCCTGGACATTGATCCGAAACTCCAGTAGATCACGCCTTCTGTTGATGCGTCCAGCAGCTTCTGCATTTGCTACAAAGTAAATTAAGGTGTTAATATTATTTTAACTTGCTCTCGAACGCTACCAATAATGGTGGAGATAGGCAAATGCTTGAAGCCTCATCAGCAAGGGGTGGTCAAAATTTGGGGGTTTGTGAAGGGTTCGACTAGTCGCTATTCGAGTCGGATTTGATATTCGATATTCCATAATAATAACATTATGAACACGGCTAAATGAATCATCTTTTGACACTATCTGTTGTCAGGAGGGTCTTAGGTCCTGCCTCGGAGCGATACGCGGTTCTATTGCATTTTGAAATGTAGGTTAAAATGTCTTCTTGAATCGACGGGCTTATTCTATGAAATAGATGAATGACTATTGTTTATGTAGACATATTAATAGTTTAGTAATAAACATGAACTTTCTCAAGAATCGTGCGTGATAACTTTATCTAACATTTTACTGTATCATTGTTTGTGTTGTTTTTCTGACATCATTTCATTATTCCTTTGAAGATTTTAATTGCATTGATGTTGATTCATTATTATTGTTTTACTCTTAATTACGCTTTTAATTAGTTGATGCCAGTCACCAAGCTGCGGGTAGTCTGAGTTCGTATTTCTTGGCTAGATTTCAGGGATTACATGACCGCCAACTAATTAGCTTGAAAGTCATAATTCGGTTCGACATTTCCTGTACGCTTAACTGGCGAACCGCCCCAGCTTCGCACAGTTAATACGACTTGACAAAACTTCGAGATTTATTTCTCATATGTAAAGTTAAATGTTTTCTACACATAAACCTTCCGGAATAAATTCTGTAAATCATGGTGAAAACCGTATCAAAATCCGTTGCGCAGCTTAGAAGAACAGGGAAAAGGGCACGCGGACAGACACGAAAACTTACAATAGAACTAATGTCATTAGGTCACCACAATCACGTTCAATTTTGCTGACACGTTTATGAGCAATATAACGATCGTCTGATTCACTTTAAGCCAGTGATGCTGCTATCTAGCAGTTAAATAATGTAAGGTTTCGAGAAAATCTTAAATATGGAAATGAAAAGATGACAACACGTCCCGAGGTGTAAAACCTTCCTAATGACCTATTTGCCTTTAAAAATTGCATACGCATCAGTGGTAGTGGAGATTACTGTTGCTTATGGACTTTCACAAATGTGAAACTACGCAAACAATAACAATAATTGAGATAATTTCAGCGGACACGCGGTCTGACTGACCCAGTGACTTTCGTATGATATGTGCGCCTACCGCATGCCGCTCGCCGCGCGCTGATACGAACGATGATTAAAGTGCATTAGAGGTGATTTAAAGTGCTGATCAATCACTAATAGCGATATCAAATGATTAACGAGTCAATTGAATTACTATTTGATAAATATACAAATGGTGCTCACTCGAGAAAGAACTGGAGAGTCGTCCAAGTGCAGTCCGCCGACTTCTATTAGAGCAGGCACTAGAGGCCGTACTTCGTTAATGCTGAAATGGCTGTTGGACAGAACCAAACTATAGTTCTGGGCCAAAGACTCCAACTTTGGTCCGGGGCCAAATAACCGATCCGCTATAGCCTGGAAAAGAAATAGTTTGTGAATAACCACTAGAAACAGCAACTTATTCATTCTGTATCCTAAAGAACACTACTAACCTGTGATGGAATTTGTGATTTGTATCTGTATAAAACTTTCGCTGTTATAACCGCCATCGTGTTTGCGAATCTTTCCCATAGCGACATTCGTTGTCCGTATCCGACCATGTAAGAAGGAACATAAGCAGTTGCGTCAGGATTACCTAGTTGATCATTAACCCAGGGCAGTGGTACACTTGACAGAAAGCCGACCACCGGTGCTCCATATTTCTTGCCGAGCGGAAGGAAACAGTCGCTCCCGAATACTTCAACTATGACCAGATCGAAGGTCTCCGTAGAACTGAACAGTGCTTTGACGGCGGGCACTTTGGCAACATTCTCACAGGCGTCAACGCATTCTTGCATTATCTGTTCCAAGTTCCGGATAAAATCAGGTTTTATGGAATTGTGTTGGATTGTGAGATTGTTGACGATTTCAGGTCTAGTCCCAGCGAGACTTATTTGGTGCACGTTCGGTAGAGGGTTTTTCTGAAATATAAATACTTAATTGAACAATCATAGTTACTTCCAGGTAGGTATATTAATTCCTGAAGGCAGAGCCAGACCTCCGTTCCTCATAGGTACTACACATTTATAATAAAAATGACCTAGGACAAGGTGGATTCCATTGCCTTCAAACCCTAGTCTGTTACAATAACCCAGTTATGTTATGCGTTAATGCCCTTAGACAAAATGGCGCTACTTAACGGTTACATAACTTCTTCAATTAATTTCAAATGGTTGCATTCCTGTTTACATAATTAAGAATGTTTTGCAAGAAAAATCCTGATATAAGTGCAGTTCTTTAAAAAGAAGCAGCATGATCACGAAAAGTGAAAGAAATACAGGGAGTCATTAGTTAAGAAAAGGGCACGACGACACTGTCCAGCCAGTTGCTGGACAGTGTCGTCGTGCCAAAACTGAGTGACGACACCAAAATGCTTAATAACAAAGAACAAGTTAAACTTTTTGTATCCACAAAACTTTTTTTGGGTGTCTATTACCTATACCTACGTAGTCTTTTTGTAAACATTTTTTTTTATCTATGTCCTCTACCTAACCTACTGAACTAACAAAGTACGTATTCACAATAATGACCATGTGTAGAGTTCATCATTATTATTTTGAATGTACCTACTCGTAGATATCTATTTGACCGTTAATTCACACTTGACTTATTGTCAATAACTATCGGAAAGTGGGTGTCATCGGCTGATCATTGACCTATATCATCATGATTACCTCATCATTCACCGCTGTTATTATATCGTTGGACTACGAGAGTGCCGAAGCGTGGACACTGACAGTCGGGCTGGTTCACAAATTCAAGGTCGCTCAGCGCTCTATGGAGTTATCCCGCCCCATAGAGCGCTGAGCGTGCCTTGCAAACCTTGAATTTGCTCGGAGTTTCTTTGAAGGCTAAAATCAGAAATTAAATTATCCGAAAAAAAAACGAGAGTTACCGATCTAGCTTGCGCAGAGTAAGCTGAAGTGGCATTGGGTTGGCTATGTTTGTCGAAATACCGGTGGAGCAGACGAGTGCTGGGATGGAGACCGCGTATCGGCAAGCCTAGTATGGGACGCACCCCGGTTAGATGGACCGACGCGGTGACGACCTTAAAAAGGTGCCTGGGACAGACTGAATGAGGACAGAGAAGAGGCCTATGTCCGGCAGTGGACTGCGATTGTCTGAGTTGATAGTTCACTTACTGCGCACACTAATTGCTGAAACTGTTACGCTGTTGTTCGTAGCCTCACTGTAGTGAGAACAGATTATTTCTGTTTTTAACCAACATGGGAGTTGCGGAAAACTTTTGATCGATTCTTATGGACTTGCGCTCGCAAACCGTCGGTGCTACATTATACCATTATCGTCAGCGTCTTGGTACGCGTGACCGACGGTACGCTTCCATAGTGCATGCTTCCATAGTCCGCTTCCATAGTGATCCATACAACACTGATGACCGTACCTACACACGGCGAAAAAACCGTAGTTTTTCACGGCAGGAAAAACGTGTGTGTACAAAGGGCCTAACACTAAATCCAGCCTTACAGTCAACTAGTTAAGAAATTCTGTAGTTATTGAATGGGTGACACGAACAAGTAGCGTACTACTTATACCTCGAAGATCTTTTTCGCCTGTGTCACCATAGGTACGTAATCGAACGGGGGGGGGGGGGGGACGGGGGGGGGCATCGTCGAGATGTAAGTAGTTACGCATACTTTACTTCCTCTATCAATCACTATTTATTCCAGTAGGTAACTAAGGAAGCTCTTCTAATTAATCAAAGGAAATATTATTTCCGTGAGTATTTTCTGGCCTAAAGGGCAAATTATAGTCTTAAGGAAAATGAGTTGCTATGGCAATCTTAATCTTATTCGTTCTTCGAATCCGTAATCAGCATTCGATTCGCCTCCACTTGACGACCTTTAACCCGGCGAGCGTAAGGTTGGGTATAATACACCCAGACCCTAATAAATCGTTCGATATTTTGTGACATATACATTTTTTTTGTATATTTTTTTCAATTTTATCCTCTGTATTTAAAATCAATATCAACCCGTAAAATGTCTAATTTATGATATGGGTTTGTCGCACCCAATTTTACCTTAAGCACGCTGGGTTGCAGAAAAACTTGCTTTAGGAAAGATACGAGGGGCGTTCAATGTATTTTCGGTATCAGGGTGATTAAATAATGATGTGGGTAATTTGAATAATTAATTAATTACTGACATTATCTAAGGGTATAAAGGTAAAATTTCATATAGTTGTGATCATTAGTTTGCTAGTTATCCTTAGTCAACGACAACTGGAATGGCTAACGTGACAATGTTGAAGAAAATCGTGCACCGCGCTGTTATTAAATTCCTTACCAAACAAGGAAAAAGTCAAAAAACGAGATTGTGGCTGTTTACCAAGATTCTGCACCTTCGTTATTTACTGTTCAAAAGGGGTCAAGTGAATTTAAAAAGGGCAGAGAGAGTATTGAAGACGACACTCGCTCGGGCGGCCCGGTTACTGCCTCTACGGAAGAAAACGTGGAAAAAGTTGAGAAGCTTATACTGGAGGATGCCTGAATGAAGATCAAAATGATAGCAGAGATGACCCACCTCTCTGTTGGTTCCGTGCACACTATTCTTCATGAACTTCTTTACCTCTCAGTGCAAGTTGGGTGCCGGGAATGATCACGGCGCCTTAAAAGCAAGTGCGAATCGAGTGCTATAGAGAGTTTTTAGAGCTCTGTGGTGAAGTTCCATCAAGTATTTTGGATCGAATTTTTACTATAGATGAAACGTGGGTTCATCATTATGACCATGAAAGTAAGCAAGAGTCCATGCAGTGGCACAAGAAGGGTACTGCGCCCCTTAAGAAAAATCATGGCCAGAGTGTTTTGGGACTCAAAGGGAATTTCGGTGATTGAGTACACAAAAAAACTTCACTTCAAACCACTTTACGAAATTTACGGGCAGCAATTAAATAAAAAAGACGGGGTAAACTAACCACCGGTGTGTTGCTTCTTCACGACAACGCCCCGGTCCACACGGCACGTGTTTCCAAGGCTGCTGTGCGAGATTGTGGTTTCGAAGAAATTAACCACCTACCCTATAGCCCGGACCTAGCCCCGAGTGATTATTATTTATTCCCTAATTTGAAAAAAGACATTCGTGGGAAACTATTTTTCAACATTAGAATAGAATAGAATAGAATACTCTTTATTATGTACACCAATATTTTTCAGACAAAGTCGAAAGTTATTTTTTACAGGGTATTGAAAAGTTAATTTCGAGATGTACTTAATAAATGCACTGAGCTAATGGGGGATTAGATTGAAAAATAAAAATTACTTTAATTGAATTTACGTCTTTTTTCATGCCGATAACGAGAATAAATTGAACGCGAGGGGCGTTCAATATGAATAGTCTTACTTACTTACTTTTTAATATGAGTAGTCTTACAAGCTTATTGAGAAAAATATTTTATGTTTCATATTAAATATTTTTTACTTTTTTCGATAACAATAAAAACCTGTGCCTACTCAAAAAACATTTAAAACACTCCTTTATTTATTTACTAGACGAGCTATCGCGACTTTGCCCGTAGTAAATTCCTTTTTAGTTAGAAAAGTAAAATCGTTACGCAATCCGTATAAGCGATGACGCCATCTTCTAGGCCGGTTTCAAAGAAAGGGGGAAGATGCGAAAATAACACCTATCTATTGCATGTTCACATCCTCACTGCTTTGGTGGAAAACGGCCCTCAGATCATAGAATTTCCAAAACGCGTGCGAATTTTGAGCTGATAACTTTCTACAGATGGTTTGATACAGTTTTTATGGCTCCATAATTTTATTTTAAATAAAAATAGTATTTCGTCTTTTAAAATATTTCCCGATGAAAATCATACCTAGGTATTTTAACCGGTCAGCTCCAAATATGGCTCTCACTGTGGATATGTGTTCTCTTTTCACATTACTCGTGTAACTGCGATAGGGATCCGCGTAAGTTTTTATCCATAAAATAATTAAATACACATCTAACCGAAAATCCCTTATAAATTTAAAAATAAACGGTACAATAAAAAACTAGGCAGCGAAATAGGGCGCGTGTAGGTACAAATCATACATACCAATGGGAAGTGCGTGACGACTGTGAGATGGTGGTCCCTCCGGGCCAGTGCATCGAGGAGCCGCCCGTACATGGCGTGATGGCTCTTGGTGTTGGTGGGCAACACGGCCAGAAGGCGTGCGGCATGCGCCGCCACCGCCCACAAGAGAACCAGCCATAGGAGCCGCGGCCTCATCTCTCTGCTGCTCGTCTCCGTTTGCGAGGCCGTCTAGCCTGAAACCGCCGAACTCCCTACTGCTGATAAAAGCGTACGTCACCGCAGATAACAGGAGCCACGGGTATCTCCTATCCGCCACCCGCGCTCCCCGGCTCCGCCCTCCCGCTAAGGAAACTTTCTACGACAACTTTTTCGTGATTACTCATTGCTAGTTCGATTTCCGGCGCAAGAGTCATCGTGAAGTTCGGTTATTAGAAAATAGCACGAAGTGATTTTGTTGTGTTCATTAAAATGATAGATATGGAAAATGTGCAGTTTCAGTGTATTTAGAATTTAGCAATAGTGCGCGTGTGATGTGTGTTTCATTGGAATGGAGCTAATGCATTGAAGCGATAGCTCCTTGGAATAAATTGACAACAGTGTAACGTTTCGATCATAATCGAAAGCTCTACCGTTTTCAAAGGCGAAGGAGAAGTGAGCTAGTGACGGTTTACCTGCGTAGAATCAAACTCTTTTTTGTGTGACGTACAAGAAAGTTACAGATTATTTCCCGGGAATTTATTTGTGTGCCTACAAACAAATAAGATAATAATATCAAGCCATTGGGTGCAACAAACTTTTAGGGCCGTCCTATTTGACCGTCAGTCAAGGTGAATCAAGACAGTGTTCGTGCGGGCGTATTATATCATCAAGCAAGGGCAATGGCCTGTCGTTATGTAAATTTTCTGTTTCCAATTACAATGAATGGAATGAGTGCAATAACTTAGGATTGCAAACAAAATATTCAACTTCGGAAAACAAAAAATATGCTATCCTACCTATACCATCGGTAAGAAAACAAGACTTCTTTAGATCTAACAACATGTTCTTCGCCTGCTGATTACTTAAATGTTATTTTATGCTAGTAATATATAGCACTTCTTTACAGCCCATAAAATGCAAGTTAAGGAATACTAGCCTGCAACATCGTGCACATTCAACCCTCCAAACCCCATTTAACCCCGGATCTTTTATTCATTTATTTAATTATGGCACTCCAACTACTTATTCACTAATACATTTTTTGGGATACTGTAACAATTAAACTTAAAATCTGCCGGTCGATTCTGTAAAAATCTCACCGTGAAATCATAAGTGAAGTGAGCACTTAATAGTGTTAATCCCTAGCGAATGACAGCTCACTCCACGCTCACTTCACCCAAGCTTTCACGGTGAGATGGTTACAGAATCGCGCGGCTGTAATGAATTGTTCACTTACAGTTGTGCACAGCACTTACATATTTCAAGTTTTGTAATATTACATAGAGTACATATATATAGGCTAAAAAAAAAAAAAACTACATGAAAACAAAATTTAAAATTAAAAAAAAAAGAAGAAATAACTAAGTCTATTTTGTTGCTCTAAAGAATAACACAATCAATGCCAAATAGATATTAACTGTGGCCACTGTGGGTCAGTAACAATTATTTGCGAAATTACAATAGCTTGTTGGCGAAGATGTCAATGCTATTGAAACGTGTACGGTGCTCATTGTACGTCCTCATCAACCTTCGTGAAAAATCTTCATGATATTCTTAGCGGATTGCTACCCACACTGAAAGGAACTAAATTATACGTTTGTGGACTTTATAGTTTCTAAGCGTCAGCCAGCGAGTAATATTTCGTTTTTAGGAGTGAAGACTTGCTGTTGACCACACCTTCGTCTGCCTATTGCATTGTGCATTGTACAGTCCACATAATGCATAGATTATGTATTACTTCGAACAATATACCAATTTTCAAGTCTGCTGGAGCGGCTGCTGTAACTGCAGAGAACCTCAAACGCCTCAAACCTTAGCAGTAATCTTCAGCGGCTTGGGGTTGAAACACTAGGGTCAGGGTTATTGCCTTCTTTTCGAGACATCGCCATGCGACTGATCGACTCTTCGCGTGACCAGAGAGCTGGCCTATGTTTTGGACAAAGAATCAGCATTGCCATTTAACGTGTCAATAATTGCCAGCCTTTTAGCCACTTGTGCTATCGACACTGATGTGGATTCATTCTTTGATGTCTTATAAGCTTGAAAACAAAATTTGCACCTATGCATATTATTTTGTGATTGTGTAGGTCTATATATTAGTTTGGAAACGATAGATGGGCTGTGTGAAAGATGTATTTGGAGTTAGAAAGCAGGTGACGACTGAGATGATGGCGAGTAGGTACGCTGACATCAAATCAATTAGGGTGGGATAAGATACGGGGAATTATGATTTTCTCTGCAAATTAAAAATCGAACGTACTGTCCGAATTTTCAGTTCCTATCTTCAACAGTTTCGGTTCAGTCTAACCCCTATCCTCAGGTCCGGATTGATTCCACAAGCGACACAAGGAACAGAGTCCCTTTCGCTGTATATATTACTAGCTTCTGCTCGCTGTAAAAAGTAACTTTCAAGTATTATCCCAAGGGAACACATTACCGGGATAAAAAGTATCCTTTGTGTTAATCCCGGAAATGATCTATCTATGTGCCAATTTTCATCCAAATCAGTTCAAAGGCTTACACGTGATTGAGTAACAAACATCCAAACATCTTCACAAACTTTCACATTTATAATATTAGTAGGATGTATTGAATAACATGCACAATTAAATAAATTAACAACAGAGTTCGAACAGAGTATAACGTGAATAAGGAACATCGTTCCGAAAATTATGTTAAAATTAAAAGTCATGTATTCAAACTAGGCTGAGAATCAGCACCTTTTGTACGTCAAAATTACATAAGACAGTCTCCCAAAACGCCCGCCCTTCACCACTTCCCAGTGCTTTGCTGGGAAGAAGTGGCGCAACAAACTCCCTAGCAACACAGCTGTCTGTTCAGTTAGAAGAATTTGAATCTATAAAAGTTATACAATTTAAAAAATTATGCAATACAATGAACTTGATGCATTATCAGAGGTGATATATATTTTCAAATTATGCCCATTTATTCTACATTGTTATCGAGCTTATAAACCATTATATTTTTATTCAACGTGTAAGTAGTATGTAGGCAATTGTAGCAAGTAACCCATCATAAGGTCAAATTGGAGTTTAATTCTTAAGAAATCGTGAATCCGATCACTCGCCAGTGCAGTGATTTATTATCTTTCGAGATTAATTATTACATATGAAATTATGTTTTACGCTTTACTGCAGCTGTTAAAGAAATAGGTGATAAGAATGTTCTGTTAAACCGCTTGCGGCTTGGCATAATAATTGTTATAAGATTTACGAGGGGCGTTCAATGTATTCTCGGAATCGGCATGAAAAAAGACGTTAATTCAATCAAAATATTTTTTTATTTTACAATGTAATCCACCATTGCCCAATGCATTTATTACATCTCGAAATTAACTTTTCAATACCCTGTAAAAATAACTTTCTTCTTTCTCTGAAAAATGCGCATTTATTGCCGCCTGGAGCTCTTCATCGCCCACGAAGGTTTTGTTTCAAATTAGTGAACAAACAATAATCACTCGGGGCTAAGTCCTGGCTATAGGGGGTGGGTGGTTAATATCTTCGAAACCACAATCTCGCACAGCAACCTTGGAAACACGCGCCGTGTGGACCGGGGCGTTGTCGTGAAGAATTAACACACCGGTGGTCAGTTTTCCCCGTCTTTTTTCTTTAATTGCTTCCCGTAAATTTCGTAAAGTGGATGCGTTTTTTGTGTACTCAATCACCGAAATTCCCTTTGAGTCCCAAAACACTGTGTCCATGATTTTTTAGGGGGCGCAGTACCCCTCTTATGCCACTGCATGGACTCTTGCTTACTTTCATGGTCATAATGATGAACCTACGTTTTATCTCGAATAACAATTCTATTGAAAACACTTGATGAAACTTCACCACAGAGCTCTAAAAACTCTGTATAGCACTCGATACGCACTTGCTTTTCAGGCCCGTGAGCATTCGCGGCATCCATCTTGCAGTGACTTTTGAAAGGTAAAGAAGTTCATGATGAATAGTGTGCACGGAACCAACAGAAAGGTGGGTCATCTCTGCTATCATTTTGATCTTCATTCGGACATTCTCCAGTATAAGTTTCTCAACTTTTCCACGTTTTCTTCCGTAGAGGCAGTAACCGGGCCGCCCGAGCGAGTGTCGTCTTCAATGCTCTCTGCTTTTTTAAATTCACTTGACCACTTTTGAACCATAGATAATCTTGGTTAACAGCCACCATCCCCTCGTGAATAGTTTTTGGGCTTTTTCCTTGTTTGGTAAGGAATTTAATAACGGCGCGGTGCTCGATTTTCTTCAACATTGTCACGTTAGCCATTACAGTGGTCGTTGACTAAGCATAACTAGCAAACTAATGATCACAACTATATGAAATTTTACCTTTATACCCATAGATATTGTCATTAATTAATAAATTAGTCAAATACATTGAACCGAGAATACATTGAACGTTAGTAATAAGGGGAGCTAGAAGTAGAGCTCACCACTAGCAAATTGCAATGCTACGAGGGGTCGTAGCATTGCAATTTGCTAGTGGTGAGCTCTACTTCTAGCTCCCCTTATTACTAACGTAGGGCTGTTTCGGCTTGGCAACTAGCGCTGCCCCGATGCGGTGTCCCGATATGTGCGGAACGTCCTGATTTCCAAGGGTCTGGTGACACGTCCCGATGCACCCTTGATCGAGTCGCCGAATGTCCCGATTTTTCACCAACCTTCTTTAGACTGTACTTTGATCGATAATTTTGTCAGGAAAATGAATACATCTTTAAGCTGTTACTACATAAAAATATTTTTGCTTCCACATTTTTTCACCAAAATTTTATGATGACGCGATCATCATAAGTTTTTTTTTAAACCATTCTAGCTGACTCTATGTATTTGAAAACTAACTTCGGAGGAGACCGGGACTTCGCCGTCTCCATTTTCCAATTAACAACAATATTTAAATGTCTTTGCAATTAACCTTGTTGGTCGTCAAAGCAAGGCGTCCTAATTGCCTCTCCACTGCATTAAGATAATAACTATCGTCTCTCTGCCTAATGAGAAGCTAACGTCGAACTGTAATGAACTTTGACCACATACTACATTCTTGCTTACGCTCAGAAGTTGCAAGTGGCACGTGCATCCTTAAAACAATATGAATAACATTTTGTAATATTGCATTAATTCTTAACAGAGACACAGAATACATAATAGTACTACGTACAGAAGGGACACTCCCTTCCCCGCGCTCATATCAGATACCGCACCTAACCCGCACTTCGAAGTTTTCGTCACCGACTCTTTAGCAAGGGCTGTACTGCTGACACGAACTCACAATTTTGCAATTTAAAAGTTTTATTTGAGTTTTACTCACGATGGTTGGATATTGTGCTTTAATTGGATGCTTATCTTCATCGAGCAATATCAGCATCGAGCAATTAAGCAATATTTAGTTAGGTACCTTATTTTCTTGAATGTTTTCAGCTGCATCGCGGGTGGAATTAGCGGGGAATGACTCAAAATAGGTCAAAATAGTTATTTTTAAATTTTCATTACAAATAAGTGGCTTTATTACTTTGCTTTTGATGAAGCTACCTCCTTAAATCGTTCATCATTGGTTAAATCCATCTTCAAATCACAAAATTCAAGTTCCAAATGGCTAAGTATTGGTTTTATATATTACTCAACAAAATACGAAACAGTACGCAAACTGCAGTAGTAACCAACGAAAGGTCGAACAAAGTCTAAATTATTGGCGCCAAATTCACTTTACGTTCTAATTTCAATTGTTTACATTTATTTTTTCTTTTACTTTGGCCTTTAACCGCGAAGACATAATACAAATTTAAATTTAGATTATAATGTTGTGAAGGTGACTGCGCTGCAGCGCAGTCGTAATGTAGGTATGAATACTTTAAAATAAGCAGTTTATTAAAATCCAACATTTTCCTTAAGTTTGCCGTATGTCATTACTTCCCAGAATTTGATCCTATCGAATGGTGTAATAATACTTTAATCAAAATCAACGGGTTCGATTCCTGGCTAGAAATATTGATTTTTCAAAAACCCAATGATGCAGTTTTAGTTTTCATCAAAATCGAGCACGAGACTGCTTTAGGTACTTTTCGCATTTCCACGTAGTTTCGAATTTGGCCATCCACGCCTACTTGAAAAATCCACCCTGTATAATATGTAGGTATATTTAATATTTTAGTTTAAGACGTCACAAATCAAATTCTTTTCGTCTTGTTCTCACACTCTATTGTCTACATTTCTTTTTCATTTCTCCTTTCGCAGGTCTGCTGGAAGAAATTTCTTAAGAAATAAGCAGTACCTTTGTACTCAATACTAATATGTCGTATCTGAATCCTTTTAATTGTGTGTACATAAATAATAAAATTAAATTATAAAAAATAAACATTTGGCGAACACACTATAAACACGTACAAGCAGACCGCCGAGCGACATGCCCTTACCAATGCCACTATCGCACTCGCACTTTAGTATTGCATGAATTATTTGAAAGAAATAAATAATAAATAGCTGATATTCGATATTTATGTTTAGGTATAGGTACGCGTGGTAGGTTAGAGAGCGCGGCCGGAATTGTTTCAATTAGAAATCAAGTATTTAGGCGCGTATTTTCAAATTACCCATTTTTATTATGTAAATAAGTGGTGCTTGCAAGGGCAAGCTCAGCGCCCCCTCGGTCCTTGCGCCATAGGCTCGAGCCTAATTATTAGCCTGTGACTAAATCAGGCCCTATCCTTAGGCAAGCAGTAGTCACACAAGAAAAAATAAATCTGAGTCCATAAGCAAAAGCAGTCGATAAAATAGAAAATCAAGGAAAATCGATGGAAAACACAAAATAACTAGCGCAAGCAAAGGACAAGTTGTCAGTAGGCCGGTTGACGGATGAAATGTCATGTTTTTTTTTTTGTTGGTGATGTTGCCATACACGAATTGTACTGCGATTTATTGTTAAAAACGATAACCGCTATATTCTTAACACAAACAATTATTTTTATTTTCACATTTATATTTGATGCAGACATATATTTCTTAAGTATACTTATCTATTATTTCGTCGGTATCTATCACGGTGACATACTTATAATCCAAACTAATATTATAAATGCGAAAGTAACTCTGTCTGTCTGTCTGTCTGTCTTTGCTTCACGCCTAAACTACTGAACCGATTTGTGTGAAATTTGGTACAGACATAGTTTGGAACTTGAGAAAGGACATAGGATAGTTTTTATTGCAAAAAATAAAATAAAAAATAAAATTTATTCCGGACATACAGCGCCATCTATTGGTCAAGAGTCGGCATCAATTCAGTACTGAAAATTCATCGGAAAAATGTAAATAAATAGTAAAAAGGTATGAAAAATATAATATAATACAACTTTTAGTACATAGAAAATGCTCTAACCGAGTATAGATACGAGTAATTCTATTAGTACTATATGTCGACTTGGTGATCGCGCAATGGTGTCGATCGTTACACGAGTTCGGTTCATGTTATTGTTTTAATTCATATGGGAGTTTTTAATTTTTAAATTTTTAATTCATTCATTCATTTTAATTCATTTCCATTTTTAATTCATTCTTTAACTATGTGGGTAAAACCAAAAATCTGCCGGAAGTCACTATTCCACGCGAACGAAGTCGCGGGCAAAAGCTAGTAATTAATAATTATTAGCTCAATAATTCCATCAACAATTTACTCGCCAATGTTCTTTTCACAACGATGTGAAAGCTGGTTTTTTTATTATTGCCAAATAGGTCTACTCTTGACTTAGATCTCGCATGATGGAAAGCGATGGATGAGATATACGATGGAACAAGCGTGCCGTGCCCAGAAGATGTCTGTTGACTTTTGCTTTGAAGGTTGACGGTTTATATGTGGATGAGAACACAGACGCTGGTAGAGAGTTATACTTTGGCCGCGCATAATAAATGTGGGGGAGTAGCGCCGAGTACGACTAGTCGGGATATCAATTAAGTGCGGCACCCTGTAGTACAGACAACATCAAGCTACAAAAATCTGTAAAATGTCTTTAATAGATTTTCAACCTTATCGCCAAAGTATAAGGTTCAAAGTTGATTGGGATTTGACAGTTTCGAGTAGCTTGTTGTGCTGGCGTCTGTACGTCTGGTAGTCCGGTAGTGAAAGAGAGAGGGAGAGAGAGAGATGATGGAATCAGCATGGCATGGATTCCTCATTAGATTAATTGTGATTGGTTTGTGGTCGGTGTAATGCCCCCGTGCCTCGCAGTTGGCCCTGCGCTTGATCTCTTTCCGGTTGTGTCGGATTGCCGTCCCATCTGATTATGAGAGTGAGGGAAGAGAGAGTGAACCTGTCAGGTATCTGCGCACATACTTATGCACTGTAATTTCTCCCACGGCGATGGCTAGTCTCCGTTGGGATTGGCCGCCATTGCCGAAATATGGTCTGGAAGACTTTAATTGTAATTAATTATCTGTTAGTGACTTGATGTTTTAGTACTTTACCAATGTACCTAATTGTTTCAGTTACGAGGTTCAGGTGGAGGCGGAAGGTCGCCGGCGCGGCCTGGGACAGCGCGTACTAATCGTACTAGAGAAGCTCGCTGCCGCCACGCGCATGCGCTGCGTACGCCTCACTGCGCTTACGCATAACCCCTCCGCCTCCGCATTTTTCAGAGCGTGCGGGTAAGATAAAAATTGTTGTGAATGAATTTTTGTGATATAATTTAGGCATACAAAAACTACCTACACAAAATTTTGATGATTCATTGGTATTTGACACAAAATGATTGGATAAACTGTTTATCAGCATTTCGTATTATAGCTAAGAGATAATATAATTTCTGTTCAATTTTTACTAAATATTTTGCTCAATAATTATGATAAAAAACTGTTAGTGGACTTTCGTTGCTGACCGTCACTATTCAGAATTTCAGATGGTTATGCCTTTGTACATTGAGGTTAGTCATTAGTCACACCGTATACAACGTGTAACGTTAAATGCGCAAAACCTGAACATAGTTTGATCAGAAAAACGAGCAGAATTAATTGAACCACTTTTTAATATTGGTCACATTTTTCAAAAAATCTTCATTAAAACGTTGCCGTGTCTATTTATTAATAGGTCAAGCAACCCAATTACAGCGCGGCGCAGCGGCCCCGTGACGACTCCTCCCCTCGATAAAGCGTCGTCGCAGACGCAAGAAACGATCAGAATGGCCAGTAAAACTAAAACAGCACATATTATAAAACCTTTACAATTTTTTTAATGACTATAGTCACTCTGAAATAGGTCAATTGAATTAAAACCAGTGGTGGTGTCTGAGGTTTTGCGCATTTAACGTTACATGTTGTATAAGCCTAAATAATAGAATCCTCACACATTCCATGAATAGATTCATTTGGTTTTTTTTATCATCAACAGGTACAGTTTAGACGAGACAAGTCCGGACAAAGACGAGGCAGCTCACTACGAGATCCTGAGCAAGTCCACAGAAAGCCCACAAGGAGATGAAACTCCCGAAGAGAAATGCCCACTGAGCGAGGGCATGCGCGCAGTCCATGTGGCCAATCCTCAATGACCCTTATTTAAGTTTTGTCTAGTTGCGTCTAGAACATTTTTGTAGGTATTTCTTAAGGCGAAAGCGCCAGCAAAGCCCACGAAATTCAAATATTCTTGCGTTTTTTTTTTTTCAACTTTCAAGTCACTATAAGGTTGTATGTTGATCAAAATGTTCGCGGCCGTAACACATATGTACTTACAGAATTAAAATTATCAATAGGTACAGACGCCAGCACATCAAGCTACTACAATCTGTCAAATTTCTTTAACAGTTTTTCAACTTTATCGCCAAAGCATTAGGTTCAAAGTTAATTCGGCAAATTTGACAGTTTCGGGTAGGTTGATGTGCTGGCGTCTGTACAACAGCTATTTAAGTTCAAATGCCCCGTTCGTCTCGGTCTTTTGGAAAAATATTAACTAGAAGTATGTAAAACCCTCAAACTGCCCCGAAAGGTGGTAATGTTTAGAGGGCTATTTCAACCCCAAAAAAGGTGCGTTGGCAAAAAAAAAAAAATACGTGTCTCTTAAAATTTGATGAAGAGTAACATATATCAGCCACAAAAAAATCGGAGCTGACACGTCGGGATACCTTCCCTGTAAGTGACATCAACTGGAACTCGTAAAAGTTAATGACAGTTAATTGCCATCGTAAAAATAACAATATTCACATCTTGATCAATAATTACACAGATAATACTTAGCTAAACATATTGACTTTATATAGGTACACTCTAACTTTAAACAGTTTTGAATTCCAGCTTTTCAAACTTAAATTAACTAAAACTGTCCTTCTGAATAATTTCTAGATCTGTAATTAGTACGTTAGTCTTCTAAACCATCGATATATGCATATCCAAAATTATAGATACATAAATACATACTTACTAAATATATAAGCAACGAAAATAAAAGAAGACTGTAGATGATTGCAGTTAGTTTAATAAAATCATGACAGTTCAGGCCAATTCTAACTTAAACGGCAGGGTAATTGCGTAACACACTATCAGTAGAAATGGGTCATTTTGACAGTTCAACGACATTCATTGCGTTATTTAAGTTGTTGAGCAGACAATTTTTTCGAACATAATATGGAGCAATGGATTAGCAATATGCTTCAAAATGATTCAAATTGGGAGTAATAGTGTGTTACGCAATTAGGGTGCTGTTGTATTGATGATTATAATTCTGTTAATACACATTTGTTGCGACCGCGAGTACCTAATATTTTGATCAGCATACATCCTGACACCGGCCTGCAAATTACAAAAAACGGAAGAAATTTTTAAAATTTTAATTTCGAGGGCTACCTTAGCGCGCATGCCCCTTAAATAAATTGATGTTTGCTAGTATTTTATCTAGAATGTAGCTACAAAGAAACCGAATCCATCTGATTATGCTATTTAAATATCATAAGTTTACAAGAGACTGTTAAATCGATATTATTTTGTATGTTGAAATAGCAATAAGATAATAATAATCTAAATAAATGGTCTAATAGAGAGCCTCGACCAACACATTACACTAGGTTTAGGATTCAGAGAACAGTAGGTACTCCTAGACACGGCACGTTTAGTGTGGAGGTTCCTCTATCTAGAACCCTGGCCACCGTTAGCTTGGACCCTGTTTCCGATACCGACGGGCTACTAATTTTTTATATTTTTAAATGTTTTTTTTAATAAAAATATTTAAAAATGTAATTTATAAGTATTTAAATGAAATAAATGATCTAAATAAAACTGTAAAGAAAACTAGTAGAATCAAATTATAGCTTAATCAAAGTAATTATGAATAAAATTTAATTTATACGCACGGATCGAAAAAGATAAACAAACAGAAAAATGCGGAGCCGTGCCGGCCCGTGCGTGTAAGTGTCACTACACCCTAAATAATAAATCTGTTATAGATTCCTGAAATATACTTCACAGAATTATTCATTTTTACTCGAAAAGAAATATGTAAGTTAAACACGTTATATTTGACAGACTTTTACCTCAATAGTGATTTTATATAAGTGTTTTTACACTGAACGAGACAGAAGATCTATTGTTAGCACGCCTGGGGGCGTTTTGTGTCCCGCAGTGATAATGAATTCACATCATTATACAACGTACCACTACAATGGCGACATTGATATAACACACGGTTAGGGCTACTGGCCAGTAATAATAAAAATATTAACAACATAAATCTTGACTTTGTTCACGAGGTCGTCGACATGTGGGATGTAGACTCAGCGACTGGATTAATAGCCAATAGCGTCGACTAACATCTCAGGAGGCTCTCGTTGGGCACCTGGATCAAGGGCTTGATTCAGAAAGCGGTACTTCTGGACACGGCCCGCATTGTTAGGAGGTTCCTCTCTCTCTGGAGCCCTGACCGCCGGTAGCTTGGACCCTGTTCCCGATACCGGTGGGCTACTATTTTTACCTAAATGTTTTTATATTGTAATATTTAAAAATATCACTTATATGTATATAATGAAATAATAACAACATAAAACAATTCGTAATTTGAAAACTACTGCCTGCGCCGCTCGCCGACGGTTTCTGTAAGTTATTCATTTTAATTTCATTGATGCGATGTTTGCGATGCGATGTTATGATCTGTGACCCCGGCAAATAACCCCTGCGCCACAGTTCTTTAAGTTCAGGTTGCGCCAAAATGATTTTTTAGAAAATTGAAAATAATTAAAAACGTTTAGTAAAATTAAAATGTGTTCTTAAAACGAAATCGCGAAACTGTGTGTTCATAAAACGAAAACGCGAAACCGTCTGTTCATAAAACGAAAACGCGAAACCGTATACGTGTGTTTTAAATTAATGTCGCCATTAAAGCGGCACGCTGTTATGTGGCCGGAAGTTTAATATTCAAATCAAGCAATAAACGATGCCTTTCATAATAAATACAAAAAAATAATCATTTATAATAATGTACATACAATACGCTTATTATTGGGCAGTCAGAGCCAAATATATGTATACACTTAGCAAAGTGAGTTAAGCCTAACTACCACAGTGCGTTTTAACTGCCCTTATATAATTATAGTATTTTTATCCAAGTGTACAAACACGCTGTGAATGTATGTGTAAGCGCAGGAGCTGTCGGTACCGTCCGAGACAATGGCGAAGTCTGAAGTGTGTGTTATGTGCTGACGTTACACGGCGTTCACGCACACATTCACAGCGTATTTGTACACTTGAAAACCACAAGCAAAGCGCGCGTCGCCTCGTAAGATAAAATACTGTACCAAAGGTTGAAGCAACAATAAAAATTGCACCGTCTAAACAGTGTTTTTGTTGCTTTATCTTTATTGTATGCCACAGGCAAGAAACTTGCATGGTGTAAGAGAGGCTTTAGAAAATAGTGAAACAAAGATTACAATCCGGTCCAAAATACAGACATCAAGTGTCCAGGGATCACGTACATTTTTAACTATAGAAATGATCCAATAAATATTTCTAGTCTTCCAGGCTGGCTTCTTACTTTAATTTCTATGTTTAAGTTAACAAAATGTCCCTATATTTTGTAAAAATCAAGAAAAACTGAAACTTTTGCAAATTGTGGGAAATTTACCTAAATTGAGGAGGGTCTTTTCAAAACGGGATATGTGCATGTTAACTCATTTTCCAGAAAGTAGAAAAAACTGATTGTAGGAAAACCTTTTAGTGCACAGAAAAATAATGTTACTATATAAGAACTACATAATAAAATACTAAGAATTGTACCTTTTTTTTCTTTTAATACCTTCTGGTTTATTGATAACTAGCGACCCGCCCCGGCTTCGCACGGGTGCAATGCTGATCACTACATAATATAAAACAAAGTCGCTTCCCGCTGTCTGTCTGTCTCTATGTATGCTTAGATCTTGAAAACTACGCTACGGATTTTGATGCTCTTTTTTTTATAGATTAGAGTGATTCAAGAGGAAGGTTTATATGTATAATACATGCATAAAATAGTAGAGAAACACTGATAATTTTAGAGCCATTATTTCTCGTAAAAAGTATAGGATAAAAAATCGTTATTGTGGGTTATCCCTAAGAGATAGACATATACCATTGTGGATTTTTTTGTAGACCTTTTTAAGGTGTACAATACTGTAGTACAGACGCCAGCACATCAAGCTACCCGAAACTGTCAAAATTTCCCAATCAACTTTGAACCTTATGCTTTAGTGATAAAGTTGAAAATCCGTTGGGTAGTTTCAAGCGCCACCGGCCGACTGCCCGGCCGGTAACGCCCGCATTTTAAAACTGTAATATCTTCGAAA
This sequence comes from Eremobia ochroleuca, assembly GCA_949629135.1. Lineage (NCBI taxonomy): Eukaryota > Metazoa > Arthropoda > Insecta > Lepidoptera > Noctuidae > Eremobia > Eremobia ochroleuca. Next base: position 11,044,409 of record OX451403.1, on the reverse strand, counting down.
ATAATCATTTAAATTACATGCTGTAAAGGGCCATAATGATCTATATGAAATGCACAATGTTTTTAATTGGATAAAGATTAATGCTGTATTGCCTAAAATTGCTTCTTAATTAAGCCATTTCTCGTAAAAAGTTAAGGATAAAAAATGGTTATTGTGGGTTATCCCTATGCGTGGGAGCATATCCCATGCGTGCTCAATTGGGTTGAGGTCTGGCGATTCAGCAGGGCACGGTAGAACGTTAATGCGAGCATCGGTCAGAGTGCGTGTTGTGACTCTAGCCGTGTGTGGACGTGCATTGTCGTGCATTAGTCGAAACAAATCACCTAACCGGCTTCGGAAAGGGATGATCACTTCTGAAACAATCCTCTCCGCATAAATCTGAGCCTTCTGGTTGCCCCTGATCCAAATGAGATCGGTTCTTCCACCGATCCAAAATCCGGCCAAAACCATTATTGCTCTCCCTCCATATGAATGAACTTCCTGACAACATTTCAAATGTTCTTGACGTCCAGAGGTACTCCAAAATCGAGTACGTCTTTTATACTACCTCGTACCGAAACGAGATTCATCGGAAAAGCAAACACAACGCCACTCTTCTTCCTCCCAATTCCTGTTCGCGATCCCATTGTAAATGGGCCCCACGATTGCGAGGTGCTATAGGTGGAACTCTCAGCGGCCTTCGGGAACGCAGACCCACGTTACGTAAACGATTTTGGATGGTTTGGTCGCTTATCAGCAAGCCTGAAGAGCTGTAGAGCCTCGTAGCCAACATCATGGCGGTCATGTTACGATTCCGTAGAGCAGTATTTTGGATGTACCGGTCCTGTCTGCGAGTGGTGATGCGAGATCGTCCTCCATGTCGCTCGGCCACTCTGCCCGTGATACGATAGCGTGTCCAGAGGCGGCTTATAACGCTCAGTGTAGTGCCAAGAGCGACAGCCACAGTACGTTGCGTGGAACCAGTTTGCAACATTCCGACGGTTCGCATCATCTCTTCTCGTGTCAAACGATGTCGTCGCTCCATATCGATGCAATTTTTTTCAGTTCTTATCATTGAGTTATACATTATGGTTCCGATGCAGAAATTGTAATGGTTTTGTAAAAACGCTATTACACTTATAGGAATCCTGATTGACAGTTGCATTTTCTATTTTTAAACAAAATTTAAAGAAAATTCTTTATTCAAATAGTGAAATTAACTAAAAATAATCAACAACGATCCAAAAAAGTTAAAATAATAATCCTCAATTGCGGCGATACTATAAAACGTACTTGATCCCTACACTATTGATGTGCGTAGAATGATATTATGTTAATTTTAAATCAATGTCACAACAGTCACTGGTGGTAGTCTATAAGCATAAATGCATGCCAACTGTAACTGACATGCATATGTACTCTTTTGTGTGTAAACAAACAATGGTATGTATTTTTGGATATTGAATAAATCAATAAATAAACTGCAAGACTAAAAGCGGCGTTTGACCGGCAGACGTTTAGTCTTTTGTCTTGCTTTGCAAATAAAATACAGTATCATTTTTGTGAAGAAACGTATTCAGTACAGTTAGGTGAAAAGGTACAATCCTATTTCTCAGCTGAAAATGTACTGTCTTCCTAGCCTGTTCCCAATTATGTTGAAGTCGTATTGTATTGTGTATGGCCTCGAAAAAGAAAAAAAAAACTGAGATTTGTTGCGGAGTTTCAAACGCTCTGTTTCATTAGTGAAACATGTCAAAAACAATAGCTGTAATAGTCTTTCTGGCCAGTTAACAGTCGAAGAATTAAAAGTTAGGCATCTATCTCAACAAAAAGATCAGATAAATTTTTACTTACACCGTGCATGAGGCTTATTTTTTCGAATGTGTACCTACTGCTAAAATGTCAAAACTGTTTTCACTTGAGTTGTCATTTTTACTCGTATTAATCGTTTTATTTATTTATATTTCGGACGCCATTATGGTTGTTACGACACAGAGAGCCACGAGCAACAAAATTTAGAAATAAAATCAGTTTCATTTCACGCAATTTTATAAAAACCGCTAATCGTTGACCCGCTGTATTGATAAATGCAAAACGTTTATGCAATTCTGCTTTTTCAAGTTCAGTAATTATGGAAAACCGTGAACCGCCGTGAACGTTAACTTATTTTATAAAAACAAACTAAACATTGGCGCCGATTCCTTGTTCACAAACTAAACTAAAAGTTCAGTGCATCTTTTTCTTTCTACTTCATTAAGCCGCCTTCCGCCTTTGTACCTTTTGTGCGAAAAGTTTAAATAAATAAATAAAAGGACAGAAGATAAATATGAGTTTAGTCCTGTCAACTGCTGCACAGCAATTTTACAGCAATGTTACTTTTTTTTTTATAAAATAAGTGGTATTCTTATACTTACTATGTTTTGTACCTGTACGGTGGATACAGTGTTATGGCACAATGTTTTAGTTAAGTAATAAAATGGTTCCTTGTTCGTGTACACGTCTTTTTGGGACGGACTGTACAACCCGCAAGAGTTAATTTGAGAATTCGATCGGATGACGTAAGCGCGTGGTACTGAGGCGTAAATGGCGGTAACAATCGAGATTCGAGACGCGGGTCTCAACTTTTGCGGGTGGGTTATAACGTGTATTATAAACATTTTTTAATTACAACACTTTCCCGTATAGCCCACGCGAAAGGATTGTAATTGAAACCCTTTTGTTCCGCGACTGTGCCTAGAAAGATGGGTAATTCGATTAATGATTATTTTAATCAATTATACTTCGTTGCTTCGTCCTTCGAGATTAAGATAACAATGTAGTAATACGTCTAGGGTATCGCCTTTCATCCACTAAGTTTGAATATTTTTTTTTTTTTTTTTTTTTTGTCGGTACTTTGTCTTCCTGATAGTTATGCCTGTACCGCCACTCATTCGCGTTTTAGTGCGTCGCCGATCACCACGTTATTTTCTTCGTTTCATTTGAATTGTGCAAAAAGATGCCAAAACGTAGTCACAAAAACGACGACAGTGATTATTTAAGAAAGAAGATTCGAAAACTCGAAAGGAAACTTAATAAACGCGACAGAAGGTCGCGTGTTCGAAGTTGTTCCGAGAGTAGTAGCTCGTCGACGAATATTATTATGTCGCCGGTACTATCGGACCATGAAGGTAAGCTGAAGTGTTATTTTTACAAACGGAAGATATTGTGAATAGTTTTTCGGACTATATCCGTATCATAATCTGACATGATGTCATATTATCTTAAATAGTGTTGTGTACATCTTATGGGGATGTTACCTTCACATAATTTTGGATTCCCAATTCATTGGGTATATACTACTAGTGATTGTGTACATTTGAAAGGAATGTTGCCTTCACTTTAGTTAATGACCTACTTAATAATAATTGCATTTTATATCCGTACGGACTAAAACATAGTGTTGTGGGTAGTTTTAAGGACTATCGCCGCTCTAAAACCACTAGTTGTATACTAGGAACATTGGTAGTTGTGATCATATCCACGTACCTACATAACAAAATGTTATCACTCGATTTCGTAATTCTGAATATCGGTATGGATTATAAACTTGGTGTTGTGGATAGTTTTGAGGACTATCACCGCGCTATTTTCTATCCGATACCTACATTTGGTACATTTTCTATTCCAGCTGAAATGGAAGTTCAAGGTGATGTCGCGTCATCTCCGATTATTGACTCAGATGAGCCACAACCGGGTACGTCCACCTCGACGATACATGATGTTCCTGCTACAGAAGCAGTACAGGCAGGGGAATCGGAACTACCTGTTGAAGTAACGCTTCCTGAGCTGGACGAAGAGATTCTGAATCTCTTGGGCGAAACTCCATCAAAGGATAAAAAATATGGACCAGACATTAGATGCGAGTTATCTGCTCGCTGGGAACACATCGCAACAACAGGCTTGACCAAGGATGCCAGAAAGGAGCTACTTGATAAGCATCTGGTTCCAAAAAACTGCACAAAGATTGATGCACCCAAGTTAAACCCAGAGATAAAGGCCGCCTTATCGGAGATGCTAATAAAAAAAGACAAAGCTTTAGAGAATAAGCAGGTGCAGGTCGCAGCAAGTATATCTTGTATAAGTGAAGCCCTAAGCATACTCTTTTCTGCAGGTTATAAAGATCAGTCGGTAATAAAATTACTGATCGAAGCCGGTCGACTGATGTGTGACTCACAACACAGCGAGTCCATGACACGGCGCAGTTTTATATGTTCTACAATCAAGAAAGATATAAAAGATCAACTGTTCAATACAGAAATCGATAAGTTTCTATTTGGCGAACATCTGACCGATACTCTAAAAGCTGCAAAAGCTATATCAAAATCAGGCGCTGAGATTAAAATAAACACACAGGTTCGAAGACCTGCACCAGCGCAGAGACCGAGACAGGCCCCTGTCCAGACTTTAAACCAGACGCCTCCGTTCCCGACAGCGCGGCAAGCGGGAACAGCGAGGAGAACAGCGCCGGCGCCGCGCCCGCGACCGGTGCAGCAGCAGCCGCGACAGCAGCCGCGCTTGCAGCAGCGCCAAGCCCCGCGGCGCTAGACCTGGTACGTTTTGCAGGTCGGTTATCCTACTTTTATGATCAATGGCAATTGATAACTAATGACCTCGTTGTATTATCGTGGATAAGAGGTTACAAGATACCGTTTACTAAACCTGTCTATCAGTTACACGAACCAAGTTTACCTGCATTAACTTCATGTGAGTCCTTTAAATACAAGGTGGCCATCACTGACCTTCTAAACAGTGGTGCTATTTCACATTGTGAACCATGTGAAGGACAGTTTCTTTCTAGTTATTTCCTGATTAAAAAACCCAATGGCAAAAACAGATTTATTTTAAACTTAAAGTCTCTAAACAAGTACATCGTAACAGAACATTTCAAAATTGAAGATCTAAGAACAACATTAAAATTAGTATCAAGAAACAGTTTCATGGCCACCTTTGATTTAAAGGATGCGTATTTTCTAGTACCTATACACCCGACGTATAGAAAGTACCTACGATTTAGGTACGAGGGTCAAATTTACCAATTCAATGTTTTGCCGTTTGGTTTAAACACAGCTCCATTTGTGTTCACAAAGCTATTAAAACCGGTAATTTGTTTACTGAGATCATTAGGTTATCTGTCATCTATCTACTTAGATGACATTTGTATCATTTCTAATAATTATCAAGATTGCTTAGATAATATTTTACAGACAAAACATATTTTAGAGTCCTTAGGATTCATAATTAACATTAAAAAAAAAAAGTTGTATGATTCCGAGTAATATTTGCAAATACCTTGGTTTTGTGATAGATACAAAAGAATTTCATGTTAGCCTTCCTAAGGAAAAACGAAATCTAATTAAACAAGAGTTACAATCGTTTCAATTGAAATCTCGTTGTAAAATAAGACAGTTTGCTCGCTTGGTAGGCCTCCTCACTTCGTCCTGCCCCGCGATTCAGTACGGTTGGCTTTACACCAAGCAGATGGAAAGATGCAAATACCTTGCATTGTGTAAAACGAGTAATTATGATAGCCACATGTCTTTACCACAGTATTTGCAGGACGATTTTTCCTGGTGGTTAAAATCTATTGATACCGCAGTGAATCCTATTAGACGGGACAGCTACTGTCTAGAAATATTTTCAGACGCTAGCAAAAAAGGGTGGGGGGCAGCATGCGGTGCGGAGACCGCCAGTGGCCAGTGGAGTAACACAGAGTCTAACAAACATATTAACTGTCTAGAACTCCTGGCTGCTTTCTTGGGCTTACAAACATTCGCAAAAGGATTAAAAAATTGTCAGGTGTTACTACGCGTTGACAACACAACTGCTATTTCGTATATCAACCGTATGGGTGGAGTAAGATTTCCACATTTAACTGAAATCACAAAATCTTTGTGGCAGTGGTGTGAAGCTCGTGGTATATTTGTATTCGCTTCATACATAAGCTCGGAAGATAACGAAATAGCAGATGCTGAGTCTAGAAAATCTCACCCCGATACCGAATGGGAGATTAAAGATCATGCTTTTGAAAAGATTGTGAGAGCCTTTGGGCAACCAAAAATTGATCTTTTCGCATCAAGGTTGAATAACAAATGTGTTAAGTACGTCTCATGGAATAGAGACCCAGGAGCATGCGCTGTGAATGCTTTTACTTTAAATTGGTCAAATCTTTGTTTCTACGCATTTCCTCCTTTTGCGGTTATATTAAAAGTATTAAGAAAACTTATATACGACCAGGCGGAGGGTATTGTTGTGGTTCCATTTTGGCCCACGCAACCCTGGTTTCCACTTTATCAAAAACTTCTCTGTTCAGAATTAGTTCAGTTTAGACCCTCTGATAAAGTGTTATTGTCTATTTCCAACAGTGTCCCCAAGCTCACGTTGATTGCAGGGAAGTTATCAGGACGGCGTTACGAAACAGAGGAGTACCACCATCATCTTTAGATATTATGATAGCTTCTTTATCTGAAAGGTCAATAAAACAATATGACGTTGCCATTCGACGTTGGGTAAACTTTTGTAAGACTCACAATATCAAAATACATGAGGCGTCAATTCCGATGATTATGTATTTTCTCACTGAGTTATTTCATTCCGGCTTACAATACGGATCTTTAAACAGTCATCGCTCCGCTCTGTCTTTGATCTTAGGATCGAGAGTAGGGTCTGATGATCGCGTTGCTAGGCTATTCAAAGGTTTTTACAGACTTCGTCCTCCAGCCCCAAAATATAATATCACTTGGGACCCGTCAATAGTTTTAGAATTCTTATCAAAATGGTACCCAAATAATAATTTAAGTTTCGAACATTTAACCAAAAAGGCCGTAACTTTGCTCATACTTGTAACTGCACACAGGGTGCAAACCATTAGCAAAATCAAATTAGAAAATATGAACGTCACTGATAATCTTATATTGATCAAGATAAACGATTTGTTAAAAACATCTCGACCTGGTTTATCTCAACCTTGTTTAAATATTCCATTTTACAAAGATCGACCGGAAATATGTCCCGCTGAGGCTCTTATAGAATATATTGATAGGACAAAACATTTGAGAAACAATGCCAATAGCCTTTTTATAAGTATTAAAAAACCACATAAATCAGTAACCACAAATACCATCAGTCGGTGGATAAAAGATATATTATCAATTAGCGGAATTGACACTTCAGTATTTTCTGCCCACTCCACCAGACACGCAGCCACCTCAGCTGCTCATAGAGCTGGTGTCAATATTGACACGATACGAAAAGCAGCTGGGTGGAGTGGTAGCTCCAATGTTTTCGCTAGATATTATCATAGAGACATTCAATGTGAACAAACTGATCAATTTGCCTTATCAATCCTAACCTCTGATCGATGTTAGATTTAATTACTTAAAATTAATAACTTAAATTTATCTACCCCTAATTAAAGAAAAACTACAATTTAATTACTTTATTACTTGTAAGGTTTGATTAATATACATGTACCTAAGTATAAAAATTCAGTGTTTTAATATTTCACCATCTTTCAAAATCTACATTGTTATCTTAATCTCGAAGGACGAAGCAACGAAGTATAATTGGAGATTAAACGAACTTACCTGAAGTGAAGTTCTATCCAAATTATACGAGTTGCTTCGTCCGAAGAGATTAGTTCCCTCCCAACCCTATGAACCCCATACCTAAAGTGAAATATTAAAAAAGGTTCCAGGCTTTCAACTAAATGAGTGGCGGTACAGGCATAACTATCAGGAAGACAAAGTACCGACAAAAAAAAAAAAAAAAAAAATAATATTCAAACTTAGTGGATGAAAGGCGATACCCTAGACGTATTACTACATTGTTATCTTAATCTCTTCGGACGAAGCAACTCGTATAATTTGGATAGAACTTCACTTCAGGTAAGTTCGTTTAATCTCCAATTATGATTCATATCTTTATTTGCATATATCTTGATTCATGTGTTGCGAAGGTTTATAGTTGTACGGCCAATGCAACACTGTCACATAGATTAACTACGACAACACAGCTAATTAGCAATTACTCTTTAATTTATTTAATACAGGGGATTTTAACTGGAAAGTCGTACGCAAGACGATATATCAAGCTATACATTTCCAGTATAAGCTGACTTCTCATTGTACGACAAACCTATACAATGCGAGGTCAGCTAAAACTGATTTGATATGTTACCGTGTGTACGAACAGCGTAATTTGTGACGTTTTTAATTTTACCTTCAAGGATCTTACTGGGCCCTAATTCACTATGACCACTTAACGATTCCTTACCAAAACCAAGTCAATTCCTTAGCTAATTCTGCCAATCTCGCGTTGATTTCGCGCGGTTTCGTTCATTGTGTCATAGTGAATTACGGCCCTGATCGTACGTACGCTCGATAATAACAGAGAATTATTTTTAATAGACAGCAATAACAATAAAATTGAAGATGTTTATTCTCATACATTATGACAAATATAAATCTTTTGATGAAATGCTGTTGTTTTTATTTTAACCCTTTGCACTCGAGGCCTTTTTCGCTTGCGCGAACTAGCAACTCGAGACGATTTCTGCCAAATTCGGCAAACACTTTACAAGTACTTTAAAATCATTTATAAACAAACAAACGTAATTTTCACCACTTTAAGTATTCATTTACCGATGTACGAGTATGTCAAAAATCAAGAAATTGACAAATATTACGCTCTATTCTGTGACTGAGCTAATTTGGCTACAATGTCAGCGGAGCCTATTCCACGAAAGTACTTACTTCCGAGGAAAATATCTTATCGCCCATCGTAAATAAGGAGATCGAGTTCCAAAATACCATATCATCGTAGCAGCGTCGCTCGATTTAAGACTTCAAATCACTCGGGCGCCGCTCGAGTGCAAAGGGTTAAATATTAGGCAACTCCTTTTTCTTATCCAACTTATACTATCATCATCAGCCAACAGCAGTTCCACTGTTAGACATAATCCTCTGCACGCCATTCAACACGATTTTCATCAAATGTCATCCAGCTGCCACCCTGCGAAGATCGTCGCTCAGCCTAGCCTGAACTACACTATACAGGCTCAAATTAGATTAGCTAGCCACACTCAACAGACGTGATGGACATCGATATCTAAACACGATAAACTCTCAACTTATATTTCCTTTGAATCCAGAATCTCGATATCTTATTTTTCACGTCTACTGCCACCTGCTAGTATGTAGGTTCTTTTTATTTATTACATTCAACTAATTGTCTTTATTTCTACATAACATAGTACTAAAGTAGCAGTATCTACCTACTAGTCTACGTATCGTAGGTATGCAAAAATATGCGCGCTAGTACGAATGAAAATGCTTGAATAAGATATTATGCATTGATTTTTCATAATTTATATCATATCAGAAATAAGTATCACAGCAAATTGTGGTTCAATAATAATTTCGTTCTATAAAGGATTCCTTATACTTCAGTCTTCAATAGTTTCGATATCTAGCAGCTCATCTCTATCTTCATCAGTCGATACGCTCCAGGATGAAACGCTCAATTTACTTCTGTCTCTTTCATACAGCGATGTTCTTTCTCCCCCACTTTGCTCCAGAGCTATATTGAAGGGATGGCCGGGTATATCACTGCTTGATGTCCAAGAACAGGAAGAGATTAGTGAAACATGGGCTGTGGTGGTCGCAGGAAGCGTCACAGCTATAGGTGGGGCGATGTTGCCACATTTCTCTCTTCTTTCTCTAGCTCGCCGGTTTTGGAACCAAATCTTTATCTGAGAACAATATTTTTATTGTGTCAGTGACAAAGATCGATGGTACTATGTACACTCAATCTCAAAAATATCTATACATTGACAAGAAACTATTTAATGGTCTACGATTTCAATTCCTTAATGTTGTTTAGCTATAAAACATTAATCGTTACCTTGGGTAGAAAGGTAGTAAAAGTCATAAAGGGTTCATGGCTTTTACTACCTTTGTACCCCAAGGTAGCGATTTGAGGCTGACTGTAGATACAACTGCAGTGGGAGTGATTGTAGAAGGCTTAAGATAAACCTTCCATTACGGTAGTGACATTTTTTGGTAGGTAATATCTTTCACTAATTCCCAACGAAAAGCATCTAGCGTAAAGAAATGTATTATAATAGCAGCACCCTAATTGCGTAACACACTATTACTCTCAATTTGAATCATTTTGAAGCATATTGCTAATCCATTGCTCCATATGTTGGAAAAATGTGTCTGCTCAACAACGTAAATAACGCGATGAATGTTGTTGAACTGTCAAAATGAAACCCAATGCACTGATAGTGTGTTACGCAATTACCCTGCTGGTTATTCTACACACAATAGCATCACGTGTGAATGTGAACAAATTTAAAAGTTAGTATACGTGTAGGTAGTTACTGTTCCCACATTTTAACGTGGTGGTTCCCATACAAACTGGGTCTTTATTGCTACTAATTAATATACGGTAGGTACGGCGGGTTTTGTGGCGCGGCATGGGAGAGGCATATGAGTTGATTGAGGTATGGCTTATATTTAGATATTGTATCTACTTTTCTGTTCCTTTCTTTCGTTAATAAGTGGTATGTATGTACCCAGATATTTAGCTTTAGACTACAAAAAAGATTTATGTAAACGTTTTACTCATCTTTCTGTTTTAATAAGAGTATAACAGTGCACAAGCGAAAGGTGCGCGCTGGCAGACTATTTGCCATTGTAACACTGTTTTGCGCTCTCCTGTTCGAAAAATGATAGATGCCCACAATAAGACCATAGTACTTTAAACTATGATAAGACTGTTCTGCGTGTTCTCCAAGTAAGTTCAAAGGTCTTATACTCAACGAGCTCTCTTGATTGTTGTGTAAAAGTACTGATAAACATGATAGTTAAGTAAGTTTAGTTTTTAATATTATTACGTTTTATTACCCTAGCGTTTGTATATTATATTCCATAGCTAATCTGTGAACAGCGTTGTGGGCTTCAATATTGTTCAAATGTTATATTTATCTCTTTTTTATACTATATATTGTAGCTATTTGCTGTTCCTTTTGATTAAAATAAAAAATAAAAAAAATATCTAAACTAAGCCAAGTTCTAGAAAACCTAAGAGATCGACCATGTCTATCTACGTCTCTGCTACACAACATAATATATCACGTTTGAGTTCCCCGAACGACTGGGCAGCGATGCAGTGACACAAAGGCATTCGACAACATTTAGGCACTTTTACAAATTCTAGCGTCGAAATTAGAAAACATTTACGAAAGGAATAACTTTACTAATCAAGGAATAGTTACCTAAAATCTATCTAAACGAGCGCACGCAATTTAACCACTATAGTTAGAGCAATTTTATTGATGTGTTTCGGAATGCCCTAGGGCATAATTCTAAGACAAACTCTCTTCCAGATCTACATAAACTAACACTGCGCAATATTCGCGGGCGGCAATCTGTCGTGAGACTTTAAAAGATAGATACTGGGTATAATAATACCGAGTTTTAATTGGCTTGAGTATGCGAGGAACCAGTGTAGCCTAACTAAAAAATATCCCGGAAGACAACCAACGAATCCAACAACTAGATTGTCCACTCACTCTATCGTCACGTAGCTGCAAGGCAGCAGCCAGCGCGCGCAAGGCTGGTGGCGCGAGGTACGGCGCGCGCGCATACGCGGCCTCCAGCGCTGTCGCCTGCGCCGCCGTGAACGGCACCCGAGCGTGCCGGCCGGACCGACGAGCGCGACCACCGCCACTGCTCACTGCACCTGTCACAAAAACTGAAGAATTAATACTGGCTGATCACAAGAACGAGGCTCTTCTAGTTCGAGATGCTTGTATTAATTAGCTGTTCAGTTTTATATCAGCGCACTGTACGCGAGATCCCTATAGTTTCCTTTGCAAAGGCTAAGATTCCCAGGTCTATACATGCAGTTTCTACAGCTAATTATTTTACTGTGGAGCTGGAACAACGAAGGAAGGTTCGCGTCGTATTCAATGGTCATTATCGCACTACGAGTACCCGTTAGTTTGTCAATGTCCGGTAATTACCCACTTAACACTACTGCCTAACGAAGGCAACCACCTTATCGCCTTTCTCAGGCAGTTACCATTAATAGGACTTACCTACTTACTGGATTTCCAATACCTACACGGAAATTATTGTGAAGCTAAATTGATGAAGGTATTGTTATTGTTTTTTTTTTTATGACAGGAAAACACCAATCGAAGGATTTATTTACGTACAAAGTAAATCACTTCCTATAATTGCAAAATTGAGAACAAAAGGTTTAACTTAGTTATTTGATTGAGATCAACCTTTGCTTGGAACGTTTCAGCTTCAATATGCCATTCAAATATATAACTTACGTGGTAACCGAGGAGGTCTGTACCGAGTGCAGCACAACCAATCTGGAACTTCTACATTGTCGCTTCTTCTTCTGCTATCACTACTCAAAATCCGCTCTATGCTGAAATCAGAGCCACACTTCGCACTTGACTGTACCGGGGATGTATCCATGACCAACGGCTACTGGATCTCAATACAACTAAATATTCCTTTATCTGCGCTACCCTTAAAGTTTTTTCGTAGACAATAGGAGGAGGGGCTCAGATAAACCACGCCTTACATTTAGGGGATGAATGGGATGTTATCAGTGACCACAATCTGGGTCCTATAGGGTTGTACGCACCAATGGGCTTACGAGTGTTGTGACAGTTCATTCATACGGTTCGCAAATTGAATGGTAAAAAGATACTGTTTGCACACAAAAGGATGATATTACTTTAAGGGTTTGTGGGAAAATTAATTTGTATTTCTATTATGTTGCCTTTGTTGGAGATTAATCGACTTGTAATGTGATATCTTAACGTATAATAGCTTATTAAAAATTTATAAATGGTATGCAATGTATTCATGTTACGTTGCCTTTTCGATTTCTGATGATGAGATGTTTAGAACTAAGCCATGCGTTACCATTGGTTAGTTGTTTATACCTAATGAAAATTTTATAGGATCACTTAACCTGTAATACCTATTGAAAAATTGATTATAATAAGAACAGCAGCAGTGGTCAGATAGTTGAACATATATTCGTGGTCCATATTTTTATGTGCAAGTGACAAGTATAAAACATAAACAACTCGTAACTATGAATATTTAAAATCAGACAGACATGTGTAAATAGGATTATACACAAGCCAGTGGCATACAATATGCGACCTCCAATACGCCCCCTTAATCTATTACACATGCGTATGATCCCATCTGTACTTGTCAGTACTCGGTACATAAAACTAATTAAATTACTAACACTTCTGTGTCCGTCTGTACTACGCTGTACCCAAAAGTAGAGTACAAAAACAGAAGAAATCTAACAAAATAAGGCATGCATAACGAAATAAAATTTAGAAAAAAAAAATTATCTATTACACAAAACACTATTAAAAAAACATAACACATCAAAACATCTAACTAGTCATTCGCCCTCTTAATAGAATAATTTGACATGGATAAATCCTTTAAAAATTCTCTAAGCTTCGGGCTGTGAACACTTTTAGTTAAAATGTCCGCTATCATCTTATCAGTTGACATGTACCTTATTTCAACTTTGTTATCCAGTACACACTCACGAATAAAATGATACTTGATGTCTATGTGCTTTGTTCTATTATGCATCATTTTGTTAGCTGCAATTTTATGCGCCGACTGATTGTCATTATAAATTACTACCGCTTTACTATCCACAGCTGTCAAACTGCTCAGTAAACTACGTAAATAAAGAGCTTCCTTCGAAGCTTGACTCAATCCTATGTACTCTGCCTCTGTGGAGGACAAGGATACTGTCGCTTGCTTCCTACTCTCCCATGACACAATATTTTTACCTAGTCTGAAAATTAACCCCGTAAAAGACTTCCTATCAAGTGCCCCTCCCCAATCTGCATCAACGTAGCCTCGTAAGTCTAAATCTCCTGACTTCCTAAAAGTAAGACAAAGGTTAGACGTACCCTTCAAATACCTTAAGATCCGTTTCGCACATTTAAAGTGTATTTCGTCATAACACGAATTAAATTGTGAAAGCACACTTACCGCATGTGCTATGTCTGGTCGCGTATTACAGGCTAAATAGTTTAGACACCCTATTAAGCTTTGATATGGCAGATTGCTATGGGAATTTGTCGATCTTTCTAATTTCATACCGACTTCCATTGGGGTCGAAACTGGTTTGGCGTCTGTCATGTTGAAGTCATTCAAAATATCTAAAATGAACTGTTGCTGATCTAGACAAATTACATCTTTATCTCTTCTCAGCCTCATGCCTAAAACATGCCTAGCCGCGCCTAAATCTTTCACTTTAAACTTGTCAAGCAAATCGGTTTTTAATTTTTGCTTTTCTTGTTCACAATTTCCAAAAATAAAAAGGTCATCTACGTAAATAACGACAATTAACTTCTTATTGTTTTTAAGCTGCTTTTGATACAAACACGGTTCTATTTTTGATTGCACAAAACCTAAATTCAACATTTCTTTGTCTAATTCCTTGAACCAAGCATTCGAAGCTTGTTTCAATCCATACAAAGAACGCTGCAGCTTACATACTCTGGTTTCTTGACCTTTGACTACTGCTCCTTTCGGTTGGAGCATGTAAATATCCTCTTTAATCTTACCATATAAAAACGCGGTCGTGATGTCCCACTGGTCAATAAACCAACCGTATTCAACAGCTAGCGAGAACAATAATCGTAGCGTGGAGCTTCTAACTACAGGAGAATAAGTCTCAGTATAGTCTACACCACATACCTGTGTGAACCCTTTCGCTACTAGTCTAGCCTTGTACTTCGTTACCTTGCCATCGCTATCTCTTTTGATTTTGAACACCCATTTGCACTGGATAGGCTTCTTATCAGCTGGAAGATCCACCAACGTCCAAGTTTGGTTCTCTCTTAGTGACATAAGTTCATCATCTATCGCTTTTTGCCATAAGTCACTATCGGGTCTCGCCAACGCTTCATTAATATTCAATGGATCACCATCAAGAGTGCTCTCCTTGGCATACATAACATTGCATCCGTACCGATCAACTTGTCTGCGTTCTCTTAAAGGATACCTTCTTTCTGATTCAGGTATTATCACTTCCTCTTCAGTCAATACGTCGTCAGGTACTTGCTCTGTTAGTACTGGTTCAGGTCCTATCTCCTCCGATACTTCTATGTTCTCTTCTACAGCATCACGGTACGCATCATCGTGAGTCTCCAAGAGTTCTGATCTGTTTGTTGATCTGTTTGTTAAACTGGAAGGAACAGAATCTGTATTCAGGTTTATGATCACTTCCGACTCTTTCACGTTTTCTTTCTGAAGAAAAACGTTTTCCAGAAATTTGACATCTCTTGCAGTTGTCACTTCACCTGTCTTAGGATTCATCAGACGATAACCCTTCTGATTATCTGGATATCCAATAAAAATCATCGGTTCCGTCTTCATATCCAGTTTACGTCTCTTTTGTTTTGGTATCAATCTATACGCCAAACAACCAAAGATTTTCAGATGACTTACATCCACATCTTTTCCAGTCCAAACCTTCTCTGGTACTGCATTATTCAATGCTTTCGTGGGGCTTCTGTTTTTTAAGTAAACAACAGTATTAACAGCCTCGGCCCAATACTTCTTGCTCAAGTTCGATTCTGACAGTAATGTTCTGGCCTTTTCTATTATAGTCCGATTCGCTCTTTCTGCAACAGAATTTTGTTCCGGCGTGTACGGTACAGTCGTCTGGTGTTTTATACCTGCAGACTTCAAAAATGATTTAAATTTACCATTACAGTACTCTGCGCCGTTGTCAGATCTCAGACATTTAATAGATTTACTAGTCTCATTCTCGACTTCCGCCTTGTATTCACGGAACTTCTCAAAAGTTTCGCTTTTGTTCTTCAAAAAATAAACATGCGTCTTCCGAGTATAATCGTCGATAAATAGAAGAACATACCTCGAACCACTGAACGACGGCTCCTCGATTGGTCCACAAACATCGCTAAAAACCAACTGTAAGACCTCGTTTGCTCTCGTACCTTGGTTTTTAAAAGGACTTTTGCATGTCTTTCCTTCAACACATGGAATACACGGCTCGCATAAATCAGTACTCTTGAATTCCATACCACTTACTAAAACTTTCATTTTATTCATATAATTACGCGATAAATGAGCTAATCTTTTATGCCAAATGTTCGAAATATTTTCATTTTGTTTTGACAATGTCACATTCACGACGTTATTTTTCTTTTCTGTCAATTCATAAATTCCGTCGACCTCTTCACATGTTGCAACCATTCGATTCTTATTTTGAATGATGCAACCTCCTTTGTCAAAATTCATGGAATATTTTTTCTTGGTCAAATCGCTCACCGAAATTAGGTTCATGGATAAATCAGGAACATGTAAAACGTTTTCTAAAATTAATTTTTCGTTTTCGCTGACTTGTGGCTCAGCATTTCCTCGTCCTTTAACCAACAATTTCTCGCCGTTTGCTACTGCAATCTTCATGTTACCTTTTTCAGGTGTATAAGACAACAATTTGTTTTTATCGTGGGTCATATGATTTGAGCACCCACTGTCTAAATACCACTTGTCTTTGTTTATCGCCTCCTTTGTATTCAGGCAGATATTCGCGGTTTTGATCCGCTCCTTGCATTCGGACGCCTTGTGGCCTTGCTTGTGGCACTTATAACACTTGTAGACAAACTTCTGCTTACGATCGTTAGTTTTAATATTAGATCTTGCATCGTTCTGTACTTTACGTGTAACTAAGGCTTGTTCGTACTCTGTGTTCAACTTACTTTGTCTACTTCCTTCTTGTAACAATTTCATTTTAATTTGCTCTAACGTGATCTCTTTTCCACTATTATCTACAGCCATTATAAGAGGGCTGTAATCAGCAGTCAACCCACCCAGCAAAATCGATATGATCCAATCATCAGGGATTTGAGCATCAATATCGGACAATTGTTGTGTCAGGAATGTAATTTTGGATATAAAGCTTTCCATAGAATCGAAATTCTGTAACTTACAGTTGAAAAGCTCTCGCTGAATATGTATGCGTCTTCCCCAACCTTTGTCTTCATACGCTTTCTGTAAGCTGTTCCAGGCTTCTTTCGCAGTCTTCGCATTGTAGACGTGGGTAAAGCACTCTGGTTCTAACAACAAGCATATTGTCGTTCGTGCCTGCCGGTCTACGTCAGCATTTACTACATCTGTAGAAATTACTCCCCACCAGTTTTTATTCTCCAAGTAATTTCGCACCAAGAATTTCCAGTTTGGGTAGTCGGACGATCCTTTCAGCTTCTTTATTCCACTTATGCCACCTTCAGCAGACATAATTGAAATTTCGTAAATTTCACACTTATCGTACTCAATTAATATTAAAACCACTCAACTTATTATGCTCTAGCACTATCAGAGCATGCAAAAGGGCAATAACTTATTAACCTTTTATTCTGGGCCCATAACCTATTGAAAAATTGATTATAATAAGAACAGCAGCAGTGGTCAGATAGTTGAACATATATTCGTGGTCCATATTTTTATGTGCAAGTGACAAGTATAAAACATAAACAACTCGTAACTATGAATATTTAAAATCAGACAGACATGTGTAAATAGGATTATACACAAGCCAGTGGCATACAATATGCGACCTCCAATAATACCTAGTTCAGAATAAAATATTGTGCCAGCCCAAGCCAAATTCAGGGAAAAGCCATGTAGCTATATTAGAATATTATATTTTTACTGATGTATGATGCAAAGGCAATTATCATCATAAGATTCTACCTACTGTAGGTACATTCGCACACAACATATAATAGTACAAGTCGCTTAGTGTTGATCTTGAATAATCTTGATGATAAGTAGGTAGTTTCGTAAAGTTTTTATCTTCTAGTTGCGTACTTTAGGTATCTACAAGATGCTAACTACGGAAAGTTTATATAATAATAAATTAGGTGGGTACCGCTGAATCTTAGTTAAAAAAAAAAATGTGTAAAGATCCAGGCTTATAGTCAGCATCCTGGAATGATACAAACTCTTTCAAGTTGTTAAAGTAGATGTAGGTATCTTACTCTTAGGAAATTCTGTCATGAAAAGTTATTGCCTACTAGGTACTGAAAGACTCTAGGATAAAAGACGAAAATGTAAAAGGTTATATTAAACAAATAGGTATGTAGGTAGTTTATAATTTGGATACCCTGATGAAGCACTGAAAAAATCAAAATCAAAACCAAAATACTTTTATTCAAACTAGGCTGAGAATCAACACTATTCGAATGTCAAAATTACAAAAGACAGTCCCCCAAAACGCCCGCCCTTCACCACTTCCTAGTGCTTTCGCTGGGAAGAAGTGGCGCAACAAACCCCAGCAGCACAGCTGTCTGTTCAATTTAAATTATTGGCCATATGTCAGCTAGCTACGCCAATATACCAACAAATACAATAAAAACTATACGTACTCAAGCAAAAAAAAAAAAAAAAAAATCAAAATTAAATAAAAGCCTCCAGGTGTAAATGGCGTGACCGCTTACATATTTATGCAATGCTGGGTTCTGTTTCCATAGCTGTCACTTGAATTCACAAATGATAAACTAGGAACATCGAAGGAAACTAAATAAACAAGTTATTACTCATGACAACAATAAAACCATGGTCAGCAAGACGACCAGTCACTACAAGCAGCGCACAAAACAAAAACAAGATCGATAATTAGGAATAGGATTAAGTCTTCATTTTCAGCATTCAGTCCCAAAATCCATGCATCCTATAGGCAGAATAAAGGCACAAAAGACATGATAGGATTATTATTATTTATTTATTCCTCAATTATCATGATTGCACCTACTACTGTTTGTCTCTGCATCGCCCAAAGGTTGACTGTTAGAAGATGCTTATGGCATCTGTACCTACACTTGTGTGTTTGAAGTATTAAATAAATACTTAAATAGATAGGAGCAAACCAACTATTTATAGAGCAATCATTTTATTAATTTGCTAATTGCGATTTACATTGTGATAAAGTTCGTCGACAGTCGCACGGTACACGCAACTCAAGTACCACAGTATATTATTGTCAAACATTGAATAATTGTTACAGAAACATAATTGTATAATTCTACAATTACCTAACCACTTGTAAACATTACAGTGGGATTGTCAAAGATCTGCCGCGGTGATAAAGGATGTTATTGGGCGCAGATGTTGTACCCTGTTGTGTATAGAAATTGGTTTAAGGTCACAAAAAACAGCAGTAGCAAACTTATAAATTGTTTGTTTTTGAGAGTAACATTGTTGGATAAACATAGAAGAAAAACGGAAATAATGTTTTATTTTTGGAACGAGGTTCTTTAACGGAGCTTGCGGTAGGAGTAAACTTTTAGAAATCGTCACGTAACGTAAAACCCGGCCAAGTGTGAGTCGGATTCGCGGACGAAGGGTTCCGTACCATTTTCTATAAAAACGGCAAAAAAAAAAACATGTCTGTTGTATGGGAGCCCCGTTTTTTAGTATTTGTTGTTATGGTGGCAACAGAAATACATCATCTGTGAAAATTTCAACTGCCTAACTATCACGGTTCATGAGATACAGCCTGGTGACAGACGGACGAACAGCGGAGTCTTAGTAATAGGGTCCCGTTTTACCCTTTGTCGTTTTATTATTATAAAATACAGACAGAGAGAGATAGTTTTCATAGTTTTCGAGGGTGCTGAAGCCGATATTGAGGTCAAAATTAAAATCCAAGATGGTTGCTGCGAAAATTTTAAATTTTTTCGTCATTTTAAATGTTTGCAGCCAACTATCTTGAATTTTTATTTTAAATTCGTTCCTGCCGGGGGCCCCGGACCCCACACGTTTTTTTTTGTGGTATCGATGATTCCATTTCCATATTTTCGGCCACATCGAGACCGTTAATGGCGTCGCAAAAGTCCTTCATAGAGCAGGTGTGCACAGAGAGTACGACAAGAGGTGAGGAGGCATCGTTGGTGAAGTGGCTCCACAGTCGTGCTTTGGCTCATCCGAGTGACCCCATCTGACTAAGTTCCTACCTTCAGCGGCACATCTGGCTTCGCAGTCGGCTTAGAGATTTCCAGCCACTCGATACGCTTCCGTACCGTATCGAACATCAATCAATGTTATCATTGTAATTTTCGATACGATAGCCTGTCGGTGGTTGCGAATAGCTACGCAGGTCGGCCATGACGCTCAGCAGCCCGCCAAAAGCTTTTTTAACCCCCGACAAAATCGAGAGAACGGTGTATCACTACATAGTATAAAACAAAGTCACTTCCCTGTCTGTCTGTCCCTATATATGCTTAGACCTTTAAAACTCCGCAACGGATTTTGATGCGGTTTTTTTTAATAGATAGAGTGATTCAAGAGGAACGTTTATATGTATAATACATGCATAATATAGTAGAGGAATACTGATAATTTTAGAGGTTTCTAATGTGATGTCGTAAATAAACACATTTTTTTGCGCTTACATTGTAAACGCTGGCTGAACCATTCGAGATAGATCAAAATAATGTACTACAGTATTGTACACCTTAAAAAGTTCTACAAAAAAGTCCGCGATGGTATATGTCTATCTCTTAGGGATAACCCACAATAACCATTTTTTATCCTTAACTTTTTACGAGAAATAATGGCTTATTTAAGAAGCAATTTTAGGCAATACAGCATTAATCCTTATCCAATTAAGTACCTTAAAAACATTGTGCATTTCATATAGATCATTATGGCCTTTTACAGCATGTAATTTAAATGAATATTTTCGAAGATATTACAGATTTAAAATGCGGGCGTTACCGGCTGGGGAGTCGGCCGGTGGCGCTTGAAACTACCCAACGGATTTTCAACTTTATCACTAAAGCATAAGGTTCAAAGTTGATTGGGAAATTTTGACAGTTTCGGGTAGCTTGATGTGCTGGCGTCTGTACTACAGTATTGTACACCTTAAAAAGGTCTACAAAAAATCCACAATAGTACAATGTCTATCTCTTAGGGATGACCCATAATAACGATTTTTTATCCTATACTTTTTACGAGAAATAATGGCTCTAAAAGTATCAGTGTTTCTCTACTATATTATGCATGTATTATACATATAAACCTTCCTCTTGAATCACTCTTATCTGTAAAAAGAAACCGGATCAAAATCCGTAGCGTAGTTTTCAAGATCTAAGCATACATAGAGACAGACAGACAGCGGGAAGCGACTTTGTTTATATTATGTAGTGATCAGCATTGCACCCGTGCGAAGCCGGGGCGGGTCGCTAGTTACCTATAAGTTAAAGTGTGTCTGTGTATCTGCGCCATCGTAGCTCCCACACGCCTGAACCGATTTTTGAACTGATTTTTTTTTTAATATGAAATATTATAGGAGGGCGCCCACGAGCAAAGTTTTTCTCATCCAATCTACGGGTTTGGACGAAAGTGCTGTCTTTGTCACGTCGCTACAAGCGCGCTCTTTCATACAAACCCGAAGACTTGATGTGAGAGAGAAATTACTTGCGGAGACAAAAGTTACTCCTGGGCGCTTTCCTTAAGTGGCATAACGGCATCCACCTAAAACTTGTTTAACTGTGGATATCATTCTAATTGCCAGAACAACTGTTACTTCGATTCCGTTATCTTTGGTGGTCTGTACTTTTGTCATAATTTTATTTAAATATTCTAATACTAATAAAACTTAGGTAGGTATGTACTCTCGCTAAAAAAAACACCGTGTGAACGAGTTGATTAGGTGAAATGCTATAGGCAGCTAAAAATAAAACAATGGAGCATGGTCTGCTTCACAGAGGAGTCTCGCATGCATACAAAATGATATTGTAAGTAAGACAGATTGAACCGTTCATCGGGCGAATGCCTACTCTATGGCAAACCGGTACCGGTGCTCAATTGCAGTGAAGTAATCAAGGCTGCCCGCGAGCCCGACTGCTGCGTCCGCGCCGCTCACTCGCATTGTGTTTTGATTCTCTGCGGTTTGAACACAGAAATAAACAAACAAGGATAATTATTTAAAAAAATAGATTTGTGTTAAAATATAGTTTGCAAATATGTCGATTCCCGAGTATTTTGAACTGCAAGGCGGTGACCGCATGCCGCGAATTGGATTTGGCACATGGCAAGTAAGTTTGAAGGCAACATAGTTTTAAAAATATTGTCATTTATTAATATTTCATAGCAATAGCATAGAATATTTAGATAACGATACGTAACTGTTGGTAACTTCTGTCAGAGATACACACACCACATAAATATGAGTTTAAAAAAGGCCTAAGATGTTTAAAAAAATCCCAGTAGTGTACTTAGTAGATAGTGGTATCTTGTACGTAAAATTTAACCGCTCAATATTCTGCTGATCTTTTAAAAAAACCATACAATCACTCATCTCTTTGTTCTAATATAGGTCTAATATAGTCATGTAAAACACAAATTGGATATGTTTCATTTGTACAGACGCCAGCACATCAAGCTACCCGAAACTGTAAAATCTTCCCAATGAACTTTGAACCTAATACTTCAGTGATAAAGTTGAAAATCTATTAAAGAAATTTGACAGATTGTAGTAGCTTGATGTTCTGGCGTCATGTATCTTTTTCCGGTACCACAATTTTTTTTTCAACATGTTCTATCTTACTGCTATCCCCACTTTTATCTCCTTTTTTGCTTTTTCGTTTTTTAAGAAAAAAGTCATAAGTTTTTTTGAAAATATTCCACTTTTTTCGATGTATTTGTGAGGTCGAGCGAATCATGCAAGGTACTTCGCAGCAGTCCTGAAAGTACATGTTACGTGATTCGCAAGAGCACTTGTTGCTACAGAACGAAATCGACTTGCTGCCATCGAAGTCTCCACTCGAGTGCGACAGTCCTCTGGAAGTGGAGGCGCGACAAGAGTTGTTGTCCAGGGACCACTTTTCCTGAACACCGTGCTCACTGTTGTGACATAGTTCCGACGGCTGCGAAGTCATCACTCAATAATCAGCGATTTATCGGGACCCACTGTCGTCATTATCTCAAAATGTTTAATTTTTTTTTTTAATTAACCATTTGGTCCTACAGTTAGTTTAAACATTGTTATTTTAAAACGATCAAATTTTTCCAAAAGCACAACCAATAACCAGTTTAAGAAGAGAATTATAAAAGGATTGAAGCTAATTTTGACAACCTTAAAATGTCACACTGTAACCTTGATAAAAAAAAAATACAAATATACAAACCTCTGCGAACCTAAGGGTCAAAGAGATCCATAAAATAATCTCGTTTGAGTGCTAAAAGGATCTTTTGGCGCCTGAGTGCCTGAGTGCCGAGTCTCAGGCGCCAAAAGATCCTTTACCCCAACTTAGTTGGTAAACACTAAACATTCGTGAAAGTGTCACAGAAATTGTATTGACAAAACTTGATGGTGGCGTTAGTTCTGATATTGGCCACGCTCCAAAAGGACCTAATAGCATATTACAGTAGCCGGCACATAACTTGGCAAGGGTCCTCCCCTTTTCCTCTCCTTTCTTTAACTTTCTTCTAAACAGACGTGTTTAAAATAAATTATGGAAATAACCGTAGAATAATTACAAGCAATCGAAAGTGATAATTTTTTTGTTGCACTTAGTATACCTACATGCGCAAACTTATTCCCACTACGGCAAAACCTTGCCAAGTTACGTGCCGCCGACTGTACATAACCACCGCTCAACTTTTAACAGCTCAGGGCCTCTCAGGTATCCGGGCCGTTTGGGGTCAGTGTCCGCGTACGTCGACTGGCCAGCCCGACTGACCAACCGATCGGAAGACCCTGACCGACCCTGTTGGTGTAAAATTAAAGGTCTTAAACATAGCCGAAGATTGAAATCATCATCATCTGCCTAGCCTTTTCCCAACTAAGTTGGGGTCGGCTTCCAGTCTAACCGGATGCAGCTGAATACCAGTATTTTACATAGAGCGACTGCCTATCTGACCTCCACCAACCCAGTTATTGGGTAATACGATACCCTTAGGTAAGATTGGTTGTCAGACTTTCGGGCTTCTGACTACCAGTAACGACTGTCAAAGATCTACGAACGACAGCCGGGACCAACGGCTTAACGAGCTTTCCGAGGCACGGAGGGGTCTCGGTAAGTAAAGATGGTCACCCATCCACAGACCAACCGCGGCAAGCGTAGCTTAACCTGATCGATCGACCTGTGCGGCTATTTACTTTTTTAAAAAGGGTATACCAATAACTTAGGAATTAAAATAAACATTTGAATTCATGTTGTGTAGGCTGCTGATGATGTCTTGGAGAAGTCAGTGGACGCTGCTTTGGAGGCAGGTTACCGGCACTTTGATACGGCGCGGGCCTACGAGAACGAGGCTGCACTCGGCCGCGCCCTCAACCGCTGGATTGCAGGGGACCCCGCCCGAAGGAAGCAGTTGTTCGTCGTCACCAAACTACCTCCTGGCGGTTAGTAGGACACCTTATTACATACATTTTATTGTCACTGAACGTTTTTCTTTAGTTTGTTTAGCAAATGTTGCTTCACTGCACGGTAAAGACTAGCTAGTTCGTCCGTATCTTCGCCTTGGTCTAGGTACGTATACCACGCGTTCCATAGGAAAAAACCAATAAAAAAATGAATAATCCTTTATTTTAATAATCCTTGACTTTCAAAAAGGAGGAGGTTATATGTTCGACTTTATGTATTTTTTTTTATGTATGTTCACCGATTTCTCCGTAGACCTATTTTAAAAATTCTTATATTTTTTTGTTTGAATGGGTACGCTCTCGAGGTGGTTCCATTGACACCAAGTCGGACTCTGATGAGGAATCTGATGGAAATCGAAAAGCACCATTTGGTGAAGTGGAACTGATTATGAAGACCACAGATGGCCATCGGAACTACTCAATAATAAGTATTTCACGGGTCGCGTTTCGATTAGGTACTTTAATTTTAATGTGGTTGCATGGTGAAGGTGAGCTGATGGTAACTTCTCAATTAGCTCCAATTCTCCTGGTTCTCACTAGGAGAACTCCTCAACAATTAACGTCCCTAAATCGGGAAAGCAATATTTTGCAAAAGGTTTAAGGTTGACATTAGGCTTTTGTAACTTAGATAAATTACAAACTGACCCACTAATATGTAAAAAATAAAAAGCTTTTTTACAAAAACAAAAAATAACCGACTTCCAAAAAACACTACAAAGTAAAAAATAACTTTAATTTCGGAAGTAAGTGGCTAAAAAATAAAATACAGATCCAAAGACACCGACTTTCGACATAATTAAAGTTATTTTGCACTTTGTATTGTTTTTTGAAGTCGGTTGTTTTTTTTTTTTTGTAAAAAGTTTCTTTTTGTCTCGGTTTCTCTCTTGGTAAGGAGAAAATGAATAATACTCATATTCAATCACACAGGAAACCGGCCAGAGTTGGTTCAGGAGTACTTTGACGCGTCACTTCGTGATCTCAACCTTGACTATGTGGACCTTTATCTCATACACACTCCCTTCTCGTTCGAGCACGTCCCTGGCGACCTGCATCCGAAGAACCCAGACGGTAGCATGAAGGTTGATCACTCAACTGACCTTCTTGAACTATGGAAGGTAAACTATGTATTAACTGAACTGTCATAATGCGAATTGACAGCGTTTACATCTATGTACACAATATGTCAACACGCATAATGGCCTTTACTTAAAAGAAATAGTCTCGCACTCAATATAAATTTCATGCGTACCTGTACTAAAGACTAAATCAATTATATATTTGTTAATATACTTTACTTCTTGTGAATTTATCAAGTAAACATCAAACATGGGTGTTTCATATACAGAAAATTCTATCGCAGAACCCATCAAAAAAGGTAAAAATGAAAATATAAGCGAACGTAACATAAGTTCAATATATCGCAGTGATGAAATATACAAAGAGTGCAGCTATCAACTGCCAGCTCTTCATTTATTCAGGACTAAAAGAAAATCATGCTCCACACACGAGTCCCAGGAAATAAACAAAGAGACTCCAAAATATAATGTTAATCTAGCTGCACAGTATTGCTGCTCACAAGTGAATCACTTACCTGTCCTAGAAAAACAATGCAAGGTAAAAAAAGATATACAAGAAACATGTCAACAGTCATCTGACTATAACGTTGATACTGATCAATTCGAAAGTCGTCAAGTCGATACCAATGCCCAAGCATCTCATATAATGCCTACGGACAACGTAGGCCCTTCAGTTGATTCGTTTCTCAAAAATAGGCAATCGTTGAAAACAAAATTTAAGACATGGTACAAAAGCACTTTTCCAAAATTTATATGCCCGTGTTGTACAGGCGGAAGCGACGGCGGAGCGCCGTACTACAGTCAAAGTGCCGCAGGATCTTACGAAAGCATTGACTTGAACGCCTGCTCTAACAGTGCTCTTCATTCCTTAGACTTGGACGCATCTCTCATGAGCGTTATTCATTTGCACAGAAGCTTAAAACCGAAAAGAACACCGAAAGTTTGTGCAACAATACTAGGCAGTGTTCTACGCAACACTTATAAAAACGCAATTGAATTAAGAAGGTCCATAAAATAATCAAACAGAGACGTAGAATAATTAATGTTGACAGAAAAAAAGCTTCATTACATACTTGCAGAACGTAGAAGTAAAAAAGCAAGGTGACAAGCAGAGATGTTGTTAATTTGTCAAAAACAGACAAAAATGACGTTCTGATCTGAATGCACGAAATAATGTGGTACTTTTTTGGAATCATCACGTATTGCTGAATTAATTTGTTAATCCACAGGCAGCTATGATTTACTGGCACGAAAATTTAAAATGATTTTAATTACGATGCCTCCAATAGGCAAAACACATATACCTAAAGAATCTGTGCTAATATGAGTAAAAATGTGCGAAACCCTGTCCCTACCAATCTGCCTACCACTAATAGACCCATAAAAAAGGGCGGTAAACTAAACGAAATAAAGTCAAAAATTATAAATTTATTCAAATCCATTTGTTTATGTGGAGTGTGTATAGAAAAAATAAAAAATCGAATACGTAAAGGGCAGGTGAAACCTATTGTTGTACCGCTGGTAACACCCCAAGTAAATCAAAACAATTTGAATGAGCAAATTGCACAGCGTGTGACAAATGTGCAGCGTGGGCCAAATGTGCAGCATGGGCAAAATGCGCAGAGTGGGTCAAATGCTCAGAGTGGGTCAAATGCTCAGAGTGGGTCAAATGCGCAACGTGGGTCAACTGGGCAGCGTGGGTCAAATACACCGCGTACACCAAATGTGCCGCGGCGGCCGAGTGTGCCGCGGCGGCCGAGTGTGCCGCGACGGCCGAGTGTGCCGCGACGGCCGAGTGTGCCGCGACGGCCGAGTGTGCCTAGAAACGTAAAACGTAGAGTACAAAGAAATACATCAGAAAATGGACTGGACGGAACTACAACTCAATTATACTACTTCACTGAGAACAGTTTCAATTTAGGCAGACCAAAATATAGCGCGATGAATTCTAGTGACGTCATTAGAACTGAAGCCTTCATAAAAAAACAAGGAAAATGCAAGCCATCTTTACAATGTATTTACTTACACGAAGACCATCCATTGAACAAGCCTACTGATAACAACAAACTGTTCGTGCCTAGTAGTTATAATACACGTACATTTGGTCAGTTCTATGTTGCTCCTTTAAAAGAAACTCCTATACGGACAGCAGGAAATTCAAAAAACAAATTCATAACATTATTTTTCTGTTGTTTGGGAGGTAAAAATAATATAGGAGCTGCAAATTTTAAACGAACAGAATCGTACCAACCAGTGCTCAGCAAGCCTTGGACGACTGTGGCGCATGATGCAGACGTGCACGTCGTGCGTGCTTTCAACAAAGATACGTTCGACTTCGGCTGCCAATACAGCTTACAATCTTATCATAGCCTCGAAATTATCTCTCAAATCCTGAACAAATCTGAATCTAACGTTTCCTCTACTGGCAGTGATTATAGTGCTAAATGGCGCGATCGCTTTCGCAAAGACAAAAAACCTTCATGTGTCCAAGTTATGATGTACACTTTAGCTAGAAAAATTAAAGATAAGAATCCAAAAACTCCGATAAGAAACAAAAAGAACAACGTAGTAGTACTCCGAGTACCCAAAATATTCAGCAATACGTCAACCATCCGCACGGCTTCCGCCACACGCAATAGCACCAAATTTGAAAAACCTGTAGTAATAAGAGACGAACCTTCACGACATGAGTTCATCGTAAACCATGTCATCAATTCAAGAACTAAAATCTGGGGGCCAGGTGAAGTTCTTCTGAAAAAATATTAGATAACGTGCGATTCTATAGCGGTAAGATGATAATTTAGCGCTGGATTTAACCTGCGTGATAACTTGTTCATCATTGACCATTGTTTCCAGGCATTGCTGAAATTGAAGGAGTCTGGTCGTGTGCGGCACGTGGGGGTGTCGAACCTGAACGCGGCTCAGTTGACGCGCGTGTGCGACGTTTCGCG
This sequence comes from Eremobia ochroleuca, assembly GCA_949629135.1. Taxonomy (NCBI): domain Eukaryota; kingdom Metazoa; phylum Arthropoda; class Insecta; order Lepidoptera; family Noctuidae; genus Eremobia; species Eremobia ochroleuca. Next base: position 11,015,884 of record OX451403.1, on the reverse strand, counting down.
GCCGGCCTGTCTGCAAGTGGAGGTGCACGCGCTATGTCAGCAGCCCGGACTAGCCGCCGCCGCCAGCAAGCTCGGCGTACCCATAGTAGCGTACTCGCCGCTCGGATCCAAAGCACTTGCTGATGCTTTAGCAGCTAAAACTGGGTAACAAACCTTTTTTGTATATAACTTTTGCGATGCAATACTGCAAGGTGAAGATATTAAAAAACGAGATTTTGTCCACTACTTCGCTTGCGTGGAAGTCGTAAAACACCACAATACGTATACTAAAATAACAGCCACATTTTTATAAAATTTCCATATATACTACGTTTGTAGATTTGGTCACAGGCTGTGACCAAATCTTTTGACTGCTGTGATTCACAGCAGTCAAAATATACAGAAAGTCAGGATTGGTCAACACGGGAACAAGCGACGGTACATTTGTCCGTGAAAGAAGTAGCTCGTCCTGAGGACGACACCCACAAGGCTTCAGTAACAATTTCCCATTGCTTGCGATGTTTTTATTTCAAGAGCACAAGCACACCTGATACACTGGCATGCATTCTTACAGATTATTCCTGACGAACGGCTATCACTAAAATAATATACCTAACAGTAGATTGTAAACAGGGGATTTTTCAGTAGCATTCAACTACCTATAATATTTATTTATATTATAACCATAGATGACAGAAGAACTGTAAAAAAATATACCTAATAAAAAGAATTACAAACATTATTGATTGGGTTAGGAATCAAGCTTACATCTACAAGTTCACAAAGCAGTCGTTGAATCGCTGAGCCATTGGCTTTGTTGGAAGTTTACTAAAATAACCATTCTTATTAATGACATGGTAGGCAGGACACGTTCATACAATAGGGAATATCTATGCAAACTACTTAATATCTTGTAATTTAAGGTACCTATCAGCGCTCACCCTCATTATCATTATAGCCGAAGTTATAAGAAACCCTTGAGTGTTCTGTACACAGACGCGAGTACCCGGACCTTCTGCAGCTACCAGTGGTGACGCGCATTGCGCAGGCGCACGGCCGCACCCCGGCGCAAGTGTTACTGCGATACACGCTGCAGCGAGGCCTGGGCGCCATCCCTAAGAGTACTAACCCTGCCAGGATTAAACAGGTTAATATTTTATTAGGCAGAACAAATTCAAAAATTACTTGTAAAGGTGTCTTAGGGCTGATTTTTACAATGCCAGATAATTTTATCGGAATGTTTAATTTTTGACAGTTCTTCCATACAAAATCTGTCAGACGTCAAAATAATCTGGCGTTGGAAAAATCAGCTCTCACAGGAATAAATATCGTTTAATTTCCTCAAACATCAGCCTCGCCTATTTTATATATACAACATTAATTTTAATATATCCGAAACGCGCGTCTGGTATTTTTATGTAAAGATGTACAGACGCCAGCACATCAAGCTACCCGAAACTGTCAGATTTTCCCAATCAACTTTGAACCTTATGCTTTAGCGATAAAGTTGAAAATCTATTAAATAAATCTGACAGATTGTATTAGCTTGATGTGCTGGCGTCTGTACAAAATTTCAAAACTCGAAAAATCAAAATGTTATAAGCTTGTTATGTTAGCTGCTTTTCCGTACAGAAAGATGGTTACCACTTACCATGCGCCGACGGCCGACCGGCCGTGACCTGTGTTGTGGGCATATGATTAGTGTCACTCGCTGTCCAACTTGTAACCTTTTTTAAATATTTTTGGGACAAAATACAGCATGTTTTTTTTACCGTCTCCAAATTTTTACTTGATGTTCTACCCATGAATATGAACAACTTTCACTAGGAAACCAACTAAGATCACGAAAAAAAAATCAGCTGTTTCATACATTTTGGTCAACTAGGTATTGAACGTTTGTATTAAACATCTGATTTTTTTTCGTGATTTCAGAGTTGGACCCATAGTGAAAGCTGTTCATAGTCACGAGTAGAACACCCTGAAAAAATTTGGAGCCTGAAAAAAATCCAGTACAACATGGTGTAAAAATTACTGGGATCGATTCAGTTACTTATTCTGAACAACTATATTCAGGTTTACAATATACTAAAAATAATGTTGTATATATTCATTTGGCACTTGTAATAATATAATATCCTGACACTTGCCAATACTGTAGCTTCCCATTAATGAAAGAAGTTTTGGAATCGGATCAGTAATTTCAAAGCTTATCCCCTACATACAAAATCACAAATTTTACGTCTTTAAAATATTAGGTCTTCTTCTTTTTTTCCCGATGTGCAGGAAAAAATCATGAAACCAGCCTGGTAGGTACCTACTTGCGTAACACACTAACTGTAGCTATGGCTTACATTATGACAGTTCAACAACATTCATTGCGTTATTTACGTTACTGAGCAGACAGAATATTCGAACAAATGAAGCAATAGATTAGCAATTTCCTTCAAAATGAATCATATTGAGATTATTAGTGTGTAACGCAATTATTTAGGCTGCTGGTCAGTAATGTCCAAGATAACTCAAGAACATGTAAATTTAAAAAGTCACTTTGTTTGGCCCGGATTTCAATATCATGCATGAGCAGCAAGGCCATCACTTTCACGACATTCGAAAATTCATGTAGGTACCTAAATTAATTAAATATTATTTGTTCATCAGAACATCTCGCTGTGGGACTTTGAGTTGAATGAAACGGAAATGAGCGAGCTTGCCTCACTAGACCGGGGAGAGGATGGACGTATCTGCGACTTCGCATTCTTCCCCGGAATCGACAAGCATCCCGAGTTCCCTTTCAAGAAATAGATGCTTATTTTAAAATATGTTTAATAAACAAATATATAGAATAATCCAATATGTAATAAAAATAAAATAAAGGAACATACAAGACTTTTGTTACTTTTTTCCACACTGACAAGAGATACCAAATCAAATGTAGTACCGACAGTCCTTCCACAGTCATTTTACCTCTGATAGCAGCAACCCAACAGCAACCCAACAGTAACCTTGTTCTAATGAGAATAAAGAACACTGTGATTTTGACAAATATGCTAAATAAGATATATAATATTTTTTATCTCACGAAGCGACGCGCCCTTTACTTGTGCTAAGCAAGTGTACACGCTGTGAGTGTGTGTGTAAGCGCAGGAGCTCTCGGTACCGTCCGAGACAATGGCAAAGTCGAAAGTGTGTGTTACGTGCTGGCGCTACTCGTCTTTATGCACTAGATCCCAGCGTGAATGTACTAATTCCATACATATTGAAACTAGAATGTGTAGGTATATGGAATATTCTAATGTTGGACCCGATTTGGGTCCAAACCCAGACCACGTAAAAGAAAGAAAAGAAAGAAAATAATTTTATTTGACCCAGGTTAAGTAATGCTGTGTAAACTCCTGCAATTAACCCTATGACAATTTCCTCTTCATGAAGACGCCTTAAACAAAGACCAAAAAACAAAAAAAAACTACCTGGAAATCCAATCTAAAAGAGAAGAGAAGTATCGAGAGTATAAGAGAAGAGAAGTAAGAGTGTAGGTACCTAGTACTATGTTTGTCCTATAAAGGGTGGCGCATCCTGTTACAGTGGATTCAGTACAATTCAGAACCCGCGTGCATTGAAATTCTCGTCGGTTATTTAAAAAAAAAATATGCTGTTTTATACACTTTGACCGCGTAGGTATTGCACTTTTGTATGAAACAGCAGATTTTTATTTTGATAATATACGAAAAATTTCATTATGCGCTATTCATGGTTACAGTGTGAGCGTCCATTTGGTACCTACCTACCTCGTCACAAACACGAACATTCCGTAATATTCTAAATTGTGACGTGAGGTCCGCAAGTGACCTATGCTCTCTTATTTGCATAAGGGTTTATTTATTTAATACTTCAAGCACATAAATGTACAGAGGCGGACTTAATGCCATAGACATTTTCTACCAGTCAACCTTTGGGTGATGCAGAGACAAACAGTGGTAGGTGCAATCATGAACATTGAGGAATAAATATTTTTTAACGTACAGCGACTTAGCCCTTGTATTTGATTGTCCGACGCGTATCGATTTTTAATAATTGTACAGATTATAAACGATTGAGTCCGAGTCTTTTCTAATTTATCAACTTTACTTTTCGCTAATAGTCTTTGACGTTTTAACACTAGAAATTAACGTTTTTTCTGACTTCTACTTAGGTAGGTAAGCTTGTTATTGTGAAGGAACAAGCTTGTCTTAAAAGTCAAAATGAAGTTTAATTTTAATAATAGGCAAAGGCCTAATAGGGCTAACTTAGCACCAAAATTAAACGAGTTAATTCTTGTCCATTTAAAATCCTATCCATATTTGCCTACTAGCCTTGTTTATCTGTTACAGAACGTTTAAAAAACATATTTAACGGTAGATACAAAAGGCGGGTTTTTCAGTCCCAAAATTAAGATGTACGAACGAACGAAGCCCGGTGTACAAGCCAGTCCACGCAATCGGCAATTAAGTATTAAAATGCAAACACAGTTTTTTTTTTTAGAATACATTGATATTGAAATTAACGTAGGCATTGTTTTAAAGTGGCATGTCACGCTGTAGTACTATATGCCGTTGTTAGCTGGACGGCTGTGCTGCCGGGCTTTGGAAATTAGTGTCGTAATAACTTTGAAATTATGTCGGTCATATTAAGGGGTGCAGTGAAATTATATTACTATTTAAATGAAGATATTTCAGGTACAAACTTAATGAATTAACTTATGCAGTTTAAATTAAGTAAATATGCAGTTTTGTAATACCTCTTTATTCCATCAAGACCCGAGGACGCAAGAATGGTTCCTGATCAAGTCGCCCTGGCCGGGACTGGCCATCATGATACTCTACTTAGCGACAGTGTTCAAGTGGCTGCCTGAATTCATGAGCAACAGACCTGCTTACGATCTTAGAAGAACTATTGCAGTTTATAATGCTATTCAAATAGTGGGCTGCGCATATATCGCTTACAAAGTAAGTATTACCTCAATTTATTCTCAATATACGATCTCCTAAAAATCATCAGCTTACTTGAACTCTGTCCTTGAAAGTCCCGCATATGGTTTCTAAAAAAAATCCTCTATATAACACCCCCGTGCCACGGTTTTTGATTAGTAGAGACTTTCTACCACAAAACTAAAATTTAAGACGCGTTATGGCTAGCGAGAGATACGAGGGTGGAAACTCGCTGATGAGGTACAAGAGCCACGTCTCGCTTTTAGCACAAGCACACGACACGTATGCCTAAGACAGAGCAAGGGGAGAACAAAGACAAGGAATTCTGACACCACCCACGTGGGGGCTTAAAAGCTAGGAAGAAAGAGAGAAGAGGAGCTGAAGTAGTAATGGACCAGCCATGTCCGACGATGGACAGGACCAAGCCGTTGGAGCAGACGAATCCTTCTAGATGGATCGACGATCTCAAAAGAGCGGTTGGGACAGACTGGATGAGGAAAAGGCGACAAACCGGGTGTTGTGGAGCCACTTAGAAGAAGCCTATGTCCAGACAATGGAGCTAATTGATTAATTAAAGAGAGAAAGTTAACTACAAATAGACAACTTACATAGCGAGTCATCACCTGCCCTGCCTTTTCCCAACTATGTTGGGGTCGGCTTCCAGTCTAACCGGATGCAGCTGAACACCAGTATTTTACATGGAGCGACTGCCTATCTGACCTGCACAACCCAGTTACTGGGTAATACGATACCCCTAGGTAAGACTGGTTGTCAGATTTTCGGGCTTCTGACACCCGTAACGACTGTCAAAGATCTACGAATGACAGCCGGGACCAACGGCTTAACGTGCTTTCCGAGGCACGGAGGGGTCTCGGTATGTAAAGATGGTCACCCATCCACAGACCAACCGCGGCAAGCGTAGCTTAACCTGATCGATCGACCTGTGCGGCTGTTATTATTTAGCCACGGGCCCCTCCAACTTACATAGCGAGTAAACTATAATAAATACTTTTTTACAGAGCCTAACCCTAGGGTGGTTAAGTCATTACTCGCTAATATGCCAAGGAGCAGACGACGCACCTCATAGCGTTGAATATGCGTGGAGTGTGTGCTACGGATACTTTATCATGAAACTTGTTGATCTTCTGGATACGGTACGTACGGAACAGCGATTATATTTAATTCCCTTCTTGTTTGCTATGTGGCCCAATTTAAAAGCTGGTAATACGACCTGCTGTGCGATTCTGTAACCATCTCACCGTGAAAACTTGGGTGAAGTGAGCGTGGAGTGAGTCGTCAATAGTGTCAATCCCTAGCATCAGTATGACTCACAGCTCACTCTAAGCTCACTTCACCGTAGTTATCGCGGTGAGATTTTTCCAGAATCGACCGGCTGATCCCACCATCGCCCTTTAAACACCGGACTACCAGACGTACAGACGCCAGCACAGCAAGCTACCCGAAACTGTCAGATTTTACCAATCAACTTTGAACCTTATACTTTAGCGATAAAGTTGAAAATCTATTAAAGAAATCTGACAGATTGTAGTCGCTTGATGTGCTGGCGTCTGTACTTCAGCGTTCAAAGCAAGAGTGAACAGGCATCTTCTGGGCACGCTCGTTCCAGCATAGACCTCATCCGTCGCTTTCCATCAGGCGTGATCGAGGGTAAATGCAGGACCATTCAGCAAAAAAAAATTAATCTGATGTGTTTATTATTTGCATAGAACAGCCGGTCGATTCTGTAAAAATCTCACTGTGAAATCATAAGTGAAGTGAGCACTTAATAGTATTAATGCCTATCGAATGACAGCTCACTCCACGCTCACTTCACCCAAGCTTTCACGGTGAGATGGTTACAGAATCGCACGGCAGATTGTACCTAATACTTAAATATGCGATATAATGTTACAGGTATTCTTCGTGCTAAGAAAAAAACAGAACCAAGTGACATTCCTGCATGTGTACCACCACTTCGGGATGGTTGCCGTTGCTTGGGGCATCGTTAAATGGGTACCAGGTGAGTTTTATCTAGGATACTTTTAATTTCACCTGGATTTGATAGGCTTTCTTTCTAAAACAGAGTAGTCATGCCATGTGTTTACGAGAAAAGACCAATGGTGGACGTTAGGGTGGTGGAGGTCTTAAAGTAAAAAAAAACCAGACAAGTGCGTGTCGGATCTCGCATAGTAAAGGGTTCCGTATTCGGGATGAATATTAAGAGATGCATAATATTGATTTTATCGACCGCAAAAATAAGTTTGTATTTCTAAAAGAAACTATGTAAACGAAGTTATTTCTTCGGTTGTAACCGAAAATATTGTTTCAATAGTTTTTGAGATAGGGGTCTCAAAAACGATTGACTTAATAGCAAAGTTCATAAGTTCAAAACATCATAAGTTTTTTAATTATGGGATTCAACAACAGTGATGTTATATGGATCAGCACCCTAATTGCTTAACACTATCAATCACAATCTGAATCATTTTGAAGGATATTGCCAATCCATTGCTTCATATGTTCGAAAAATTTGTCAGCTCAACAACGTACATAAATACTCGTAACGCAATGAATATGGTTGAACTGTCAAAATGAAATGTCATTAGTGTGTTACGCAATTACCCTACAGGAACCTTTGAAAGATTAATGAAGAACTTTATTCACCACAGGTGGTCACGGGACGATGCTGGTGACTTTGAACTCGATCGTCCACATCATCATGTACGGCTACTACCTGCTGACCACGTGGGATGACTCCTACAAACAGTCTATCTGGTGGAAGAAACATGTCACCCAAGTACAGATCGTAAGTGTAAAAGGATATTGGACAAAAATGTATGAGACTTGGTCCAATGACCACCATAAATAAGACCTAATTCACTGACTAGTCTATTAAAATAAGGAGTAACTTTTACTTAGACACCCATAAAGAAAAACTTAGCTATAGATAACTGTCACTGAACAGTTATCTATAGGTAAATAGTGATTATTGTTTTTTTAATAATGTTAGCCTAAACGGCTCGATTGATTTTAACAAATAAGGTATCTTTAGATTTGTCTTGACCTCGTGTGGCGGTGTGTAGGTAGACAATTGTCATTAGTGGTGGCAATAGAATCATTTTTGCCCATTTTGTCTATTATGTTATTTTATACAATATTTATTAAAATTTGACTAGCCACTTCAATAATAGACAATTGGTGGGTAACTTGTCTGTAAGTAAATTGTTAAGTTATCAGTGATTCGTGAATAATTACACCCGCATATAGGTACCTACTTGCGGATTTGCATTAATTACGAATTAAGATTCGTAAACAAAACCCGTTTCGCAGTATTTTGACGAAAAGTAGGTACCTAAGTATAAAAATAAAAAAGGTCATAAGATCCTTTCCGTGCACTGTCCTCACGATGCATGCGTCACAAAACTGTTCAACCTATTTATGTCATTTTAATGTTGAGGAGGTACCTAAATCATTGCAGTTTTATTTTTATAAAGTTTTCAATCATGTTTATGCTTTAAAAGCTGCGAAAGTCAGCTCTGCCGGCCTGATTAATAAATAATTTTCCAGCTCCAGTTCACACTGCTGCTGATGCACTTCATAGCGCTGGCGACATCGTCGTCTGAGTGCAAGTTCCCGCGCGAGCCTGCCTACCTGCTGATCCCGCAGAACCTGTTCATGGTTATACTGTTCTCAGACTTCTACTACCGCTCCTATATCAAGACCAAGAATTCGTAACGTTTTATTAAAAACATTAAAAGTTCGTTTGCTCTTGTTTTATTTTATCCAGAAGCTAAACGATGAGGTTTTGCACTTAGTCTGATCGCCAACCCGCGGTGTAATTGGGTAGTTGCATGATATTGAATACTATATATTCTAGTAGATAATATATCCACACATGTAATACAATAATAGAATTCGAAATCAAATTTGAAATCGGTCGAAAAATAAAAAACTTATAACTTATAGAAACTTTTTGTCTATCTCTTTCTCGCAAAACGAAGTTTTGCATGTAATTTATATGGCGATACTGAACTATGACGTCACAATTCAGTATTTCCCTCTCTGTCTAATTGAGAGTTTTGAACGCTCATATCTTTTCAATTTTTAAAAATATTAAAAAACTGTTTATACCAAGCTATTAGTGAGGTAAAAAAACTTCAATTTAAATAATAAAAAAAAATTAGTCAACTCGCGGATTGCGTAGTACACTATCAGTAGCAATGGGTTTCATTTTGACAGTACAACAACATTCATTGCGTTATTTACGTTGTTGAGCTGACACGTTTTTCGAACATATGGAGCAATGGATTAGCAATATGCTTCTAAATTATTCAAATTGAGAGTAATAGTGTGTTACACAATTAATGAACTCGGTCCAGAATTCCGCCACCCATATTAAAGGCTAGAAGACGATGACAGGTAGCAACATACAAGATGCAAAACGCCAACACGGCCATTTTTCTCGCTAACAATGCCTATAATAATTATGCGGTTGGAAAGGTGATTGCACCAGCCACCTGCGGCTGCGTTTACATTCTATACAAATGACGTGGACTTAAGTAGCACATATAAAAACATAATATCACGCCTGCATTCCTAGAAGAGCTAGGCAGAGGTGTACTACTTATAGTTCACCCACATTTACGCCAGTAATGTTTACGTTCCATGTAACGGGGCGAGCCTACTGAGAAACCCCAGATGAATAAAAATTGGTGTTATTCGGTTCTTCGATTCCCGAGCAGTAGGGTGACCAAAGAGGCAGCCAGCAGATAGGTAGCACATTTATTTGCTAATTATTCCGTAGCTACTTACGAGGGATTCAGATAAGTTAATACAAACACAATATTCTGTTCTATTATTTATTCATTTCTCTCACAATCTAATCCGACAATTCCATTTCTAATATTACAATCTATACAGTTATTTATGTATTCAATCTAAGTATTGCCTAAGTTGCGATACATGTTTTGGAAATTGGTTCACTCCTAATACTTTTTAGTTCCAGACACCGTGAGGCATGGGGAGGAAACTTGTGTGGCAACTTGTGCTCTCATGCGAAGGAAGCGTAAAAAAACACAATACAGTCAGTCGTTTGCTATAACCAAAAAGTACACGACGTTTCTTAATTTATTTGATGTACAGCGTGTAACGGAAGGGGGGTATCAACCCTGAAGGAGGTGAATGTGCTCATGAAACTCAACAACTTTCCCCAAAGAACATAGGTCGAAATATGAAAAAAAAATTTGGCCCTCCCATAGTAAATCAATCAGCTGGTAGTCAGTTTTGTAAGGCAGGGCCAAATTTTTTTTTCATATTTCGACCTATGTTCTTTGGGGAAAGTTGTTGAGTTTCATGAGCACATTCACCTCCTTCAGGGTTGATACCCCCCTTCCGTTACACGCTGTATTATTGAGCACAGTGAGCAGCTGTGGCACAATGGAAACGACCACGACTTACGAGTTATAGGTCGTGGGGCGGAACCCAGACAGGCGTTTTACTTTGTGTAAATTATTTCATTACCACGGCTCTCAAAACGGTGAAGGAAAACATCGTGAGGGAACCGGCATGTCCTAGAACCAAAAATTCGAAGACGTGACATCTACTAACCCGCACTGGGCTTGCGTGTTGGATGATAATGATGATAACGCGAGGCTAATATCCCAGCAGTGGGAACATAAGCTGATTACGCTAATGTATTTTTTAAGTTCCACCAACTATTTTTTTTTTTTTTTTTGAATTGTTCACCTAGTATACTTACCTAGTTGAAAAGTTAGAAGGACGGCCAGAACGAAATTCTAAGACAAAAAGATTATAAATCCTTGTAATTTCTGTTGTTTTAGCACCCGCTGCACGCTAGTTCTTCACGCACTGATTTAGTTGCTATCGGTCGCTACAACTTCTGTATCAAATAAAGTCGTGTAGGTTTGGGCGAGCCTGCGCGTTATAAAACATGTCCCAGAATTAACGCACAATCTCTTAAGGGGTCATTGTACTCATCATTATAAACAACTTTTAGTATGAGACCAAACCAGACATCGCGAAAAAAAATCAGCTGATCCCTACATTTATGTTCGCATAACTCGTCAAAATGTAGGGAACAGCTCATTTTTTTTTTCGCGATTCCAGTTTTGGTCCCTTAGTAAAAGTTGTTCATAATGATGAGTACAATGACCCCTTAAGAGGTTGTGCGTTAATTCAAGGACACGTTGTATAAGGTACAGGCCTATCTGCCATAGCGTAGCGTTGCTTGATAGTCGTATTGCTGTGCCAATTCTAACTTTCTACGATATTGTAGTCTACTAACTTTGGCCCGCGCCTTCGCTTCGCCCACGTGAATGTCGGAAAATATCCCCATTTTTATCATATAACTCTTGGTTTGCGCGGCGCACATCAGTACAGGTTCCATTCTGCATGAATTTTTCCGACATCTTCAATAAATCATCGTCATATTTCAACCAATTAATACATAACTTTAATTAATTATATACCTAAACCTTCCTCGTCCTCATCACTCTGTCCATAGCTTAGGCGAAAAACGTATGAAAATACGTTCGGAAGTTTTTGAGTTTATCGCGTTCATACAGACAAACTCGGTAGAAAGTTAGTATAGGCATACCACAGAGCATAGGCATAGGTATGCAAAGGTCAAAGGTGTACAGACAACTCCATTGTTACCGTTCGTGAGTCTCCTACATATTAATTACTCTATATACACTATATACTCGGGCATACCTGCCCGTTTTACGTTAAGCCCGCCTTTGTACAGTACTTTTCTTAGTTGTGCAAAAAGTTTTAATAAATAAATACATAAATTCTCTAAGAAATTATTTTAAAAATATAAATATTACCCGAGACATTTTTAGAGTTTTCCTTAACGAGAAAACGAAGAAAAGTTAAACTTTTACTTAAGACTAGAACAAATCTACAAGGACGATTTAAATAAAAAGTCAGTCAGTATTGAATACTACGTGTGCATACACGCCAGCGACACGTGTTGACGGCAGAAGCAACTTTAGCCGCCGATGAGTGTCGACGGTAGCCGTCGAGAACGTGCCGCTCGTGTATTTGAGTACGGAGCTCAAAAACACGATCGACATTTTGCACGGTAGCAGTCGACAACGCTCGTGTGAATGAGCACTTACGTAGAATGGTTACTCAGACGAGCGAATAAATTCTGTTTAACTAGATCCATAACATTGGCTTCACTGAACGCATCGATGACCGCTTTAGTAAGACACAGCCCTGTTGTGGAGCCATCTATCTCGTCGTCACATAAAGGCCGATCTTTATTCGCATACTCGATCAGATTCTGCTTGATCATCTTGATCAATTCCTCGCTACTCACACTGGGCGGTATCTCCAAATTGTTAGCTTTATTTTCTATTAAAGCATTAAAGTCGTAGTTTTCGACGGTGGTGCTGGCCGGCTCGTCCTCACACGTTCGCTGTCGTTTGGCGCGGCGAAGCTTACGTCGGTTGTCAAGATACGCTTTTGCTACTGTGTCTAGTTGTAAAAATAGCACAGACAACGGCGTATCTGCTATGTCGTCCTGAAAGTACAATATTTTTGTAATTCAAAGTATCTCATTAAAATAAATGCGAGAGATTGGATATGTTTTGGTGGACCTACCCAAGAATTTATTTAGATGACTTTTCCTTGAAATGTTTAGGCGAAACCCGCAGGGGATGTGAAGTTGGCACTGTCCAAACAGATTCTATTGTGCACATAGCTTCTGGACATTGTTCCGCACGTAACATAACACAGAGTGACAGGGACATCGACGCGCACACCGTAACCATGAATTCAGCACATGATAGTAGCGTAAATATTTTTCGTAGATTATAAAAAAAAAAACCGCTGTTTCATTAAAAAAGTGCAATATCTACGCGGTCAAAATGTATGGTCTCGGTCATTTTTTTTTTATTCTTGTATTGAATCCATTGTAACAGGTTGCACGTCGATGTCCTGTCACCCTGTATTAGGTACAAGCAGGTAGGTAGGTACGTAGATAAGGAGATAGGGTACTAAGCCGAAACGCAACTAAACTGCAGCGTAATTGCGTAACACACTATCAGTAGCAATGGGTTTCATTTTGACAGTTCAACAACATTCATTGCGTTATTTACGTTGTTGAGCAGACACATTTTTCGAACATATAATATGGAGCAATGGATTAGCAATGTGCTTCGAAATGATTTAATTTGAGATTAATATCTAGTGTGTTACGAAATTAAGGTGCTGAATGCCGGAGCCACGATCGTACCCAATTAGATCCATCATAAACTTGTAACGCTCTAGGTACGTGCCGTAAAATATAATATAATACCTAATTATGTGATAAATAATTTGGTCATGTCCGAATCAGCCTTGTAATCTTAAATGCACGAACGCACAAGATTTCACTCTCGTTACCATTCAATGTCATTTGATGGTGGTATTTTTTTTTTTTTGCATGCAACATCGTAGCATAATCTGCCTATAATGTTCCCACTACTGGGACACAGGCCTCCTCTCGGTGAGAGGGAGTGGGCCGTAATCCACCACGCGGGCCCAGTGCAGGTTGGTAGATGTCACATGTCTTCGATTCTTTGATTCTAAGACATGCCGGTTTCCTCACGATGTTTTCCGTCACCTTTTTGAGAGCAGTGGTGATGAAATAATTTACACAAAGTAAAGCGCCTGTCTAGGTTCGAACCTACGACCTACAAGTTGTAAGTCGCGACTATTTCTACTGGGCCACCACTGCTCCGTAACATCATAATTAATACTGATGTTATCACCATTATCATGTGACATGCAGTTTTTAATTAACTAAAACTTTAGATGGCAGTCAAACCAAAACAGCTAATTAAATTCTTGGCCCAGAAACGATGACGACATACCTATATGACGCGAAAACAAATAAACACGCCTTTACAATTATTATATGAGAATGCAATTGATTGATATGGCCGCATGTTCTACTAATCCCATGAGCGGTAATAGGTGTGGAGTACATAAACCCGCGTCATAACTGAAAGCGACCGTCGCGCGAACACGCGATCGACGTAATCTTTTCTATGAATTATGACGGAGAAAAGCGACTTGATTGATTGCGCGAGTGCGTCCATACTAATATTATAAAGAGGTAAAACTTGTGAAAGTGTATGTAAGAGGTAACCTTCGGAACTACGTAACCGATTCCGAAAGTGAATTCACTGATAGAAAGCTACACTATTGCAGAGTGCCATAGCATATGTTTTATATTAAAATAAGAATCTTCCCGTGACCAAAATCACGGACAGAAGCTAGTCTCATATAAAAGAGCGTGACGATCGCGTAATCGCACGACCATATCTTTCAGTTAGGACACGACCTAACTCACTCAGTCAATGTCAAGGCCTTAGGATATCCTCCAATTAACAAACGAAGCCATTAAACAAATTCCTCTTAGCGACATGATGTCATGGATGCAATGCCTTGCTGACTCACTCGTGATGAGCATGTAGCTAATATTAGATATTACTATATTATTAATACTTCTATACTAATATTATAAAGAGGAAAGATTTGATTGTTTGTTTGTATTGAATAGGCTCCGAAACTACTGGACCGATTAGAAAAATGATTTTACCATTCGAAGCCGACATTATCCCTGATGAACATAGGCTACTTTTTACCGCGCCAAAATGCTTCATTCCTACGGGGAAACGGGTAATAGGACGGCGGGAATTCCGAATTCTACGCAAACGAAGTTGCGGGCGGATGCTAGTGTTTGGATAAAAGTCTTGGTTCATAACACAAGTAGGTATTTGTTTACTATGTTTTGTGAGAATAGTCTGGCGAGCTCCCAAACCTCCCAAGCGCCCGCACTATTACTTCCTTTCGTTCTTTCTGACTTTTTCTGCTTTTACTCTGGTCGTAAGGGTCCAAGCGTGATGTTAGGTAGTCTATAGCCTTCCTCAAAAATTGGGCTATGAAACGCAAAAATATTTTTTCAAATCCGACCGGCAGTTCCAGAGATTAGCGCGTTCAAACAAACAAATCTTCAGGTTTTATATATTTATTTATTTAATACTTCAAGCACATAAATGTATAGAGGTGGTCTTAATGCCATAGGCATTTTCTACCAGTCAACATTTGGGTGATGCAGAGACAAACTGCACCCTAATTGCGTAACACACCATTCTTCTCAATTTGAATCATTTTGAAGCATATCGCTAATCCACTACTCAATATGTTCGAAAAATGTGTCTGCTCAACAACGTAAATAATGCAATGAATGTTGTTGAACTGTCAAAATGAAACCCATTGCTAATGATAGTGTGTTACGCAATTACCCTGCAGTAGTAGGTGCAATCATGATAATTGAGGAATAAATCTCGTTCTTGAGTTGTTTGCCGTTTTCGCACACAAAAAGATAATAATGATGCATAAGAAAATAAATTAACTTACTTCGTTAGGATTGACTACTAGTTTAGCTGTTTCATGTGGCAGGTCCTTACATATTTGAGCTACAAGCATTTTGATGAGGGCCTCAGAAACTCTGGTTGACCCATCTTTTTCCTGTAAACAAGTAATAAACATTGAGAAGAGTTTATTTGTGTATATGTATGTGTTATATGTATTGCTGTAGTATATAAGTTATTTTGTACTCAAATGTTTTTGCTCAATAAATATTATTATTATTTAAACATTTAAAAGTGAGTCACTTTGAGCAGTTTAAAAGGAAGGATTTATTTATAGAATTTTAACATACATAGGAAATGAAAGAGAGTTTGATAATGTGAGTAGTTTTTTTTTGGTTAATCTTTTTATCGACATTAAGACCTATATTTAATTAAACTGAACATACATGGGGCAGCCAGATGTTGAGGGCAATATTTAATGGGTCTACATTCTGCACATAATGCCACCATCCCCGCGGCACCAGCAGGGCATCACCAGCTGACAGTTCCACCGTGTGGCCACCTGTCAATCCTGAAACAACAGTAATATGCCTCTTTATTCATAAACTTTGCTTACAGTTATGTAGAAATTAACAACTGTTTAACCATACATTTTCGATAATAATAATAAATAAATATTTTACAGTACAGAGGTGTTACAAATATTGGAGGTACAAGGACTTGTGGAAGTCAGGAATCCAAACTAGGATACCCTGTGCTATGGACTCCTGGCCCCCTCGCTGAGATTGGAATTATCACAAAAATATTGTAGCATGTAAGACATGTAGGACTATTGTAGAAAATAATAACAAGAAAAGGTACTAATAAAATAAAATCTAAAAGAAAAATAAAAATGTGTGTGTGTGTGTGTGTTTAATAGTGTGTGAAGTGGAAGATGACACACACACACAGAACACCACACCACACACACGAGTGTGTGGTGTGGTGTGGTGTGTGTGTGAGAAAGAGAGTAAGATGGTGTAGTTGTGTGTGCGTATAAAGGTGGCTGTGTATACAAATGTGTGTGTGAAGGGATGGCAGTATGTATTTATGAAAACACTAGACTAGGGTTTGATGTTTAAATGGTAAACAAGACACAATAGCAGTGTTATTGTTATCATGGCTATAGCCATATACATTAATGATCATTTATAAATAAACCCCTTAACCCTTAACTGCATTGTGATGGAAATTTCCATGAACCAAACCAATGCCATATTTTGCCACAGAGCATGGGGATTCCCCAATTGTTAGAGATATTCAATTCCTTTTGTTCCCAGTAGATTCATTCTGATTAAGATGTAAATTTCCACCTGGCAATTTAGAAAAAAAAAAAAAAAGTATTTTTCTGAATATATTTTTTTTAATATTTTTTCCTTACTATAGAGCTAATGTTATGTCCAAATAAATTTAATTTGCTTAAAAAGTAAAAATCCTGCAATTAAGGGTTAATGTTTAGTATATTTTATGTGGTAAATCAATTACCAATGACTATGATGTGGTTTAACAACCATTTCAACTTATTCTTAAAGTCAATTTAAAACATGAAAACATTTTTAAGCATCACTGATTTCCATTCCATGGGTGACTAATCAAGTTGAAACAAGCATGTTGTTACTATTTTTATGAATGGCAGCTGTATAGAAAAAAGGCTATGTGATAGCCTACAGAGGAAGTTGTTAAAATTGGCTTGAAATAATAAAAAAAAAATATCTCACCATTAAAAACATCTAAATTATTGGGACAGTAGAAGTTCAGTTCACTGTACACGCTTGATTCTTCATAAGGCACTCTGGTGGGCTTCAATCCACCAGTTTCTGGGGGAAACAATATCCAGCGTTTTCTGAAAAAAAAGCAATTTTCATTTATTTGCAACCCTTTTTTTTTATATTGCCCAGTGAATTTTTTTATAACTTACTTTCCATATAATTGAGTCACAATGTTAACTCCATACGTGTCTTTGTGAGCCGGCGTGTGCGCACCACTGCTGCCTACCCACAGCGTCGCATCTGAGGCGCCTTTGTCAGAATATCCAAACTGCTCCCATGAAACACCCTAAAAACAACAACTAGCCTTAATTATTATAACAAGCGTTCTTTCACTGTCTAACTGTATGAGCTCGTGCAAATATTTACCTTATACAATTCATCGTCTCCGTTGAACCATTGGTAAAGATATTTATAATCGAAATACATCCACTCGTCGCTTGAAACCGAAGTATCCACGAAATTTTTAAAAGTCATCTTTTTTACAGAGCACCTTCTCTCCCAACAAGGTTCGTCTGACAAAAAATCCTTTTTTAAACACCTAAATGGTATTTCTTTTTCTCCAAATACTGAACACCATTTTTCTACACTCCACTGGCATATTGGCCAGTTTCCCACAAAACCCCGGAAAACCAATGGAACACTAGAATTCGCTATAAGATTGCGAACGATATCTTCGCTCAGTACAGACATTTAAACTGTTTAGTTAAAAATAATAAATAAACAAAAGTATTCCAGCTAGTACGGTGACAAGCGAGAAGTGACACCGGCAAACTAAGACAAATTGACAACTTATTGATAATGACATTGACAGACAAGGAATTCGAAAACTAGTTGTTATTTACAAATTCTGAACCTTCTCAAAATTAATCGACTAACTCACCCTGCATCACTAACTTTATGTCAGGCTGAGTGCTGTCAGCTGTCACTGTCTGAGACCTATCTGTGTCTTTTTGTGCGTGTCCGTGTTTGTTTTGAATTTGTATGTTTCTGCGATGCCTTTTCACCGGGTAATGCATATCATATCAGCAGATATCAAGATTACATCGATACATTCGTATAGTAAGTGATAAACGTTTTAGTGCATATTAGTGTCTAAAAGTGAGAATATTCCACGTAAAATACAATGGAGCCAGAAGTTGTATCATCGTTTTTCTTAAGTCATCTAGGAGATTCTAGTTCTCAGGATATCAGCGAGGATTTTTTGAATTTAATAGACGAATTGAATCTTTCTCTTGAACAGTTTCCAATGCCCAAAAAAGTAGAAGCTGTTTATAATCCAACCATATATGCAAGGCATACATTTGAAATGTACGTGCGAAAATATTGCAATACTGCAAAGCCTATTATGTACTTTGGCATGAATCCTGGACCTTGGGGAATGTCTCAGACTGGAGTAAGGACCACCTCATTTACACAAAAATTTTAAAAGATCTTTATCATGATTACATAGAAGTACCTACTATGAAATCATGTTAAAGACCTTTACTATGAATTTAAAATATAAATTTTTGAGGCTTAACCAAGAGTAGAACTAGTTTTTGAACCTACATTTTACAAATGAAAAAGACTTCACTTAAAACATTTGATGATATCAACAGGTGCCATTTGGTGAAATAAGTTCAGTTCGAGATTGGTTGGGCATCAGTGGGCCAGTGCAGAAACCACCTACTGAGGTTAAAGCTCGTCCTGTGTTGGGCTTTGACTGTAGTAGAACTGAAGTAAGTATAAATGGTAGCTGGTATTTTTATTATATACAACGTGTAACGTTAAATGTGCAAAATTTCAGACACCCCAACTGATTTTTACTTCAATTGACCTATTTCAGAGAGATAATAAGTCATTAAAAAAATTGTAAAGGTTTTATGTGTTGTTTTAGTTTTACTGGCCATTCTGATCGTTTCTTGCGTCTGCGACAACGCTTTATCGAGGGAAGAGTCGTCACCGGGCCGCTGCGCCGCGCTGACATTGGGTTGCTTGACCTATTAATAAATAGACTGGCTGCCAGACTGGAATTGGGCTGCCCCCAGGGTGGGGTTCTGTCTCCCCTTTTTTGGAATCTGGTGGTTAATGACCTCATCACTAAACTCAACGCCAACCGCTATTACACAGTAGGTTATGCCGACGATCTCGCAATCCTGGTTTCGGGGAAGGTGACGGACACGATATGCAACCTCACTCAGCAAGCGCTACGTATCGTAGAGAGATGGTGCAGGGATTTTGACCTAACAGTGAACCCCACTAAAACTGAATTAGTCATGTTTACCCATAAACGAGCTTTAGGCCATTTTCGCCTACCAAAACTGTTCGATACTGAACTCCAGGTGGCCAATGAAGTCAAATACCTCGGGGTCACACTAGACAGTGAGTTGAACTGGAGTAGTCATCTGGACAATAAACTTAACAGGGCTTGCATAACCTTTTGGCAGTGCAGGAAAATGATAGGTAAGAAGTGGGGCCTATCCCCTAAAATTACACTTTGGCTGTACACTGCAGTGATCCGGCCCATGATCACCTACGGGGCTGTGGTCTGGTGGCCCCGCACCAAGCTGGTTACAGCCTCCAGCAAACTACAACGCGTACAGAGACTGGCCTGCATGGCGACTACGAGCTGCATGAGGACTACTCCGACTGCGGCAGTTGAAGCCATCCTGGGACTTCCACCGCTCCACCTGTTCATACAACAGGAAGCGACGTTGGCGGCAGTACGTCTCAACACACTAAACCTCTGGGGTAAGAATTATACACCACACGCTGCACTGCTTGAGGGACTCCACAAGGAGTTCCCCATCACGAAGGCCACCAATGACCCCAAACAATTTATCTTTGATAAAAAATACAAGATCCAACTTCACGAGGATCGCCGCCGCGAGGGGCTGCGCCCTGCAGAGCTGCGAATCTTCACAGACGGATCCAAAACAGGTAGTGGTACAGGTGCTGGAATCTTCTCGGAGGACTTCAACATACACATAGCCACACCATTGGGCGTCCACAACACAGTGTTCCAGGCCGCATGCATGGGCATCTCTCTGGCCGCTTCAGCCATCATGGCCAGGGAAGTGAAGGATCACTCAATTCGCATACTCTCAGACAGCATGGCTGTACTGCAAGCGCTGAATAGTAATACAGTCGACTCTGGGCTAATATACGAGTGCCACCAGCGCCTCAACCAGGTGGGTAACTTCAATAAAATAACCATTCAATGGATAAAAGGACACAGCGGTTCGCTAGGCAACGATGCAGCCGACGAGCTTGCCAGAAGGGGGTCGAGCATGGCACCAGTGGGACCTGAGCCCATCGTGCCACTCCCCTTCAGGTATCTACGCACTCTGGTAAGGAAACGCACCAGAGATCAACATGACAAACTTTGGACGGAACAAGGCGAGTGCAGGCAGGCTAAGGAAGCACTTCCCGCAATGGATGGCTGCCTCACGAAACAGGTTCTCCGTCTAACTAGACAAAAGCTGCGTACGGTGACTGCAGCTTTAACTGGCCACGGGTCATTTAATAAACACCTCTTTGTCATAGGAGTAACAGACAGTCCGCTGTGCAGGGCCTGCATGGAGGATGACGAGACAGCGGCACATGTGCTTCTAAGCTGCCCGGTGGTCGTCACTTACAGGGCAAAATACTTCGGTAACCCAGGTACCCTACGTGAGACGGTCAGTAACATCAAGGCGTTGCTGGCCTTCCTTGAGGAGCTGGGGTGGATCGAATTTTCCCACCCGTACGCAAAATACGCGCATTGACGTGGAGTTGCGGACACCAGCCCGTGTTACCTATTACTTAATAAATAGACACGGCAATGTTTTTAATTGAATATTTTTTTAAAAAAAATTTCATGTTTTGCGCATTTAACGTTACACGTTGTATGTACATCTTTAGCATAACCTAGGTACCTCACTGACTGGCATATATTTTTACTATACATATTAAAAATGACCTCATTTATACTTATATATGAAAGATATAAATATAAAGTTATATGAAAGAAAAAGAAGGTATAGTTTATCATTAAACCATTATAAGCTCAAGTATTTCCAAAGAAGGCACATCCACAATTTTATCCATCAGTCTTATTTGTATTCCATTAATTTTCCAGGTCAGCGGCAAGAGATTTTGGGGTCTGCTTCAAACTTTATGTGGAACTCCAGAAAATTTCTTCAAAACTAGTTTTGTTTATAACTACTTGCCTCAGCAGTGGATGACTGCTTCAGGTTGCAATCTCACTCCTGGTGAATTCAAAGTAAGAGGTCTTTATTTTCTAAACAAATGTTAAATTATTGTCTACCATGTTCATTTAACAAATCCAGGACCAGACGAGCAGAGAGCTTGCCAACAAGTTACTAAGTACATACTCTTCTTCTTCTTCTGTACATACTGAAATCATAATAATCAAAACTTAGTCAACCCTATAAAACAGTTCCATGTTTCCACTTAAAGTCAAGGTATTTTTGTAAGAAGCTGACAGAAACATAACAGTGCTGGTTTGCTGGATTCATTTTCTCCTCTAGCAGTTGTTATTACTTCTTATTTTTTTTACATATGTATGTTTCTATGTATTAGTATTTATTCTTATATTTTATAGTTATTTTCATGTTATCTACTTATCCCTTCCTACCTGCCATGTTTTTTCTCTTCATCACCCTAAGGTTGACTGGTAGAAAATGCCTTAGGCATTAAGTCTACCTTTGTAGAGTATTTTTTACTTTAGTTTTAATAAACAAGTAACACATCCCCATCATTCTAAGCTAATTTATGTTTGTTAATAATTTCCAGAGGGGCGAAGTACAAGAATTATACAACATCTGTGATCCAGTATTTAGCAAAATTCTAGAATTGTATGAAGTTGAAAAGATAGTTGCAATTGGAAAGTTTTGTGAAACTCGAGCAAAAGAAGCATTAAAAAGATACCCTTCCTCAAGATCTATCCAGGTATGAGGTTGAGCAATTGAACATAATTATGAATGTATGATTCATGAGTTTTTGTATTCATGGATAATTTATCACAGTACTCAATTATTGTATTTTCCTATTTCAGATTCTGTACTTGCCACATCCAAGTCCCAGAGCAGTGAATAATAACAAATGGCCAGAGACAGCAACTGAGTTTCTTAAAAATCATAATTTGCTTCAATACTACCAACAAGACTGAAACAAACCTGTACTTGCCAGTTGAGGAACTAATATATGCGATATCCATACTTATTGTGATTATTGAGGTCACACAAGATATTGTTATTATTTGGTTAGACACACTAGCATCTAATTAGCTGATGTGTAGATATCAAATAACTTGGATATATTAATCTGTCCAGTGAAATCTTGAAGCAGTTCAGTGTAATCCATCACACTTCAACCATTTTCTGGGAGCCTATTCCTAATAGTTTTATAAAAATGGTTGAGTTCATGAAGAGAGCTCTTGAGCTAGCATCAGAAGCTTTATCAGCTCAAGAAGTACCAGTAGGCTGTGTTTTTGTCATAAACTCGGATATCATTGCTGAGTCTAGGAATAGTGTTAATGCTACACACAATCCAACAAGACATGCTGAAATTAATTGTATAGATCAAGTCATAGATTATTGTAAAGCCAATAATATTGATTACAGATTGTACTGTAAAACTATTACAGTTTATGTAACAGTTGAACCTTGTATAATGTGTGCAGCGGCACTCAGCAACTTAAATATAAAGGAGGTGGTATATGGTTGTGCCAACGACAGATTTGGCGGCAAAACTGTGTTAGATATAAGTAACTTTTATGAACGTAATTATAATTTGACTGGGAATTTAATGGCAAGTGAGGCAATGGCTTTACTTAAACAATTTTATAAAGGTGCCAATCCCAATGCACCAGAATCAAAGGCAAAAAAAGAAAAAGTATAATGTTTGTAAAGTTTAGTGTTTGTACATACAAAATTATATTGTGGGTATTTAGAATACAGTAGAATACAGAGTGGAAAGTTGAAACGGGCCCTCGAGGGGAAGTAACCGAAATATTGAGATGACCAATTTTTACGCAACGAAAACATTCGTTTTTGTTTTAAATAAGTAACTAAACCTACTTTAAAAATTTTTTGAAAAGTCGCGTCCCTGTACGGGGTTTCGAACCAACTCAAATGCGAAAAAGAACCATTTTATAACACCACTAGCTTTTGCTACGGGAACGTACTACCGAAATTAAGAGTATCCTATGTGTTAATCCAAGTTATAAACTATCTCTGTGTGCCAAATTTCATATAAATCCGTTCCGCAGTTTTTGCATTCATACAAACTTTCACATTTATAATATTAATAGGAGCAAGAATTGGTCATCAATATTTAGAGTAAGTACTTTAAATTAGCTCTCACGTCCAATTTACTTTTTCGTTCTTAATTACTGAGGTACAGACGCCAGCACATCAAGCTACTACAATATGTCAAATTTCTTTATTAGATTTTCAACTTTATTTCTAAAGTGTAAGGCTCAAAGTTGATTGGGAAAATTTGACAGTTTCGGGTAGCTTGGTGTGCTGGCGTCTGTACTTGTCATTATACCATTACTACTACTGTTGTGTACTATTGTGTAATACCAGTATGATTCTTTTACGTCCACGAAGTAAGAACCCATTATGTATGAAAAGTGCAGTGACCCACATGCCCACATGTATGGCACGGACATCTCGTACCAACCCAAAATTACCCACGTGGTTCATGGACAGTGAACATGTCAGCGCAGACAGTAGCAACTGCTCGAGCATGCTCAAGCAAAATCGTAAACTCGGCGGACACTGCGGATGTTCGAAAATCCGCGCGCGCGCGTACCGTTACCGTCTCGTATGTGGACGCACACTTAGACGCGCGCACGTTCGAGCATTGAAGAGCGTGCTAACGACGACGGCAAGCGTGGCTGCGAGGAAAATACGCGCGCACATACCGGACAGAAGTATATCTTGCAAGCTTTTTTCAACTGTATTTCAGTTTCAGTTTTTTATTTTCTAGCCTCTTGTGACTCTATTTGTGAAAAATGCAAGTAGATGACAAGCGTTCCATTATTCTGCTAATTGACTAAAACATAATGTTACCATCTTATAATAAAAGAATTCCAGTACGGTGATATCATGAGCTAAGGCTATATTTTATAGTCTAAGGTCATAAGTTAACTGGGTGTTTTCTCGTGGACCTACTCGATTGTCCACGAAGGTATTGTTATTTAGATTGAAACACGTGAGATACCCCACAGCTAGTCTAATTTCTTGATACAGGAGATACATTTTAGTCGCTCCGTAGCAACTGGACAAATTCTCAGCTGGACAGATTCTCAACTGGACAGATTCTCAGCTGGACAGAGCAGCAAGTGGACAGAGTACAGTCGTGAAATAAATTATGAAAGAAATTGAAAAGTTTATTGAAAATATAACAAAACAAATTCAACTAAAATAAAACATTTGTAACTTCTGGTTAAAAATTCAAACTTAAATTAAAACTTCACAAATTATTCGTTGTTTATTTACATAGGCGATCTAAGCATGTCATGACTGAAATTTTGTTCTTAACGCAATCCGATATTATATTTTTTATCCGATCATTTTTTGAGGTCAACAGCGCCTTCAAAGTATAAAGAGGGGAAGTAAGTTATCTTCATACAAACGCACCGCGCGCGGCTTGTATGTGTGCGCCAAAGTATCCATGCGCGCCGCACGCACACTTAAACAAAATCTCGACCCGTTTCTCACAGCGCCAGCCGGGGCTAACACCGCACGAGGTTCGCGCGTCGCGGGCTCGCGGCTTTTGTTTATGAACAAATAAAAGATTTACATTTTTCACCGCCCTGCCCATGCTTTCCGAAATTATATTTGCAAAAGTTATTTATAAGGATGCGGATATATTACTCATTAAAGTTTAATAACTACGACTATTACGAAACGCCTTGCGTTTCGTAATAGTCGAAACCGAAGAAAGTATTTTTCTGTAGCTAATTTGTAATTTTGTAATAAATGTGTGATTCAATAGATATAATGTTTGTATTAATTAAAAATAAAAATAAATATGGTTCTTTATGTGTACAAATACTACATTGTGAAAAAAAAAAAATAACTGACTAGTATATAATTATACTAAACAGTTTTTTGTATTTTTTTTTACGATGATATATATGATATACGAGCTCTTAGTCTATAAATATTTGCTAGCGGTTTGGGCGACAACCGAATCTGATGAAGAGCGGACAGTCGCACCCCCACCGCCCCGCCGCGCGCCGGTTTATTTTATCCCTTTTTTTTATAAATAATACTGCTCTGAATCTTGAATACATTTCTGTATTTGTTTTACATTTCTGTGTTGGTTTGCACTGAATTAAAATTTTCCTAAAAGTGACAACCCTAAGACAGTAGGCAATTATATCGCGGATTAGGCCGGAGATAGCCTACTTCCCCTCTTTATACTATGGCGCCTTTGCCGAACTACGGTCTTTTCCACATGAGCTTAGCCAGGAGTCTTTTTTGGCATTGGAGCGGTTTGTTGTCCTTCTATATGACAGGACAAGCGAAGTGATGACTGTAAACGAAGCCAGAAAGGACTTGTTTACAAAGAAAACAAGAACGATTGAGAAAATTTAATAAATTAATTTATTAATTTTAAATACTGTACTACATTATTTTGATCTATCTCGCAAATGATTTGATCTATCTCTCTAAGCGCAAAAAAATGTGTTTATTGGAAACCTCTGAAATTACAGTCGCCGGCACGTAAGTTGGCAAGAGTCGTCAGTCGTTCTTCTCCTTTCTTTAACGTCCTTCTAAACAGACATGTTCAAAAATAAGTTATGGCAATAACCATAGAATAACGAGAAACAATAAAGGTGTAATTTTTTTTTTTGCTGCAATAAGTGTAAATGCGAGAACTTACTCCCACTACGCAAAAACCTTGCCAAGTTACGTGCCGGCCACTATATCAGTGTTTCTATACTACATTATGCATGTGTTATACATATAAACCTTCCTCTTGAATCATTCTATCTATTTAAAAAAAAACCGCATCAAAACCCGTTGCGTAGTTTTAAAGATCTAAGGAAACATAGGGACAGACAGCGGGAAGCGACTTTGTTTTATACTAGGTACGTATAGTGAAGAAACAATATCCCAAATAACAAAATTATGAGTTTCTGCTTTAAAACATCTTTAGCGATTTCACAATTTCCGTTTGTTTTTTATGTAATTTAGTGCTAAAGGATTTTGTTTTTAGCATGGAACTCACGCGCGTACTATGCTTTTAATCTCAAGTAAGTTACTTAATTGTAACTTAATTATGCAAGTTAAAGTCAACATGTAGAGTATTAGAATTGCCCGTTTATCATTATGTCACCGACTGTACACGTCCTGTCCAGTCGCTATTCTGTCCAGCTGAGAATCTGTCCAGTTGAGAATCTGTCCAGCTGAGAATCTGTCCAGTTGCTACGGAGGGATTTTAGTTTGTACACTTTAGTAGGACAAACAGAGGTAACACAGGTACCGTCGTGGACCTACTGCTATGACAAAAAAGTAGGTCCACAATAAAACACCCAGTTAACCTGGATTCGTTTTAAATTCAGTAATATCTTTTAAGTATTTGGCATAGAATTAAACTGTAACATGCTATTTAGTTTTATAAACTCTTGTGTATTGAGGTTTCTTTTATACTTTCATTACCATGAAAATTGTTTTATATTTATTGTTTATTTTTTTATTTATTTTATCTTTATCTGATTAGGTATTTTTTAAAGTGAATAAAAACTATTTTCACTCAAAGATAATTTTCTTTTTATAAATAATATTGAAATGGTGTTTTTTTTTGCTACTCCAGAAAAACAATATTAATTTATTCTGAAATACTGACCTTTGTAAACATTTGTGTATTATTTTAGGTAAATAACATCACATTCTATTTCTGACGTATTACTGTATTTTAATGGCGCATAAATAACATAAAACTATCTCTAAAAATTACTTCACACATTCAATTTGGTTTAAAACACAGAAAAAAACATTCATAACAAGTCCAACAGCAACCATAGAATATAAGAATATATAATTATACAAAATAAATGATTACTTGCTACAACATTTTTACTTATATCTAGATTATTATTATGTCCCACTGTATAAACATAAAAGTGAGATCTATTTGGAATTAAAAACAATTTATTATATTAATCACTACTGATAAAATATCCACAAGGATATCACAGAATAATTTCACTAATCTAAAATGAGATCTCACATTTATATTGCCACCCCCTTACTAATAAATGTATAGCATCTGTATAGTTTTTATTTTATTAATTAGGGACATTAAACAGTTATTTTATTTATTTTTTCAGTTACACAATGCTTTGTCTTCTTCTTTCGAAAGTCAAATGACTGACGACGGAAAGAGAGAAATTGGTGTATAACTATTAATCTGATATAATATGTTTATTAGTAAGGGAGCCAGTGTTTACAGGAAAGAATGTTTGAGGGCATTTGTACAGTAGGGTGCTAGCTAAGTGTAATAAGCAAGTCACTAAATGCATGTCTTATAAAATCCACACATTCTCACCAGAAAATATAATATTATCCACTGTAAATAAGGAATAAGCAGAATAGAATAAAGTTCAATAAAGATAAATACTGTTGCAAGAATTTTACAGAACTTAACAAGTAACCTATGACCTACTTAAATATATATTAAAACTGTTTTAATCATTTGAATCATGACAGCCATTAACCATTGGGTATGTGGTTCCCTGACCATCAGTCTCTTCATTTTGGCCATTTACATGATTTTCATTAGTCAAATCTTCAACCAAGTAATCTTCAGCTACTGGCTCAGCTACGGGACTTGCACTCTTGCTGGAGCTGCTGTCACTATCTGATGAGGATGAACTATCACTTTCAGAGTCTGCACTTGATGAGTCATGAGAATGCTGACGTAAATGTTCATTTTCGAGTCTCAACTTTTCATTGTCCAACTGCAGAGAGTGTATCTGTTCTTCTTGTTCCTTAATGCGCTGCATAAACTCACTGAAGGACTGCTCATCCACAGCACTAGAACCAATGGAGGTGCCTGAAGTGTCTCTATCTGTTAACATACTGTCCCTATCAGTAACAGAAGCATCTCTGGCTGTAATATCTTTATCCTCTTCTATACACTTTGCTTTAGATCGTTCCGTCCGTTTAACGAGATTATCATATTTTGCTTCCAGTAAAAGATACTCCTGGATGAGGTCATCTTTTGACATATTTGACAAACGTTCACTTTGAGCATCTTCATAAACACTTGAAAACTCTTTTGTCAAGTACTCCTCTTCGTCTTCAGGCAGCGAAAAAAAGTAATTTTCTTCTGAATCTACGCTAAAACTTGAATCACGAGTTCTTGCTGATGGTGTTCGCAGAATATGAAATGAATTTTCTGGTTCTGGTTTATGTATTTCCATCAAAAATTGGTTGTTATTAAATGGGGCATGCGTTTTTGCCAACACAATCTTCCGAAATCTGTTATTTCTTTTAGACTGATCATTCTTCCATGGAATTTTTGAAAATGGTTTCATTATCTTGCGTTTAGATTTCCCGCGCCTCCTTTTTTTTCTGACAAGTCCTTCAAATTGTTGTTTTGGCAAATCTACAGCAGATGGCGCTTCGACTTCAGCAGGTCGCGTCGGATCGCCATCTTTTAAAGCGATAATATTATTTCCGTCCATTTGAGATGAAAAATTCACTTACTTTGAAAGAACTTAAAATGTCATGGAAAATAATTAACAATCGCACTGTTATAACAATTTTTGCACCACTTAGGCTATTTAGAATCTTCATAAAAGTATATTGTACCTCGGAGCACTACACTGCGGACGCGATCCGCCATCTTTATTTATTTATTTATTGTTACATTATTTTTTCTACTCCTAGCTGACGTAGTCAGGGTTGCCTAGAGTACGATTTTTTGTGCTGTGATTGCGTAACTGAATGGTGAAACTTTAAAGAATCGAAATCAATTTCTAATAGTATCATTTTAGTCAATGTTTTTACAGACAAATTGAATATATTATTTTTTTATTCAAATATCAGTTACTTGTTCATAGATAGTTTATAGTTACTTTAATAACAAACAAGGTGGACCGATAGTTTAAAAGGTTGTCACGGGAATTCGCAAATGTCATAGTTGCGGGCACCGGTGTTGTTGAAGCGGTGCTTACATGAGGGAGGACTGCAGTGGCCTTCTTTCGGCTAAGATTTCACAAAACGCTAGTAATAATCTCTACGGAATCCCTGTATTACGAGAATGTATGTTTCTCTATAACCTCAATAGGGAAGATGCAGATATACTATTTATCAATATTTTGTGACTAAAATGTTAAAAAAACATAAAAGAAGGACCACTGCAACGTTTTTATTTTAGTTTATATTGATTTTTAATAATAATTACGAATTAAAATAACCTGAAACGGAACGTATTTTAATCCGCCAATCAGCGTCTAGTGACGTCACTCCTGTTATGATGACTTATTTAAGGTTATAGTTGTGAACGTAAACAACTTTTATTGCGGAAATTAATCGCATTTTTTTAATAAAAATGGGTTGGGTTCATAAAAGCAGATCCCACGAATCTGCCGAAAGTTAATGTTGGTGATCTTCACAGCATCGAATGACAGTCTAAAGAATGAATTGTCATCCCTCTTCGCAGCTTGGAACCACTTTTTTCTCAACTTCGGGTCAGAAGGTCCAGTTAAAAATATTTTGTTTGGAAACATAGTTGAAGTCGATGGACACATTTTCACAATACACGAATCAACTCGGCTTATTCTCGGGATATTTGTGGCATTTTTATGACAGCCTGTACTCAATATTAATCTCAGTTTGAATCATTTTGAACACATTTTTCGAACATATGAAGCAATAGATTAGGAATATGCTTATATTGCTAATGTATTGCTTCAAATGTTCGAAAAATGTGTTTGGTCAACAAGGTAAAAAACGCAAAATGTTCTTCAACTGTCAAAATGAAACCCATTGCTACTGATAGTGAAACTGATATTAAAACCGCATTTTTTTTCAGTAAATTATAGTATGTATTTAAATGTTTTATTATACTCTTGGTATATTCTACATGAAATGCATTCAAATGAAGGCAAAAATAAAAATATTGCATGTTCTCTATAGTGTGACTGTAGAGCGTGAGGTTCACCAGGGATCAGTTTCCTCAAGGGCAGAAAAACCAAGGATAACCCACGGATTACAGTTTAAGGTGAGGACGTGCCTTGACCTTGAGTGACCCCGGCCGCGCGACCGTGTTTGGCCGTGCGGATCAGGCCTTGCTCACGTCCATACTCACGAGGCTTGGCCATATGAGTAGATAAACGGAACAGAGGCTTCATACAACCCGCGCGAATCGGTTGCACTACTACAAGCACGCGGGGCATGTGTGCGTGACCATTGGCCGCTTGTCTCGTACGTGGCGAGACTGGAAAAAACCGGTTTACGCTGGCACAGCCATATAGGGCCGATCCTCACTATAATGCCGTTCATAGTTCGTTCTCGATCCGATATCGAAGTCGTATCATGTTCACATTATACAATCTGACTCAGTTCTTATAGTGAGGATACTGGATAGGCCCTGATCCTGATTGGAATGGGATTCGAGCGAAACTTGACTGATACGGATAGTGTGAATGCACACATATATTTTTTACCTGGTACTATTTTATCAAACCGAGATTGAACCGAGAACGAATTGTAAACGGCTTTATAGTGAGGATCGGCCCTTAACAATCTCAGGGTCAGTGCAACGCACGTTTTCGGTTTTGTAAGGCCTAAAACATACACAAGCGACGTAAGGCAACAGGCGTGGAACAGGCGTGGCGCAGGCGTGCGCCGCTTCAAAACGATTTCATACAAAATGTATGCAGGCGACGTTTTTGAATTATACTGAAGCGACGCGGCGCAGACACGCCGTTTCGTTGCCTGCGCCGCGTCGCTAGCGGTCGGTTCTCGTGAGTCACGCAAGGAGCACGTCGCTTGTGATACGGTATGCTCAGTATTTAGGTACCAACCCAAAAATGCGTGATGATATTGATTTTAATGTACAGTTCTGCGAGTTAGTGGAACAATATCCAGCCCTTTACGATTATACCAAGCCGGAGTACAGTATAGAATATTAAATGCATATTTTTATTATCATCATTATCTCTCAATAAAATGCCGCATCTGAACGTTTATTGCCTGTTCCACGCCTCTTCTGATATAATTCAAATCGCGTCTGCGTCGTATCTGTCCCACGCCTGCGCTGCGCCTGCCCCGTGCCTTCGCCTTACGTCGCTTGTGTGTGTTTTAGGCCTTAGTTGCATGTTTGAATATTTGAATGTAAAAACGTGGTATTTTATCATTAATAATGATTGTTTATTGTACAGCGTGTATCAATAATGCTAGAAAAAATAAAAATATATCATACTTTACCTATCCCAAGGAGTACAATAGGTAAGTAAATATTTGATTATTACTTTTACGAGTAAGTAACTTTATTTTATTTATTTATTAATACTTTATGCACAAGTAAAAAAGTACTGTACATACAAAGGCGAACTTAATGCCTGAGGCATTTTCTACCAGTTGTTTTACTATTTCATTGTATGATCCTTTTTTTTTAACAAGAAGAGGGTACTACACGGTGTTTTTACCTTTTTATTATTATGACAAGCTTTTACTAAACATCTGTAGGTATGTGAGTGGGTTGGTAATGTTGGTATGTAGTAGGTAAGTGTCTTAAGTTCAAATATTGCAAGTAAGATTTGAACCACTTCCCGATATTTGATTGAGCTGTATACCTGCGTAACTTCGGTGACAATGCAATCTTAAGTTATAACCTGACGCTGCAGCCAAGATTGTCTCCTCACTAGGCAACTCTTCAACGGTTAGTAGCACGGTCACGATATGTTAGTTTAATTTTGATAATTCAACACGATTTTTATGAACTGCTGCTGCAGCCAGCATTGTCTCCTTACGAGGGAACTCTTTAAGGTTAGTAACATGGACTCGAAACTTTGTATTTAAATTTAATTTTGTTTGCTAAACATGATCTTCGCCATAAACTGCTGATGCAGACAGGATAGTCTCCTCACGAGGGAACTCCTCAACGGCTTTATAGATGTTAGCTTCGCTAGATCCGCAACTGGACGAAGTTATTGCCCCTGAGTTAAGAGTAGGAACAAGTGAATATCGGTTTGATTTACCCAGAAAAAATTGTTTAGTATATGTAGCAGGCTATTTGTACAGAAAGTGCCTCGAACAACACAACAAATGTGAAAAAAGAAAACTCTACATTAAGATATCTGAAAAGATCAACCTATAAGTATGGGCAAAGATTCTCTATTCAGTCACTACAACGATTTTAATGATGGTATGTGCATGTACAAATGGGTTTTTTAATTATAGGTATAGACGCCAGCACATCAAGCTACTACAATCTGTCAATTTCTTTTAATCGATTTTCAACGTTATCGCTAAAGCATTAGGTTCAAAGTTGATTGGAAAAGTTTGACAGTTTCGGGTAGCTTGATGTGCTGGCGTCTGTACCTCCTGATGATTTTATCGCATTTGTTGAATAGCTCGAGCAAAAGTTTCGCCAATAGTTCGGTCTTTAAATAAATATTGTAAATGTTGGCAACGAAATACTGAAACGTATTAAAGATTGTTCATCTGCCTAGCCTTTTCCCAACTATGTTGGGGTTGGCTTCCAGTCTAACTGGATGCACCAGAATACCAGTATTTTACATGGAGTGACAGCCTATCTGACCTCCACAACCCAGTTACTGGGTAATACGATACCCCTTGGTAAGACTGGTTGTCAGATTTTCGGGCTACTGACGACCCGTAACGACTGTCAAATATCCACGAATGACAGCCGGGACCAACGGCTTAACGTGCTTTCCGAGGCACGGAGGGGTCTTGGTATGTGATGATGGTCACACATCCACGGATCAACCGCGGCAAGCGTAGCTTAACCTGATCGATCGACCCGTGCGGCTGTTATTACTTAGCCACAATTTAAAGATTGTTAAAAAGATTAAAAAACAAAAATTATTAGAGTACTAGCGACCCGCCCCGGCTTCGCACGGGTGCAATGCTGATCACTATCACTACATAGTATAAAACAAAGTCGCTTCCCGCTGTCTGTCTGTCTCTATGTATGCTTAGAACTTTAAAAATAAGCAACGGATTTTGATGCGGTTTTTTTTTAATAGATAGAGTGATTCAAGAGGAAGGTTTATATGCATATAATACATGCATAATATAGTAGAGAAACACTGATAATTTTAGAGCCATTATTTCTCTTAAAAAGTATAGGATAAAAAATGGTTATTGTGGGTTATCCCTAAGAGATAGACATATGCCATCGCGGACTTTTTTGTAGACCTTTTTAAGGTGTACAATACTGTAGTACATTATTTTGATCTATCTCGTAGGGTAAAGCCAGCGTTTGCAATGTAAGCGCAAAAAAATGTGTTTATTTACGACATCACATTAGAAACCCCTAAAATGATCAGTGTTTCTCTACTATATTATGCATGTATTATACATATAAACCTTCCTCTTGAATTACTCTATCTATTAAAAAAAACCGCATCAAAATCTGTTGCGTAGTTTTAAAGATTTAAGCATACATAGGGACAGACAGCGGGAAGCGACTTTGTTTTATACTATGTAGTGAAGTAATTTGTAAAGTGAATGATAAAACTATTTAACAAATGTCTTGTTTAATTTGTCTTAATCTATTGTGACAACCCTACCAAAATAGGCAACAATTTTGCACGTCCTTAAGAAGCGTTGTCTCTGTTCCGTTTTTCTACTCATGTGGCTTCACGGAGCCGCGCGGCCCTAGTGGGGTCACGCGTTTATGACTGCTTCAAGGTGCATCTCCACTTGGGGCCGCGCAGCATCAAAGCCTCGCGAGGCCCGTCTTCGTGTGGCTATTGCTATTGATTGCAACGCGTCCCCATTATAAGAACTCACGAAGCCGTGAGCCGTCAAGAGACCGTGAGCCGTCGCGGGACGCCTGGCAGATGCAATAAATTTAAACTATTTTGTATAGAAAATATACGTTCGCATGTGTGGAGCCACATTAGACCCAAGCTAGCCCTTGCTCACCCATATCATACCATAGACCAATGCGAAATTCAGTCACATTCCAATGTTCCTATGGTCTTGTGTCAGTGATAGACTGCCTGTAATGTCTCTTATCTAGTTATCTGTCAATGTCACAAAAATAAAAGTTGTTTTGAGTGTGGCTGTGGATCACAAAACAAGAATTTATTTTGATTTATGTCGCTTTAGAACGTTGAGGTTCTAAATAATTTTAATTATAAGAAATAATTCTGAGTAAATAGATTATAAAATATAAATTTTGGCGCACTTGTACTGTCAATGGGAGAACTTCAGGGATTACCAATGGCTGACGATATTGTGTTTGAATTACTACATTCCGAAATAATTAACTATGCTGTAGACCAATCTAAGGAAACCCTCAAAGATAAAAAGGTGCTAACATTTTCTAATCTTATTAGCTTTAAAATGTAGTAATCCCACTTATTCGCACCATAATAAACGCGAATTATCATGATGTTTCAGGAGGTGGATCTGTCTGTCGTAGAATATATTGGATTTGCTACTGGCTATAAGATAATGGAAAGGCTAACTAGAGAATGGCCCAGGTTTAAAGATGAACTGGATACCATGAAGTTCATCTGTACAGACTTTTGGACATGTATATACAAAAAGCAAATAGACAACTTGCGGACAAATCACCAAGGTGTTTATGTCCTACAAGATAACGCATTTAGATTCCTCACAAACTTTTCTAATGGCCATCAGTACCTGGAATCTGCTCCAAGAGTAAGTACTGCTTGATAATAGGAAACAAACCTTAGTAGATTCAAATTAAACAAAAGTTTTTGTGAATAACCCAAAGTCAGTGTAGTAAATACTTCACAATCAGTCAACTCTGTCATTGTAGACTGCCTGAAACTTTTTCACTTAATTTCTTGTTTTGATAATATTCATCATAAGATTATTTTTCTGTTTCAGTATGTTGCATACACTTGTGGGTTGATCCGAGGAGGTTTGGCCAACTTGTGCATAAACAGCGTAGTCACAGCAGAAGTTCAATCCATGCCATCTTGTAAATTTCATATACATGTCCAAAGGACATAATAATGTTGAAAAACTTGTTGAAATATAAACGTATTTAATGAAATGTAATCATTACTTTATGTAAGCCACATAACATAAATTTAATTTGGTATGAAAGTCTCAATATTTCCCAAACATAATATTGGATGTTAACTACCCATATTTTTACATATAGTTGCATACATGGTTAATGCATAATTATTGTATAAGAATAAACATTTTCTTTTTCCATTCTTTTCATCACATTGATAATAATATCACTGTCATGAAAAACAAAAATTCAAAATAAAATTGTTCTTTAGAAGTTTATCCTGTTTTTTTTTTCTACTATAAAATAATTGCTTGTTTTTAATACTATTGAAGCCCAACAGAATTATTTTTACACTCGAGCATTATATCCCTTCACAACTCTGAATCACCATTATGAACATTGTTGTAAAAAAAATATATCGACTTTTTATATCGAAATAAAAAATATCGATATATTGGACAAAAAAATATCGATTTATCGATAGTGCATGGCGTGACGCAAAGCGGCAAGACGCTTTCCTGTGCCGTCATAGTTCCGTCTCCGTCATTAGTTTATTGTCTCGCCATCAATTTCGATATTTCGCATCTATTCTGCCGGGCGTCCCGTGACGGCCTACTTTTTTTTTTTTACTCAGCATCAGCCTATAATGTTCCCACTGCTGGGACACAGGACTCCTCTCGGCGAGAAGGAGTGGGCCGTAATACACCACGCGGGCCCATTGCGGTTTGGTAGAACACAGGTCTTTAAATTTTTGATTCTAGGATATGCCAGTTTCCTCACGACGTTTTCCTTCGCCGTTTTGAGAGCAGTCGTGATGAAATAATTTACACAAAGTAAAGCGCCTGTCAGGATTAAAACCTAAAACTTACAACTTGTAAGTCACGGCCGTTACCACTGGGCCAGCACTGCTCCTTCTTCATTTTTTTTGGGTACTGTAGTCAACCAGGAACCCTTATAGCTTCGCCATTTGCCCGTCTGTCCATCCGTCCGTCCGTCCGCAGCTTAACTGAGATTATAAAATGATCAATAGAATAAGCATATACAATATTATTAAAATCTCGATTATGATTGTCAACGTATGCTCACAGCTCACTCCACGCAAGTTTTCACGGTGGGATTGTTACAGAATCGACCGGCAGGGATCCGTTTGCGAAGCTTCAAAGTGCTAATTTTTGTTAGTCAAGTGTGTGTCCCCGCGTCAGCTAAATGGTTGCGGGTCATATTCAAAATAATTGTATATTTACTATTGTCTTAATGTCCTACCCAATTATTTTCATAACGAGATACAACTGACTAGAATTTTATAAACAAACAGATTAAATTTTTATTTGAGCTTAATAAAAAACAACGAAACATTTGGTACAGCTAAACAATTCATTAAAAAAAATTAAACCAGTCATTGCGTAGGTTCCGTTTTATACAAGTATTCAATGTCCACGTCTTTGACGGTAAACTTAAAAAAATAATTTAATTATAAACCATTACACAAAAGTTTAAAAAAAAACTATATTCAGAGAATATTGTTTAAACTTTCAACACTTCACTAAACAAAATATAAAATACTATTTAGTGTTCTCCAAATTTAATTTATTAATGAGTGATTTTAATCATTTCTGTTATTCTTCTCTGTTATGCTATTTTAACATTATTTCCATGGCAATAAAGAAATTTGATATACTGGGCAACATGAGTTCACTAGCTGTCACTACACAACGTAAGAATAAACGCTCGGGGATTTTGTTCAATATAGTTTTTCAGCTCGTTTCGTTGTCGAAGAAGATTAGACTTTTAAAAGTAAATATCCAATGTGAGTCGTTTACAATAGCGGTAAGTAATTACTGTTATAATACTCATACTAGGAAATGGCCGTATTGTGATATTTGTTATAACTATAAAATATTCGTATAACATTTCGAATTGTTGTGGAAATAAATAGATTTGTAGATTAGACACGTGCAATTAATTCATATCCGTTATTTTATCTGTCACTTTTTTCTGTTACGTAACAGATATGGATGATTAGGCGTTATTCACATTGTCTCATGTTGTATGAATTAATGAAAATAAAATATTAATATTTACTGCACCGCAGGTTAGCCAAAACATTTTTTTTTTTACTGTCCTAAATTTATTTGAAGTATGTAAAGTTTGCGTATAATGTCGCATGTATTGCATTGCTGTGCCATGTATTGTCTGTGTGTGTATGTTTTACTGCGTATGCTCAGTCCTCACCGCTTGAGCCGTTTGTACTAACCGCGCAGCCTCGCCGAGGCGTACCCAGCCTCTCGTTGGCCGTCTCAGTATCAGTTAAGGGGGATGCGCCAAGGTAGCCCGCGAAATTCAAAATTTCTCAGGTTTTTTCAATTTACAGGTCAGTGTAAAGTTGTATGTTGTGAGTATTTTTTAAATTAATATCTGAGAAACTCTTTTTCATTAAAAAACTAAATTGTTAATACTGTAAGTGCTTAGTCAGCTAGCAAAAAAGTAACATCCACATAGAACTCTAATTATTAAAATCATGCAGTTTAAACTGCTTTACGAATTGTTTACTGATTTATGGCAATTATACCAATTAAAATACGATCATCAAAATGTTGTTTCATTATGTACCCATCTAGCGACCCACACCGGCTTCGCACTCGTAGCCTGTTATACTTAATCTTAGTAGGTGAACTGTAATAGGTATGCATAAGTAGTGATAGTGATGATGGTATTCTACTATTCCAGATGTTTTAATTAGCTCAACGTTAATTATTTAATTTATAAACGTGTGCTATTTAAACTTGCCCTAATAATTCCTTTCTGTTATTTTTCTGTTACAATCAAACAATATTCATATCTGTTTCCTATCCGTAACTTACAATTATTTTGAATATGACCCTTGCATTTAGAAATGTGAAAACATTCACGACAGTAGTATATTGTGTAACGAAATTACAATGTTAAATTTGTTCTTGGAATAAATTCGTTCCAACTACGGAACCCTTCATTGTGCGTGGTCCAACATGCACTTGGCTGTTTTTTTTTTCTATTAGGTTAATTTAAACGAGCGATCGCTCTGGGCAAGGATACAACAAAGTGGATTGATAAGTAAGTGCCTGCACTTCATATTTCAATAGTATTACATTAATATTCAAACTACAAAGTGAAATGGGTCTGGAATAATTTAATATAAAAGGATTGAGAAGTTTCAATGATAACCATTGATGATAACTGTCTTTGTCACGTGTACACCACGCCAATATGAAAGTGTTGCCATGGCTGGAAAAAAAATAAGCTGCTTTTACCTAATCTGTGGTCAGAACTTTGACGAAACGCACGCAAACTTTTTGATTGGCGTTGGCGCTCTTTTGCTTCCTTTCCTTTCATTCGCTCTTTCAATTTACAGAAAATGGCTTCCGAAGAGTTGGTGACTGAGCAATTTCAATTTTTCGGTTTAGAAGTGCCTAATGAAGTCATAAGTAAATGTGAGTACTCCAATAAATTGCGATAAGCAATAAACTTGTGCATATATCTGTTTATCAACTTTATCAAAAGTTTTGAGAATAACTTTGTACCGCTTCAAAATGAATGTTCAAGGTTGTTCCATAATTCACTTCTTTTTCTAAGGCGTAACTTTATGCGAAGAATACGACATCGACGCTGAATCTTTCATTGAACAATGGATGGCCTTCAGTTTAAACCATTTAAACGGTGCATCGCCAAATTTGGACAACTTGGATACATTTGTGAGAAAGGAATTTTCCAAGCGGGCGGCGCATCGTCCCAACGCAACCGCTAAAGAAAACGGGCAAGTGGGTACCGGCACCAGTTTGACGGTTTACGGGGCACCCGCTTCAATTCAGTATCCTTTTTAATGCGCATGCTCCACGTGTTCATTATTTACCAAAGTATTTGTAACTTTTAGTTTGTTT
Organism: Eremobia ochroleuca; assembly: GCA_949629135.1. NCBI lineage: Eukaryota > Metazoa > Arthropoda > Insecta > Lepidoptera > Noctuidae > Eremobia > Eremobia ochroleuca. Next base: position 10,976,630 of record OX451403.1, on the reverse strand, counting down.
CTTACCGTTTAGTAGCCGCCCGTCCAATTAACGGTTTATGGTCGGTTGTTTGTTTTTTTTAGTGTAAGGTTGTTTAATGAGTTGTATTTCATCAACAATCCTTAGCGTTGATACAGATCAGACAACGAAGTTCTATCAAATTATATGTCCACAACACCAAAGGTATGATTAGTCACTTAACACTGCTGTTTGTATTATCAATTAAATGTTTTCATTAGATTATAACCTAAGCACATTGTTAATTACGTTTAAACCAAAACATTTACGTATGTAACTACTATATTTTCTACTAAACCCTTTAATGAAACTTTGTTGTCATTGCAAATGTTTGTAGCCGCATAGTTGGTTTTTAAATGTTTTCTACAGGTACATATGAACATTGATAACATCATTGAAGAAAGAAGGCTGGAGCTACCTACTTGCGCCTAATGTGTGTATGTCTAGTACCGCAGTGCATAATTTCTGTGACTAGATCTACACTCATTGAGTGCTTGTAGGACTTCTATCAGCGGCAAAAATGGACAGAGCTTCATTTACATCTACAGACGTTTACAGACTTTCAACAAAATGTTTACAATATTGTATGTAATTTGTATTGTTTTATTAACTCCCCTTGTCAAGCTAGTTTTACTTATTTTTTTTTTAACATGTACATGAAGATTAAACCTTGGGACACGAATATTAGGGGGCATACCATTTAACTTGATGATATTTGTGGGCGAGTTTGCTTCTGGTTCATGTTCACTACAAATCATGACTAGATCCATACTCGTCTGCAGCCATCAACTTAATCTGCATCTTCATAACTATTGTACTTGTGTAACGTGTCCTTATGGTCCATGTTAACTTTTCATGTCAATAAAGTTAGACTAGTTAACACTGCGGGACACTTAATGCCCCTCAACGTAATAACAACAAAACTTCTATTATGTGTTGTTCAGTGTCCTTCAATGTGTTAATAATTATTTACTTGAGTTTCATAAAGATTGGAATGTAATTAAATTAAATATGCAATTTTTAATGATTTTCAGAGAGTTAAAATTGAAATTGAGTCTGCACCAAATCAGCCAAACGATTTGTGTCCAGCCACTTATTCACCAACTATGTAAGTTTGGCAAAATTGTTTTTTTTTTATGGAAGCAATAACATGTGGACTTTAAGTAAAGTCTTCTGGAGTACATTAAGCCCGTGCCACCTCCGGGGCAACCAATCCCTTTTTACTATGTCTTGAGCTCATAGACAAACACTACAGTACACTGGGTACTGTGATGACAGTGTGCGCACACTTGTTCACTTTAATATCTCCTGCACCGAAGGCTAGTCTCCATTGAGACTGGTCGCTGTGGCTGAAATACGGTCTGGAGGACTTAATACTAACAAATGTAGACTACAGTAACATTCAACCAAATTGATATTCATCTCCTTTTTAAAGTTGGTTCAAAAGGAAGTGTCCTCCCCACTTCCCTTACTTTTACCTCTTTTTCTTGTAAGCATCCATCTCTCACAAAATTGAATTGGATAGGTAGGCTATTCATGAGACTGTCCCTCGTAAGCAAACATAACATAACATCATGCCAGTAATTTCCGGAAGGTTGGGCAGAAGTATCCCTCCTGATATATTATAATGGCTCCCAGATGGGAGGTCTTCGGTTATACAGACATTGGCATATAAAGAGTTGCAAACACTACAGGTTTGACTTGGGTTAGGTCATGAGAATGAGTAGTCTGCTTTTAGCACTATCCCAAATCCACAGTCAAGCATTATTCAATAGGCATTTGCTGCTCATTTTTATGCAATGAAGTTGAGGTACACCGATTTTTTGCCAGGTTAGCTTTCCTATTCTAGTTTTTACAAATGAAAGGCTCGTATATTTTATTTCAGTGGATCTGCTAAGTATGCATCAAGAACAAATACAGGTGCTGTAGTACACTCCTATGGTGATGAGAAATTATTACAGAATATTGCTGATCCCTGTGGCCCTAATGACATTTTAAATCTGCAAATCACACAAGTACCTAATGATGATGGTGATACATACACCAAAGCCATGTAAGTATTGTAAGAGTATACCACCGAAGCAAAAATTTGCAACATGTGAAGTTCCGTTCGCAAAATACGCGCATTGGTGTGGAGTTGTGGACACCAGCCCGTATTACCTAACATATAAACTCAAATGCCTACTAGGGAATTCTTGAATTTGACTGCCTGAATAACAGTGTTTTATTGATGACTGTCGCTGTGAAAATTGTAAGTATTAGGCAATGTCAAATTGGCTAATACCCATTTAAATATAATATTTCTCGTTTCCATTCCAGGTTTGGCTTTGAACTTCTTCACGAAAAAGCTAGTATGTTTGATAACAATATTCGCTACTTATCTCAATGTATCGTGAAGAAATGTGGAATCTCAGATGTAACATCAGTTAGGTGCAAAACACAGGTATCTCAGGAAGAATCCTCCAATAAGACTGGCTTTCCACTGGAGCTGTATGAGCAGTGAGTTAGGAAAAACAATCCATCTATAGAACTTCCTCATTTTAAAATTAACCCTTCTTATGCTGGAACGTTGGATCCACGCGAGACACAATGGCTTTTTAATTGTTTCTGTAATTATGGCATTCAACCAGTTAATGGAGTGATTCTATTGGTGGATTCTTTCCTCTCACTCTGGAAAGCCAGCCTAATAGCCTAAACTTAATATAAAAATACAGCTGTTTAGAGTTTATAACAATCAAATTACAGGCTGAAGTATCGGTAGTGGGCCGCATAGAGTGTGACGCGGACGCCAGGCTCAACCCAAAGAGTGTCATCCTCCAAGGAACATGGGATCAATCACTTAGTCAAACAGTGCCAGTGGATTTGGACAAGTCTGTATTATATTCAATTCATAAAGGTGTTTATTTTGATAACAAGCAAGAGAGGTCCTTTAATGTTTACGAGAGTAGGCACAAGGACTTCGTAAATGTTATCATTATTTATTTATTTTAGTACATGGAGGACTTACAGCTAATAAAAACAATCACAAAAGGAAACCATAGTCACCCGAAAGCCAATTACAAATCCTCACGTATAGACTTATAATAATAATTTATGCTGTGAGCACAAAAACAAAAAACATTCTATAAAAATGATTGCTGATCATAATCAATATGCGACAGCCTTTGCAGTGGATATGGAACACCTTGCCTGTCCAGTGCAGCCATCTCACTGATGAAACAGCTGTCCATGATCAGCCTGAAGTAGCTGATAAGTTGGTTATAACGCCATCTGTTGGTGGACTAGAGCTTGCCTGCTAGGAGTTAGGTGCAAAAATGATGGTTGTATGATATTTGTTTGAGGAAGTTAGTTGTTATATTTCGTGAATTCTCCCTTTTGCATGTACTGAAGATTAGACATTTAATACCTACTTCTCCTAGTTCAAACTTGCTTGGACATAAATAAACACCTCATATTTTTGTCACATAAACTTTTTTGTAAAAGTCATAATTCTTATAGGTTTATTATTTCTGTGACAGTGTGAAGCAGTACTCTTTATTTCCTGGTCAGACTGTAGTGATGCGAGGAGTAAATTCGCGTGGTGACAAGTTTGTAGCTCACGAAGTGTTCTGCGACGCCTCGGCTCCTGCCGCAGATCACAAGGCTGATATGATGAATGTTTTAAATGGTATGTCGTTATGGGAAACAATTTTAACATATCTCTCATAATAGCTGTTTGCTTGAGTCAGTGTTCTATTTTTCGCTATTAGGACTGCATTTACAAAGTTAAAATCGTCGAAAGTTTCAATATTAACATGTTTTAGGTAAAATGTCAATGGTGATTGCGTCAGGTCCATACACAACATCGGACAACATGGCATATGAGCCTTTAAAAGACCTAGTAACATACATTACGACACACAAACCTCATGTAGTTATAATGACGGGACCATTTTTGGACAGCGAACATACCAAAGTCAAAGACAATACCATGGCGGAGACTTTCAAGTCATTTTTCGACAAATTAATTGATAATTTAGGTGAACTAAGTAGTACAAGGTAAGCAGAAACGACCCCCTACGTAAAGTAAATTATTCTCTTCATAATTATTGTAAGAAGATGATAATGTTTGTATTTCCTTGCAGCCCATACACTAAGATATACATAGTTGCTAGTAATAAGGATGCCTTCCACGTGAACATCTACCCTACGCCAGCATACCCTAGCAGGCGGAAACATACGAACATTCACTTTGTGCCCGACCCGTGCACGCTCAACATCAATGGCATAGTTATTGGTGTTACCAGCACAGACATACTCATGCACATCAGCCAAGAAGAGATATCCTTGTAAATGTATACTTTTGTTATTATTCTAGAACTTAGAACTCTCAGCTGAGTCATATTATGTAATGCAGGTAGTAGTGAAAAAGGATGCAATCGTCAGGGAATAAATAAATCCGCATTTTGTTTTTCTATACTAAAATTATACAGGGTGTAACGGAAAGGGGGTATCAACCCTGAAGGAGGTGAATGTGCTCATGAAACTCAACAACTTTCCCCAAAGAACATAAGTCGAAATATGAAAAAAAAATTTGGCCCTCCCTTACAAAACTGACTACCAGCTGATTGATTTACTATGAGAGGGCCAAATTTTTTTTTCATATTTCGACTTATGTTCTTTGGGGAAAGTTGTTGAGTTTCATGAGCACATTCACCTCCTTCAGGGTTGATACCCCCTTTCCGTTACACCCTGTATAAGACTTTATTTTTTTGGTCTTGCTTTAGACATACATCTTTTATGAATATTGTTTATTGTTTTTAGTCAAAGTTTAATCATGTATTTTAAGTGGCCATTAAAAGGCACTTTTGAACATCAAAATGTGCAAGAAAGTAGAATTAATTCTAGTGAAGAAGTATGGGCAAGAAACTCCATTTACTCTTTTCAAATGCTTTACAACATTTTTATACATATTACAGAGGCATGGGCGGTGACAAACTCTCACGACTAGCCGGCCATATCCTGATGCAACAGACATATTACCCGCTGTGGCCGCCGGCACAAGGCCTGGCCGTGGACGCCGCACTGTGGGCTGCCCATGCGCAGATGTCCTGCATACCGCACGTCCTAGTACTGCCCTCTAACTTCAGATACTTTGTCAAGGTTAGTATAGTACTGATGTTTGATCATGTGGTGTCCTGTCTGCCTTTGTCAAATGTTTGTTACCTGAGATTTTCTGGGATTTGAGTCACAATATATATAAATTACTCTCACACATTACTCAATCCATACATCTTTTCTTTGAATTGAAGAGGAGGCCCCCCTTAAATTCCATCAAGTGATGAGTGTCTTCAATATTGTTGAAAAACTCACTTAGACAAAAAAAAAGCAGATAGAATTATGAAAATTTTATTAAAAAACAAAAATAGTAGAAATTAAAAACTGGAATAAAAGATGCAAAAACTAGTAATATTATCGTTGCCTTTCAGGAAGTAAATGGCTGCATCGTGGTGAATCCGGAGCACCTGACCAAAGGTACGGGCGGAGGTACCTTCGCCCGCTTACAGATAGCCAGTGACAACGATGATAAAAGAATCGCTGCTCAAATTGTACGCATTTAACAATAATTATTATTAACTAAAGTATTACAACCATGTGCCTCTTTTATTTCTTAAATATATAATTGCTCATATTATTAAAAAGTTATAAAATTTCGAGATTTGAACCTGATTTGAAAATTCCAAGGTATCTTGATAAAAAAATGCAAATAAAAATGTTTTATGCCGCGTAAATAGGGTCGTTGAGTGAGATCTTGCCGCCTGGTCCACTGCGCAGCGCCATCTGTAGCCCCATGCGCGGTGAGTTCCCACACGATTTGCGTTCCTCAGCGGTCACGGCTTGACGATACCTAGAAAAAACAGTGTTATTGTTACTTGTATAATCAGGCGTAGATTAATGGTAAAAGCTGATTAGGGTATTAGTTACTTTTTTAATTCCGTCAATGGTTCAGTTTTGGAGTTGCGAACTCCTGTCTCTGGATCGATTGTCGTCAACACGCATCTGAAAGTAACACAAAAACAATAAACAAAGCATATTATGCTTACGAGTAGGCACAAATAATTACGGGCAAAGACTTTTGATTAAAAAAAATCCCTTACCTAAAGCACGGTTTAATGATTTCAAAAGTATTTTCGCCGATTTTGAGGAACTTCCATTTGTCTTCGTCGTAAGCCTGAGCTCCTGTTAGCACGAAGTTAGGTCTGAAATTACGATCTGTAACCTGACTGTCCGATGCAAGACGAGTGTTCAAGTCCTCGACCGAAGCCTCGTTGACGAGGTTGAAAGCCGTTTCATCAGGGAGAGCACCCTAAAAAGAAAATAAACTCTTTAATTAATTAATTTCTTATCGATCTAATGAAACAAAAAAAAAACAGCTTGGGTATTTTTCTAGATATTTTGCTTTGGGCACACGTAAAACTAGCTATTAAAATCGGTGTCTTTGGTTTCGTATTTTTGTGTTTTGCACCGATTTACGGCCTTTTTTTTTTTTTGTTTCGGGGTGGAAAATCCTCATGGATGTCCGGCGCCCTGGGGCGGGCGGCGGGGTCTGTCAGACTCTTACTGACTAAAAACCACCCCGGTGTTCCCTCTCTCACCTACGCCGGGGGTCGCGGGAACGAACGATACTTCCGCAACCCCCGGCTGACCGATTTACAGCCTAAACCAACAACAAAGGGGGTAGCGGGTTAAGGGGGGTCTGGCGGCCCCCACCGAATCTGGTAAAATCGTTCCAAAAATCTTGAAGAGGGTCGAAAAACAAGCAGTATAAGCTTTTTACCGACATTACAACCCCAAACGAAAACACAGTAATGGCGAAAAATATGATTTTTTGTGATTTATATTTTTTTTCAACCAGTTTAATTTATTTTTAAATGGTTTAAACTCAATTAAAAATTTGTTTTGGATGTGTGGAAGTCCCCTGAATTTTTTCAGATTTTTTGGTCACGTAAAAACATGTGAATTTTAGGTTTAAATGCGAAAAAATCGTGAAAAACGCGTCATTTTCAAGATACAACCCTCTTATTTTTAGGGTTGTTTTCATTTTCCCGAGGGGTGCTGTATAGTATAGATAGCGGCAATCGTCCTCTTTCGAATGCAGGCAATTGGACTCAATTTGGTCAATACTGGTGAACGGGGCGATTTTTTGAAAAAAAAACTCGAATTTTCATAACACAGGTTTGATAATGTAAAAAATATCATTGAATCACCAAGTACGCGCCGTAATTTACCGAAAGTTGAAATTTCGAGTTTTTTTTTCAAAAAATCGCCCCGCTCACCAGAATTTACCAAATTGAGTCCAATTGCTTGCATTCGAAAGAAGACGATTGCCGCTATCTATACTATACAGCACCCCTCGGGAAAATGAAAACAACCCTAAAAATAAGGTGTGCGTTCACGCAGCGGAATGTTGTTGAATTTAAAGATTTTAATTATGCAGATATTTAGTGTATGACGTCGTATAATTGTGTATGGTAAAAAAAAATTTGTGCACGCAGCCATTGTTGAGAAATTCACCAAAAACTGATTCCGCTGGGCGAACGTTGTCCTGGCGGAACTTTTTTTAATCCATAGACTTTAGAAGAAAAGAGATGTGTCCAAAAATTAGTGTGTATTTGTGTGTAATTGTGTATGTATGAATAAAATTAGTGCATGCATAAACTTCGGAGAAATTCAAGTTTCCGCTGCGCGAACGTTTGGCCATTAGCTAGTTTTCATATAAAGCGCTTACATAGAGAGCTGTAGATTTTTACATACGTTGTTTTGAATTTGTTTATATTTGTTTAAAAAACAGATTTAGAAAAAATCGTAGGGCTTAAAAGATAAAAATATAAACGTAAAATACGCTTATTAGGTCTTAGTTCTTAAAGTATGCACTTTGGGGTCTAGATTTTCACGTTTATACAAACCTTGTAAGTGTCTGCAACATGTTGCCAAGTATCAATGATGTTCCGTTAGTAATTAAAGAGTTATAGGACAATTTACCATGAATAGATCACTGTTTACAAAGCAGTCAAATATCACGACGTTCTAAAGGAATTGCATGGTAAAATGTATGCTAATAATTAGTGTATTCATTCAACTATTCACATGCAAAATTTCATGTCATTAAATTCAGTAATTAAAGAAAAACAATTATAATACTGACGAAGCATCGAAAACCTACATAACCCGACCAAGTTCGGATGGCTACAAAAAAGCGGCCGTGCCATATATCTAAGAAACGTTCTTAACCTTCCAATATAGTATTTATTAATATGGTACAGTTGCGTACACAAGCGTTAGGAAAAAATAAAACAATTGCATTTCTTGAATGAAAAATATTTTTTTAATAATAATGCTACTATCTACGATAAAAATAAATCTTCAATTAACAAGTACTTCTCTATTTAAATATCCGTGTACAAAAATATTTTTAATTACATATCTAGGGTCGGCAGACTAAACCACATAAGTCAAAATGTCATACTTTTCAGGAACAGCAAAAAACTAAATTAAAAAATAATGTTAAACATTTTTTTACATTTTATTAATTTAGTAAGGTCTACAAAATAATACTAACATGCAGTATAAACTTCAGTAAATAAAAAAATAATAAACAGTGTTTTTCGTGACTTATATTATTAAGAACACCTACGTTATACTATAACTAAATATTTAACTATGACATATGTGTATAATAACAGTGTAATTGTATGAAAAAACAAATAAAAAAGGTGTAAATTAATTTATATCTTACAATACAATATCTAAGTATTAACTAAGTATTCAACTTAGGTGATCTAAAAGAAATATATTATTCATCGTCCTCACTATCTACAATATCGGGGTCAGTGTTTCGTAAATCGTTCGCAGTAGGTAAATCTCTGTAAAAGCTATGGAAGACATCAGGTATTAAGGAAAGTAAAGAAATTAAATCGTCTTTTTTTTCCTTGGATATCGGTAATGGCTGTAACGATATTATGGGAATACTATCAGGTGCAGCAGAACCTCTTCTTTTCAAGCTAAATTTAAAAAATGGTGTGTCTTCTTCTAAGTCGCGTCTAATTGGATCGCTTTACGAGTCGCGAGACTAAGCGGACGTGTGTTCTGTTTTTGATTATAATGAAATAAACAATTACAACAAATAAATATATTAATGCTCCGTCAGTATAAAATTAAAGTGTGTCGCGTGTGATTTGTAACCGACTTTTGTACATATACAAGATGAACTAAGTAAATAGATCTTTATAAACTATAAATAGTGTTTCTGGTAGTATGTCTACCCATGGTACAGCGAAGTCCTCCACAGACGCCTACCCGACCATTACCCCCTAGCTACCCAAACCCACCAGCTCCTACGGAGATTCAAAAATGGGTGAAGTTTGCGCTATTGTCGGGGATGGGAAAATGAACTCGGACCAGAAGCTCCGTGTCTCCGCTCTTTGCCGTAAGGTCCAAAGTGGGACATCTCAAATGGCCGTCTTATATCAATCATTGAAGACAAAAACTATCCTAGCCCATACCACAATCCAGCACCTTCAGGCTCAGCAGAATGTTGGGAACTCTCTCCAGCAGTTTAGAGAGCTCGTAGAGACAAAAATCAATCCGCCGGAAAATACTTCTTATGCTGGCATGGTTAAGAAGGGTACCGATATCGTCCGTCCTGCAAATTTGAGATCAGTCGCCATCTATCCCAGCGATAAAACTCAAACAAGTGACGACACCAAGTCTCTTGTTCAAAAGATCATCTCCCCAGAGCAACTGAAGCTTCATGTTCGTGGCTTAAAAAAAGTGAAAAATGGGGGCGTTTTGATCAGCACCGAGAACAAAGTCGATATTGAAAAACTTAAGAACTCGGAAAAATTAGCATCATCTGGCCTAAAAATAGAAGAACCCTCCAAACGCCAACCTCGGATTGTTGCCATTGGTGTCCCCGTCGCTCTTACTGAAAAGGAAGTATTTGAATGTATTTACGAGCAGAACTTATCAGATAAGTTGCCGAATATAGCTCGCGAGTCCTTCCTAGAGTGCATCAAATTGAGCCATAAATCGGGCAAGAGAGACCTTCAAACTTGTAACTACATCTTGGAACTTCCTGCTAGCATCAGAAAGGTTCTCATTAACCAAAGCCGAGTTTACATCAATTGGACTTCATGCCCGGTGAGAGATTTCACCATAGTCACCAGGTGCTTTAATTGCCAGCAGTTTAGACACGCAGCCAAGTTCTGCAGGGAAACCAGTCCCACCTGCAACCACTGTGGAGAGAGCGGACACTCATTTAAGGAATGCAGCAGCAAATCTTCTCACCCTCTATGCGCAACGTGCAAACGCTTCAAGAGGAAATGTGACCATCCAACTGGTGATGTAAGTTGCCCGGCCCGCAAACATGCAGAAATGAACTATATAAACTCAATTGACTATGAAGGCGCCTAAGAGCGTCGTCTAATAGTTTAATTATTTAGCAGATAAACAAGTAGCTTATATTTATTTTCTTTTACTTTTTAAATTGTCATGACAAATCAGCTAATTTGTGATCTAGATAGTTTTTCTACTTTCTCTTCCTTCCGAGTATCCATATTGAGTATTAAAATTGTATTTTGTTTAAATAAGTCAAACCACAAACTTTTGAATAAGCGTATCACTACTGACTGAAATTATGTCGCACGTTTCGAATGACTCGCACTTCAGTGTTTTTAGTCAATAAATTATAATTTTAATGACCTACCCTCAAGCGATTCATTCAATTCGAAACGTCACCCACTTAACATTCCTAATCACATAAGTCACTAGACATCGTCTTATCAAGTACAAAAATCGAATGCGACCGTTTGACATAAGTCGACTTATGTTGTTTATAATATCGTAAGATATGAAGGGAATGATAAGGTTCAAAAGGTACGCATTACAGTTTAAATTGTAATGACCGACTGTGACTTATATGCTTTAGTCCGTCGATGTATTAATTTATTTTAACGTTGTTGGTATAATAATAACAAAAAGCATTTTTTTGACTTATGTGGTTTAGTCTGCCGACCCTAGATATAATACTTAATTATGTAATTATAATAACGTTAACAAACGCTTGCAACGACAGCAATAGACTTAAATGTGTTTTAACTAAAATAGATTTAATAAACGATTATGAATATAAGGGTAAGTATAATATTTCGAGCTTCAATAAAAATATAACATAACTAGACTATTCAGTTGTTTAGATTTCATCAACATTAAAAAAGTGCTTATAAACTAAAACATTGGTATAAAAAAGGTATTTTCAAGAAAATTCTTAAATGAGTAGCAAATACAGTAAATAACCTCAACATTTCTAAGTATACCTAATATTTTCTAGTTTCAATTTTAAAATCACAGATTAACAATCGCAGATCACATAACTAGACTATTCAGTTGTTTAGGTTTGAGAGTCTGCCTAATATAAAAATAAATCAACATTTAAAAAGTACTTATAAAATAAAACATTGGTATAAAAAGGTATTTTCAATTCAATACCAATTTTATTTATTTAATTTCCCTAAGGGGTCTATAGTTAGAATCCTAATCCGTGAAATCTTCAATAGAAATTAGCTGTATGAATTTTATTTGTCTTAAATAATATATCTAGATTATATCTCAAGTCTCAAGCGCATACTTAAATAAAGTACCCACGTAAATAGTACCTACTTTCTACAATCTGTCAAAAAAAAAAAAACATTTAAAAAAGTAGGTGTACAAAAATAAATGACCTATAAATTATATCGAAACAACAATTGTGTTATCACCTATACCAATTCAATACCGGTATTATACTGTAAATTTTGGGATGTTACCTAAATATATTGCACGGCCGCTTTTTTGTAGCCATCCGAACTTGGTCGGGTTATGTAGGTTTTCGATGCTTCGTCAGTATTATAATTGTTTTTCTTTAATTACTGAATTTAATGACATGAAATTTTGCATGTGAATAGTTGAATGAATACACTAATTATTAGCATACATTTTACCATGCAATTCCTTTAGAACGTCGTGATATTTGACTGCTTTGTAAACAGTGATCTATTCATGGTAAATTGTCCTATAACTCTTTAATTACTAACGGAACATCATTGATACTTGGCAACATGTTGCAGACACTTACAAGGTTTGTATAAACGTGAAAATCTAGACCCCAAAGTGCATACTTTAAGAACTAAGACCTAATAAGCGTATTTTACGTTTATATTTTTATCTTTTAAGCCCTACGATTTTTTCTAAATCTGTTTTTTAAACAAATATAAACAAATTCAAAACAACGTATGTAAAAATCTACAGCTCTCTATGTAAGCGCTTTATATGAAAACTAGCTAATGGCCAAACGTTCGCGCAGCGGAAACTTGAATTTCTCCGAAGTTTATGCATGCACTAATTTTATTCATACATACACAATTACACGCAAATACACACTAATTTTTGGACACATCTCTTTTCTTCTAAAGTCTATGGATTAAAAAAAGTTCCGCCAGGACAACGTTCGCCCAGCGGAATCAGTTTTTGGTGAATTTCTCAACAATGGCTGCGTGCACAAATTTTTTTTTACCATACACAATTATACGACGTCATACACTAAATATCTGCATAATTAAAATCTTTAAATTCAACAACATTCCGCTGCGCGAACGCACACAAAAATAAGAGGGTTGAATCTTGAAAATGACGCGTTTTTCACGATTTTTTCGCATTGAAACCTAAAATTCACATGTTTTTACTTGACCAAAAAATCTGAAAAAATTCAGGGGACTTCCACACATCCAAAACACATTTTTAATTGCGTTTAAACCATTTAAAAATAAATTAAACTGGTTGAAAAAAATAAAAATCACAAAAAATCATATTTTTCGCCATTACTGTGTTTTCGTTTGGGGTTGTAATGTCGGTAAAAAGCTTATACTGCTTGTTTTTCGACCCTCTTCAAGATTTTTGGAACGATTTTACCAGATTCGGTGGGGGCCGCCAGACCCCCCTTAACCCGCTACCCCCTTTTTCAATTTGTTGTGTTTTGTTTTACGAGTTGTAGGTCGTAGGTAAGACCAAGATAGGCGCTTTGTGTAAATTATTTCATTACCATTGCTCTTAAAACGGTGAAGGACAATATTTGTGAGGAAACCGGCATATTCTAGAACTAAAAATTCGCAAGCATGTGACATTACCAATCCGCACTGGGCCCGCGTGGTGGATTACGGCCCACTCCCTCAGAGAGGAGGCCAGTATGTGTCCCAGCAGTGGAAACACTATAGGCTACAGATTTTTATTACTGAGTGATTTTCTTGGAAGTCTGTTTTTTTTTTTTGTTTGTAAAAAACTTTTTAGTTGTGCTACCTACCCCATACAAATTCGTATACCATTACTTGACAGGAAGTTCAATCAACATACAATACGTGGAGTTTTGACTCCACTTAGTGTATGTTGATGTTATTGAACGCAACTCGAAAGTTACCAAACCGAAATTAATAAAAAATCACCGTGCGAGCTTCCGGTTAAAAATGCACACAGCAGTTTTACGTTCCTATACCGAATGCATTTCTTGGCACTTTATAAACAAAATTAACATTCTAGGATGATTAACCTTTATTAAGTTCGTATTACACAAGTGATTGGCGTTCAAAAGGTTAAAAAAGTTGGCTTCGTTTCAAGGAAAGCGCTACGACTAACTTTGAATATAAGAATACACAGGATTGTGTATTCTTATAGTTAAAGTTACTCTATCATGTACACAGTACCCGTTGCTGTATGTTCATTCTCACCACATCAGACAAGGGTATGTTGTATACAAAGTGTAACGTTAAATGCGCAAAACCTCAGACACCCCAACTGATTTTTAATTCAATTGACCTATTTCAGAGAGAAAATAAGTCATTCAAAAAATTGTAAAGGTTTTATGTGCTGTTTTAATTTTACTGGCCATACTGATCGTTTCTTGCGTCTACAACGACGCTTTATCGAGGGAGGAGTCGTCACCGGGCCGCTGCGCCGCGCTGACATTGGCTTGCTTGACCTATTAATAAATAGACACGGCAATGTTTTTAATGAAGATTTTTTGAAAAAAATTGCCTATATTAAAAAGTGGTTCAATTAATTCTGCTCGTTATTCTGATCAAATTATTTTCAGATTTTGCGCATTTAACGTTACACGTTGTATACAGTCTTGTCATCAACTCTGCTTTAAGTGGTTTTTGATAGCATAAAGCCCACTTAACTTATCAGAGGTATGTGACCCCGAATGTTAAGGCCCATACAGTAACTAGCAATAGCAAGACATTTTCTTTCTACAGTATAACAAGCTGGTTTTATGAGGTTATTCCGCGTATTCATCAAGTCTGTATTCCACAGACTTGTTTTTCAAAAGGTTTTTCTAAATAAATTAGGAGCAGGCTGCTATAAAAAATATCCTACAAGGGTTCTGTTTTTTTTTTCTTTTGAGGTACGGAACTCATAAAAAGGAAAGGCTGCTACTCTTATGTGACTTACCGTATCGTTCTTCGTGAATTTGTACATTTTATTAGCGCTACCACGCAATTTACGGCAATTTTCCGCTGCGTAATAAACCAAGCGGTAGTTGACGGGCGAGCGGTCAATCAATCTGGAACATATTTTATTAGATTACAATTTATATGCTTCTGCACTGCATCCGATCAAAATCAGAGAAATGTCTGTCCGAAGTAGCCATAAGTAGTATATTATTATATGCTTGGGGTTTGTGCACTAGATCCGAATTCTTGTCTGAATTTAGAACACTCAAACTGTGATCTTGAATTCGGATTTGGATGGGATGCAGTGCAAAACCGCTCGAGCGATTAGTGCATTAATGCAGTTATGCAACCTATAAAACATAGCCTAGCCAACCTACAAAAATGAGGTAGATAATTAAAATGCAATTATATTTTCAGTTCCAATAACTAGTTACCTCCGACTTTCTGGCTACTGACGACCCGTAACGACTGACAGCCGGGACCAACGGCTTAACGTGCTGTCCGAGGCACGGAGGGGTCTTGGCATGTGAAAATGGTCACCCATCCACGGACCAACCTCGGCAAGCGTAGCTTAACCTGATCGATCGACCCGTGCGGCCCCTCTAATAATAATTAAATATTTACAGTATGGAAAAAGTCATGTTGATAAACTTTATCAACTGTGAGCTATACACGACGCTGATAACGCAAAGTAAATAGGCAATGCTTATAGCACAACAGTGTTCCTACACAAAAATAAACTCGTGATAAAGCATAACTGTTTACCTCGAGAACCATTCGCTTGCCTCCCAGCCGCAATCATATACACTTACTGGATCACCCCATACAATTGCCGTTTTAGGTTTTTGTAGAGCTACAATCTAAAATAAAATAATAAAAACATTTATTTATTCCAATGTCTGAAAGTCCTTAAATAGCCGTGATCATCTTATTGATAACTAGTTGCGCCTCGTGATTTCACCCGCATAGGTATGTCGGGATAAAAAGTATCCTATGTCCTAATCCAGGTCATGGTTACCATGACCTATGTGCCAATTTTCATGCAAGTCTGTTCAGACGTATTACATAACAAACAAACTCAAATATACAACGTGTAACGTTAAATGCGCAAAACCTCAGACACCCCAACTGATTTTTAATTCAATTGATCTATTTCACAGAGAAAATAAGTCATTCAAAAAATTGTAAAGGTTTTATGTGCTGTTTTAGTTTTACTGGCCATTCTGATGCTTTCTTGCGTCTGCGACGGCGCTTTACCGAGGGAGGAGTCGTCACCAGGCCGCTGCGCCGCGCTGAAATAGGGTTGCTTGACCTATTAATAAATAGGGCAACGTTTTTAATGAAGATTTTTTGAAAAATGTGACCTATATTAAAAAAGTGGTTCAATTAATTCTGCTCGTTATTCTGATCAAACTATTTTCAGGTTTTGCGCATTTAACGTTACACGTTGTATATATTTTTTTTAATAATAATACTAGCTGTTGCCCGCGACTTTGCGATCCAGGATGAAAATATGTCTGCGCCCATTCTCATGATCTGTGTGCCAAATTTCATTCAAATCCGTTCAGCCGTTTTGAAAGCCGTTTCAGCCGCGTGAAAGCGTAACAAACACTCACTTTCGCGTTTATAATATTAGTAGTTAGGATATTAGATTAGATTCCAATCGTATTTTTAAATACGACATATAATTGTGATACCCACTATAAAACTAAATTTGATAAGAAAAATAATGCCACTAGCTTCTGACCGCGACATCGGTCCGCGTGCAAATCAACTATGACATAAAAACATCCTAAAATAGTGTAGCATTCCATCAATGAAATAATTTTTGCTATCGGTTCAATCCAAACCTTATACCGCTTACAAACAAACGACCAATTCTACCTCTTTATAATATATATATAATATAATAGTTTAGATAACCTAAGTACCTCAGCTAGGTTGACGCTCATTGTTTCCATGTTAGCGTGTTTCAAAGTAAGAATAGAATTTCTTATAGTAGGGAATACTTGTAGAAGTTCAGGGTAACCTCTCGCTGTTATGAAGTTATTCTTATCATCGACAACCATGAAGACTCTGAAAAGCAACAAAATAAGACAGATATTACATCACGTGTGTAATCCCCGAAGGGTTCGCTAGCAAAATAACTTAGAAAATAAATAAATAACAAAATAACCTAACCGAGGACATACAGCAGGGCCATCGACGCGCAACCTGTTACCATGGATTCCGCGCAGAGGGCGTTGAAATTTTTCGTCTGTTTATAAATAATTGCTGTTCTATCATTTTCACCGCGACCGGTTTTTCGTTATTTGCTTTTCTATGAAACAGCAGATTTTTTTTTGATAATCCACGAAAAATATCTACGCAAGTGGGTCTAGAATCATGTGCTGAATTCAGGGCTACAGTCTCTGCCACACTGCATAGTGGTGACCTTATTGGGTTCTTCAGAAAGTTCAGGTGCGCAGTACTCGCAACGTGCGTGCGTGTATGACCAGCACCCTAATTGCGTAACACACTATTACTCTCAATTTGAATCATTTTGGAGCATATTGCTAATCCATTGCTCCATATGTTCGAAAAATGTGTCTGCTTAACAACGTAAATAACGCAATGTATGTTGTTGAACTGTCAAAATTAAACCCATTGCTACTGATAGGGTGTTACGCAATTACCCTGCAGATGAATGAACGTAAAGGAAGCAAAAGGAGTACGTAAGGATCGTAGCAGGTGGCGCTCTGTAGTTTCTGCCTACCCCATGGAAAGAAGGCGTGAGCTTATGCACCTACCTATGCATGTAAGAGGCACATATACAAAACAACAACGTAAAGCATGTATATGGGTATATATGTATCCATACTAACCTGTCTCGGAGCCATCCATCTCTTAAACCCATATAAGTACATTCAACTGTGTTCAGTAAAACAGGTGCGCATGACTTGATCGGATACACATTGATTGTTTTCAGAACCCCGACTCTTTCCCATGTGTCTGGTAGTTTTGTCGGCTTGTCTTGAGACAGACGATACGCTAAGTATGCGCCGCCAAGAACACCGATGGCAGTTGCTGAGGCCGTCACGTAGTATGGAACTGGAACAATTAAACGATAGCGAAGGTCAGCTTCAATGGCCTAGGTCCAGAGCAATTGCGTAACACATTATCAATCTGAATAATTTTGAAGGATATTGCTAATCCATTGCTCCATATGTTCGAAAAATGTGTCTGCTTAACAACGTAAATAACGCAATGTATGTTGTTGAGCTGTCAAAATGAAACCCATTGCTACTGTTAGTGTGTTACGAAATTACCCCGCTGATGGACAGACTGGATGAAAGAGATGGGTGCTGTTGGTGTCTGCGAGGTTGAGCGTATGGGTTTGGTTGAGCTTAGTACAGACGCCAGCACATCAAGCTACTACAATCTGTCAGATTTTTTTAATAGATTTTCAACTTTATCGCTAAAGTATAAGGTTCAAAGTTGATTGGGAAAATCTGACAGTTTCGGGTAGCTTGATGTGCTGGCGTCTGTACCATCCTGAGTCAAAAAGAAACGACGACAGAGCTGATGGCGTTCGTGCTGATAAGAGAGACGAAGAAGTAGTAGTATTTCTTACCCAACCAACAATACCAGTGGGCTTAGGTCACATTACTCGCATTATAGGGAACACTACAACAAGGACAAGACATCAATATCCTTCAGAGGAGCTGCACACATCCTAACATTTGAGGTCAGCGCTGTCTTTTACTTCCACTCATATCTATCAGCTGCTACTTCCATATTCAACCTCTTCTAGTCATATTTCACGCATCCATGATCTTTTATTTGGTCTCCCCTTACCCTTACCAACTCACATATCCATTCTCAATATTACTTCATTAACTTTTAAAATAAAACAAGGCCAATAATAAACAAAAACATACAATATGATTTGGTATAGGAACAAGATGGAGTCTCGCCTCAATTGATATCATCAAACAAATTCACAAGTGTGTCTATAAAAACCGGCCAAGTGCTAGTCAGATTCGCGCACGAAGGGTTCCCTACCATTATTTATAAAAACGGCAATAAATCATGTCTTTTGTATGGGAGCCCCCTTAAATATTTGTTTTATTCTGTTTTTTAGTACTTGTATATTTTTTATACTTATGGCGGCAACAGAAATACATCCTGTGAACATTTCAACTGTCTAACTATCACGGTTCATGAGATACAGCTTAGTAACATACCTTCGGACGCACGGACGGACAGCGGAGCGGGAGTAATAGGGTTCCGTTTTTCCCTTTGGGTATGGAACCCTAAAAACGATTTTAATTAATTACGCAACTGAGAAGTCCGCGAAGTTTAAGTACCAACAATACCTATTATTGCGCTCCTGGTTGCAAAACGGGCATACCGGATGTAGGAAAGAAGGCTGCCAGACTCAGATGGAATTCGGTGCGTCACTTCAGCCGCATGCACGATAACCGCTGGGCAAAAAACTCCAATGTGCCTGAAGATGGCAGGCCCAGAAAGAGATGGCGAGATGACGGACGTATACCGCGATGACTGGTTCGAGATGACGCGTGAAAAGAGTTCCTGCTAGGATTTGGGGGAGGCCTTTGCCCAGTTGTGGGACAGTAAAGGCTAACAAAAAAAGAAATACCGTAAAACGGGGTGAATAGGAAATGCAGGGGTGAATCGGGATGAAATTTTTAAATGAATTTTAACGTTGTTTGTTGCCAATAAGGACACTTAATCGTTAATTATTACACATTACAGACCTTTTGGCAAAAAAAAAACGATATTATTTCAATCTTAAAAGTCCATTTTAAAGTTTCCTCCCGATTCACCCCTGCATTTCCTATTCACCCCGTTTAACCGTACTTATAGGTATTAATGCCAAACTACACAGTTATGTACAGACGCCAGCACATCAAGCTACCCGAAACTGTCAGATTTTCCCAATCAACTTTGAACCTTATGGTTTAGCGCTAAAGATGAAAATCTATTAAAGAAATCTGACAGATTGTAGTAGCTTGATGTGCTGGCGTCTGTACCTACCTACCTGTATAGAAAGTTATTCAAAGTAAATAGATGCCCTTAACCTTTTATATTATAAACCCTGATGTAAAGCCAAAATAAAACCCTGATGTTACATGCTCACGTTATGCACTGTTTATTATGTTTTCAAAGTCATAAATCTTTTATTTTCCTTTTAAACACAAACTTATAACAAGGTTAAAAATCAGCAGATAGCAAGATGTTTTATTAGAAAGTTGCCTCTTAAAAACTGATTGTTGGGCGCTTTATAGAGTGTACCTACTTTTATTTTCTTTTTCTATGCAACATTTTGTTGATTGTACATACTTACATCAATAGTACGTACAATATTATGTAGTTACATACATTTACTTTCTTTTCATGTATGTTTATGAGTGCTTCTACATTGCATAAAATTATATTAGGTACTGTAGGTATAGACCGGTTGATTTGACGTAGAATTCGACCCAGGGACACGATAACCGACTGTTATTTTATGTTGTTGTAATGGTCGATTTTTGGAGTTGTTATTATCTTAATTGAATGAAGGTTAATGTTAAATATATTAATTTTATTGAAAGGAGATTGTTAACTAACGAATGTACTAAATAATTTGTAAAAATTCTA
This sequence comes from Eremobia ochroleuca, assembly GCA_949629135.1. Taxonomy (NCBI): domain Eukaryota; kingdom Metazoa; phylum Arthropoda; class Insecta; order Lepidoptera; family Noctuidae; genus Eremobia; species Eremobia ochroleuca. The sequence goes on along the minus strand of OX451403.1, from coordinate 10,956,468 downwards.
ACTTCTTACCGTGATTGGACATTTTTTAGGAGCAAATGCCAATAATGTTGCGAAAAAACCTAAGATTCCGGTTAACACGCAAAGTTTAGACAGAAGGACAGTGCCGTCGCGTCGACTGTCGAGGCCGCGCGCTGCAATAACACTAGATAAAGATATATCTATGCGTGAAACCGTGAATAATTTGTATCTATGTATTGTATTGTATTGTGTTGGTGGTGTCAAAAGTGTCCTCTGCGCCTCTCGCTGTTACTTACCTATGAAATATGGTAGGTATCTTTTACTGGAACTTTTTTATACCGAATGTGTTATAACATTATATTTTGGCTATTAATTTGAGAAGAATTTTATTAATTAGGTAATTAGGTACCGTCAAACAAGCCAACTTTGCCCGTTTTTTTAAGAAAATCGAATATATTACAAGTTTTTTCTATGGGAATTAAGTATATTTTTTCATCTACTACAACTATATTACCATATGCACGCATTTGCTATATAAAATATTTAAAAAATTAAAATTTAAACCAAGATTTGTTCGATTTTGATGGTGGGCAAAATAATCCGGACTTTTAGCCAACATTGCCCACTTCGATTTTTGACGCAAATCAAGCTCTTATAAATACGTAGAAAGCACCACGACTACAATTTAAGGCAATCTTAACCTAAGTTTTAAAATACTGATTGTAGTTTAAATATTTTCGTGATAAAAACAGTGGGAAATGTTACCTAGCGGTTAGTGCCCTTTTCCATACAAGGCCCGCAACAAACGGTTTAAGATTTGAAGGGTTGTCACATTCCAGTAAAATGATTAAATAAATGTTATTTTCACTTTTTTACTCTAGAGATTTTTTTCTTAAATATTCATGCACCAATAAATTTACATCGAGTTTAGTTAGGGGGGATCCAAAATCACTAGAAGCTTGCAAGACTCTCACAATTTTATTTTCTTCTTCACTTGAAACTTGGGTGAAATTTTAATCACTGTTTTCCTCTTACGGGGTCATTGCACTCATCATTATGTACAACATTTACTATGGAGCCAAACCTGAAATCGTGAAAAATAAATCAGCTGTTCCCTACATTTATGTTCGCATAACTCGTGAAAATGTAGGGAACAGCTGATTTTTTGTGATGAGTACAATGACCCCTTAAGAGGAAAATGGTGATTAAAATTTCACCCTGTATAAATTATACATCAATTGCACTAGGTACAGACGCCAGCACATCAAGCTACCCGAAACTGTCAGATTTTCCCAATCAACTTTGAACCTTATGCTTTAGCGCTAAAGCTGAAAATCTTTAAAGAAATCTGACAGATTGTAGTAGCTTGATGTGCTGGCGTCTGTACTAATATATTTTATAACATAAGAAATTAAGTACTTTATTTTAAAGTCGTAAGTTAAGGAATATGTAATTGAGGTGTTTGATGTTTTGTTTCTTTGGTTTTGCGTTAATTCAACCTGTTACAAAATAACTAAAAGTGACAACCCTGAGTGCTTTTTGATAACGGGCAATGTTGGCATGGTAGGGTCTGAATAGTTTAGGGTAACTTTGCCCATCATTAAAAGTTTTGATTTATAAAGTCCTGAATAATGAAACTATATTTAAAATACTCAACAACTGATATTCTATAACATACAGTAAATACACTTCCCTGTGTTTTCGCCATGAGGTAAAATCCACAAACACTTTCCTTAGGAAATTTGCCCGCAAAAACATACACCGCACTCGACAAGTTCTAACAAGTTACTAAATGAACTTTGGAACGAATGCGTTAGATAGTTTTGCCACAAATATAATCAACTTTCCACCCAAATAATAAATGTTGCCATAAAACTAAATTTGCTTCTTATATTAGCGGATTTGCTTAAAAATTGCTTTTAGGGCAAAGATACCTTGATTGGCAAAGTTGGCTTATTTGACGGTACCAATACAAAAATACAAAATTGCCTAGTTATTGATGTATACAGGGTTATTTGTAAAACATCAACAACCTCTTAAGAGGTCATTGTACTCATCATTATGAACAACTTTTACTATGGGACCAAACCTGAAATCGCGAAAAAAAATCAGCTGTTCCCTACATTTATGTTCGTACGAGTCGTCAAAATGTAGGGACCATCGAGAAACATTCATTATATAAAAAAATATAAGCGAGGCGAGACACGTTAACATGAAAAATCAAACCTGGAGGTAGTCCAGTCTGTTGACCTCCAAAGCTCATGCAATGTTACGTGACAGCTTCAGTGAAACCTAAGTACAGACGCCAGCACATCAAGCTACTACAAACTGTCAGATTTCTTTAATAGATTTTCAACTTTATCGCTAAAACATAAGGTTCAAAGTTGATTGGGAAAATCTGACAGTTTCGGGTAGCTTGATGTGCTGGCGTCTGTACATAAATATTTGTATATTAATGGAAATCTCTTAGTGTTGGCTCTTGTTACCTCGCCATCGTCAATTATTTTAATTTTTTACTTGATTGTCTAGTAACTACATTTAAATGCAAATTACCTAAATTAATATATAGGGTGACTGGTAATTAGTGACCGATACTTAGACACATGATTCTCATCAATACAAACAACTTTTACTATCGGACCAAATCCGAAATTGCGAAAAAAAATCAGCTGTTCCCTACATTTTGACAACTCGTACGAACATAAATGTAGGGAACAGCTGATTTTTTTTTCGCGATTTCGGATTTGGTCCGATAGTAAAAGTTGTTTTTAATGATGAGTAGAATCATGTGTTTAAGTATCGGCCACTAATTACCAGTCACCCTATACAACATGTAACGTTAAATGCGCAAAACCTCAGACACCCCAACTGATTTTTAATTCAATTGACCTATTTCAGAGGGAAAATAAGTCATAAAAAAATTGTATAGGTTTTATGTGCTGTTTTAGTTTTACTGGCCATTCTGATCGTTTCTTGCCTCTGCGACGACGCTTTATCGAGGGAGGAGTCGTCACCGATCCGCTGCGCCGCGCTGACATTGGGTTGCTTGAACTATTAATAAATAGACACGGCAACGTTTTTAATAAAGATTTTTTGAAAAATATGACCTATATTAAAAAGTGGTTAAATTAATTCTGCTCGTTATTCTGATCAAACTATTTTCAGGTTTTGCGCATTTAACGTTACACGTTGTATATTGTTATAAGGACTTAACAATAGATCTCAGTAGGTACCTATTACTTCTATTAGGTATTTCATGGGTAGTCAGCTGTGCTCCGATATCTCCTACCTAGATATTTTATGGCATCTTAGATTTAACCGCGGTGAAAAATAGAAGCGGTATTTTTTTTGTTGTTTTTAATTGCTGCACCTAACTATACCCGTGCGCTTTCAACTTGCTCTACTAGACGCAATGTACTAGTTACACCCAGACGAATGCCTCAGATGTTTGCTGGTGTAGTAGCGCAAGGCCGCATGTAGTAATTCATGCCACAACGCATGTATGTTGATCCTACTGGTCTCTGGATGCATGAATCAAGTCTCTACATCATTCGTCAGGCTGTTTGCTTGCTAAAATCTCCACCTCATTCCATTTGGAGCTCTTGACAGGTATCTACAGTCAGGTCCACCTGGCTTCCTCATTGCCCATCGCATGTTTTGATGATTCCATAAGAATCGTGATCTGCTTATCCCATGTTCGGATTATGTTTCGTGATTGCATATTGAAATTTTACAGTAGTCGATTAGTCGACTAATGTCAAACTTGGCAATAATGATGTTTGGTAGTAAAGTAGCAACTTGCCGGCAACATTAAAACTGAAATGTCATTACTGTCTTGTCAACGTGTCCCGTAGTGGTATTGTGCGAATATAATGGTTCAAATAATTTATTCGTAAAATGTGCAACTTGTACCGAAGATAATAGTGAACAATAATTATAAAAGTAATTAACGTAACATCTACAAATATTAAATATCTACTACAAACATGGTTTTACTGAGTAATGATGAGGTAAGCATCACTCATTAGGTACAACTAAAATTTTTCTCCTGTATTTCTATTATTTTTAAAGCAATTCTTGTTTTCAGTTCCTTTTAGAGCTGACGAAGTTGTTTCAAAAAGCACGTACTGCGGGATCAGTTACTATGACTATGAAAAGATGTAAGTTTAATTAAGAGAAGATTGATTTTGTATTGCTTGTAGTTCTGTACCTAATAACTAATAACATGTTTTTGTTCTTGTGTCAGATGATGGTCGTACTAAACCGGAGCCCCGTGATGGAAAGCCAGTAGTGAAAAATCCAGAATACAAGTGTTTGGTACGGGCACAATCAAAGAGTAAAAAAATATCAACAGTTGTAGAACAGCGAGATGTGGAGACATTCAGTACTGCATATTCCAATTTACTGAAAACAAGCGTAAACGGATTAAAACGTTTGAAAAAGCCGAAGAAAAAAGCGATGGCTACACAGTAATTACGCTTTAAAGCAGACAATGTGTCAAGACTGAAAATTAAGTGCGCAATATAGTGTTATGAACAAAATGTGAACTTTCCTATTTAATACGCCACCGTGATGTCCTAGCTGGTAGGATGAGGTCCATTGAATTGTGCTCTTCTCTCTTTGTGAGATCTGAAGAGTTGGAGTCTTGCCTGCAGTTGCTAGTGATGCAGACGCAGTCATTGACCATCTGTCCAATGCACCTGATTTTTATACCATAAATACTTTATGTTATATTCTCTCAATAAAGTTTTATCAGCAGAGTTTTTGTATTATTTTATCTTCGAGAAGCAATGAGATTAAATTATGTAATTTTAAATGAAATATGCAATTTTCATGAGAATAATATTGAAACTACAAACAATAATCATAGAAAACTTTATTTATATCGAATAATATGAGTTCCAGATTAAAATGATATCACAATATGAGACCAATACATTTATAATTAATACAATCAAAATAATATCAGAATTTTTAAACATGCAGATTACTTATAGTCATATCACTTTATATCAAAATATATTATATTTTCTTTATTATTTATATGAGTTTATTAAACCATAATTTATTCAATTAAATGAACACGCCATCAAAAATAATACTGGTTACGAATTATAAATGTTGGTAGTTATGATTTCAAACCAAAAATTATTATTTTATTTTATTTTATAAAAAATTTCATAGTATCACATTCGAAAATGCCAAGGCCATTATTGCACCAAGTCATGACTGAGTATATGAATTACTAAAATAGGGCTGAAGCGTTTTTTTTTCTGATATTCATATGCCATGTTTTAAATGTACAAAATCTATCAGCTGCAATATTGATATTTTTAAGCCAAATTACATTGTGACCTTAGGCCAATTCATTTAACTCCCATATGCTACATTATACATGGCTTCTTTATAGATATAAGCACCGAAAATACACAATTTTTATATGTATTTACATTTCAATTCCTCTTTCCACATTATAAAAGACTTATAACTGAGGTGAATCAATTCGGGGATTCAGGGATTTACTTCTGAATGGGGACAAAACTGGGAAAGGGATTTCAGTCATAGTTAATATAAGTAGTAACAACACAGTCCAAATTTGGCCCCATTTATCCCTGTACTGATCCATGTTACGATAAATAACAGTTCCTTTTTAAGACAAGCGCACATAACAGCCAAAACAGGCCGCGGTCCTCGGCGCAACGCATTTTCATAAAAAAGGACGGTGCGGCCCGCCTGGGGTGTGCGTTTGTTCATATTAGAAAATGTACGAAAGTGGTGAAGGAGGATTTTTGCAATGTGGTGCGGCTTGCCCCAATCTACGTTGTTAGCCTTTATAGTACGTTTTTCGAAGTGAGTCTTTTGAGGCAGGCGTTCCTGACTTGGTCGTTGCCGAGTCGCTCGGCTTCCTGTAACACTCGCCGAAGGTCGTTCGTTCGGTCGTTGCGCGCGGCGAGAATGTAAGCGCTACTTACGTTGCGACATACCAGGTAGCAGGATATCTGAGAAACAATTATTTATTTTAGAATTCGTTAAAAAAGGACAGGCTGAAAAGACGACCTAGGTGCTACACTTATCAAAAATACTATTGCGCTAAAGATAGAAACATAAAATAATAAAAATCGTTTATTTTGGAACAAAAATTGATACAATCATAAAAATAGTTACAACGACGATAACTGCAAAAGTTAGTAACTGTGGCGCACCTATCAACGCCCGGCTCCTAGTGAGAGGGTAGTTCGTTCCAGAGAAAAACATATTTTAAACTATAATATGTAAGTAGTTAAAAATAAATAGGAAAAAAAAAAGAAAAAAAACACGATGGTAAAATTACGGAATAAGTGTAGTGTAAGTGAGGGTGTGTGTATGTGTGTGTGAGGGTGTGTTAGCGTGTGTGAGTGTGAATGTGTTACACTTCCACAAGTGTTTCGGAGCTCAATACAAGAATGAGCATTGTGCTTTGCTGTAAAATAACTTCTTAAATGTCGTAAAAACCCCACCGGTTCGTAAGAAAAATACACTCGAAACGACAATAAATATAATCGTGAAAACCGCTGAGCGCTTACATGCAAACGGTTTCTAGTAGGTGAGCGTTTCACGGGTTAAGCCACTATCAAAATCTTATTTCTCAGTTAATTTATGAACATTCTGGTGAACTACTTATCAGTGAAGGGACATAGTCCATGTTGTGTTAGGGTGCGTTTCCACAGAAGCGGAGCTGGGCGGAGTGGCGCGGAGACTTGTAGGAATCGTCCAATCACAGACGAGACGAGTGACGCGATGAGGATTTCAACCATTGTGATTAGTCGATTCCTGCACGTCTCTGCTTCGCTTCGCCCAGCTCCGCTTCTGTGGAAACGCACCCTTATACCTTTATAGTAACGCTGTGTATGTCTCCGATAAGGATCTCTGCTTGCTCATCGTACAGCTGCCCACGCGACTCGCAGCGAGCTACGACTGCGCTTACACCGGACTCCAATACTTGATCACTCATTAGACTGGAAAATAAGATGTTTAGCAGTAGAGATCGGATTTTTTTTAAAATCCGTTCGGTGTCAGAACTAAACGGTGTGTGAAACTGTGAAAGATTTTTTTTAATAATCGATCGTAAATATATACGATCGGGAATAATCCTGGTCGTAAACTTTGTGAACGAATAAAACTTTTTCCCGATCGTCAACAATGTTGACGACAGGTGTTATTGATTTGCAATAATCGATTTTAAGTTGCATATAATCCGGTGTCTTATTATTTATTAGCTAAGAACGAACGGGCCCCAGAAAGAATACACTTAAATGACGCTAGCGTTAGGTATTGGAAAACAACTTTGTTTAAAAAAAAATAAAATTAATATAACATTGTAATTTTTAGGGGGCTTGTAGCTAAGTATTAACCGCTGCACGGGTCGATCGATCAGGTTAAGCTACGCTTGCCGCGGTTGGTCCATGGATGGGTGACCTTTTTCACGTACCAAGACCCCTCCGTGCCTCGGAAAGCACATTAAGCTGTTGGTCCCAGCTGTCATTCGTGGATCTTTGACAATCGTTACGGGTCGTCAGAAGCCCGAAAGTCTGACAACCAGTCTTACCAAGTGGTATCGTATTACCTAGATACTGGATTGTAGAGGTCAGATAGGCAGTCGCTACATGTAAAATACTGGTATTCAGCTGCATCTGGTTAGACTGGAAGCCGACCCCAAAATAGTTGGGAAAAGGCTAGGCAGATGATGATTGTAATTTTTTTCAAATCGACAAAAACTCGAAAAATATATTGTAGCTTAAGAAATCTATGATTGACTATTAGAGTGAATGGTATAGCCATTGAATCTTCATAGACTTCTTGGGCCTATGTGGCCATATATGCCTCAAATAAGAAGCTTTTAACAATTTATTAAAAAAAAAAAAAAAACTGCTAGGGAAAGTAAATTACACAAAGACATTTTAAAATGATCATTATTATTATTACCTAGCTGCAGTTTCTTTGGACGTTCGTATACATTTGGCCAACGTCTTGACTTCCATAAATCTGTCGGAATGCACCAGAAACCGCGCTACATGTATGTAAATGTTCATGGAGTCCAGCTTATGTTCAGTTATGATCCTGGAAATGAATCGAAAGTAGTTACAAACATGACGAAGACGCGAGTTTGAAACCGCGTTGCAAAAATCCTCCTCCTACATACCCACTCCCACCCACTCCCACTTTCATACATTTTGTATAAACTATCGCACACTAAAGGCGGTTTTTTAACTGGAATGCTGTGCGCTGCGGCCTTTAGCGGCTGTAATTTGGACTTAGCTTAACACTAGATTGCCCAAGGAAGTCATTTTGACTGCTTTTTAATTTCAATTAGAAAAACAATTACTTATACAGTGTGAGTCTTCATAAAGTGCACATATTAAAAAGGGTGAAAATATAAACAATTTTAGCGACGGAAAAAATGTCAAAAAAATCTAAAAAAAAAATTGAATTTTTTATGGGCTTTTAATTTTTTTTTATTCTCGTCTTGGTACCCCATGCAAACAAACTGTTACTACTTTTAAACTAAATGTGATATTAAAACAAAACAAAATTAATAATGATCTCTAATAATAGGCCGAGCTAATAAAGCCATAATTTTTTGAAAAATAAACCTCATAAATTAATTATTAATGATTTTTTGAAGAAAATTTACGATTTTTCTACCAATTTTTGCAATAAATGTAAAATTTATAAAAAAAAATGTCCCCTTTACCCTACTTTTTTCTTATTTTATGTTATTCTACATCGTATTAGCTATTTTTTGGTAAAAATCCCATGGTTGTAGCTAAAACACAACATTTGCTATCAGAGGCTAAAAAAGAGGCTCACCGGGTGTGTTATTAATTCGAAAGGATAAATTACTTTCTTATGAAGGCTATGTGATTCATAAAACAAAGAAGCGTAGGTTAGGTTAATCAAAATCATTTATTATTTCACATGAAACTTAAAACTAATGCATTAATTGCTCAAAATGTCCGCCACGCTGTTGTAAACACAAAAACGCGCGAAGGGAAATTTGTTGTGTGGCCCTTCTTATCATTTCGCGATCATTGCGAATACCATTCGCGCAGTTTATTATGCGATCTTGCAAATCAGCCTCGGTTTCGATAGGGGTGTTATAAAAAGGTCACAGCCGGTCGGCCGGCGGCGCGTGTTATGTGGTAACCAACTTTTTGTACGGACAATCAGGTAACGTTCGTGATTTTACATGATACAGTTTTGAAATTTTGTACATAGATTCTTTACATAAAAATACTAGACACGTGTTTCGGGTTTCGCATATACTAAAGCTAATGTTGTAGGTGTTATTCCGATATTTCCCAAAAGCAGTCATTTTGACTGCATTTGGGCAATATAGGTATACACTAAGTTTTAGTATTTTTAGTGTTAAAGGTCCAACCAACTACAAAGTTAACGTATAGTCAATGAATGTTGTTGAACTGTCAAAATGAATACAATTGCTACTGTTAGTATGTTACTCATTAACCCGCAGGGTCCAAGAGTGAGCTATTAAAATGCATAATCAGAATATTACGGTAAAAGATTAATTTAAGTACTTACTTGATAGCCAATTCGAACCCCACTTCAATAGTAGGTCCACTAGCCAGTACGACAGCTACAAGTCTTATTTTGTCCGTATTAGACCCAAATAGCGTTAGAGGTCTTACATCCGTACTCTCAGACTCTTTCCGAGCACTCTGTATAGGTATCGCCTCATTTAGGACCCTCTCTGTGAGTCTCCCACTTGCTTCGCATGATGATAGATACTTTGCGAGTTCAATCTGTCGTGTAATAGAAGTCATGAGGTTGTCTATGGTCACCTTGTCCAGGTTGAAGTGGAAGGATCGTGCGTCACTTGTTTCTGGAAATAAATGATAAAAGCACCTTTATAACAGAGTTCCTGTAGCGGGAAGCTCCGTAAACGAAATGGATTAGGAACAAAAACCACGGAAAAGGTACCAAATGGAGTAGTTATCCACCTGCATGGTTCGTGCGGGGAAGCTTAACCCGGAAAGGGGTTTTTGCTCTGTTACGACATCAGTTCCGAATTAGACCTCGCACCAAAAAATCCGTATACAATTGTAGTAGTATACTAACTGGTAGGCACGGGCACACAGTGCGCTAGATGGTGCAGCGCGGCACACAGATGATGTTGCCTGGCGTGCAGCGCGGTGTACAGGCGCGCGCCGAGCGGCGCCGGGCGCGCGTACAGCAGCGCGCACGTGGCCGCAGCACGCGCGTGTTGCCCGCTGCCGCATTGTACAGCGTATAGCGCTTCCAGGCGCTTCGACATCTCTAACGTGCGGCAGATGTGCATTATATATTCCTAAACAGAGAAATAGGAAATTGCATGACATGACCATGACCGCTGCGTTTGTATCGGCATTTCTTCTCAGGGATCAGTCAACTAGGAAATGCACAGTCAAGCTACTTTACAGTCGATAATTCCGAGATTCGCGCGCGTTTTCGCTGGGCAATCGTGCGGGTTTGGAGAAGTGGGGAAATAGGTGGAGTTTATGTCCCAAACTGCAGTATGGCAGCTTGGGACAGTTTAAGAGTGTCATTGATATTGAAATAGTTGAAAAGACAGATATTGGTTACAAGTTTAAGGCGGGATTTTAATTATTTTTCACGGGGCACTGAACTGCTGATGCTGAAATTTTGTTTGGTATATTTCGACAAAGGCGCCACTTTCATGAATTTTAAGGATGCTGATGCCAAAAATGGGGTCATATATGTGGAAATTAAAGAAATATTAAAAATTTGGAAAATCCAAAAGTGCACGACTCATAAATTGTTTTTTATTAATTATAGTTAAACTGGGTCTCCCTTGTTTTACCGAAAAGAAATTGCCAAATTATTACTTCCCAAACAAATTTTCGCATAATTTCATTTGCCAAATTATTACTTACCAAAAAATCTTTTTACAAATAATTGTTACGAAAACCTATGTTTGGCAAGTGAACGTTTGAACAATAACTTGTTCACCAACTAGTACTTTTACCATTTTTTATCTAGTCAAATATTTCAGTTGGTATAACATATTTTACGCAAAATTAAATAAGCCAAATATTTGGTGTCGTCAATTTTACAAACAGACAAACAAATTCTAAACAGGTAATAATAATGTTATTATAATTATATTATTTCTCTCGATAGCCTCCTAAAAATAATCTCTTTTTTCCATATTTTTTTTCTATATAATCTAGTCGTTTCTGGCACTCGCCGGCCGCTGCCGCGGCACCGCTCGCTTCGCTCGCTCGGCTCGTGCGTAGGTGGTCACAGTTTTAACCTAACCTAACCTAACCATTTTTTTTTAATTAATAACCTACTGTAACTAGTCCCATAAATAACCTAATGTCTAGTAACTATAAATTTGACTTGTTTCAGACAAATTCAAGCACATAAGCTTACAAAGAAATACGCAAATGACATCAAATTTAACAAACAAGTAAAATGTTTATTGGCTTTAAGTTATTTGCCAGAAAATGAAATCATTCTATATTTTAACAAGCTAATAGAAGGTATAGAAGATTCTGATTGGAAGCAAATCGCGAATTGGTTTGAAGAAAATTATGTTAGCGGATCATGGAACACGCAACCCAAGTATCCACCAAGCTTTTGGAGTTGCCATGTTGTAAACGAAAGACAAACTCAGCTGAGGCGTGGCATCGTAGAATAAACATTCTCATTGATAAACACCACCCTGGAGTGTATCGCTTAATTAAAGAATTAATAAATTAAGTTTCTTCAAATTTAGCTGACATTGAGATTATACTATCAGGTGAACCGCCACAAAAAAGAAAAAAAAATATATGGATAAAGACGACATAATTAATCGAGTTCTGCAACACAAGTCTGAATACTCCGAAATAAATCTGCTAATGTCCATTGCAAAAAATTTAAAATTGTAAGTTACAAATATTTTTTACTAGCTTTTGCTATTTTGTACTCGCGTTAATAAATGATTACCTATATTAAAATAAAATTGCATTTTTAATTATACAATTCCCAAAAAAATCTTATTTTTGCCTTTATATTTTTTGTCATAACAAATCATTTGACTAAACGTTTATTGTCTTAATTTTGTTTGCTGTAATAAATCCAAAAGAAAAATTGAAAAAAAAAAAATTGAAAGTGGATTAAAGACCAAAAGGCCTAATGACATTATCCTTGGTAATAATCTGCCAAGTAAACATTTGACCAAATGAAAATGTGCGTACTAAAATTATTCCAAATATTACATTGGTATAAAAAAAGGTTGCTAAAATTTGTTTGGGTAATGAAAATTTGGCAAAATCTTTTCGGCAAAACGGCAGGATCCCAGTTAAACTAATTTGAATAAAAGAGCCATTTTCAATAGGGTTCCTCCTATCAGTGAAATGAATCTATAAAAAAAAAATTGACTCAATTAATTGATTTTTTCGCAAGTTACAATGTTTTCAGGTTTCACACGTGATTGACGGGAAATTTTGTAGACATATTTTAATGTCTTTTTTTCGTTTCTACTGCATTCAATCAATTTTTGAATAGTACTGAATTAATCTCCATTAAATTATCTATACAATGGTAAAAAAAAGAAAAAAATCGCCCTACATTTTAACGAGTTTTGCGAAAGAACATAAATATATCAGCTGGGATCAGCAGATTTTTTTTTCATAATGATGAGTACAATGACCCCTTCTCTTAAGGGGTCATTGTACTCATCATTATGAACAACTTTCAAGTTTCGTGTCACTGAATTAACGCACAGCCTCTTGCTGTGCGTTAATTCAGGGACACGTTGTATAAATTAAGTAGGTTCTGTGTACTAGCAGGAATATAACAATAGAAACAGTTGCAGAAAGGAGGCAAAAAAAAAGTTTTCGATCGTAAAGCACTCTCTAATGCTTCACATTATGAGTCGTGCAATAACTAACCAACTTACCGCCCACATATCCAGCGTACTATCGATATCACTCATGGCCTTCAGCAAATCATTCACCTTGTCCTTCTTCAAACATTCCATATAAACAGAATCCGTGAACGTCTCTTTGTCTACCAGGTTATCATAACAGTACCTGATTACTTCACTCAAGTTGCTGTGTTTCATGAAAAACGCTATGTTTGCAGTATGAGAGCCATAGTTCGTTAAATAGTAAACGCATTCTTTGTAAAAGAATGGGTCCAGTCTTTTATGCTGGTGATCAATCTTTGTTTCCGTATGGTTGTTGTTTCTTCGTAAAAGTCCTTGGGCTAAACTCTTCTTTGGCTGTACTGTGGCGGTCTGAAAGTCACTGTAATCTCCTTGTTTTATCTTTTTGACGCTGGCTAAAGTGTGCATTATGTTTAAAGCTGGCTCGGTCAGTTGTATCTTCTTTTTGTTGGTGTTCATCGTTGTTAGTTTCTCGTTTGTTGACTGAAACGATTAGGAATATTGAAGGTATTACGGTTGCATACGTTTTTAACACTTTGAACGCCATGGTGGTCACTAGTGAGCGACAGCAGTTATTTTAGTTAATTCTTTGAATAGTAATAAGAAATAATTATTTAGAGTAGGGTTTTTGACTATTTTGAACCGTATGAGGCAATAAAATATAGGTAGCGTGTAAAATTTGCCGAAATCGCGAATCAGCCCATATGGAAAGTTCAGTGGTGGTCAGTGGTGGTCACCGGTGACCACCACTGACAACGCGTTCAATGTGTTAAGTAAGGTTGAAATGGTTGGTGGACGAAATTCTATGATTTGTAAATCTGCAGTAAACCCCAATATCTTGATAAGTTTGCAGGAATAACGCAGCTGAATAATTGCATGAGACCTTTGACATCAGATAAAAAGACTCAGAAACGAGTTAACAAACTTGGTGATGGGACGGGAAGGATTGAGAGGTTGATGAGGAGGCAACTACAGCTTAATTTCACGAGATTTTGTGATAAAGAAAAAGTATTTATTGTGACTCCTATAGAAAGATCACAAACTAATAAAAAAAATGTCATATCTATGTGATGTCTTTAACCCTTTATGGGGCTCTGTCCATACATTTTGAATCTTCGCGGCTAAACTAAACGTCAGACAAATGCAGCAGTAAAGCTCTCGGAAAAAAGAGCAAAATAGTGTGTCTAATGCAAAGTACCATAAAAATTTCAATAAATATTAGTTTCTATATTCCAGTGTTTTATTTTTAACATACAAGCCAGGATCTCCTACCCTATAAAGGGTTAAAGCAACTAATTCACCTTGATAGTTTCAGCTTTGTTCAGCAGCTGTTGATTAACAGGATAGTTCATATCTTCAAGCATGCTAATAATTTCGTTCAGCAGAGGCGGGTTACTCCGCGGCCGGCCATCCGACTGCACACTCGACATAGAACTCGTCCGTTCCGAATACCTCATACTATGCAGCCTTCGATTAATGAACTGAGATTCAGAAGCCTCTTTACCAAATTCACATTCTTCTGTGACCTCAGCACATACGTTTAAAGCGTTTTTGAAGCAGTGTGCGAACTTTTCTCTGGCTTGTTTGAAGCAGCCTGCTTTTAGGCATGCTTTTCCCCAAGCGGCTAGTACGCTGTTTCTAGGGAGTCCTGATTTCGTGGCTATTTCAAGTGCCAGTTCCCATTTTTCAGCTTCTAGGAGTGATCTTACAATTTGACCTGCGGGAAGAATGAATATTGGTTAATTTATGAGCACTGTTACTGATTTGTAATGAATGAGGTTCATCATCATCACACGTACAACGGGCGCTAGAATGCCGGTGACAAAAAAAAAAAAAAAACAACACAATTCGTATTTTCGATTTTGTAGGTAGGCCGCACTATGTCGATGGAACCAAGATTTTGTAATTTTGTCATAATCCGAAAATTATGAGAAAATTAAAATTCGATTTTATAATAATCCTGAGCATATCCAGGATTTTGATCAATTATCTGGATTGGTCAGATTATGATGAAATAAACTGCAAAACGAACTGTATTCACAAATCTTTATTCAAAATACTGGTTTAATTAAAATCTTACTACAGATAATTTTGTTATCAGGTTCCATCGTTTCCGCCATCACCTGGTTGATATCACTTTTTGCATTGGGACTCTTAGGACAGAAAACAGCCGGTCGATTCTGTAAAAATCTCACCGTGAAATCGAAAGTGAAGTGAGCACTTAATAGTGTTAATCCCTAGCGAACGACAGCTCACTCCACGCTCACTTCACCCAAGCTTTCACGTTGAGATGGTTACAGAATCGCAAGGCTGAACTGGATATCGCAAGTATTGCAGCGTATACTGACTGGGGTGCGCGCCGTGGTGCGGCACGAGGTGCTGCGCCTGGTGCGTGACGAGCGTGGCCATCGCGTCCGCGTGCGCCAGGCAGCGCGCCGCGTGTAATGCGCCCGTCTCTGCCACCACCACGCGACCTCCAGCCCTGTACAAAATACGACCGAGTTATACCCGTGACCAGGGGCGTCTTTAACTTATTAGAGGCCCTGGGCACATAATTATCACGGGGTACACCCACGGGACACAGGCACCCCTGTGTCACGGGGCCCTGGGCGCATGCCCAGAGTGCCCAATGCCGTGACGTGACGAAAACCGTGACCAATCCGAGCGTATTGAATTCTGGACACCCGTAGATCCATGCAGCGTTCAGCGGACTGTTTTAACGGTTCCAAACAACATGAAGAAAAAATGTCAAAATAATTGCAGTGATTTTTTGAAATCGGTCTTCAAAGACACGGTTAGGTTCAAAAAGTAAATGGTAGTACGAACAAAATAAAAATGATTATTGTCAACTTAATGGAAAGGTTATGGAAATGTTTGGATGTAGGTATATTTTGCTGTAAAAGAATGAGATTCCATAGTATACTTACGCAGAATCTTGCGGGGTCCTGGAGTATAGCTCTGCAGCGGCGAGCAGTAACGAACGTCTAGCGCGAACTAAAAGACGCGCGTCGCCGCCGTGCGATAACTCACGGGCGACCTCGTCACTGCGGTCTAAGAGGAACCTGGCAAAAATGAATGCATGTCTGAGCAGTTGCTTGAAATCTAAAGAGATGCATATATCGACAACAAAAATCCTACAGCCGATATCAGACGCTTCAGTCGAGTGAAGGTTTATTTTTGTTGAACTCCGCGTTCACTCGACACACGAAAATTATACAGGATCAAATTGAAAAGTTGCGCCAAATCGAAATAGGAGGTGCAATAACTGCTACATAATCATAATAAATTGTAATTTCCTCAAAAAAAAATAATGAATAAAATCGTGGAATTATCGTCTTAGATAGTGCAAACTAAATTATTACCTTCAAGTAGACACGAATTATCGTCATTCCAGAAAAACGTTTTTTTTTTTTTTTCAAAATTATCAAATCAAAAAAGAAAATTAAAGTATCAGTTTTAGCGCGCGCCCGATAAGCAATCTATTATTATTATCAATCTATCGCAGAGTTCACAACATGAAGCAAATTGGCAACGTGTTGAACTAGCAGTATATTTTATCTAATTTTGACCGTTCTTCCGAAAAAAAGGGAGCGCGAGGACGCGGCGACGTTGCCAAATCGCTTGCCTACGCGCACGTATGTGCATCCCTTTCTTAATGACATGCTCTAAATTTTCTTTATAATGCGTTGAATTAGATATTTTATTTTGGCGCACCTATTCTATTTCATCCTCTATAACAATGTACGTTCATCTGCTCCTTTCATTTTTCGATCATTCGGTAGGCTAATGAAAGATGCCGTTATCTAACATTGTTGGATTGGTTCACTAATGAATTCATATTTCACTTTTGATTCATTTTGTGTTCAGACGTTTCACTTCCAGTGACAGATGCCGAATGAAAGGCAAAAATGAACAAAAGGTGAAAAGTCTGACTTAGTCAAAATTTAGATATTGTCTGTGGAATTTTGAGAGGATGAGTTAAAACGATCATAATTCTTTAATAGATACAGGAACTCACCTCGGATAATCCAAATTAATAGAATGCATCTTCATAACAGACAGACACAGCGTCACATTGGGCGTGAACTCGTAACTAAACTCCGTCCTAACCGCATCGTTTCTATTAGCATTGGTAGACAAACACCAGTCCATACACGTCACCCCACTGCCAGCTGAATCAGAGTTACTGCTCACCATCATATCGTGCTCGGAATGGGCTTTTTTATTCATCGTTTGTGTATAGCAGTCGTCACATACTCTGAATTTGACCCCGCTTGGGTAAGTCGGGACGTGCATTCTATGTCGGGAGCAGGCGTGGCAGACGAGACGACCGCAACGCCTGCAGTGATGTCTGCGAATGATCATAGAGAACATAGACGTATGACATAGCATACATCGGTCTGTTGAATAGTCTTCAGCCCACTGTTCTTTGCTCGGCACTTGCTCGGGCATCGCAAATGGCATGTTGGCAGCCTCAATATTTATAGAATCTATCGATTGCAGCAATGAGTCGTCTGAAGGTTTTGGAGGCGCTGGGCACACGTTTCGCGGATTCTTCATGTCTAACGCCTTTTCGGCATAAAATCTCAGTAAAGCGTCAACGGCATTCCGCGATATAACTAAGCTTTCGATCGATTTTATATTGTAGTAGAGATTGTCACCACTCGGATCTTTTTTTAAGCTCGGTGAGATTTTGTTTATGATGTTTGCCAAGACATCTAACTTCGCGTTCATTAAAAACTGTTCAATCATTATTAAAGGACTTTCGATCAGATCCCAGAACAGATGTCGCCAGTTCGGATCGATTTCGAGCATAATTTGAAGCCCTATTTTGATGTTTTCGAAAGACTTCCAGTCGAATGAGTTTTCTGTTATGAAGTCGACGCACACTTGGAGAATTTGTACGTTCCGTACTTTGGACATCTCGTCTTGTATGAGGTCCATGGCCTGGGACGTTGGGAGTCTTAGCAGAAGCTGATGAACCAATTCTGGTGTAGCCTGGTTCGTATATTCGAACATTTGCCTCAATAGATTCATTACAATTAAATTCTTCATGTTTTCGGACACCTCATGCGCGTCTGCCCACTCCAAACATAACTTGAACTAAAAGAAAATATATAGTTATAGCAAGAGAAGAGTGACACTTTAGTAAAAAGTTATAACGTTAAATTTTTATTTTTTACCTGTTGACTGTCCATGAGAACTTCGATGACACTCTCAGGGTTTTCGATTGATCGTTCGTATATGGTGTACCAATGATTTGTTCCCATTATTGCAGATATCTGTAAATGATAACGTCAAAATCACAATATTCAATACACAAAATTGAGTAAAGGATAACTAGGACAGATACCATACCTGATCATACAAAGGTATTTTGATTATCCAATCAGAACACCGCTCATATAATCCGTCATCTAAAAGGTCTTGATTCAGCAGGAAACGCAGATAATCCAAGACTTCTAAAGCACCGTCCGCGGGCCAAACACTTAAGTTGTTCAAAATGAGGTCCACTTTCAACTCAGGACATTTCAGGTACTGGCAATACTTCCAGTTGGTGGGAATTTTCGGATTTGTTGCCAGTTTAAACAGGATCAAGTCCCTCAAATTCGACAAATTGGCACTGCACATTAATTGTAGTTCCGACAACGAGTTTATAATGTTCAGACATTTCAGAATCTTCCCAGACTCAATCCATTGAGGCATGAACAAGAACAGCTTGTCCAAGTCCACAGTCGTGTGTAGGGATGCTAGGTACTTGTTGTTTCCAAACAAATGTTTCATGCAGTTGAATCGATCCAACTCCATGTAATTGTTCAAGCATTTCGTACGAGCATCCATACTTTGTTGTAAACTGTTTTCGTTCGGTGACGTATGTATTTTCTTAATTATGTGCGCTAAAACCCAGTTGTGTAGAACAACGTATGTGAGGCACTGCGGGTCAGGTGAGCGTGGTAATGGAGCGAAGTTGGTAACAGGATCCAGAAACAAATTTTCTTCTTGGTTTTTATAGTCGTACACTACATGAAGTAGATTATTAAAGTTAACTTCGCTTGCCTCTTTTGGCGGTCCAGCCAATGTGATCGACGGACAAAAGTTCAGGATGAGTTTCGGTATAAGATTTACATTTAGTTTCTTACAAATGGGCTCTAAATTGGTAACAGGTATCTCTTTGTTGTTGATCATGTTGCCGAATATGTCATGGAGCTGGCGCTCGAGCACGGAGAAGTAAGGCTGTTCGGAGCCACTGTCCACAGACCGGTTATCTTCTTGTTCTAAGTGAGAGACGGTTTTACAATACATGTAACACATTCGCAGATAAGGTATTCTCGCTTTTTTACTCCCTTGCCGAGACACCTCACATATGTTGCACAAATCTTTATCAGATGCAGCGACGACATTCATATAAATCTGATGGTATTTCTGTAGTAAGTTTGGATCTAGCTCCATAGACTCATTTGGGGTCACTACATCAATCAAATCTTCACAAGACTGTCTTAATTCTTTGGATAACTGGTTTAGTTTACAGAACTCTTTATGCTTTATAGGTATTCGACAATCTGTTATTAACCCACAAATATTGTCGATGAAATTGAAAGACTTTTCAGTGTTGCCGAATATTTCAAATGTTACGCTTGCAATGTCTTCAACAAAGCGTATGTAGTTCGTTTTCTTGACTGCTGCTATATCAGTGCAGCTTCTTACTTCAGCTAGTTTTCTCTCTACTACATTTATTAGACCATACGTGATCTCTCTATTGAGGCCACTGCTAAGTAATATGTCGACAGCATTAATGAAAGGGGCGTTTTGATGATTATACAGTTGCAAATGTGGGTGCCGAGCACCGAGCTCTATAATGTCGAAAGAATTTGGGGCCCTGTTTGAGGCGAGGAAGCCTTCCACGAGGCCCATAACCTCCGTCGATACGACAGATAAAGCTGATAATTCTTTGGTTGCGTAGCGAGTGTCATCTCTATAATAAATAATATTTTTTATCTTAGCTATTAAGTTTCGCAGGTGCTCCGTAAATGTTACTTCCGTAGCTATTTCGGAGTCCGCTAAGTCGAACATCTGAAATAATAGAAATAACAAACACTGAATAATAAACAGGAAAACAAAATAGACACAGAATAATTATTAAAATTATGTTTTACTTGGTGGAAAATAAACATTACGTAAAATATATGTTTATGGCAGTTTAAAGACAACCTTTTTACTCGAGTGTCATAGACTGATAATAAAAAAAATAATTAGGTAATTGCCGTGACGAACTTTGACAAACGAGACAGATGTCACATGTCAAAAACTTGTAAATATTATTTATTACAACAAAAACATAATCTACATTAATGAGTAAATGTATTGGTTCTTAACCATATGTATGAGCAACATTATAAATGCAAGCGGCTTCGTCATCCATGACACTTTCAACGTCCTGTTGAAAGATGACGCTGATTATATGGTAGACCTCATTATAACTGAGGAAGACTACGAGATGATCGAGCAAAAAGAGTTGAAGGAATTAAGTATAGAGAATGGGAAAGAAAAGTTTAGGGAACTGAATGAGTATGATGACTTTCTATATTATACTCTTTCTCCTTCTTCCCCCAGCCAGATCGACTGACGACGTAAGATAGGCCTACTCTGGCATGGGAGGTATAATGTATTTTTTTAAGAAAATACATTTATTTACACTAAACGTGACGCATGCGAGAGAAACCCTTGGTAAAATCACTCGCCAGTCAGTAAAGTGCAGTGGGACTAGGGTTAGATACCATTTCGCATTAAGAAAAGTCCGGACATTTTACTTTTTTTTTTCTGTACTCATATACCTTTTTATTTCCCGTAAAAAAATCCCCTTCAATTGAAAAGTCCGGGCTAATGAAAAGGCCGGACATATCTGGTCGGATCGCCACTCGTGGAGGCTATTTTTAATTTAATCAATATACATACTTTATTTTTTAAATACCTAACTAGCTGATAGCGCTTGTTTGGATGTAGCAATAACGAAATTGGGTCAGCATTTGTATGTATCGGGAGCACGAAGTTTATTGTCATTCTATTGATCTAATAATCGCGCTTGTAACGAGTAAGGGTTCAATGCCTGTCTCTGGTAGATTTTTTCTTCTGTGATGCATTCGTCGACTTACCATAAAAAGAAAATCAGCTGTTTCATAGAAAAGTGTTAAGACCTACACTGTCAAAATGTATGGAACAGCAATTTTTTTTAATAACCGACATCCGATCAAGTGGGTTTAGAATCATCTACTGAATCCATGGTAACAGGTTGTGCGTCCCTGCCACACAGCACCCTAATTGCGTAACACACTATTTCTCTCAATTTGAATAATTTTGAAGCATATTGCTAATCCATTGCTCCATATGTTCGAAAAACGTGTCAGCTCAACAACGTAAATAACGCAATGAATGTTGTTGAACTGTCAAAATGAAACCCATTGCTACGCAATGTGCGCGTTGTGTTACGCAATTAGCATACTGTTTGGTCGTATCTATAATGTCTCTCAAAGTGCCAATGTAGTGCCTTTATAGTATTGACATAAAAAAATCAGATATCATTTTTAGGATGGCCAAAAATGCAAATTCTCTAGCTTTAACAATATTGCCGAAATATGCGAAACAGCCGTTCGAAATTCTGCCTATGATAGTTGTGAACAGCCAATCTAACACAGTAATGACCACGTTTATTGGACCGGTGAGCACCATTTTCTGTAATTTATACTACTTACATAAATAAACTTACTTTTACTTAAATAGGGATTCTAAAAAAACGATACTTAATGCGTTAAATATGTAAGATCAATCAGAAAAACCAATATTTATTTTTTTCTCGTGTAAAAACAGATTCTTTTATTTGTTTCGTTTCACCTGTCCTGGTGTCTGTCTCTGTCTGTTGATAATCAAATCTTGCACATTAATAGGCTTTGAAGGTTTGTGGCATAAGTGCCTACCTGTCCGCCATTTATTTTTATCCGAAATGGCAGCCACGCATGAAACCTATACAAGGTGTAACTTAAATAACGCACAACCTCATAAGAGGTCATTGTACTCATCATTATGAACAACTTTTACTACCATACAAACCTGAAATCACGAAAAAAAAAATCAGCTGTTCCCTACATTTGTGTTCGCATAACTCGTCAAAATGTAGGGAGCAGCTGATTTTTATTTCGCCATTTCAACTTGATAACACCACGCTTTCCTGAGAAAAAGGGTCTTGACAGACGGACAACGAACTGATCTTGTAAGGGTTCTGTTTTTTCTTTTGAGTACGGAACCCTAAAAATCGACAGTACGTATGCCAGGCTCCGTATAAAAATCTTCAATCCCCTTTGACCCACTTTCCGGCTTCCGTATGAGCTGATTTTTAAAATTTTAATTTCAACATGCTGGCAAATCGTATTTTTAAACAATAGATACTATTCAGTCTTTGTATTCTGTGTGCACAGGTGTTAGCTTGGCATCAATGACCGCATGTGGCAAGCGCGCGCTGAACTTTGCGGCTTCTTTCTCTATACAAAGTGTGACTGAAAATGTTAGATATAAGCAAATGTCCTTGTAACATGTTGCTATAATCTACAAGTGGCCTGCATTTCATAGATTACAGTAGACAGTTTGAATGCACACTCGTGTAATTTATTCATACTCTTATCTATACTAATAATAAATCTGAAGAGTTTGTTTGAACGCGCGGTCAGTGGGTCGCTAATCTCTAGAACTACTGGTCAGATATGAAAAATTATTTTGGCATTTGAAAGCCTAATTCTTGATGCGATCCGACGGGGTGAGTCGGGGGAACAAGAACATTCGCGCGAAATTGCGGGCAGAAACAAGTTTAATTATACAACGTGTAACGTTAAATGCGCAAAACCTCTTAAGGGGTCATTGTACTCATCATTATGAACAACTTTTACTATGGGACCAAACCGGAAATCGCGAAAAAAAAATCAGCTGTTCCCTACATTTTGACGAGTTATGCGAACATAAATGTAGGGAACAGCTGTTTTTTTTTTCGCGATTTCTGGTTTGGTCCCATAGTAAAAGTTGTTCATAATGATGAGTACAATGACCCCTTAAGAGGTTTTGCGCATTTAACGTTACACGTTGTATGTAGATAACACAAAATATTATGCTGATGTGTACGCAATAATTATCTAGTAAAGAGTGACAACGAATATGCACGATTTGTATGAACCGTTCTCTATGAAAAATACATATATTTACACATAACATCACGCCTTGTTGGGCAGAGATGTACAGACGCCAGCACATCAAGCTACCCGAAACTACAAGGGTTCCTTGTTGACTACGGAACCCTAAAAACACTTTGCCCGACCTGGGAATCGCACCCAGAACCTCATACTCAGCAGTAGCTCTTGCGACCACTACACCAACGAGGCGGTCTATTTCTATATTTCTAAAAAATATTTAAGTATCTGAATTCCAGCTGCGACCTACTACTGTCAGCACAAACAATAAAAGAGCTATAAAAGAAAAAAACGAAACGATGTACGATTACGACAGCTTAGTGAACGAGTATTATGATGAGGCGAACAACGAATCTCGGTCCGAGAATGCGTATCACATACGTAAATCAGGTAAATTGCACGCTCTCTTTGTAATGTGTTATGAAAACTGACGCACTGGTGAAAGATAATTGTGTAAAACAATCGTGATTTATCATGTATTTGAACATGTGGTCCAAGTTAACACGGCTCATTAAAGACGGTTTTAGTTATACGATTAATACGATTTTAAGGTTCCGCAGCAAAAAAAAAAAAAAAGAAAAGGAACCCTGTTTAAGTAGAATTTCGTCATGGCCGCCTGTCCACACAGAGATTTTACTTGGAGAATTTTGCATTAAAAATGGAAAGGGTGAATGGTATCCTTAGTGAAATTAGTGGTGGCACTCGCCATGTAACGCAGGGATGAAAAAAAAAATCAAACCCCACAAGCATGATTGTGTCGTACATATTCTTGGATCCCATTTTTAAAAAGATCAATTTAAATCAATCGTTTTCGAGATATGGAATATCTTCAGTGACAACCACAGAAGTAACTTTGTTTTTTTAATAGTTTTTTTTTTAGAGAAATATACAAACTTACTTATGCGGCTGATAAAATCAATACTGTGCATGTGTATTCATCTCGACTACGAAACTTTCACTGTGCGTGTTCCGAAACCCACTTGGCTGGTTTTTTATTCACTTAAAATTACTTTTTTTTTTTTTTCAGTGATTACTATAAAGGATTATGGTGCTATAAGTTCGTTAAAGAAAATATTTTCGCTGACCAGTGGTATTGCTAATTGTTCCGAGGTGAACGGCATAGGGATACTAGCGGTGAAGTGTTTGTTAGACGAATACAAAGGACAGCGTCAGTCGATGAGAGACCTGATAGCCCGGCTGTGGAGGATCATCCAAATATGGTTCCTTGTTTACTTAGGTGTTGCTGTACCTTTGTTTTGTACAAGAGGTAAATCTATCTATATTTATATACTAATAAATAAACCTGAAGAGTTTGTTTATTTGAACGCGCTAATCTCTGAAACTAACGGTCGGAATTGAAAATACTTTTTGCATTTAATAGCCTATATTTTGAGGCAGGCTATAGGCTACTTAATATCACGCTAGGACCCTTAGGAGCTGAGCAAGAAGTCGGAGAGATCACTAAGCGAAAAAGTATTAAGTAATAGTGCGGGCAGGCGATGCGCTACGACGAGGTGGGTTGGGCGAACAAGAAATTTCACGCAGATGAGGTTGCGGGGAAAGCCAGTATTACATATTCTTGAGTGATACTAGATAATGCAAAATCTGTACCTTCGCTGGCAAAGCGCAGTGCAGCGCGTTTGTTACTGCCAAACAAATACCAACCTTGCTACACTTGAAATATAATTGAAAGTATATCAAATTTCATTAATCCGGAAGAATAGCGGGGCTCGTGGCTAAGTAATAACGGCAGCACGGGTCGATCGAACAGGTTAACCTACGCTTGCCGCGGTTTGTCCGCGGATGGGTGACCATCTTTACATACCAGGACCACCCCGTGCCTCAAAAAGCTCGTTGAGTCGTTGGTCACGACTGTCTTCGTGGATCTTTGACAGTCGTTACGGGTCGTCAGAACCCCGAAAGTCTGACAACCAGTCTTACCAAGGGGGTATTACTTAGAAGCTGGGTTGTGGAGTCAAAAAAAAGGCAGTCACCCTATGGGTTCCTCTCCTTCCGTCTGGTGCAGGTGCTGTCCGGACACGGTTGTTTCGGATCGTACCTGCACCGGATCGGACGAGAGGAGACGCCGACGTGTCACGGCTGTGGCGCGGCGGAGGACACGGCGCAGCACACTCTCGAGGTGTGCCCGTCGTGGTCTGGGCCGCGCCACAGTCTCACCGCGGCGATCGGAACGGACCTCTCGCTCCCCGGCCTTGTCAACGCCATGCTGGGGGACGAGGGGTCTTGGGCGGCAGTCGCCTCCTTCTGCGAACACGTCATGTCCCAGAAGGAGGCGGCGGAGCGCGTGCGGGAGGAAGACCCTCTCGCGGCGCCGCTCCGAAGGCGGAGGAGGGGTCGAAGAAGACGTCAGTATGACAGTCATCTCCGACTCCTCCCAGGTGGAAGCCAGCAGGCGACGGGTGCGGGGGTATCACCCTCGCCTGCATTGCACAGGCTTCCACCAGTGCCGGACGGGAATGGCCAGGAGTTCAAAAAAAAAAAAAAAAAAAAAAGGCAGTCACCCTATGTAAAATCCTGGTATTCAGCTGCATTCGGTAAGACTTGAAGCCAACCCCAACTTAGTTGGGAGAAGGCTAGGCAGATTAATCCGAGAGCCTTTGCCCAGCAGTGGTATCATACGGGCTAGTATAAAAATAAAAAACGAGAGCGGACAGAGTTGCGCGTTATTTTCTACTTATGTTAAGCGGTTTTCATGAACATTGTAATTATTAAAAATAATAATTACAATGTTCATGAAAACCGCATTGGGGTGCCCTTCGCCAGGTCTGCGCCAGAAAACTATTAGCTAGATTTTTTAAATCTGGTTTCAATGTATGTCTGGTTACAATTTAAGTAGGCGGAACAGAAATAATCTGGGAACTAGGTATACCTACTCGGAGGGGAGATATACCTACTGTAACGTAAACAACCGATAAACTGTTCGCGCACAGTGCAGTATACGTATGTCGTTGGTCGTATGATTAAATAATTGGGTTACAGTCATTGCGTAAACGGGAGATTTAACAACAGTAGCTATCATTAGTCTCAAGAGAACGCAAAAGCAAGGGGCGGTGTTAGGTGGTAGATATACACAGGGTGGCAGGGAAATCTACGCAGCAGAAGGTCGATTCTCGTAATTTAAAATGTTCAAAATCTAGCGCAGTCTCATCTCGGCGACCAACAAATGTCAAAAAATTTTTCGCAGTCTCATCTCGGCGACAAACAAATGTCAAAAATTTTTCGCAGCCTCATCTTGGCGACAAACAAATGTCAAAAATTTTTCGCAGCCTCATCTTGGCGACAAACAAATGTCAAAAATTTCTCTTCACCACCATTGGTTGACTGGTAGAGAATGCCTAAACATGCCTAAGGAATTAAGTCCGCCTTTGTACCTTTTTGTGTGCGAAAAAACCCTTAAGCAGTATATATGTTATTCTAGTCCAATATAAGATTTGATGCCACCAACTGCATCAGACTGCTTGAAAAGTGAACTAGTTTTAAATCTTAGTTGCAGTCAAGTCTAAAATTCGCCATTTTGATTTTATCAAAACAAAACCTAGCCCATAACCTTCGCGACGATAGACACTTCATATATCTAAATTATCATGTATTAAATCAATCCGATTCCACATACAAAGATACATAGTTAAGTACGCATAAAAACATAACCCTCTCCTGTTACGTAGCCGGGAAATAGTGTATGACACTGCGCATAACTAGGTACTCCCTGGTTATTTAACAGTTTCATAAACTACCAATTCGATAATCGAATTAGTTTTTATTGGGAACTATATTTTCTATCACCAAAATTTATATTTGTCATCAAGTTGTATCACCTAATAAATAGATCTATCGCCACGAAATATTTTCGTTCTCAGATAAACAAAAATTGTTCCCAGGTATGAATTATCAAATTAACGTTAATATATGTGTAAAATAAGAGATCGATAACCAATAAAATTATATTGCATTACATGAATATAAACTTCGTTCTTATAATAACAGTTTTGTTACTTAAATAATAGCTCTGTGCTCAGAATGGTAGATCTGTCACCAAATAAATCGATTATCGATCCCTGACTGCGACTCCTTTTTATTTGATATTTTGTCACCAATACAGTAGTAACATTTTATTTCGTTCAGATATTAAATTAATAGTATTCGTTACCAATTTAATACATCAATTTATAATTTTAATGAAAAAATGATCAAAGAGGCGGAGACAAATTGGCGCGCTTTAAAAATTGACCAATCCGGCCTCAACGATGGGTTGTAGATAACTAGGTTCGATCACACGATGCGCGACGCGGGTTCTATCCAACTCAAAGATTAATATTAATAAAAATCTCTTGGGCACCCCGACACGGACAGGTTAGGTTCGAAGGGGATGACGGGGGCTCAAGTGAGCGAGCGGAGCGAGCGAACGAGCCCCCGTCATCCACTTCGTGTTAGGTTCCTTTAAACCCTGCAGACAGAAATAGGGGCCCCGCGAAGCGGGGCTCCGTCGACTACACCTTATTATTATTAAAGATAAGTAGCACAATATATAATATTTAGTCTAAAGTGTATTTTTAAGGCGTCCATATATTTTTATGACAGACAATAATAGGAAAAAAATGGATTTATTTCATAATATTTTAGGAAACGTTATTTGGTGACCATTAATCCATTTTGGTAACCTAATATGATTTATTGGTGATCTCTTTAAATTAGTTTGCTTAAATACTTATTAGGACACACCTATTATAATACATACAAAAACATTTATTTTGTACTAGACCTTATATCTCAGGATTTTAGGTGATTTATTGTGGAACTGATTTTGCATTGTTTGGTGACTACATTTTGGTGACAGATCTACTATTTTGAGGACAAACCGTATTATTTAAGAAACACAAAACTAATTAAATTGGTGATAGCTTAAATGATACCCGTTTTTATTACCTCGCAGTAGGTGCGAAAAGTAGAGTACCTATCCTCCTCGGAGATAAAGGTGTCTTCGTCTTGGGTGAGCTTGAATCACCTGCACTCGGGATTCTAGAATCCTTCGTTGCGTTCAAGATTCAAAATAACGCCGCGACATTAAGATACTGCTTTATCCCCTTGGTCAGTAATCTACTATTTTTTATCTACTACGGTACATTCACCCGCTGATAAATATACCTACGTACTGTATGACAAAAAAAAAAAACAGTAGGTATATCAAGACCACATACACACATGCATAACAAATAATAAACTCACGCCTTTTTCCCATGGGGGTAAGCAGAAACTACAAAACGCCACCTACATACCCCTTTTGTCTCGTTCTCTGTCTGGCATGTCTATCTCATCATACACGCACGCCAGTTGCGAGTACTACGCACCTCTCTTTTCTGAAGAACATCTCCAATAAGGTCACTATAAAGCATGCTTTTTTCCCCATCTCCAAATTTTTACAGGGTTATCCACCCATTAATATGAATAACTTTCACTATGGAACCAACTCTGACATCACGAAAAAAAAATTCAGCTATTTCCTACATTTTGGTCAAGTAGGTAGGTATTGAACTTTTGTGTTAAACAGCTAATTTTGTTTTCGTGATTTCAGAGTTGGTCTCTTAGTGAAAGTTGTTCATATGCATGATTAGAACAGCCTGTAAAAATTTGGAGCCTGAAAAAAAAATCATCCAGTATTATGTCCTACTAGGGCGTCCCCTGCCGGCGTTTCTACTCACATCTGCCTTGATTAAGACCAATCTCAATAAAAACATAATAAGGATATCATACCTACCTACAGTATTTGTCTCTCCTTCCCTTTTTAATCCATCCAAAGGTTGTCTTTAAAAGATCGCTCTTAGCGATAAGACCGCTCATTGTGTCACCCTTTGTAAAATTTCTATATTTATGTCTGTAATTTATATGGTGTACATAATAGAGTATTCTATTCTATTCTATTCTAATACGTATAGTAGGTACCTACAGTAGAGCGAGACAAGGTTAGAGTAGTACATAAACAAACAACTGAAGTAAACATTGGTTTTAAAGTCAAGGACTTGCTTCTATTGCTCACTGGCGATTAGGAAACAAAGCGGAAATTAATATTAATTAGGTACCTATAGTTTAAATCATTATGCTGAACAATGAATGGATCGATACTAGATAGGTAATATGAATGCCTCCGCCTCCCTAAGTGACGATACATAAGTGCCTACGTCTAGCACAGCATGGAATCAGTTCCGTTCAAACATTGGTGCCAGGAAAATTTCTATTGTCTCCGAAACAAGAAAAGAAGAAATTCAATCAATCAATATGCCTAGCCTTTCCCCAGCATGTTGGGGTCAACGAAATAAGAAGATATGATGTAGAATTTGATTTTATTTGATAGGTACTTGTCACGTTGTTGCGTAGTCCATATATGCATAATCACGCCGTAAAACAGGGGGCGGAACCACAGAACACATGGATAGATCACATGGCTACTTCATGGGCAGGTTTACTATTACGGAAAAATATATTATCAACTTTTTTATTATTATTCTAGGTTGGTGTTGTTGCTGCCTTTGTTGTAAGTTTTTCAAACCTCGACAAACTATAGAAGAGGCCAAGAAGTATGTGGTTGCATACCCGCCAGGTGTATTCAAAAACAAGAACGGAGAAATACGATACGAGCCTAGAGAACGGGAGAAACAATGCTACGAGGAATTTGAACATTTCATTAAAACGTTGTAGTGTTAGGATTAGATTAATTAAAATATTCGAAACGCATTTTGAATGGGTGTTTAATTCGAGAGCCTAGCTTTACTACAGTAAAATTGGTCTCTCATTTGAATAACATCACACCTGTATTGCCAGAAGGGATTGGTAGGGTGGAACAGTATAATCGGCCTCGTGATTTACCGCTTTTGACAATGATTCCTAGTAAATTGAAACTTCACTTTGAGCGGATTTCACATTTAAAACCAGCACATCTAAACCGCGTTCAAGAGCCGTCAGTGTCATTATTGTTGTGGAATACTGACACTTTCAGCTCTTGAGCACAGTTTAGATGTGCTAATCGCGTTCAGTTGCATTGGTGAAATTGGCACTAAAGCTGAAACTATCTATAACTATGTTTTTTGACAGCTGGCTTAGAACGTAACTATTCCGTAAAAGTTAAGTTTAATATGCGTAAAAAAATAAATATATAAACATCCTTATCTTATTGAATTATCTTATTTATGACTTCTTACAGATATATAAATTATTTGATAGGATACGGATTTGCCACCATAAACAAGATGTTAATGTTTTATTTCGATTTTAAAACTTTTATAAAATGATATGCATAAAAACGGTGTGTTTTAATATGTAGTAAACCCTATATTTATGTGTATATGTCGCAGCCAACTGGTTTAATTAGCCGTTTAGTTAACCGCCTAGCCTTTTAACTAAGCGGCGGTAGTTCAACTAACGGCCTGAATGATATTCAATAATAGTTTAGGTTGGAACCAATCACGCGCGAGCCGCATTGGTCGCAGTAACTAAACCAGGGCACCCCGACCAAATGGGTTAGGTTGCGTTAGAACTGTGATCAACAGCGTGCGAGCCGAGAGAGCGAAGCGAGGCGAGCACTACTTCCAAAGGCCAGGCGGTTAACTAAACGGCTAATTTAACCAGTTGGTTGCGACAAATACGCTACAACACAATTAATACTGCAAACCAGTGGATATTTTATTTTTACACTTATTTCTGCTATAAAACCTGCAAAATTTAGACTAAAGTAAACAAAGCGTCTGATTTATATTGTTTCGTATTTAATAATATTTTTTTATTCGACAGCAAAAATAGATAATCGATTCTGCAAACAGATTAAAGTGTAAATAATCGAAATGTTACGTTGCTGCAATCACTAGTTCCATCTGTCAAAAAAAACGGTTTACCTAATGGACAGGGTATAACTGCCACATTCTTTCAGTCTTTATAGAGTCGTTTTATGACGTGTACAGTAGCCGGCACATAACTTGGCAAGAGTCCTTCCCTTTTCCTCTCCTTTCTTTCACTTTCTTCTAAACAGACGTGTTTAAAATAAATTATGGAAATAACCGTAGAATACAAGCAATCAAAGTGATATTTTTTTTGTTGCACTAAGTGTACATGCGCAAACTTATTCCCACTACGGCAAAACCTTGTCAAGTTACGTGCCGCCGACTGTAAGTGACATTCAACATTAAGGTGGTAAAGCAATAACGAGGTCGACTGTACTATGATTTACATAACACAGTTTTAATAGATATTTAAAACTCGTTTGTTGCATCTTTAATGCTAACTATCAACCGGTTATAATGTCGATAGAATCCTAATTTCTGTCTCTGAAATATCAAAACTTTTTCACCCCAGCAGAGCCAGGCACAGAAGTGGTCTTAGGAGTAAGATTCTTAGCTAATGGAATGACACACTTACCTCTAAAATCTGATTAGCTTTGGAGAAGTCATTATGGTAAAGGGCGAGCGCGACGAGACTGGTCGGTTTTGCTAACATTATTGATATGAAGTCAATACCATTGCCTTTCTTCGATGGATATGCTGGAATTTAATAATTTTAAATATCATTAATGAGTATTTGGACTAATTGTCAGTTTGGAATGTAATAAAAAGCAAACAAAACTCACTTTCGTCTGACACAGTGGATGCAAACATAACTTGCTCCACCTCATGTTTAGCATGGTTTGCGTTTTTCCGTCTGGTTTTAGGTTTCTTCCTGAACACTTTCACATCCATCTCCCGAGCTTCGTCCTCGCTGCTCTCGTCCACTTCTACATAGTCTAAACAGAGCTTTAGAGGCAATGGGCTGGTGTCCGGGGACAGTGTGGACACCAACTGCAGCTTCCAAATAGAGTGGTTCACCACTTTCACCAACTTCTTCAGCCTCATCGAAATCTGCTCACTGTCCACTGCTACATTTCCCTCCAATTTCTCCAAACATAATTTCAAAGTGTTCAGTACAAGCTGGGTGGTGTATGAGTTGCACATAAATCCAGCATTACTGTTGCCACCATTCTTAGAACTTCTTGTTTGCTTCTTGGCATAAAAGTAGGAACAATCAGAATGAGCTCCACAGGGGTAGTCCTGGCTGTGCTCGTGACAGGAAAAATAGTCATATCTTAGAAAAAGACAAGAGAAAATATTTTCAATCACTTCTATGCAGCTCTGCAATGGTTGAATTGACAAAACAAGACGTTTTAGTTCATCCAAGGATGACACAGTTCCTTGAGAGCCTTCTACACCCTCAGACGAGTTCACTATTGTGTCAATTATTTTTGTTATTGCACAGTAGCTGTTATAAGTCATTACATCCCAGTTGGAGCCACATTTTTCTTGAGCTTTGTTATTAATCTTATTCTTCAAAGTTTTCAACTCTGCTAGAAAGTCATTGTTGGTATTTAAAAGTCTCGAAACCTTATACCTATCTACCTTCGAAAGTCTACAAACTTGAGATATCACGGCTAGAGCACTCTGTGCCAACACTTGACTAAATATAGAAGTGGTCATTATTTTACAATTGTTTTCCAAACAAAATTTTATAATAGTCAATTCTCTTTTTACTTCTGTTATATAAAATTGTAGATGGTCATCAGCAGTAGTGTATGTATCCAAAATGGAAAATATATTACTGAGCTGATGAACCAGAGATGTTAAATCAAATGTTTCAGCACTGTTGGTGAGATCTATGAGCACCATAATGAGAATTTGTTTAGTGAAATTATTGATTTTGAATGTCACATTCTTCATATCATGCACCTGTTGTCTGTACACCTGGGCTGCTTTCAACAGCCAGTGTGTTCTGTCTTGGTAGCACAGTTCAAGCATATATTCTGGAGTCAGTTTGAACTCTTTCTGTGGCTCATTCTTTTGCATGAGATCTGAAGTTATATGTAACAGCTCTGGTTTTTCATGTGTTATGAGGCTCAGCAAGATTTGCTTTCTATATTGTCTGAAATGTTCTTCAGATATATGCTGCAGTATATGACTGACAAACTGTGGCAAGTAAGTGTCATTCCATCTTACCAATGATATTAATGTGATAAGTCTGTCTATAGAATTAGTCTCAGTCAGCTCATATTTTAATATTTCCAAATAAAGAATTTGAATTTTGACAAGATTAGGGTCATCTTTGAGAGTATTTTGTTGTATGTATGATAAAATTGTAGTTGTTGTCACGGGATTATTTTTTAGATTTACTTTTATAAATTCTATTGTTTCACTGCTAAATTCTTTACATGGCTTTGATTCTTCTATGTCATAATACAGTTGTATGATTTCCTGAGAAATTAAAATTATAAATATTAACATATTTTGCTGAATATGGAACATTAAATAAGTTTAGATACCATTATTTATAATTCAAACTTACGTCATATACTTCTGGAGAAAGTTGGTCTAGAAGCTTTAATATGTACATCAGTTCTTCTTCCTTCATCTTGGGATCTTTTTTTTTTTCTGAAACAAACAATAGTATTGGCAGCTTAAATGATTGTGGAAGTACAATGGCGCAGCAGTGGCAGCAGTGGGAATATTGGAATATTATATAGTTGATTATGCTCCTGCACCCTAGTTTTGTTTGAATTCAAAACAATTCATAATTATCTATACCAGTCGGTCGATTCTGTAAAAATCTCACCATGAAATGATAAGTGAAGTGAGCACTTAATAGTGTTAATCCCTAGCATTAGGGAATGACAGCTCACTTCCCGCTAACTTCACTTAAGTTCTCGCGGTAAGATTTTTTACAGAATAGTACTGCTGCAGACTTAACAATTATTATGAAGGGATTGATAGTTGTTGCACTACACTTCAAAAATTCAAGCACCAAATCCAATCACCAAAATATATAACCATTATACATAACACACAATTTCCCCAACTACGTATGTGTGTTAATTTTTTTTTAATTATGCATCATATCATATCTGTACTTATATCTAATTTATTGTTTTAATATGTTGTTTTTACATGTTGCGTCTATCGCTTAACGTTGTACACTAGGCTTGTATGTTTGCTTGTGTCCAATAAATAAATAATTACCATACCGCATTTAGTTAACTGATTATTGTTTTGTTTCCTTTTTCATTCTAAACCAGGCATAACTAACTAGCTATTTCAGAAGCACACCACACAGTTCAACAAACTTTATATTAAAAAAAAAACTACATTTTACACCAGAAGGGAAGAGAAATAAGAGAGAGGGGGGGGGGGATCTTTAGGTACTTCTGATAAACAAGCAATGCAGTACATGCTTAGATAAATATTTGCTTATATAATGGCTGATAGACAGCATGAACTACCTTGTTAAGTAAACAAACAATTATGTTTTGTTATCTGTGCCTCTGAACTATGGGTCACAAGTCATTGACTTGATCAATTTAACTGTTACTATGAGGTACAACTTGTAATGCTCATAATAATACCTGATGTTGCACTTAATTTTATGTGTCATGTATTGTGTAGATACATCTTTTGTTGGGAGTTCCTAAATAAATAATATATTTTTATTTACTACTTACTGCTATATAATTAATAATGGGATCTAATAATGTGTTAAATTATAGGAGTAAATACTGTCTTCTGTATTTAGAAGTTTCAAAATCAAAGTTTTGAAAGTGTTTACAATAAAATAATCCTATGCATAAGTTTGCTCTATTGCTATGCACAGTTTTATAGCTACTAGAAAATATATACTTATATTTTTTCATATAAAAGAAGTAGACAAAAGACAAAGGTACCTATGTAATTGTATACCATTACAAATTCTAAGTAGAAAAGATGAGATATGATTATTTTTATCTTATACTTACATACCTGACAATATATTCTTCCTATCAAATGTTTAGCTATATTTTGCAGCCCTAATTCAATCGAACGATAAAACAGAAATAGCTTTTGAGGTCTTAGCGTTATGTAAATAAACATAAATAGTGGTAGATTACAATAACAATAAAACTCACCTTTTGTAAACAATCACTTGGTTATCCTGGTAAAACCATTATAAAACAAATCTTTACCGAAGTATTTACTAGAACATTGTTTGATAATTAGAAAAACTCATAACATTCGAAGTTATCGCAGTCTATTAAAAAGTACTCTGTGGTTAACTCAATCTCTGAAAATAACACAGTGCAGATGTCAGTTTGTCAATTGTCATCGTTGACATTTCTGCTTTTTTTTTTAATTCGCCCAAAGGGCAAGCTATAGTGTTTCGACCATACCGCCTCATCTTCCGTGTAGAATTTTGTAAGTGGTAAGTTTAAAAAAAAATTATGTCTACTTACGTTAGATACACATCATATTATTTATTTTATTTATTATGTCTTTCGCAGTTAATCCATTTTCTATTTAGTCATTTTATTTTTGTCTTTACGTCTTTGTAGTGCGAGGACGTGTTGCTCGAAACAGTGTGCAAATCTGTGGCGCGAGGATGTGACGCGGGCTCTTTTCAGATGCGATACATCTACCTCTGACAAACTTCGTCTAGTGACTGATATTTTTTTGCTCGCGTCCATCCCTAGCACACATCCCTCGCACACATGCCTCGGAATACACCCCTAGAACACATTCTTCCCTTGTTTTGAACGTATGTACAGACGCAAGCACATCAAGCTACCCGAAACCGTCAAATTTTCCCAATCAATCTTGAACCTTATACTTTAGCGAAAAAGTTGAAAATCTATTAAAGGAATTTGACATAATTGTAGTAGCTTGATGTGCTGGCGTCTGTACAAATTGAACATACCACAGTATTGCGACAGAATTTAGCAATATGTCCATACCGCAGACACTTAAAGCATTGATTTACTGGTGGTATGTATGTATGTATATACTCACTTCGTGACGCCATGAGTCCGACTAAATGTACTTAGGAAGAATAGTGGAGGCGAATGTTACCGTGACAGCCTGTGAAGGGACGAAAGCTACCTACGCCAGCGTCACTTCTGACCCTGCGCATGAAGCGCCTAACTTGGATTACATTTTTGGAACTACCAATGAATGAGAAAATTTGTTTATTGGACATCGAACATGAACCGAAATAAGGACTCCTGTTACTTCGGTAACAGTTATAGTTCGCTATAGCTTCGGTATAGTTGTCTTAAGAGACAACTGATCTAACAACTTTTTACTCGTATTCTGTAAAAACATATTAGCATTGTTTGGTGGGTTGAATGTTATGCCGACTTTATACTTATTAATGGTACGTATACAACGTGTAACGTTAATTGCGCAAAACCTGAAAATAGTTTGATCAGAATAACGAGCAGAATTAATTGAACCACTTTTTAATATAGGTTACATTTTTCAAAAAATCTTCATTAAAAACGTTGCCGTGTCTATTTATTAATAGGTCAAGCAACCCAATTACAGCGCGGCGCAGCGACCCGGTGACGACTCCTCCTTCGATAAAGCGTCGTCACAGACGCAAGAAACGATCAGAATGGCCAGTAAAACTAAAACAGCACATAAAACCTTTACAATTTTTTAATGACTCATTTTCTCTCTGAAATAGGTCAATTGAATTAAAAATCAGTCGGGGTGTCTGAGGTTTTGCGCATTTAACGTTACACGTTGTATACATGACGCCTGAAACGCCATGCTCCCGTATATCTTTTGATAGGGCCATGCGGTCCCTATCGCTAAATATCACATATTCTTCGATATGAGTCAAAAATATAATGAGGACCTCATTATATTTGCATGTGTCCCCTTTTACTTTGTAGATGGCCTACTTATCCTTTGCGTCCTCCTTGTCATTATGTTGGGATCTTACTACCGTCTGTTCAGACTCCGCTGGATCGGAGTCCGAAGACTCAACCAAAAGCTGCTACTGCAAGTCAGGATACGATATTTCGTCCTTCCTCCGCGTTTTTTCCCCATTTTGGGGTGGTAAAGGATTATGTATGTACACTGAACAATCTATTTAACATGAATATTTACAAAGAGAATATTTATAAAACCAATATTTTTTTCTTTTTAGTAAATTGGTTTGAAAAAAAAAAATCCTTTACACTTTCCGGCCTTTTTTTCAGACAGGCGATGACTTCATCTAGTCGAGATTTCTTATTGTTTCCTACATTCGTAGGGAGTAGGGATAGACAACAATCATTTAGTTTTACTCGAGTATTAGTTTTAATATACAAATCGATTCAAGTTTTACGGAATGTCAAGATTTCAAAATTAAATATTACAACGAAATTATCAAATGAATGCAAAAGGGGCTGACTAAAGTAAGTACTGAAAGACAAATTTATTGTCAGTTCAAAGATTACAAGTATACGTTTTAGAATTTAAACTTTAATTTAAATGAACCGCAACATGATCGGTTCGTCATCCAATTACGTGAATGAGGTAACCTACCTACTGTTTGACTCAAAACAAAATGTATGGCGCGTAAATTTAGCATACACAATCAATTTGATAACATACTTAACTATCTCTAACCAAGATCATGGATTATCTCTCACCAATATCTCTAACCAAGATTGGACAGATTGATCGTCTAAGGTCTTTCTTAGATTTCTTGTAAAAAAAATATCTTACAAAGAATAGACTAGAATAACACATAGACATGATTTTTAGCAAATCCGTTAGCCACCCAAAGAGCCGCAAAGAGCATTGAGCACACAGAACTTAGATCAATTACTCAAGAAAAGTACTAACTGAAGACTAGGCAGCATGGTCTCAGACCTTAGCCTGTTCCGTCAGGAACTAATATAAAAAAAAAAAGAACATAGATCACAGATCATATAGTTGTATGTCAGATTGAGCACTGACAGATGCCATGGCATTCACTGCACCAGAGTACTTTTTTATAATATAATAGCATTATAATAGACTGCTGTGCTGACCTGACGGATTCACTGACATACAGTGACAAACATAGCACTTTTATAACGTTTTTATAATACGTGACAAATCACGGATCACAGACAGCCAAGAGCATTTTTTTGGCGAACATCGCCGATGATTTTGTTTCTGTTACAATTTATTAATAAACGATTTCCGTTTTGTGTTTGCATGGAATGAAGAATTATTGACGTACATACTTTAGTTAGTGGTGTACAATACTGCTATTATGAAACTATTGTCAAGATGCAATTTTGTAAAACATGTCTCGATTTTATACCGGACCAATAACAAACATGGCTACGCTGTCTCGATCCGAGAGTATGTTACCATCCTCTCTAATACAAGGCGAAGGATAAGACATCCTTTACCACTTTCATCTGTGTCATGCTTGTACTATTCTGATGACAAGAAACCGTTCCTAACCTACCTAACAGAGAAAAAGACCCATACACTAAAGGATGCATTTGAGCACAAAAAAGAACAACTAAAAGACACAGAACACCGAATTCGGCAAAGAAGTGAAGAGATTGTAAGGGATATAAGGCATCAAAAGGATATAACGGGACAAAAACTGAGGGTGAAGAAAGAGTACATCATAAAAGATATACTTGAAACTAAAGCAAAAGTGAAAGAAAGGATTGAAGAAGTTGTAGAGGTACTTAATTATTTACAGTTTCAAGATTATTGGTATGTTTACCCTGTATCCCTGTCCCACATATGATAAGCTCAAAAGTTTTGATTGATTGCTCAAGACAAGATTATTGAATCTGTTATTCATGTAAGAATATCTAATAGGCCTTTGATACTTCTGCAAACTATGAATACTGGCTAAAATGGGCTGGTAACTTTTTACTCTATGATATTATAATAGGGAAGGCCAGGATTTATGCCTGCATTGACAGATATGCAATACCCACATTTTTTATTACACAAATCTCATTTCAATTATACCTTCTTTGATTACATTATTTTTAGAGGAAATTGCTCAACTCTGGTCCTGTTTTTAATTGTGAATAATAATTTTAAATGTATCCTCAAACAACATCTATGTGTTTTCAGAAAGAGAAAGTCTTCACCATACCAAATATCTTATGTTTCACAAGGATAGGAATGTCTCCTTATTTGGGATACACCATACTTCAAGAGAACTATAATGTTGCACTTGGCTTATTGGTGTTTGCTGGTATTACAGATCTGGTAAGATTTCCTTTATTATTGACCTTAATAAATATACCTACACCCCTGGTAAAATGATGTATGCTTGGTGTCATATCAAGCTATACAGGGTGGCTCAATCAGAGCGGTCAGTATAGGAAAGTCTGAAACTATAAGATATACGAAGATCTGTTCTTAGGAACCATGTCATCGATTTTAATAAAAAGAAAAACTGCATTCATACATTTAAAAAAAAACCTGTACTCAGCTCGGGAATCGAACCCGGTCATTGGAAAAAAAAAAAAAAAAACTAACACTATTTCTATTTAGATATCGATTGTGTAGGTCTTAAACAGTAAATGTTTCTATGGAACATGATGTCTAAAATGAATAAAAGGCATTGTTTTCACATACTTTTATTGTTCACATATACATTATTGTCACATAGTTTGATTAGAATAACGAGCAGAATTAATTGAACCACTTTTTAATATAGGTCACATTTTACAAAAAATCTTCATTAAAAACGTTGCCGTGTCTATTTATTAATAGGTCAAGCAAGCCAATGTCAGCGCGGCGCAGCGGCCCGGTGACGACTCCTCCCTCGATGAAGCGTCGTCGCAGACGCAAGACGCGATCAGAATGGCCAGTAGAAATAAAAGAGCACATAAAACCTTTACAATTTTTTTAATGACCTATTTTCTCTCCGAAATAGGTCAATTGAATTAAAAATCAGTTGGGGTGTCTGAGGTTTTGCGCATTTAACGTTACATGTTGTATTCTAAAATCTCTTTCAATGCCACTGCTGGTAACAGGGACTATTCCAAAAACAGACTTACAGTAAGAAATCTCTATCAATCAATCTTCTTTTACCTTCATGTTGTGCAGCACAGTACAGCCTGCAGTATTATGAATATTTCTAACTTTTTTTTTCCTTATATTTACCAGCTGGATGGATGGATTGCTAGAAACTGGAAGGGTCAGTCAACAAAGATGGGGTCCTTCCTAGACCCAATGGCAGACAAAGTCCTTGTAGGCACTCTCTTCATATCTCTGACATATCAGAACTTGATTCCGCTGTCTCTGACACTGCTCATAGTCAGCCGAGATGTTGCATTGGTTGTAGCTGCGTTTGTTATCAGATACATGAGTTTACCACCTCCTGTGAGTATTTTACCTTGATAATATGCATAGTCTAGATCACATGTACATTATTTTTTTTTTTTAAGGAAACCATAATACAGGAAATTGCTTCTGGAGATGGCCCTTAGCCATAACTTGATTACATATAATCAAATTAGGTTAATTAATATTGAAGAACTGACTTAAATATTTTGAATTAATTTTTCATTTCTAGTGTGTATTCTTTGGGCTGGTTTTTCAATAGTCGGATATCTCTGAAGAGTAAATATTGCCGTTTGACAGTTTTTTAATAGAAAATATGTCAAAGTGGCATAATTATTTAGTTTCCAGATAACATATACCTGACTATTGAAAAATCAGCCCTCAATGAAGGTTTTCTAAGAGACTTACAGTGCGTTTTCTATCTTTTCTTGTCAATTTACAGAGAACACTAAGCCGGTACTTCGACGTGACTCACGCCACTGCTCAGCTAGCTCCCACATTCATCAGCAAAGTGAATACTGCTGTACAGCTCTTACTTGTGAGTTTGTACATCTCTTTGGGCTGTCAATAACTTTTATCTGAAGAACAAAAATGACAGTTTGATATATTTTCTATACAAAAGCTGTCAAACGTCAGTCATTATTCCTCAGACAAAAGTTGTTTGACTATTGAAAAATCAGCCCTTACTAAAATTACAATATAAGAAGAAAAGAAGTCTAGTTAGATATTATGTCTGAGTGTTTTTGTTAAGTAATGCTTATGGTTTGTTTCACCACCTCCATTCTTACTTTACATGATACAGTATTTTT
The DNA here is from genome assembly GCA_949629135.1 of Eremobia ochroleuca. Lineage (NCBI taxonomy): Eukaryota > Metazoa > Arthropoda > Insecta > Lepidoptera > Noctuidae > Eremobia > Eremobia ochroleuca. Next base: position 10,915,406 of record OX451403.1, on the reverse strand, counting down.
ATCTCACGAAGCGACGCGCGCTATACTTGTGGTTACCAAGTGTACAAACACGCTGTGAATGTGTGCGTGGACGAGTATCGTAAGCACATAACACACTTCCAACTTCGCCATTGTCTCGGCCTGTACCGAAAGCTCCTGCGCTTACATTCACAGCGTGTTTGTACACTTGGTAAACACAAGTAAAGCGCGCCTCACTTCGTACGATAAAAAAAAAACTATAATCAGTGGCCAGCGTGAAACAGGCCCTTACTATGAACAATATGTGAACTATGGTAGTAGGTATAGAATTGTATTTCAATTTACAGGTGGGCACAACTCTAGCATCTCCCGTGTTTGGCTATGTGGACCACCCAGCACTTCAAGCTCTGTGTGGAGTGACAGCGGCCACAACGATAGTCTCAGCTATCAGTTATCTAGTTAGTAAGGACACTTATAAATTTTTAAAGAACTAGTCCTGGAACATATTAATTTTGATGTTTAGTAAAAATTGTATTCATTTTTTCTACAATCATTTTTTTATCTGTATAGTCTTCCATGAAATTTTAGTTATGTAGCTAAGTGTTAACTAATGATATTTGAAAATTGTAAATAAATTATTATTCTAAAAAAACCTTTTTTAATTATCTACCTGTAGAAATTCAATACACTATGTTGGGAGGAAATGGATATTTTGGGATAGTCATGTATGTATTTCAAATTTTGTGGAAATAAATAGCAGCCAGTTACAAAAGGAAACAATTTATTTTTTCATTCTATTCATATGAATAAATTGCAGTTAATTTTATGCGAAAATCAAAGATATAAAAAAATATGTAGTAATAAAATATTAACTAAATTACGCTTATTCTAAAACGAAACAAACTGTAATGTAGGATTCAGATTAAATGGGATTCTTATGAGATGCATAGTTGTGAAAATGTTGATGACACATTATGATCTTTATTTCACACTTGAACATGTTTTTTTTCAGTGTCTTATTTTGTTAGGATTAAAGATCTACAAAAATAATGCTGTGGAATGTTGAATGTTTGGATAATGTATCGAGTTTTAGTAGGGTTAATTTATTTTACCTCATCCACGAAGGGGCTGTTCATTTATTAGATAAGACAATTTGAGGGGGGAGGGGGTCCGAACAAGTCTTATTTTATCGTACACAAAAGTAAGCAAAACATAAGTTTAAAAAAAATGTTGCTATTTTTTTGCAATTTTAGTAGATACTAATCATAGATAAGAATAACTACTAACGAATCTTACGTAAGATTCAAAGGGGGGAGGGGGTTCATTCAAGTCTTATTTTTTCTTAGGTAGGGGGAGGGGGTACAGAAATTGGTTGAAATTGTCTTACGTAATAAATGAACAGTCCCTAAATAATACTTTCAGGCCGAAACATAATGATAAAATTTAATAACTATTTAGCAGCATTAGGCTAGTCTAGGCTTTGAGATAGAAATTATTCTAGTTTGTAGGTGTCTAGTTATTTATGAATAATCATGGACTGAATGGATATGGATGGTGAAGATTTAATTTCAAAAAGGCACATACTAATGTCTAAGTTTCAAATACTCATGTACTTACATGAAATAAATAAACCTAATTGTAAGTCCAATTTTTGCAATAATATTATATTTTAATGACTCATATTTTTGGTATTTGCTTTTCATGGAACTAACTTATAACAAGCTGAAAAGCAATGTTAAAGTTAAGTTTGTTTCTATTTTTAGATTGTTGCAAAAGTAAGCTTTGATTGATATTACTTATAAAATTATTCAAGTTTTAGTAACTTTATTGATCTACTTGCATGTACAAAGTTTAAATAAACATAATAATGTAACTGTAACCAATTTCAAAAGATCAAAGACTAGAGGAACATTAACTATTAGTCCTGCAAATTCTGATAGTTTTAACAGCTAACACTAATCATAATCAATAATATCGAGTTACTTGTTAAATTATACTTTAAGCACGCTTATAGCTTTAAATACCTACGTTTTTATACATAAAGAAAATTTCAAAATTAAATATGGCAGCTAGGGTTTAGTCAGAATAAACTAACAAAGTAGTAACCATAAAGTAATGATAAATCCTGACCTTAGTCCTCTGTGACAGTAGTCAGAGACACACCAGACTGTAACCATATCATTGGATAAGTTTACATTTATGAATCGTATGAAAATATGTTCTCAGAAATTCATTATAAATGGTATAAAAGCATGGTCCAATACTTATAAGCTTTACATAGTGGGGTTCATTACTTTTATGACAATTATATGAGCACAACATGCACAAAACATATAGTCAGGCACCAAATAAGAACGAAAAAGAAAAACAAATTCACTGTTCAAATGTCACAAGGTAGTAAAATCTTACACTTATAATATAAAAATTGTACAAAATAAAACAGATAAAGTGATTGCACAGTACATTAAAATTATTATTACACTACATACTGTTATATAAAAAAATAATAATTAATTTCTGATATTGGTAACAGTACTAGCTTCATTAAGTAAGTTCACAATGTTTTGTGTAATAATGGTATTACACAAATGTATTATTATAATATAGTCAACCGCATATAAATACAAAATGCATGTTAGTTATGTAAATGAAAGTTGAATGAGTATAAGTATCACGATTAGAATACTATTAACCAACCTTATTGATCAACTCGTCACAGATAGCTGTGAGTTCCTCATTATCCTTAATCTTCTGTGCCAATGATTCTTGCAAGGACGATGCATGCACCTCGCTCTTCTTAAGCATAGCATTTAATTTAAGAATCTCATGTTGATGTGTTTTCTTCACAGAATCAAGTTCTGCATTAGCCTTGTTAAGCTGCTGCATGGCATGCTGTCGCAAGGTTTCATACCTCGCTTCTAATTTCTGAATAGCATCATTATTATCTTCAACTGTTGTCTTTAACATTTCCTCATTGCTTTTATATCCTTGAATGATAACTTTACACCTCTCATACTTGGTGTGGACATCATTGAATGCATGTTCCATAGATGCAAGATGAGCTGCAGCTTCATCACGTTCTCTGACAAGAGTGGCTCTCTCATCAGTCCATCTTTTCCCTTCTGCTTCACGTTCTCCAATAAGAGAAGATATAGTGCGTTCATATTCCTCCATAACTACACTCATTTGTTTATTGTTTCTTACTTTTTCAGCAACACGCTGTGAGAGAGCTTTTTCCTTGTCTGCATACTCCTCATTTTGGTCAGACAACTTTTTGATTTTTGTTTCACACTCTTCTAATCTTTCTCTTAACTCATGGTTGATGTCTCTAAGGTTCTGTGCTTCTTCCTCTTGAGCTGTGAGTAGTTCTTTGACAGCTCGCAACTGTTCCATGGTGTGGGGGTCCATGTCTGACGACCGAGTGATCACTGGTGGGGGAGGTGGGATATTGGCTCCCAGACTCAATAACCGGTCTATAGTGGCTATCGCTGGGGAGACAGTATTTGCTTTCACAGGGGTTACCTTTGCTGCTGATGCCTGCTGACTTCTGTTGACAGCAGGTGTCACAACTTGCGTAGGTTTTTCAGTGGGACCACTTATGTTTGGTTGCACGGATAATTGCTGCATTGAGTTCACTATATTCTGCTCTGTACCTGACATGGTACTACGCACTGATTACACTATTCCCGAACTAGTTTCCTTTTATTTTATAATGTTCACATGGTCTCACCTGAAAGTACGTAAACATTATTATGACAGATTGCAATATCACTTAGCACCTTATAAGCCACCGTTCAAGACAAACTGGTTTGCGCAATATCATTTATCTTAATTAGATTAGTAAAACAAAATTTCGTTAATACAGTTATGTCTAATCTGCTAAACTTTAAATTAAACACGAGAATGTTAAAATATGTGAAATGTTCAACATCCCACGCAAGGTGCAATGAATAGGAACAATAAGTTACAATTTGCGTTGGTTGCATACGATAACCTACCGCAATATCCTTGAGCCGTAGAGCACTAAAATAATAACAATTACAGGAAAAGTTTATACACAATTTACGAGAATTGAGTAACGAAATAAGAGTTCAATAATTAAATAAACATCACTTTACAGTGCAGGAAAATAACGATGAACGATGATCACAGCGATGACATCAGTCATTTACGCCACAGATGCGTTATCTCCTTTTTGTCTATGAAATGACTGTCCTTCATAATGACAACAGGACAGCGAACTAATATTTTAGCGAGAACAAGCGAGACAAGAAGAGTTCAGAAATGCTAAATATGGAAATAAAATGACGAAAATGCATTTCCTTTTTTATACTTTTTTTGATATTTGATTAGGGATGTATGTTGTACAGACGCCAGCTCATCAAGCTACCCGAAACTGTCAAATTTTCCAAATCAACTTTGAACCTTATACTTTAGCGATAAAGTTGAAAATCTATTAAAGAAATTTAACAGATTGTAGTAGCTTGATGTGCTGGCGTGTGTACAAAAATAATCTTTTAGGTTTTATTGAAAAAATATTTATTTACTTCATTATGATAATATTAACATAATATAAACTAACATTTAATACAATAATAATAATACATGTATATGAAAAAATAATCATAGGGTATCAAAAAATTCGTCCGCATCGACGTCAACAGGAACAGTGTCCAAAAGGCTGGTAGCATTGCCACATTTTATGGCGCTGCTAATTCTTTGGCCAAGAAATAGACCATCCCTCTGGTCACGTGAAGAGTCGACTAACCGCTTGGGGATATCTCGAAAAACCAAGTGGGTACTCGGACCACATCGCCCTTTTTTTTATTGTTCTCGGGGTGGAAAATCCTCATGGATGTCCGCCCTGGAGTGGGCGGCGGGGTCTGTCACCCTTACTGACTAAAAACTACCCCGGTGTTCCGTCTCACACCTACGTCGGGAGTCGCGGGAACGAACGATACTTCCGCAACCCCGGCAGGGACCCCATTGAATCAGGTTGTAATATTTTCGCCGTTTGAGATATGAGAACCAACAAAAACCTTAGTGTGCATTTTTGCTTTTTATTTTTTCTAAATTCACTAAAAGTTGCTGTATCTACAAATTAGATCCATACAAAAATAAGCAGTTGAAGAAAGAGTAGGTACAAGATTGTATGTATGAGGCTCCGACTATGTGAATCGTAGATATGAATCACTATAATGTACAGACGCCAGCAGCCAGCACATCAAGCTACCCGAAACTGTCAAATCCCAATCAACTATGAACCTTATGTTTTAGCGATAAAGTTGAAAATCTATTAAAGAAAGACCGATTGTAGTAGCTTGATGTGCTGGCGTCTGTACTAATTTGAATGCAGTATTCAAGCTTTTCATGTATTCTCCAGAAGAAAAGGTCATAGGTACAGGGTATTGTCACTTTTAGCAACATCCTTGTGATAGCTGCTAAGTGCTAAATCTTCCAATTTACAATAAATAAATAAAAGTAACCAATTATTGTAACAAGTGTTTATTAACTGCCTAGTTTTAAAATAAGAATATTCTTAAACTCCTACAATATATTTATCTGTTTTGTACATTTCGTAGGCAAATTCTTCATTATGAGTTGGATCAAATTCCAAACCTGAAATTATACAAACATATGTTAGATTAATGACAGATAAGAAGAAAGGTAAGAACAGGTAAGAACCTAATTGGCGAATTCATTGAATGGGTTGAATACTAATCCATTAGCAGCGGAAAACGTCTATTGGCGCCAATTCCCTTACCTATTCACAAACTAAACTAAATGTAAGTTGAGTGCATCTTTTTCTTTCTATTTCATTAAGAAAAGTACAGAAGATAAATATTAGTTTAGTCGACAAATTAGCCAGCGCCTGACGTAAATTGACGTATTTTTTAGGAGCCAATGTTTTAATCACGTCTAAACTTCTGTGGAGTATTTTAATTTGACAGGACTAAACTGCAATTTATCTTCTGTCCTTTTCATAAATTTAGTTTAGTTTGTGAACAAGACAATCGGCGCCATTGACTTATTTTAATTACTGTATCATTATACGGCGCAGCGTACGCCATTATCTGCGTAGTCTTTTCTCAACTATGTTGGAGTCGGCTTCCAGTCAAACCGAATGCAATACCAGTATTTTACATGGAGGGACTGCATAACTTATATCGACAACCTAGTTACTGGGTTATACTGGTTACTGACCCCTTAGTAACACTGGTTGTCAGACTTTCGTAACTACATAATAACTTTGCAGTAAATGGGTTAGCTAAATCTGTCGGGACTGTAACCCACTGCTGCATTAACTAATGATTTGATTATGGTGGCAATTGGCAACGAATATTACTAACCATAAACCTTATCTATCTCGTGATCGTTGGGTAGACAATGCATTCTTACCTACGTATTCGATTTCTAAATCGAATCGACCGTTGATCTTATCTCCGCACGATATACCGAAGTGCGTGACTCTGTCAAATGTCATTCTATTTTGTTTGTCTTGAAGACGTCCTTTTGATCCTAGTACGAATTTGGAGAATGGTATCTGAAAAAATTGAAATTGATTTAAATTGACCGGAGATTTTTATACGTGTTTTATAAAAACTCTCTGGCTATAATATAGATTCCTAATTCATTTCTTGCCCCAGCTTTCCAGAGAAAACAGCTTTGAATAGCATTTTACAGCGCTGTAGCGTAGGTTAGGCCTTGGCAGCGACTCATTAATATAATTATTCCATTACTAATACATTCACGACACGTCGCGATTTGTTACTTCATTATACACACCTTGGCGATTTGCCAGTAGGGTCCACCTCTTGTGTATAGCACATAATGGTATATATCGTTCCACGTAATATCGTAGTAACCTTCACAGGATACGTTCAGGAGATAGGATCTCCCATCCCCCCTGACTTTGAGTACTAGAGTATTGTAGAGGTGCCAGTCGAAGGTTGTGGGGCGCTTGAATGATTTCTGTAAAAATACAATATGAGATGTTATAGGATACAGATATTTATCGAAAGATTATTATGCATATCACGCCTGTGATACGCGTCCATGCGCAAAATACGCACATAGCATAAGGGGCCGTCCAAGTATTACGTAAGCACTACGGGACGGGGGGGGGGGGGGGGGGGTTGCTTTGCCTTAGTTATTTTGATGACATGGGGATGGGGGTCTGGATGGTGATTACGTCAGCAGTATTTATCTCTTTACTTTTTCGCATTTTCTACAAAAGGCAATTTTGGTTTGAACACAAATATTTTGAATACAAAGTTAATAATTGCAAAAGATCTGCTTACGTAATACTTGAACGGCTCTGTGATCTGTGATACGCGTGATAAGTTGGGGAGTACTTAGGTACAGACGCCAGCACAACATGCTACCCGAAACTGTCAAATTTTCCCAATCAGCTTTGAGCCGTATGCTTTAGCCATAAAGTTGAAAATCTATTAAAGAAATTTGACAGATTGTAGTAGCTTGATGTGCTGGAGTCTGTACAATGCTATATGAATATCGACATCATGACCTACTTACGCTATGAAGTTTTTTTAATGTCGTGTAACGAGGGTACCTATTAATTTAGTAGGTAGGTACCACCGGCTATAACCGGAAATCGAACACAAAACCTTAAGCTCAGCAGGCAGAATGTGTGCTGTCAACATCAAAGATCTATAAAGCAGACATACTTCGTGAATGGCTTCGCATAGTGCGCTTCAGTGCTTCGAGTAAGTTTACGATTGACGGAAGCGTATCCACCTGCATTACTCCGTGGCATAATAATGCCGCAATGCAGGGCGCATGCAGCTGCGCCGAATAATTCGCTTCTTTAGGTAAGTAGGGCAAAAAGTGAACTTGTTCTCTTTGTATTTGATAAGCTCGGGTTTGGCCACTACCCCGCCTGTTGTTAAGCGTCGATGTGGTACACGAATACGATAATGTACGCTTTTACTACAAACATCACGCCTGAATGCCACGAAGAGGTAGTCAGAGGTGTATCGCTTTTAGGTTTTATAGTTTTTCTAACCAAGATTTACTTATTACAAGCCGTGTGGCCGATGGGAGTTGAATTTTCAAAAATCTTCTTCTTCCATTAAACATTCTTCTACCTACTACTTTAGTTAGGTACTTAAGGAACTTAAGTCCAAAGGGACATTGCTCTGCGCCCAAACATTGTTCGCCCTGGAACCAAGAGCGTCGGAAAATTATGTGTTGTATTGTCGATCATTAGTAAACTCTTATAAGATCTTATTTTTATAGCGGACTAGCTGCAGAACAGATACAGGTATTTTAAAAAAAGTATCAGATTTTGAGGTTATAATCGAACCATAACTTATGGTTGCTGCTGATACCTTATGGTCGATAAGGTATAGTTTTTCATAACTCAGAGTAATTTTTAAGAAACTGAAAAACAATATCATAAGAAATACATTTAGCTATTTTTAGTACCTACCTAGATAATAAGGTACCTATGCAATTTTTTTGTAAAGCCTAATCCCTGATCTTTTTCAGCACGACATGGCAAAGATGGCGGCGGACGGCGGATAAAGGTCACAGCTCATTACAGCCACCCGGCACCCACTCCGCACCGCCTCGCCTCCTGCGGGTAGTATTCTTTATATGGACTTGTATGGTATGCGCTCACTACATCAACTCCGTAGCGTCACCGGATCGCCTGGGTCGTAAGCCCTCCACGCACGGACGGCGGGTGGCCACTCGGTGACAACTCGCTGCTCGCATGCTTGCCTTGCGTTGACTGCGCATTGCCAACGCGCGGATCCCGAGTGGACCGCGCGCTGCCCGCGAATGATTCACGCGAGGACGATACGTTGGCAATTTATTTATTTTTATTTATTTATTCCTTTATTTCAGGCAACTAAGGACCATAGAAAAAACAATACATACTACTACAAACAAACTTATAAACTAATACATACAACATTATCACAAATACAATACTATAATAATATAACTTCAAAATACTATAAATAAATACAACATAACACAACTTATACTACCAATGCGCCGCTCCCCACCCTCCCTTCATTCAATTCACGGTTTGTAAAATTTGACATTACGAAACACACGTGTAGACCTAGTGCCAATTGTTAATAGACTACTCGAAAATTCGTGGACCAAGCGACATCCACTCCTTGACCACGCGGCGTCCACTCGTTGACCGCGGGGGGTCCACTGGTTGACGACGACGCGAGGTCCACTGTTTGACCGCGCGACGTTTATTGGTGATAACGCGGCGTCCACCCGTGGCCGAGGCGGCGCGGGGTGGGTGCCGGGTGGCTGTAATGAGCTGCTGTGACCTTAATGTTCATTTTGGCATGCAGCTAGTCCGTGTTGCAAAAGTATTTGCAACTAATATAGGGTGACTGGTAATTAGTGAGTGACCGATACTTAAACACACAAACTTAAAAATGATTCTACTCATGACAACAAACAAGTTTTATAATTATTTTATAATTATTTTTTTATATTTTTTTTATTTTTATCCCTTATGTTTTATTATTTGCTTTTTGGTCGTTATTGTTGTTTTAGTCTTTATCGGCACAAATTATTTTTTTCTTATTTCTTGTATTTCGATGTTATATAAGGTCATAACCGTGACTCATAAAATCCAACTTTTTTATCTGAACATTTTGCTTATACTTTTAATATTTTATACTTACCCTCATTATATTCGTCATCAAATCAGCAAATGATCAAATAATACCCACTAAATATCTGCATTATTGTAGCCATACTTTTAAATCAACGTCTTGTTTTATTTTATTTAGCAGTCAAAAAAACTTTCTGTAGTTGTGTAGAAGTGTGTGTGTTTGTGAACGAGGAAGACTGACCTGCCGTGACACAGTATTCACTAGTACGGAGGTCAGTGTGAATCTAGCTCAAACAACCGCATAAAATACACAGGTATTTATAACCACTGTAATTTCTTTTTTTTATATGTATTAATAGTCATAATATTACAGGATTGTTGGAATTTGTATGTAAGGTTTGTTCTTTTATACTGCCAATAAACTTTTTTACTTTTACTTTTACTTTTATAATGGGACAAAAAGTGAAATAACGAAAAAAAAAAATCAGCTGTTCCCTACATTTTGACGACTCGTACGAACATAAATGTAGGGAACAGCTGATTTTTTTTCGCGATTTCGGATTTGGTCCGATAGTAAAAGTTGTTTGTAATGATGAGTAGAATCATGTGTTTAAGTATCGGTCACTAATTACCAGTCACCCTATATAATAAAATAGACAATTAATTATTATCGCGTATGTCCGATACTTATGGTGCACAGGGCGATTCTGGACAATGTCCTTTCGATACTAGACTCGGCGGTTTAGGCTGCGTTGTCTGTCAGTATGTTAACCTATTGACCGCCACGGACGGCTATAGCCGACAAACGAAAACGTGCCAAACACGCCACCGACGTCTACAGCCGTCAAGAAAACGACATTTTTTAAGTACAAAATAAATATACTAAATTAGGAAAGATTTATTTTGTACTTAAAAATGTCGTTTTCTTGACGGCTGTAGACGTCGGTGGCGTGTTTGGCACGTTTGTCGGCTATAGCCGTCCGTGGCGGTCAAAAGGTTAATGAATTTAAGATTTTTACTAAGTAGGTATTATACTCACTCTTATTCTCTTAGACCTCATGGCACAATATCCCGCTTTTTTTATCCGTCCATCTTTCGGTACTCTGACGTCAAGGTAGCCGTGGAAGCGCGCCCGGCCTGCGCTGCTCATCTCTAGGCTGCATTTACTGAACCCCTCATTATGATCACTGTCGGCAGTCGTCACGAACTTTTCCAGGGTACTGGGCTCGTTGAAACACCAGATTAAGTCTGTTTCACCTGGAAATAGATGAAGAAAGGCTGTAGAAATTTGTTAACAGCTGTTTTCTTCTAAAGGTTACTAAGTTGCTGTTTAGAGGGAACAATAGTACCTACATTACGATACGTTGCACGGCGTGAAAACACCGTGGATACTATTATAGCTCGTGTGACCTAAACCCGCATTTACATCACGCTTTTCTGTGTGGACTACTTGACACAGAAAAGTCACTAAGTGCAGGTTTAGGTTAATAAAATCGATTTTTTGTTAAGATTTGAACCGATTTGTCTTGTTGGGGAAATAGGACATCGAATTTACGTTTTTTTTTTTTTTTTGTTCAAGCCTGAGCTGTCCCACTGAGCAAATGACAAAGGCCTCCCTCCAGTCCTTCCATCATTCGCAAGCCAGCGCGTCCTCTTTCCAGTTTGGACGGAATCGAGAAAATAATGACTTCCAGGAATTAATTAAAACCAAAGATATTATATGCAAATTTTTTATTAAGTATCTAAGTACAAATGCACATATTGGACTGACAGAGAAAACGAAAGTAAGAAAAAAAAATATTACTATTTATTCTTTACTACACAAGTATTTAATATAATGAAATGTATGGACTTTTACCAACACCATTAGAAATTAGAGTAATAAATGTAGACTATCTCTAATGTAATTTGGACGTAAATTATGTCTAATTTATTTTGCGATAAGACTACTGTAAGGCACAGGCCAAGCAAGGTGTAGGTAATCAGAGGACATAATACATAAATTTAATAATTAGGAAAACTATAAAAGCGTTTCCTCTCTTCCTACCTATTTCAAATTTTGCTGTGCTTGACAGGGTCCATGATTTCAAATTACCACCTGTATGTGTACACCATGGACGCAATAAAGATTGAATTGAAGAGTGTAAGTATGTCATCTGCGTGATACATGCTCAGATGGGTTATTCTGTTTATTTACCTTAAAAAATCCACCCTGAAGTTTGGATAAATGGAGTGAATGTGTTTCCTCCTTAGGGTGGATTTATTGGGATAAACAGAATAACTAGCTTAGATAGAGCAGTCAGAAACAACATAGCTTGGCTGCAACTGTCCTTTCCTGTAATGTTTTACACAATGCTGTTTACTCATCAATTCATAAATTCAATGCCAATGAAAAGTTACAAATCTTTAATTATTCTTACAAGTGTCAATACATGTAACTAATATGAAAGTCTTAATGTACGTCAGGCTGGCCCGGCCCCATGGAATTTAATAATGAGATTGTTATCAATCCAATGTACCCGGGTATACTAATATATGTAACACCTTCATTTTCAATGTAACTCTTTTTAAAAGAAATTACGTGCACTTCTTAGTGGCCGGGCCAGCCTGACGTTTTCAGCCCGGCCACCTTGTTTCCCACTAATCTACAAAAAATACTGGCAATATTGTGCTACAGATGAAATATACCCTATAATTTATGCATATGTAACACAAAATCGAATCCTAAAATGCAATAGCATACGAAATATTAGCGGTTGCAGGTGGCCGGGCTGAAATTATTTCGTTACTATAAAACAGTAAAACTGCAACACCTACCAAAAAATAATACCAGTACATAATGAGATATAGAGATATAGAATACATGTAACGCTTTCATTTTAAATTATAATACATATTTAGAAAGAATAATCACTTGAAATTATATTTCAGCCCGGCCACCTAAAAGCGGTAATATTCCCTAAAATCTTATGCTAATTTGTACAGTAAAACCTGATACAGCTATGAAATGAAAGTTACATTCGTTTTGTTTTAGTCGTATACCTTTAAGCCTTCTGTTTGACTAGATTATCAAAATCTGAGAAACTTTCCGAAGAGTGACTATCATTTATTAACTAATTTCAGGACATTTGGTTTGTTGAGTGAAACAAAATTGGTAATTGTCATATTTTTTTAATAATCATTTTTGAAATTAGTTAGACAACATTTGTACTTATATTAATTAGGTACAATAACAATTGTTAATTATAAATAATGTAAAAAAAGGTTACACATTGATAATAACACAGTTATCAAAAAATTATAGTAATATCAATATTACCTTAACATCGAACATTCATTCATTCAGAATATTAGAAGATAATTTTTGGTTAAATACTTATTATACCTTGGTAAAAAATCACAGATTTTCATAATGATTTTTACATCAACTTTGAATTTAAAGTTTTGAAAACTTTCAATTAAAATTATGCTAATATAATTATTACAACAATTCTTAAATAAAGAGAGAACCATAGTTCTTTCAGTGGCAGCTAATGGAAATATAGCTATGTAGTATATATAATTTAACATAATATTAAAATCACAGCTAAAAATCACAATGTTAACTTGTATAATTAAACGTATGCTAATATAATAATCATTGCTAGCCTATATCTGGCATTTGTACTATAAGTATTTTGACTAATTCAAATTTAAATATATTGCTTATTAGAATCGATAAAAACGTACTAATCACTTGATTATGTTATTTAATCAAGCTAAAATGTACGTCAAGGAATGTAAAAATATTAAATCCAAATTACTTTTTTTAACACTAGACTGTAAATCGTCATAACACATCCACAGATCTTGATTAAATAAATGGCATTTATAATGTCCTAGATTTTCCCCCAATACTACATATTCAATAGCACCTACAATCACATAAATATTAGTTCTAACTTTGATAGATAAAGGTATATCGTTCAATATTATTTGATCTGTTCCATTTAAATCAAAAGATATAATATTCTTTACATTATAGCTGGACAAAACAGTGCCCGGGCAATCGTGTTCACAATCCTTCGAAATAACGTCTATACAAATTGAGTCTTCTAGGGCTGATATTCCAAATGTTTTAATTACGTTCATATTAATGGGTAAAAATGGTACTGTTCTTTGAAGTTGAAATGCACATTTTTCTTCGGTACATATTTTTGTAAATAGAGCGCTATAAAATAATTCTAAAATCATTTGTTCAAACAAATTTGCGACATTGCATTCACAATTTATATCTATTGTATTTTTCGAGGATAGTTTGTAGTACTTTTTACATATGGTATTTCTTAGTTCGTATACTGCGGCTTCAGATATGTTTTTGTTACCTATAAATTGTATATAATTACATAACATATTATTATTATTTTCAGTCTGATCTATTTCTAATTTAAAGTTATTAAATGCAATATAACCATAAGCTATTAAATATGTAACAGCATCAAAACCACATGTATTTGTTAAAGTGGAACCAGTTACAATATTTCCATTTTTTATAAATTTTAACATTTTATAAATCGGTACGGTAACTGGCTCTTCAGCTTGTCCTTTCCAATTTTCTACAAAACTTGGCATATCACTGAAAATAGAATCTTGAGGAAATAACCGTTTTTGGTGTGTTCTTTTTTGACGATTCTTTTTGATTTTAATCTTTCGCTCTTGAAGGGGCGGTGCCTCATTATTTTGTAGTTCACTAGCAGCGATATTAAGCTCTCCATTTAAATGATTAATATGTATGTTTAGAAATTCGTCAATCCTGTATTTTCTTACTTTAGTTTTGAGTAATAAATGTTTTATTGTTTTAAAATAATCCTCTGATGCACTAGACGATGGATTTTTGTTTTTTGAATTGTATAATGGAGCCATAACGTTTGACCACATGGGCAATTTTCCCAATAAACGTTTTAGAGTAGATATTAGAGGCGGATAATATAATTTGTTGGGGCGTTCACAAGATTCCTCTTCTTGTTTATTTTTACAAGCAACAATATTATCAAACCATACCATAAAATTGCTTACATCTAAAACATTCTCCTCATTTAGGAATCTTTCTTCATCTACGTAATTGTGTGCGTTGTTAGAATCTTTTTTATCAATTGTAATACCTTGAATTCTTCTTTTCAAATTACAGTGGGCATCAAAGCAAATTTTTGACTAAAATTTAGTTAAAATAACAGTTAACATATTTTCAATTATCTCTCTTATGACTACGATACACTCTGCTGTTTTAATGTAAAGAATACAACGAACTAAGAAAAATTTTACATTTTCTGTTGTATTATTGAAGCACGAAAGATTATGAATAGTTTTGACAAAGTGACTTGTGTCTATTCGCATATATACTACAGGCAAACTATTTGTATGTCCCTCCAATGCACTGTAAGAAGCTTCTAAGTAATCTTTTGTAGATTTATATGAAGTAAAGCATTGGATTGTAGCAGCAATCAAAGCTGAGGAATCGTCCGTGATTATTTCTGCAGGAGGGATAATTCCATTACTGGCCCATTTACCCAACCAATCCGCAATGCTATTTTTAGTGTGAGAATCACTAAGCATTTGTGAAATTGGAATAGATTTTAAAAAGCTATCAGCAGTTATTAATATAACATATAAGAATAATCTTTTAGTAAATTTAGTCCCATTAGGTAACACAATTGGTTTAATTATAGAGCCTGTGGCATCTAATGATATGGTTGGTCGACCAGACTCTTGAACATATTGTTTGTAATATTTTATTTGTTCTTCTAACCAGTAGTAAATATGAAAAGTTGGTTTCATTAAAATTTCCTGAATTACGGAAGAGTATGTTGAAGTATTTGCCATAATGACAACAGATAATATTTGATTGGTATGGTACCATTTCTGCTTCCTTGTTTCATGACGTATTTGGCGTAATGCTCCGACTGATGGCAATACAGGTGGTTCCTTATCTTGAAATATCATATCATGACTCGCTATTTGTTTTCTAACTATTGTTGCTGAATCAAATTTTAATTTCTTAGATAATGTTCGTCTTGAGTACGGAGTGAGTCGTATTTTTTTTAAAGGATTATGCATAAAATTTGGTTGAAGTTGATCAATTTCACATAAAAAATCAATAATATGATCAGTCTTATCTTTATTTTGAATTTTCACTGTTGCTTGACACTGAGTGCAACGTCCGTAGAATGTAATGTTAGCGCCTTGAATAACATGTCTTTTAAATGCTACAGTACAAGGTAACTTATAAAACTCCCAGAGTTTTTTTCTTAAAAGACCGGACCACTTAAATTTGGGAATAGCTCTGTACGTCTGATATCTTGCACTAGGTTTATTTTTATCGTGTCGTTTATACGTATAACTTAAGGGTTCAATTTTCTTCCATTCATGAACATCAATTGGAAATTTAAAACTAATTTGATGAAGTAAGCTTGCTTGTTGAATAACTGGAGAAGACCCTGATGATGATGTTGACGAAATTATAATACTATTGGTATTATCTTCATTTCTTTTAATGAAGCACTCATCTTTTGCCCGAGGTGAGTTCTGGTTGTTTAAAAAGTTTCTTCTAAAGCTGAGATATAGTGCTTTTGGTGACATCACATAGTTTATATCTTTTGCTATGATATTGTCGTGGTGATCAAGCGTTTATGTTTCTCAAATATTTGTTTTTGAGCCACAATATCTAACGCACTACGTTTTCCCATGGTGTAGGCACGCTCAACTGAAATAAAATATATTCATTTTAACTATGGTTTCGTAATAGGTATTCATGTAGGCTAAATAACTACATTAATATTTATTTAAATACAAATTCCCTAAAAAGATAAGTGTATGCAGTAACATTTGCATGCATTATCAAGTATATACATAAATCTATTAAAAAATATTTTAGCACCTAAGGAAAGAAAGAAAGAAAGAAAGCAAAGAATGTTCATAAGAATCAAATTTACTTTCACAAAACTTATAACTTTTGGGACATTAGAAATATATAAGATAGAATAGAGATGGGGAGAGGGGCGCGTGTCGCGGGACGAGGAAAAGAATGCGGTGAGCGAGGGACGTGGATCGCTGTGGCAGGCCGTACAAGGGGGAGTTACAAGAAGCGCGGGTACAGACGAACACCGTCGACGGTTGCCTGATTACAATGAATAATTCACTAAAATCCAATATATAAATCTTAAAGTAATTAACAAGAAACTGATTAATTATTGATTTCACGAAATAAATAAGTACACAATAATAATAAGTAAATACATAGGGTAGGTACACAACAATAAGATTCACAAAAACTAAACACTTACTGTTAGTAAATCACCAAAATTATTACCTATTGACTATAAACGAAAGGATAAAATATATTTAGTTGATGGCATTGTATGGAGTTTTATTATTAAGTAAATGAGTGTTTAGATTTACTTTACTTTACCTGTATATTTTTTTAAATAATTACTTAGCTACCCATTAACATTGTTTGTCGATATATTTTAATTTATCAAAACTATGACTTACCTTAAAAACATCACATCACAAACAACTACACTGCAACAACTGATCAAATTTTACACTCACAGTAATATTAAAACGTAAAATATTATGTCAGAAGTGTTGATAACTACACGGCTCTTGCGCATCTATTCTGTCTACTCGGGGAAAATATCTTACGACTTAGGTTGGGACGCGACACAGGCGCCGTCTAAAAATCGGTGGTAGCGTCTGTGAACTATTATCTTTGTATGGTTATGTTGTGAAGCCAAAAACGGAGAAAATATATATAGGTTTAGGTATTATGTATCCAACAATTATTATGTGTGATTTATACTACTTAGTTTATTAATAAAAATATCATAGTAACGCATTTCGTTTCACTCAACAAACCAAATGTCCTGAAATTAGTTAATAAATGATAGTCACTCTTCGGCAAGTTTCTCAGATTTTGATAATCTAGTCAAACAGAAGGCTTAAAGGTATACGACTAAAACGAAACGAATGTAACTTTCATTTCATAGCTGTATCAGGTTTTACTGTACAAATTGGCATAAGATTTTAGGGAATATTACCGCTTTTAGGTGGCCGGGCTGAAATATAATTTCAAGTGATTATTCTTTCTAAATATGTATTATAATTTAAAATGAAAGCGTTACATGTATTCTATATCTCTATATCTCATTATGTACTGGTATTAGTTTTTGGTAGGTGTTGCAGTTTTACTGTTTTATATTAACGAAATAATTTCAGCCCAGCCACCTGCAACCGCTAATATTTCGTATGCTATTGCATTTTAGGATTCGATTTTGTGTTACATATGCATAAATTATAGGGTACATTTCATCTGTAGCACAATATTGCCAGTATTTTTTGTAGATTAGTGGGAAACAAGGTGGCCGGGCTGAAAACGTCAGGCTGGCCCGGCCACTAAGAAGTGCACGTAATTTCTTTTAAAAAGAGTTACATTGAAAATGAAGGTGTTACATATATTAGTATACCCGGGTACATTGGATTGATAACAATCTCATTATTAAATTCCATGGGGCCGGGCCAGCCTGACGTACATAAGTCTTAATGGTTAATAAATATGTTTATCAATAATTTTTAACATGATTTTATATTTTGCTCCATTCCCTTTTTTATAGTTTTCTACTGTCTTTTACATTAGGTACTTGAAGTAACTAATAAGTCTTACCTGCACATATTATGTATGACATTGTTTTGCTACTAATAGCTGCTATTAAAATCAAATTTTATCACATTGGGAGCATTTTAAATATACATGCTTTTTTGTGTACAGTCAACTGTGGCATCTTTACTTTCCTTGAGCAACTTTACCCATGAGTGCTGTACTTATACAGCGTGTAACGGAAGGGGGGGTATCAACCCTGAAGGAGGTGAATGTGCTCATGAAACTCAACAACTTTCCCCAAAGAACATAGGTCGAAATATGAAAAAAAAAATTGGCCCTCCCATAGTAAATCAATCAGCTGGTAGTCAGTTTTGTAAGGGAGGGTCAAATTTTTTTTTCATATTTCGACCTATGTTCTTTGGGGAAAGTTGTTGAGTTTCATGAGCACATTCACCTCCTTCAGGGTTGATACCCCCCTTCCGTTACACGCTGTATATCTCTTAATTACTAAAAATCTGTTGCTGCCATATAATATCAAAGCAAAGCAATAGTAGATAAATATTTTTTTTAATAGATTTCACCAAGACATATTTAAGTATATACATACAGTATTCATGGGTAACGTTGCTCATGGAAAGTGAAGATGCCACAGTTGACAGTAACAATTTTATTGAATAATAATACAAGGAACACCAATAATATAGTGTTAAAAATTGGATGGATACAAATACAAAGTTAGATTATTCAAAGATTAAAGTCTAAAACATATATATTATATTGTATTGATCTAGGTAGTATAGACGGTCAGTTAACTTTAAATTTGTAGTTTATCTATCTTACAAACATTGTGTCAAAAAATACAGTTCAGTATTCAATATATTTTTCAAGTCTAAAAGTCAGAAACTAATACTGTTGTCATAAAAATGTGTAATAATAGAAACATAATCACAAATTTTAAACATACAAATGTCATAAAAAGTTAAAACTAAATACTATTAAAACTAACAATTTATCATAAAAAGTTGAGATTCATCACAGTGAGAAGTTAGCTAACAAAAGCAGCCCTTTAACATATAAAAGCATGGAAATGAGTGAAAGCACCAAGTGAAGATAAGGATTATAGTTCCAATAATAATATTAATGCACTTCACTAATGAGTTGATCATACAACCTCATTAGTTCCTCGTTGTCTCTGGTTTTTTGCACCAATGATTCTTGTAGCGAAGCTATAGTAATTTCATGCTTCTTAACCGTAGCATTTAACTTAGTTACTTCAATATTATAGTTCTTCTTGAGGTTCTCCAGAGTTTCATTAGCTTTAGAAAGTGCTTCTGAAGTGACTTGTTTTAGATTCCCATACAACTCTTCATACTTCTTGACAGCAGCGTCATACTCAGCCAGTTTCTGTTCATAAACTTTCTCTCTATCTTTTGTTTCCAATATTACACTCTTGCATTTTTCATACTTGGTGAGGAGATCATTAAAAGAACTCTCCATGTTACTGAGATGATTCAAAGCTTGATCTCTTTCAGAAGTGACCTTCTCCAAAGTCTCCTGGTTCACTATCCTGTCATGTTGCTGCTCTTCTATTAACGAAGATATAGTCTTCTCATACTCCTCCATGACAATGCACATTTTTTTATTGCTCATAATCTTGTCATTGACTTGCTGTTGTAATTTACTTTCTTTCTGAAGCGAGTTATCCCTTTGTTCAGTCAATTTCTTAACCTTTGACTCCAGATCTTCTGTGACCCTATTGTATTTGTGTTCCATGTCTTGTAGTGTACTCTTTAGCTCTCTGTTTTGTTGTCTAAGCTGCAATACCTCCTGTTCTTGCTTCTGAAGAATAACTCTTAGGGTGTGAAGGTGGTCCACATCTTGTGAAGTAAAATTGTGGTGGAAACGTGGACTTCTTGGTGCTGCAGTTGGTGGAGTACTCCCTGATATGCTGATGAGTCTCTCAGTAGCTACCCCCCCGGAGGGAGTCAGGATATCAGACACGCTGCGGGTCAGGCCCAGTATTGACCTAGTATTACACGCACCAGATTTTGAATTTCCACTGTTTACTACAGGTGGTACTACCTGCATGGGTTTATCTTTGCTAATTGAGGCCATAGCTCCTGTAGACTGTGAGTGTTTTGGTGCAATTACGTTAGTTTCCGCAAAAGTCGATACTGTGCTGCCTGTTTCATAACCCACATCACACTCGGAGGAGTCAACTCCCGAATCAGTATGAACAGAGCTTACATCTTCTAGTTTATGACGTGCGTACAGTGGATCGAATTTCACAAATAAACTTTCCTTGCCTCGATCTATGTGGTTATGATGGCGGTTCGATTCGGCACATTTAACGAGGTAATCTAAACTCGTGGCATCAATAAACATATCGTCTGACACTGGTACCTCTCTCATAGTTACATCACAGATGCTATCAAAGTCTGATCCGGTGAGAAGATCACTGGTCTCGTTCCTATGTTCCGACAGTTCATTATATCGCTTTGGTGACATCGCCATAAGGTCATCCACTGATGAAGCTGACGTTATGAAACTGTCTTCAGATGCTGTTGTGCTTGCTCCAGCAGACAACATATCGTCATTAATTTTAACACTATTAGCTTCTACTCCACGACCCAGAAAGTTTTGGAATTTCTTGTAAATGGTTTTTATGCCTTTATCAGGAGATACAAAAGAAGAATCACTCAATATTATGCTTGAAAACATTCGCCCTTTCTGATCTAGGTAAACGATTTAAATAAACAACGTCCGCAATTACCGATCGGGCCTTGAGTATGTTCTAATAATAAAACTTGTGGATGGATCAACAAAAACAAAATAGAAAGAAGCAATATTCTTAGCTCAACGACTTCAACGGTTATTTAAGTTTTGAACATACCTGCCACAGACTATATTTTAGTAAGTTACACCATTCCGAACCATACGTAAAAATCGACTAAGGGTTGATTTTTTCAACGCCAGATAATTTTATCAGAAGAATAATTGTGAATTTTTAATAAAGATTTTTCCATAACAAAAAAAACTGTTAGACGTCAATTTTATTCCACGAATAAAAATTATCTGTCGATTGAAAACTCAGCCCTTCGACTTGAATTGACTAATGCTACTTTGTTTATGTTGAAATTATCACAGTAGTTTCTATTATGTATAGACGCCAGCACATCAAGCTACCCGAAACTGTCAGATTTTCCCAATCAACTTTGAACCTTAACCTTTAGCGATAAAGTTGATAATCTATTAAAGAAATCTGACAGACTGTAGTAGCTTGATGTGCTGGCGTCTGTACGTATTTATGTATGTACAGACGCCAGCACATCAAGCTACCCGAAACTGTCAGATTTTCCCAATCAACTTTGAACCTTATACCTACTTCAGCGATAAAGTTGAAAATCTATTAAAGAAATCTGACAGATTGTAGTAGCTTGATGTGCTGGCGTCTGTGCCATATTTTGCGTCAGGGTTACCAGATTGGGATTTTTTTTTTGCAATCTAGGCTAAAAATTTGGCTCCTGGAGAAATTTTGGAGTTGAAATATTTGGAGGGAGGAAAAAATTCATGGAAAATTTCGGGTATTTTTTTATAGCTTCAAAAAAACATTGATGATAGTAATTATTCGAAGATAATTGATGAGAGGAGACACGAAGTCATATCAAACTATGATTTTCCAATATAAGCTGACTTCTCATTGTACAGACGCCAGCATATCAAGCTACTACAATCGGTCAATTTTTTTTAGATAGATTTTCAACTTTTTCACTAAAGCATTAGGTTCTAAGTTTATTGGGAAAATTTGACAGTTTTGGGTAGCTTGATTTGCTGGCGTCTGTAAGAAAAGCCTATACAATGCGAGGTCAGCTAAAACTGGACTGGACTGAGCTTGGGCTTGTAATTGAATCAACTAATAAACATTAGCTTGATATGTCTTCATGTGTAACACATGAGCATTCTTTTTTTAAAGTACTTTGAGCTATATTTTATTGCACTAGTAAAATAAATAATAACACAATAATTTTGTCATTTAGGTAAATATTGTGGACAGAGGACATGGTTTTCTTATAAAGTACCATATTGTGGATTATTTTACAAGGGATTTCCTTGTGGATTCAGGGATAAGGCATCTTTACCATGATGGTGTGGAAGTGGCGAAGTTTTGGGGCAAGAAGTTCTGAGACGTTGTGCCAGCGACACAAAGAAGAAGAAGAATATTGTGGTAACAATGTTACATGTTACAGTTCATTACCAAACAAACACAAACAATAGTAACTTTTCTGAGAGACTGAGATATGAGGATTAGTAGTAATCAATGTGGGTGTTACACTGCAATGGTGTTTTTTTTTTTTAATATTAGCAGCTGTTTTTCATTTACTTACTTAATTCTTATTTATTTTTAAATATTAGAATCTTTTTTTTTGACAGATAATCTACGAGGGACTACGGGTTAGTAATAAAGGGGTTCACTTATAAACTTTGTTTAATATTAAGAAATGATTAAAATGTCTGCTCAATTTCATATAATTATGTATATAAAGAAATATTTTTTTGTTTAGTTTATGCGAACATTAAACAAGATTAACAACTTACCTGGTCTAGCAATAAGCAGAGGATCTGTTTCAATTAAATCTTTCACTTCCTGTCCAAACAGTTTCAACTCATGCTTCAGCTCCTTGAAACCCTTTTTCAAGTGTTCTAAGTTCGAAGCCTTCTGTTCTGTATCATACCCGCCTTTTCTATGATTTTCATGAAACAGCCAGCGTTGTGATCCAATTAGAATAGGTTTAGAATAGTTAAAATTATTTGTTTTGTTTAAAGTCCTGCTTAAGGCAGGGTACTGGCTATTATTTCTTATCAGATTTATGAACGTGTTGATTTTACACAATGCCATACTGTAAAACTTTACGTACTCTGTTACTTCCAGTATTTCATCACATAATTAAGTTACGAAATGTACATTTATTTACGTCGGTTTTATTGTATAACCTTATTTTTCATAAAAATAATATTTTCAGGTTCATCAGCTGTTTGACAGTTATGGCATTAGCCATAGTGAGGTGACAACGAAAAGAAGCCAATCTACTAAAATAAATAGACATAGATGACTAGAAAAAGACTGATTGATTTAATGGCTTTACTCATTGAGTTAGTTGTCATTAATCATCCACAATACTTTGATTCACTTTCAAGATTGAAAAACCTGAGAAGATCAGTCGGAACTCGGAACCACAGAGTATATTTTATATCGGAACTATGGTAGCGATCAACATCTTCATAATATTTTTTTTTATACAAAGCTATATGTCGAACGTTGATGTAAAGAATGATTTTTCACGAATAAGATAGTAGTATTCATTTATGAAAATCGACTGGACAGTAAAGAAGTAAAAGCGATTTCACTGTTTAGAAGTTGACATTGACAGTTTTGTTTTGACACCTAAACTGTCTTGTTGTCAATGTCAAATCAGCGCCCGGCTGACTGAGCTGCTGTGGTTGGCGACTGGCGAGATTACTTTCACCTAATAAATTCTTTAGAATTTTCAGGGACGTCGTTCTCGTAACGTTGTTCGTCTGTCGTGGCGGGGTATTTATTTAATTTCTGACGAAATAGAAGTGCGCGTTCCATTAACAAAGAGCCACGTACACAAATAGACTTGTTTTACGTAAACAGCGAGGTTTTTCTTGCCTTAAGCATGTATAGATATTAATGTTTGTTGTACATATTAGAGTACTAAACTATAGTGAAAATGGGTATGGAGAAATATAACAATGTGGTAAGTTTCTGTCAGTAAATTCTTAAATATAATATTAAAAATATTGGTCAGTGAGTCTTCTCAGGGGTGTTAGAAACCAATTTATTTGTAAAGTCTGGTTATAATGCTTAAATATTAAGTATAAAGAAGTTAAGAACAAAAATTATACAGCATTTACAGAAAAAAAAAATACATTGATTAATTACTAGCGGTTGTGGTGTGGCCGGCTGGAAATTAATACTTTATAACTTGACCTGTTGAATACTATTATATCTGTTTCAAATTTTTCAGTAATTATTTATTGAAATCTATTCAATCATGTTATTTTGTTTGAGATAAGAAGGGGTAACCCTTTAATAATAATATGCATGAATAAATCCTAGTAATAAAGTACTTTAATTCCCTATTAAGATTAGAAAAAAATGTGTAGATAAGATAAAATCAACAACAAACTTAGTTACAATCATTTGATTTTCTTGGTAATATCTATTTAATACAGGTAATATTTTATCTATCAGATCTGTAACAATAACTGCTATCATAAATCACTTAAATTGATTATTTTAATGTATTCTATAGATAAGCAATCATTATAAATACCTGTTATTATGATGGAATGGAGAAGTGTTTTCCGAAAATCCTGTTAAATATTATAAACAGGATGGCAGCAACATTGACGCACAAACCGAAACAATGGATTCAGCAATTGATTCTAGAAAAAAGAAAATTTTCTAAGCCATGGTGCCAGCGTAGAAATTTTTCATTGGTTATCAAAAAAAGTAATTAACTGTTCCCTAGAAAAATGCAATACCCATGCGGTGAAAATGTATGCAACAATTTCTTTTTAATAACCGTTGAGAAACTTCAACACTACACAACTTTACATACATGATTCTGAATCCCAGGGTTCAGAATCATGTAGGTGCTGACACCATGGTAACAGGTTGCATATAGATGTCCTGCACCTGTATCAAAATTCCTGTTTTGCAATTTCTCAGGCTTAAGTTTATAGGACTAGCTAGGTAATTAGCTTCAGAGATAACTTTTCGAAAGAACTTTACCTTGCTTACATAAAACTTGTTTAATGAATACCATTATTTCTATTTTCCTGTTCAGCCGTGCGATTCTGTAACCATCTCACCATGAAAACTTGGGTGAAGTGAGTCGTCAATAGTGTCAAACCCTAGCATCAGCATGACTCATAGCTCACTCTAAACTCACTTCACCTTAGTTATCACTGTGAGATTTTCCAGAATCGACCGGCTGTACTGTTTATAGTTTAATCTGTAACCATACTCCTTATCAGCATAATATTGTCCCACTCTTTATAAAATTTCACAACTTTGCCATTGAATAATATCAATGGTGTTAAAAAAGCTTAATCACCAAAACTAGGAAGTATAGATAAAGTTTCACAATTACATTTTAGCAGCCAGCAGACAGCCTCCTGGAAAATTCTATCCATCATTGTTGTGAAGCCTGCTACTTGCTCTTAAGCCAAATGCTGGGGATTTTGTTGCGCCACTTTTTTCCCAACTAAACGAAAGCACAAAGAAGTGGTGAAAGGCGGGCGTTTTGGGGCACTGTTTTATGTAATTTTGGCATTCAAAATGTGATGATTCTCAGCCTAGTTTGAATAAATGACTTTTGATTTTGAAATCGAAATCTCTAAGGGTGCGTCCACATCTGGCGAATGTGCAGCTCGCGAGCCGTTTGCGAGCTGCCCGCGAGCTGCGCGCGTGCATTTTAGTTCGTGCGCCGCTCCTGCGCCGCCCGCGCGCAGTTCGCGCGCGGCGCAAGTGTCGCGCGTGCGCTATCGCTCCTCCCCGCGCTGATGCTAGGCAAACGAAAGTGTAAGCACGTGAGCTGGACGCGCGCTGCTCGCGCGCGGCGCGCGATCTTCGCGCGTCCAGCTCACGTGCGCGAACATAAAATGCACACGCGCAGCTCACGGGCGGCTCGCGAACGGCTCGCCAGCTGCGCATTCGCGGCGCATTCGCCAGATGTGGACGCACCCTAACAATAAATGCGAATTAACGAGACTTCCACAGGTAGTCCTTCCCGGACCGCATAGCCCAGTTTAAGGGCCTTCATCAAAATCTAACTTAATATTCTAGGATGGCAAGCCGTCCGAGTACCTCTTCCCCCCGGAGATACTGAAGCGGCTGAACTTCGACAAAAGCCCGGCCACATTCAAGCCCAAGATCAGCGCGTCCAGTCCCGGCGAGGACTGGATGGTCGTAAGACCGCTGCAGCGCTCAGATTACGATAAGGGCTTCCTGCAGTTGCTTGGACAGCTGACCAGCGTCGGCAATGTTTCGCGGAAGCAGTTTGATGGTAAGTGACGATAATTAATCAGGTGAGAGTTATCACCGGTCGCAAAATACGCACTTAGAGGTGAAGTTGCGAACGCCAGTCCGTTATTTATAATATAACATACCATACCGCAGAGCGGTAGTGGCCCAGTGGTAGATATCGGTCCCGAGTTACGAGTTGTAAGTCAGTCGAACCCAGCCAGGTACTTTACTTTGTGTATTTAATTTCATCACTACTGCTCTCAAAACGGTGAAGGAAAACATCGTGAGGAAACCGGTATCCAAATAGCCAAAAATTCGAAGACATGTTATATCCACCAACTCGCATTACGACCGCGTGGTGGATAATGGCCCACTCTCTCTCACAGAGAGGAGGCCTGTGTCCCAGCAGTGAGAACAGTATGGGCTGATTATGATGTACAGACGCCAGCACATCAAGCTACTACAATCTGTCAATTTTTTTTATCGCTAAAGCATAAGGTTCAAATTTGATTGGGAAAATTTGACAGTTTCGGGTAGCTTGATGTGCTGGCGTCTGTACTATACCAAGAGTTGATCATCATGGGAACTGCGAACTCTTAAATCCTAATATATCCATCACAAAAATTTAACGCGCGCTTAGGGATCCTGCGATTCGATAAGCCATACTATATACTCGAAAACCTAACCGCTACTTAGGGTCCGATAAACAATGTATGGCCTACTTTTAAGTCGCCATAATCATGAAGCAATCATATTGAGAAGGATCCACTGTGCCTAGACTATTTCTAACTGAACTATTTCCGCCCTTGAAAATGCAGACAAAGGCTTTCATAAGAAATAGTCTAATAGCATTGCTCCAATTATCGTAATCTGCATCAAAATATTGTTGCACGTAATTACTGAGCATGACCAATGTAACAAAAATGCAAAAACTACGCAATCTCTTTAAAAAGTCGTTACATAAACTTGTTTTAATAGATACGCAATACTTCTTAAATGCCACCGAACTGTATACTCGTTACGATGTAGGATTAATTATTTGCAATGTAGACACAACAGACACATGAAACCATTCAGAAACTGCTATTTTACATAATTGTCTCCTTGATACATTAAAACCGAAACTTTGATGCCCCCCCCCCCCACCTGGTGGGTCCCTCCCCCGGTGGGTAACCCTCTAACCCTAAGGATAATATAAAAGGGATGCAGTTACACACACATATCATATGTTACTCAGGTCTAATATGTATTTACAAAAATATTGTTGACCCTGTTTCTTAAAAAGTTCTGAAATCTAGCAGACCAACTGATTTTGAAGTATCTACACATTTCATAGGGGAATTTGTGTACCTACCCCCGGTCCTCAAGACATCAGGCTGTATCTACTTGAATTTAAACGACATTGAAATTGAAAGTTTGCAAACTTGCAAAGGCTCATGAATGAATTTATTATTGTTCTGTAAAATTATCTTATAAAAATCTTTATCAAGAGTCGTTGTCATAAAATACGTTCTCAGTTTTGTGATGTCCTAGTAAACAGGTTATATTGGTATGCGAAACTTATTGGCATTTAAGTGTGCGACGTAATGATAATGACCTTACTTTATGTTTCGAGTTCCTGCCGGTCGATTCTGTAAAAATCTCACCGTGAAATCATAAGTGAAGAGAGCACTTAATAGTGTTAATCCCTAGCGAATGACAGCTCACTCCACGCTCACTTCACCCAAGCTTTCACGGTGAGATGGTTACAGAATCGCACGGCTGATCTTTATTTATAATATTGAAAATTTAATCGATCAAGCATAAGCATAATCAGACTATATTGTAACTAATTCCTACTGCGGGGATACAGGCATCCTCTCTGTAAGAGGGAGTGAGCCGTAATCTAACACGCGGGCCCAGTGCGATTAATATAATGAGAATTATTAGTCCTAGGCCATGCCGGTTTCCTCACGATGTGTTCCTTCACCCTT
This sequence comes from Eremobia ochroleuca, assembly GCA_949629135.1. NCBI lineage: Eukaryota > Metazoa > Arthropoda > Insecta > Lepidoptera > Noctuidae > Eremobia > Eremobia ochroleuca. The sequence continues at coordinate 10,887,174 of OX451403.1, read as the reverse complement.
TTAAGAGCACGAACCTACGACTTAGGGCTCTTTCACACGCCAAGATCCCGTTTTTTGCAGGATCTCGTTTAGTAGTGTACGTGTTTAAATATACAATGTGTAACGTTAAATGCGCAAAACCTGAAAATAGTTTCATCAGAATAACTAGCAGAATTAATTGAACCACGTTTTAATATCGGTCACATTTTTCAACAAATTTTCATTAAAAACGTTGCCGTGTCTATTTATTAATAGGTCAAGCAGGCCAAAGTCAGCGCGCTGCGCGGCGCAGCGGCCCGGTGACGACTCCTCCCTCGATAAAGCGTCGTCGCAGACGCAAGAAACGATCAGAATGGCCAGTAAAACTAAAACAGCACTTAAAACCTTTACAATTTTTTTAATGACATATTTTCTCTCTGAAATAGGTCAATTGAATTAAAAATCAGTTGGGGTGTCTGAGGTTTTGCGCATTTAACGTTACACTTTGTATATATACATAACACAAGCATCCTGTTTACAGTATCCGGCAAACAGGATGCTTGTGTGAATATGTATATTTAAACGCATATACATATTCACACAAGCATCCTGCGTATATTTTACGCACACTACTAAACAGGATCCTGCAAAAAACCGTACCTGCAAAAAACGGAATATGCCGTGGGAAAGAGCCCTTACTCGTAAGTCGTGGTCGTTTCTATCGGGCTACCATTGCTCTCGAATTAAGCGAATATAGCATACATACACTTTTTGGGTGGATGAGGCTTATTTTTCTATCAGTCTTCTTAAAGTTATTGAAAATGAATACGGCCGTTGATGTCAAATGTAGCTTTATTATACAGCTTATACAGAGTATTGGAACAGGTGCAATTTTTTATTAATATGGAGATAAACATAAGAAACAGACCAAAACATCGGAATAGAAAATGCAGTTGTGTGTAGGGCAACTGAAAGACTTCCAGACGCGAATGCTCGATTAACTTGTATTATTCAGAGAAAACTGCACGTTTCTTAGCTTAGACATTGTTTCTGCAATACCAGTCATTTCAGGGCACCTAAATATTATAAGCCAAGTTTTGTACACATTAGTCCTACTGGTATATTTACTTCGTGGTCCCTTCTAACGATTTCAAGAGTAAACAAAATAATAACTTTCTGTTGCTTTTTAGACAGAGTACAACTTTGTCAATAAACTATGTTTTTAAACAACAAACGAATTTTTCAGAGCGGTTTACAAAGATGAAGCAGTCGGGCGGATACTACGTCACAGTCATAGAGGACACACGTATATCGAAGCTGATCGGAGCCGCCACCCTAACCATCGAACAGAAGTTCATACATAACTGCTCTGTGGTACGTCATCATATGCTTTGTTACCTATGTTTTAAGTCTTAAAGTCCTGTTCAAATTGCAAATTTTCTCCAAATGGTCTTATGGCTAAGTAATAACAGCCGCACGGGTCGATCGATTAAGTTAAGCGATGCTTGCCGCGGTTGGTCTGTGGATGGGTGACCATCTTCACATACCGAGACCCCCTCGTGCCTCGGAAAGCACGTTAAGCCGTTGGTCCCGGCTGACATTCGTGGATCTTTGACAGTCGTTACGGGTCGTCAGTAGCCCGAAAGTTTGACAACCAGTCTTACCAAGGGATATCGTATTACCCAGTAACTGGGTTGTGGAGGTCAGATATGTAGTCGCTCCACGTAAAATACTGGTATTCAGCTGCATCCGGTTAGACTGGAGGCCGACCCAAACATGGTTGGGAAAAGGCTAGGCAGATGATGCAGATTTTATGGTCTTATATCACGACAAGGTCAACGGAAGCAGTGTTGAAAATCTATTAAGGGAGTAATGAGCTAATCCCGTTTATGTGTAAAACTATACTCCTATAGATGCTTTTTGGAATTATCTGAATACGATTTCTAAATATTACCGGTCTGCAACAGTTGGATTCCTCTACCACTTGTCACATAAAGCCTAAACAAGTTTCCGTAATGAAATTGACGCTATTCTTACAATAATAAGTTTTAATTGAAATATAGCATTGTAACCTTTAAAATATACCTATTTATTTCAGCGTGGACGTTTAGAAGATGTGGTAGTCAATGATACTTACAGAGGAAAGCAGTTGGGAAAATTGTAAGTATTCGTCACTTTCATACAATAAAAAAAAAAAAAATAGTACTACATTATGACGATAACTTACTTCACTAGCCGTCAAATAAGGCTAGGGGCCAATATACAGGGTGTAACGGAAGGGGGGTATCAACCCTGAAGGAGGTGAATGTGCTCATGAAACTCAACAACTTTCCCCAAAGAACATAGGTCGAAATATGAAAAAAAAATTTGGCCCTCCCTTACAAAACTGACTACCAGCTGATTGATTTACTATGGGAGGGCCAAATTTTTTTTTCATATTTCGACCTATGTTCTTTGGGGAAAGTTGTTGAGTTTCATGAGCACATTCACCTCCTTCAGGGTTGATACCCCCTTTCCGTTACACGTTGTATATGACCTCGTAGTGTTTGGTAGGAAATTAGCAAACAAGCATTACCTTCCTTTTCGAAAAAGGGGTAGTATAATGTAGCTGTAAAGGCCTCTACACACCAGACGCGCCGGCCCGATGGCTTTGCCCGGCGGGTTGGTGCCGGCGTGATAGGCCGGCGGCATTAGAACATTGTAAGCCGGAACGACCTTTGCCGGCGGCACGAGGGCCGCGGCATCTGCTTCCTAACCCGCCGGGCAATGTCGGCGGGCCGGCGCGGCGGGTTTGGTGTTTTGAGGCCTTAAGATCTTACTAAAATAACAACAATATGGATTTATTTTTTTTGTTTTTTTTAGCCTATCGGTATCTATTGTGTCCCACAGCTGTTGTCCCAACTTTTTTCTTTCCGAATCTCCCTGTCTTGTGTGATCTCTGGGCTGAATGGCCCTGCAAACGTTATCAGATCGTAACACCACCTTTGCCTTTTCTGAAATGAATGTTTTTATTATTATTTATTTTAATATCATGCGGTTTTGAACTTCGGTAAAGGTAAAATATGATTTGAATAGCCAAGTTCATGTCAGTCTGTCAAACCGTGACGGTGTGTGTAATTAATTTATAATGTTTTATTTCCAGAATCGTCGTGACAGTATCCCTACTCGCCCAAGAGCTGGGTTGTTACAAAATGTCGCTGGACTGCAAAGACAAACTGATCAAGTTCTACGAGACCCTGGGCTACAAGGCAGAACCCGGAAACTCTAACGCCATGAACATGCGGTATGTGACTAGATATTTATAAATAAATAATTAATTTATGTGTAGAAGTGGATATTATGGATGTTTTTGTCGAGTTCACCTCTCAATGTTATTGTGTCCCGTAAAGAGCGTTTGAGATTAGAATACAAATGAGATAAATACGACTATACTAAACACCAAAGTACTTTGCAGGTTGCATAAAATGCGGGAGTGAGACAGCACTATAGTTAGAGGTCTTAGAAAGCCCGCACTCAATATTCGCCGTCCTACTCGCACGTTTTATGACCGCGAAAGCGAATATTGGCGTTCAGTAGAATAATTTTAGGATTTTTTTTTTTAGTAAATCTTGGTTTGTAAAGCCGTCATTCTAAATAAACTTTATCCTTCAATTTCCAGGTTCGAGGACCCCTCTTGACAATTAGCCGCTGGGACATCCGATCTGCGCTCTAAACTGTAAGTACGCACAAGAGGCCGAGCAGACATCACGGCACTTCCAGCCAGCACCCATCATTCCATCTCTGTACAGAAATTATGTCACCGAGTCTTTGAAGACAGACATACACCCAAAGATTTAAAGCGTTAGGTGTGCCCTCGCGGTACTTAGGTCGCGCGTACTTATATCCCGCATGAAACGATCCATACGATTGTCAGTATGAGTGAGCGAGACCACTATACTATTTAAATATCATTGACAACGAAACATAACCATCTTTTGAAGCGGTCGGGCGAATCCAACAATTTAAATCTTTGCATACATTCGGGTTCTGAAAGACCTATCAAATCTCTTTATGCTAGCTGCTGTGATTGGTTGACGGAAATAAGGCTAAGCGCGCACCACGAAATTTAATCGTTGCGGAAAGTAATCGCCAATCTGCGAACAATACCAATATACTATAGTCCGCGCACTGCGGTTGCTTGAGAATTCCCTTGAAAATTTAAAATTTATTTCCGTTTGCGATTTTATTTCGCATAAGCATGCGATTAAAAACATCGCATCGCAGTGCACGCTGAGCCTTAACAACATCCAATCAAAGTACTTTACTTGAGGTTTAAAAACAGAACATTTGAATAGCCTTTCAGTCTGAAGGTAATATTATGTTTGCGTTCTGTACGGATTTGCATAATTAAAAATCGGTGAACCAAGGTTGTGCATTGGTTGTCTTTTAATGTACTACTGAGGACTATGTTTTGATATATTCGTTCATTTGTGGGTGCGGCGCGGTGTTTGAGTAACGATATAGTAAATGTGTGTAGTCTGTAGCGTTATTGTTAAACGAATTAGCAATGCTTTTTGAAAAGCAAATGCGATATATAGGGTGACTGGTAATTAGTGACCGATACTTAAACACATGATTCTACTCATGACAACAAACAAGTATTATAATGGGACAAAAAGTGAAATGACGAAAAAAAAAAATCAGCTGTTCCCTACATTTTGACGACTCGTACGAACATAAATGTAGGGAACACCTGATTTTTTTCGCGATTTCGGATTTGGTCCGATAGTAAAAGTTGTTTGTAATGAAGAGTAGAATCATGTGTTTAAGTATCGGTCACTAATTACCAGTCACCCTATATAAAATGCCCGCACACGCAAATGATGGAACCCCGTTTTCTGAAAGCCAATTTACTTTTGTCAAATTCCGTCTCAACCTATCTGATTCGTGGATATTTTGACAAATCAACCATTGCTGCTACCTTAATATATGACAAAGCTTTTCCTAATGGGGAACAAGAACAGGCCTTTAGAAAACGGACGATGAATCTATAAATACGATTTCGGATCGATTTTTTTTTTCTATTCTATAATGTTGTTGACTTATTGTTTGCAGTTATAAAAGCACTTTTAATGTTTACTCACTTGCATCACGCTTTCTGATCACTAAGGGCTCAGCGCAGACCAGATACTCATTCAATAATAAACCTTGAAACTGGTGTTCTTAAAGTGCAAAGTTGAAGAAACATCGACGCATACAACAGACGGGATTTTGGGCGTCCTAATTTGTACTTTAAAACAATGAAAATAAGTTTTATAATCATTTTGGTATGTGCGAAGCCTAATGGATCTTGTTGTGGTTTCTGTTTGGTCGTTCGTGTGATTACGGTCGCAGGGTCAATTCTTCTATCCATCAAAAGTTGATATCACCTTCTGTTGAGATATCTCCATTTAATGGGGTGACCAATTGACTATGGATATCCTAGCACATAATGTTTAGACGTAGTTTTATCATCAAAGCGCGCATGTAAAGACCTTTTTGTAATATTTTTGGAGTAGCTTTCATGCTTAGGTAATGTTCAAAAATATTGTTTTGCTTTTTATTTTTTGTTAATAGAAAAGCTAAAATACTAACGTTTGTTTTAATTATGTTGCCAATTAGTTGTTACGCTAGATTATGCTTAATTTAGTTTAAAGCCTAGTCAGTTGTGCTGAGGGTAATAACGCGCCGAAGATGCCTCACGATCGATGTTTAGTTCGCTACCTCGATGTCACCTCCATGTAAAACAAATGCATGCTTACAGACAAGCATGCACATCAAGGCATCGAGGTAAACCCCCAAACAGCCCGTGATGTATCGCAGTGAGGCATCTTCGGTATGTAATAACCCTAACTGTGTTATTTTAACAAATGACTGGCTATGTTTTCATATGTATACAGTTGATTTTATTGCCATGCAAGTATGTACTTAAAATATGTAAGTATATAAGAGATTACTATTTTGTAACTAACAATTATTTGTTTTAAAATTTTGCATCATTAAACCATCATTGCTTTATGTTTTAGTTTTATTTCAAAGCTTCTTGTAGGTTGCTTTAGTGGGATTATAATCTATACAGCGAGACTGGGGCTGGATCCGCCATATCAAATTCGCATATAGAGGAGGTCATTTAATAATTATTGATCCTTACTTTCCCTAGCTGAACTTTTATAGTTTGGGAGATATGTAAATTTTTATACTTTATTGAGATTTTTCCACAATTATTAAAATTAATTATACAAACACCGTAGTTTTTTTTATTTGAGGTCAAATTTGATCGTAAAGTTTTTTTAAAGTATGTTTTCATTTTTTGAGCGTAATATCTTATTTTTTAACCCCAGTTTGAGGGAAATTCCGAAGTATTTTAATCACCAATGTTTATGACTACCAACAAATAACAAAAAAAAAAACTACTAAAATATTGCAAAAAAAAGTTATGAATGCTTGAAGATCAAATTTTTGAAAAATCTGAATAAAGTATAAAAATTGACATATCTGCCAAACTATATCTAGGGAAAGTAAGGTTCAATAAGTAGTAAATGACCTCCTCTATATGAGAATTTGCTATGGCGGGTCCAGATCCAGTCACCCTGTATAATAAAAGTGAATAGCTCTTCGTTGGTAAGCGCATCACTTGAGATGCGCTTACCAACCGCCGACAAGGATACAGCTGGGTTGGACAGCGTTCCCAAATGTAGACGTAATGCAGAATGGCTTATAGGGCTGTTCATATATTACGTAAGACGATTTGAGGAGGGGGGGGGGGGGGGGGGGGGTAGGGAATCCAAACAAATCTTATTTTTCCTTACATGGAAGTGAAAGCGATCTAGATTGTTCTTGCGTAAGATCACAAAAATAAGCAAAAATTTTAATTTTTTTTTTTTGTAATAATGGTAGATACTGATCTTACGTAAGATTGAAAGGGGTTGGAGGGGGTACAGCCAAGTCTTAATTATTTCTTACTTAGGGGAGGGGCGGGTCACAAATTGTCAAAATTATCTTACGTAATAAACGAACAGCCACTAGCTGCAGTCACAATAAGCGTTTGGTGTGTCTTCTAGTGGTTTATTTATAAACGTTGCTTAAAGTTAATTGACGTTTAAACGTCAATAATGTATAGTTAAACAGTCGCTAATCATTACTTACCTAACATAAAGCAACGTTCATGACTAAACTAATATTTATCTTCTGTCCTTTTCTTAATGAAATAGAAAGAAAAAGATGCACTAAACTTAAATTTAGTTTAGTTTGTGAACAACGGAATCGGTGCCAAAAGCTCCCTGACCAATTGGTTTTTACAGAAAAAGAAAATTTGAAAAGTAGGTATCCCGGAAAATTATCAAAATCAAAAATCAAAATCAAAATCAAAAGTCATTTATTCAAACTAGGCTGAGAATCAGCACTTTTCGAACGTCAAAATTACAAAAGACAGTCCCCCAAAACGCCCGCCCTTCACCACTTCCTAGTGCTTTCGCTGGGAAGAAGAAGTGGCGCAACAAACTCCCCAGCAGCACAGCTGTCTGTTCAGTTAGAAAATATAATTGACTGAATACAATACAAGGTATGCAAAGCAATTAACATACAAGACACAGAACGCTAAATTAAATGATTTGCCATATGTCAGCTAGCAACGCCAATATACCAAGAAATACAATAAAAAACTATACGTCATCAAGTTCGTGAAAAACTGAACGTCCTTATTTCTATGAGATTTTTGTATATAAACATTTTCACAGGACAGCTGGGTCATCTATTAACACGTTCAGTGCCACCGACTCGCCCGGAGAGTTCACGTAAATCTTATTCCAGTGCCGGCGACTCGCCTGGCGAGTTCAGTGTTTTTCACTAATATTTCCAAAATGCATCCGTATTTTCTGCTTAAAATTATAGTTTGGACTAAATATATGCTAAACTAAAGATTTACGTGGTGGGCCGGGTGTGGAGACACCGTTTATATTTGGAAGGAAACAAGCTATTCTGCAATGCCTTGAACTCGCTAGGCGAGTTCCCTGACATAGATCCTCAACCTTTTAAAGTAAATATGTACATGTTAGACAACGACGTCAACATAGTAGCATGGACTACCTAAATACTTGTGATATGGAATTAATATACAACAAACCAGTTTCATTAGAATAAAAAACAAGCTTTAGAAATACAAAGTTATCGTAATATTTGAGATCACATATCTAGTAGCCATATTATAAATCTTGTGGCTTTTTAATAGGGTTGAAAATGATTTTTTAAAAAGGGTCGGCATTGATAAAGCAGCCTGCAAAAAAACACCGGCGCGCCGCTTGTTTGAAGAACAAAAGCACTGATAACATTGTTTTTTCGCACTCCAAGAATGTACTTGCAACTAAACATTTCGTCGACCCCATTGTATTCCTATTTGTGACGTCATTGCCTACTCTAGTAAACTTTCTTTTTAAATGTTACGTCATGCATGGTATTGGCTGTATGCTTTGTTGCCTTGCATTTTAAAAAGTTGTAAATCTATGGTCGGCGGTCGGCGGGAAATCAAGATGGCGTTTTTGTTTATCGATGTAGGTAGTTTTGAATCAGTGCTCTGTACCGACCCTTTCGTCATCGCATGCGTTTATCTGTTCTCTACCTTTGTGACCTGGCTTACGTTTACTGGACTCCTGTGTTTTGATTACCTTGGCTTGCGATTACTGGACTTGTTGAGTGCTGTTTCGACTATACCTTTACCTACGATTACCGGACCTGCACCCTAATTGCGTAACACACTATTACTCTCAATTTGAATCAGTTTGAAGCCTATTGCTAATCCATTGCTCCATATGTCCGAAAAATGTGTCTGCTCAACAACGTAAATAACGCAATGGATGTTGTTGAATTGTCAAAATGAAACCCATTGCTACTGATAGTGTGTTACGCAATTACCCTGCTGTTTGAGTGCTGTTTTAACTACTTTGGCAAACGTTTACTGGACTTTGAACGTTGACTGGATTTTTTTAAAATTGTTATCTAATTAATTCGTCGTATTCACAATAAAAATAATAAATTTTAATCTGATACCATATTCTTAAAACTGAAAGCTCGTATTTAAATATTTCAGGGTAAAATTGTCTATTCACAAGTATTAGAAATACAAAATATAACCTTAACAATAACCACAATTTAAAAGGTTGAAAACCACTGCTTAAATTACGAAACAAACTTACCTTTTATTTTATCCAACGAGTTTTTTTGCCATTTTTACAAGTTAAAATACGCCGAATAGTCCTAAAACACTTTTTAATTGCGTTAAACACGTTAAGAACACCGTGACGGCCACAAAAATAACAAAACATAGAATTTACCCTTACGTAGTGCCAGTGAACTCGCGTGGCGAGTCGATTCAATTTATATTGCGGTGCCGGCGACTCGCCTGGCGAGTCATCCGTAAAATGTAGGCGGCATCCGAGAAGACATCATGAAAATCGTAGTGGTAATGAACGTGTTAATGAAAATAAAAACAAAAGTAGCCATTTTACATGTTTTATTTACAGAAGTGTAAATTTAGCGAATATAATAAGAATTTCGTTTACCACACATTCAATTTGATGTCAATTCGTATTGGCAAGGCTGGTATTATAACCCCACCTGCTCTGTAGCCTCAGAAGCAATAACTTTCCTAAACAAAGTGATCTCAATATACATATTTCAAATCTTTATAATATTAACCAGTAAAATAAAACAGCACCCTAATTGCGTAACACACTATTACTCTCAATTTGAATCATTTTGAAGCATATTGCTAATCCATTGCTCCTTATGTTAGAAAAATATGTCTGCTCAACAACGTAAATAACGCAATGAATGTTGTTGAACTGTCAAAATGAAACCCTTGCTACTGATAGTGTGTTACGCAATTACCCTGCTGGTCTAAGAATACGTCCCTAATTTCAACATTTTCAGTAATATTCCCATTCTATTACACTATATTTTCTCACATCAGAATTTTTCTGCCCTTTTCCATTCGTGCGTTACGCAAGCTGATTCAGTTCGCTGTAAAAACTGCGCATTCGTTACCAAGCTGATTTAGTCTGGCGTGCTTAGGGTCGAATTTAAAGCCAATTTCTGAGATATCGTAGTTTTAGTGAACGCGGAGAAAGAGACGTAACGCTTGAGTTCCTATTTATTTGGGGTCGGCGCAACATGACTGTCTTTTTCTCCCATACGTCTTTTCTATTAATCATATACTTATTATTTTTATTTATAAAATACGTAGAAGCTTTACGTGTAAGTACCGAGGTATCTGCTTATACGTCAAATTATCATGAAGTTCGAGAAGAAATACAAGTTGGGACTATTTATCAGCTACATACTGATTTTTAGATGCTGTTTTTTATTTTTAAATCTTCGAAGTAATTGCGTAACACACTAACAGTAGCAATGTGTTTCATTTTGACAGGTCAACGACATTCATTGCGTTATTTACGTTGATGTGCAGACAAATTTTTCGAACAAATTAAGCAATTGATTAGCAATATCCATCAAAATTATTCAGATTATGATTGAAACTGTGTTACGCAATGAGTTTGCAGTTCATCACAAGTTCAATACTCGAATAGTATAGCATATTATTATTTTGAAAGTATACGAAAAACTCCGAAAGAGTCCAGCCAGTCGGTTCTGTAAAAATCTCAACGTGAAATCATAAGTGAAGTAAGCACTTAATAGTGTTAATCCTTAGCATTAGGGAATGACAGCTCACTTCACCGAAGTTCTCACGGTGAGATTTTTACAGAATAGCACTGTTGTTGCCTGTTCAACCAGTAATGTAGTTTGTGCAGATATAAAATTGATGGAAGTTTTTGTATACAACGTGTAGCGTTAAATGCGCAAAACCTGAAAATAGTTTGATCAGAATAACGAGCAGAATTAATTGAACCACTTTTTAATATAGGTCACATTTTTCAAAAAATCTTCCTTAAAAACGTTGCCGTGTCTATTTATTAATAGGTCAAGCCAATGTCAGCGCGGCGCAGCGGCCCGGTGACGACTCCTCCCTCGGTAAAGCGTCGTCACAGACGCAAGAAACAATCAGAATGGCCAGTAAAACTAAAACAGCACATAAAACCTTTACAATTTTTTTAAAGACTTAAATTCTCTCTGAAATAGGTGAATTGAATTAAAAATCAGTTGGGGTGTCTGAGGTTTTGCGCATTTAACGTTACACGTTGTATATTTCTTTGGATATTATTAAACATGCCGAACAGATTGGATTGTACGGGATATTAGGAAAAATAGTGTAAAACTCTGTGAGACTTGATTGTATTACACTTGACAAAATACATAAATAAGTAAGTACAATTTGGAATGCGAAATACAATACATAAAAATTATAGACCAGTTCAGTCTGATACTTCATATTATATACATCATATTTATAATATACGTTTAATAATACATATAAAATAGCGTCTCCTGTCCATACGAGTGTTGTCAGAATTATCGTATACTTGAAATTGTAAGGAGTCATGATAATATTTTGTTGCGTTATATTTTATGCTAAGTTTAACATTATTCAAACTATTTCCGAGAGTGGAGGCAAGTGATGAATGACTTGTATATGTAGTATACAGCGTGTAACGAAAAGGGGGTATCAACCCTGAAGGAGGTGAATGTGCTCATGAAACTCAACAACTTTCCCCAAAGAACATAGGTCGAAATATGAAAAAAAAAATGGCCCTCCCTTACAAAACTGACTACCAGCTGATTGATTTACTATGGGAGGGCCAAATTTTTTTTTCATATTTCGAGCTATGTTCTTTGGGGAAAGTTGTTGAGTTTCATGAGCACATTCACCTCCTTCAGGGTTGATACCCCCCTTCCGTTACACGCTGTATACTCAATCACTTTATTCATTTACTGTGCCCTTTCACACGCTGACTTCAGTACCCCGTGGGGTATACGAGTAGCATCAGTCAAACAGTGGCGCCGACTCCCTTGTTCACAAACTAAACTATATTAAGTTCAGTGCATCTTTTTCTTTCTATTTCACCATGAAAAGGACAGAAGATAAATATTAGTTTAGTCCTGTCAAATTAGTCAGCGCCTGACGTAAATTGACGTATTTTTAGTAGCCTATTTTTTAATCACGCCTAATCTTGTCTATGGATTATCTTAATTTGACAGGACTAAGCTAATATTTATCATCTGTCCTTTTCTTAATGTAATAGAAAGAAAAAGATGCACTGAACTTAAATTTAGTTGAGTTGGTGTACGATGCACGTACATTTTAACATATTTTTATTGCAATAAGTTAGTCAGTAGGCTCGCGTATTTGCACTTTGGACGCGACCTACATTTGGCAGCGCATTGACACTGACATATTGCATTATTCTATGCATTTTATGTGCAGACGCCAGCACATCAAGCTACTACAATCTGTCAGATTTCTTTAATAGATTTTCAACTTTGTCACTAAAGGATAAGGTTCAGAGTTGATTGGGAAAATCTGACAGTTTCGGGTAGCTTGATGTGCTGGCGTCTGTACATTAGATTTAGTGTTCCATTAGACGTGGTTTGAGTCGGACAACTTGCATTTTTATTTAGATTCATCCCATTGAGCACTCACTGAAATTTTATGCATTTAAATTTAATTTGAAATTCTGCATTACATTGCCATTTTACATTTGCATTGACAGTACTTATGTTAGGGAAGCACCCTACAGTAACTTGGTTAACAAGGGAATGGGCGCCAGTAAGTAAGTATGCAAGCTTTCACACGTACTGATTACCAGCTCAATGTGCCCGGACACTTCGGGTACCCATCAGCCGTACTGTGTAAAAAGACACTTAGCGTAGCTACTAATTTCAAGTACTGGAATAACCAATAAAAACGCACACTCGCCATGCAAACACTTACATCAAATTGACACCCTCATTTACCGATTGCACAGATCCCATACCATAGGAAAAGAAGCATTTTTATATCTGTACATTTATTTGAATAACATACGCAAAGTTACAAGCTAGAGGAAAAAACATGGCAATCGATTATGTATCATCGACTTTGTAATAGTGACGTGTATATCGACAACTAGGGATGTCCCAAAATTAATAAGCTGTCGATTAAATCACGTGACTATGTAAAAGTTGTAAAATTTAATATCATATCTCGATATAATTAAAAAAATTATCACTATAGGTCAAAAATCTCGTTCAGCGTTACGATTGTCTCGCTACGTACAATTTGAAAATATTACTTTATGCCTTATTGGCGTCTAGTCTCACTTGAGCGCTCTATATTTGGTGCATATCAATTTACAATACTTGTTCCCTAATATCGACCAATCAGAACACTATGATGACGTCACTCACAAACGATTGAATGGAATTCATTTTGTTTTTTTTTTTTATTTAAGGCTGTGCCCACACCTAGCGATCTACGGGCGGTTGAATTATCTGTTAATTTTACACAAGTATTGAGTTTCATGAATAAAATAGCGTATTAGTAAATGTTTCGTTAGCTTGTGCGCAGAGTGAAGTAGATACGACAATCGTCACAAGATATATCGCAGGGGGTCGTTGCAGTGAACATGACAAAACAAATATGAATACTCATTTATTTTGAATAGTTTAATGTTTGTGATAAAGAGGCGTATATATTACATCTCGATCGTCGAAGCAGTCCTTTTGTATCATTATAAAAACAGTCGCCGAACTCCTGATTCAGTTTATCACTAAATGTAGTACAATAATCAAAAAAGGTATTTTATCAGAAATCTGTAGAGCCTACTACTATAATATAGCATTCATAACATTCAGTAATCTGTTAGATATGCGAATAATACAATTTGAATGTATGTAAAATTTTAACTATAAGTAATGTATTTAAAAATAAATAACGCAAAACTTACTTCTAGAAAAAGGCATATTTTAAACAAAATCCATTTCTTTATTATATTACTATAGGAAAATAATATCCGTAGACGATTTTAAGGAGTCTGCATTAGTTTAGCTTTGTCATTTTTACTCATACATACGTAATTTTTTTTAAAACTTTGTCTCTTTCTTGGTGATAAAATTAATTCACTTTATTGATATCATTGGACAGTGGGGGCTTGTGGCTAAGTAATAACAGCCGCACGGGTCGATCGATCAGGTTAACCTACGCTTGCCGCGGTTGGTCTGTGGATGGGTGACCATCTTTACATACCAACACCCCTCCGTGCCTCGGAAAGCACGTTAAGCTGTTGGTCCTGGCTGTCATTCGTAGATCTTTGACAGTCGTTACGGGTCGTCTGAAGCCCGAAAGTCTGACAACCAGTCTTACCAAGGGGTATCGTTTTACCCAGTAACTGGGTTGTGGAGGTCAGATAGGTAGTGGCTCCATGGAAAATACTGGTATTGAGCTGCATACGGTTAGCCTGGAAGCCGACCCCAACATAGTTGGGAAAAGACTAGGCAGATGATGATTGGACATTTACAAGCTAAGATCCGAAAAGTATATTATAATATAAATACCAAGAATTGTGATATATGCTAGGAATGTTTGGAGCAGGGAAGGCCACTTTTGAGCTACGCGAAGCGTAAGACAATCAGGACTACATTTCATTATTAAAAGTGCCAGAAGGCTCTTACATATGAATCACATTGGGTCATTGTTATTTATAAGCGGCTTATTCTGGCACTTATGCTACCGGCAAGATTTAGTCCAAAGCTGGAGGTACCGCTGTATGTGTGCTGTGTGTGTATTTCACAGGTTGAATGCCGTAATTACAGAAACAATTGTAAAGCCATTGTGTGTATCGTGGATCTACGTTCACGATACGAAGGGTCATTTACAAACAATTGAATGGAGTTACTTGCCTTGCTACGTACTTGGCCTTTCTTTGTCTACAAAACCGCAGTCCTGACACCTCTTATAATTTTGTGTTGCCGTCCTTATTCCAAGACATATGCTCACAAAAATAAAGACTAATAGAATGCCATAGTGTCAGTGGTCTAGAGTCTAGAATAACGGCAACTCCCCAGCTTAACACTTATTAAGACGACGTTCAAAAAAGTATTTTTGAAAAAGTCCCAATTTCAAAAGATTATTTGGAATATCGTTCACCGTGTAGTCATGTGTCCGTCGCATGCGCAGGTGAACTAAAATGGCGGCGGAGCGGTGGTGATCTTAGCGCCCAGTTTCATAGGTCCTTGACCACGAGCCGAACGACGAGCTTCCATCTCTCTCTGCCTCTGGAGCTTTCTCTCTTCTCTCTTTCTTCGCATCTCGTCCATTTTTGAGGCGTTGTTTTCTGTGAAATTAAGTACGTTCATAAAACACGTTCTTTTTGCATCATCATTAATACGTGTTACATACCTACATAACATATGTGTTGGGTATTTTTTTGACTATTTCTTAGAAGAAAAAAAAAAAAATTGGAATGCGGTTGAGTTTTTGCAAGTATAATTTGTCCTCAAAAGCGGTAAAAGCCGTGAAAACTAACTAGGTAATCGATAAACAAAAAATGCAGCCTTGATGCACGACTAATATCAAATGAAGCTCAAATGAGATCAATTTAAATACCAATATTCAGCCACTCTGCTAAGGCTATTTTGAGTTGACACCGTGACGCCCTGACTACTTGTTACTTGACCCGCGTTCTTCCTAGGAAAAGCAGTTAGAATGGAATCCGAAACATTTACAAACCAAAAGGGTTACATGCCGTGGTGGAAAGATTACCCAGTCAGCGAGGGTGATGGTTTTGGGCTGACTGATTTGGTTGCGTCGGAAAGAGAACTCAAGAATCGTCACTCTGAAGGATCCTTCGCGGCCTTAGCACACCTCCGCCCGATGGGAAACCGCTTAAAGAATTCCGCACATTACTACGTCGCGATTCGAGTAGCGGAACATTATGAGAGTTAGTTGAATTGTAGTAATCTGAGAAATCAAAATGTCGTCGCTTTCGAGTTAGTAAATACCATTTTACAAAAAAATTAAGTATCGCTTTATAAACTTGCCGACTTCTACAGATACATATGAAACAAACCCGGCACCGCAACAGAATAGCGGGCTGAGCGCGGAGGTGTAACCGAAATCACGCGGGAAAGAGTTAGAATCATAATTAAATCTGTGCGTTAACACAGGCAGTTTCGCTAGTTTGGCTTGTCGTACAACGTACTGCGTACTGCGGTTTCGCAGCGGAGATGCGGTACCCGCCTCAATGCACACTTATAACACAGATAATAATATATTACTTTTATACATATGGCATACACCGATTTTTTAAGTGAAGAGAACAGACCCTTTACAAAGGTCAGGTGGTTTTGTCTTACAGCCGACACGCGGATAAGATCAAAACAAAAACAAAAGACGTATGTATGTAGCAAATGGTATTCCTGTCTATCCTAATAGGAAATAAGCGAGAGTTTACGTACCGTCAATATTCTCCTCTATAGGTTCAAACTCGCTGTCTTCCCACCCGCCGAGAGAGTCGTTGCTATTCTGATGCGATGTTAGCGCTGTAGGCCTGTGTTCTAAGCGGCCGCCTCGCACGTACGTAGCGTTCGCGTTGTTGAACACCGGGTCCGTCCATTGGGAGTTGTTCCATGTTTCTGATGGACTCGCTAGCTCGGATTCTGCTAACTGTGTAGAGGATATGGGTTTAGATTATAATATACAGTAGAAAAGAACTTATAAATTACTAGGAAATCGGACGCACCAAAATTGTATATAACCTTACCTGTCTTTTACGCATTTCGTTTGTGTCCAGCAAATCAGTTCATTAATGTCTGTTCCAAAAGTATCTGATGATTGTGTAAACAGTGTATATCAGGTTTAATTCTTACGCAATCACTCCTTAAAAGGAATTACTAATACATTCATCAGTATTTAGGAGGTTTCAACTCTATATCTCATCACATTTTCCAATAATTATTGTTGGAATTACATTATGTAAATTGTGAATCACCTACGAAAATTTAAGTTCTAAATTTAACCACAGTTGTCTATTGCAAAACATCTTAAAGTGATGTCAAATTAGAATTCCGGATTTAAGTATTCAAATCGGAGCAAGCAATTTGTAATTGGCACTACAAATAGGCATCAGACAGGTACGTTTTCACATCTATTTGTTTACATTTTCATCTGATACTTTTAGAACAGACTATAAACCCGATAGTTTAGTAGTATACTCACGGGTTGTTCCTGCAACTCGCCCCATTCCTCGTTGTCCCAGTCATCCTCGCACAGAGCGGCGAGCGCGGGCGTCGCTTGCGCACTGCCGCTGCTTGGGGGCGACTTTACACTTACGCCGGTACCTAATGTAAATAAACACATACTTTTATCAGAACTATAGTGAGGCAATTGCAACCCCCTTTTTGCTTAAAACTTACCATTTATCATAAAAAAAGTAAGACACCACCTTTGCGAAACTATAGAACCTAAGCATGTAGGTAATCGTAATTGAATAGCTCTAACAGCTCGTTAGAATTTCATATAAAGCTTTTTATTAAGTTACCCATATCCCATATCACACTAATATTATAAAGGCGAAAGTTTGTGTGTGTTTGTGTGTGTGTGTGTGGTTTTGCATGTTTGTTACTTCTTCCCGCTCCAAGGGGGCGTTCAAGTATTACGTAAACAGATTTTTTGCAATTATAAACTTTGTATTCAAAATATTTGTGTTCAAACCAAAATTGCCTTTTGTAGAAAATGTGAAAAAGTAAAGAAATAAATACTGCTGACGTAATCACCATCCAGACCCGAATCCCCATGTCATCAAAATAACTAAGGCACAGACCACCCCCCAGTAGTGCTTACGTAATATTTGAATGGCCCCCAACGGCTTGACATTGCAGATAGTTTATAATCAGGATTAACACACAGAATACTTTTTATCCTGATATTCCTACGGGATCGAGACTTATGCGGGAGAAACCGCGGGGCGCAGCTAGTTGGTTATATTTATGTTCATTAGAAAACGTAACAGCCGCGAAATTAGGCATACTCAAACTTTTACATATTAACACAAGATTCATTCATTGGTTACAGGTTGCCATCTCAAAGCTGTGAATATCAAGAAAATTAGTGATAATTATTATGTAAGATTGATAATGTAAGCAAACTTCTTTCGACCTTGTTTTATTTAACAATGTGTGTATGATAACGATATCAGTATTCCTCTAGGATTTTAATTATTTATGTGTATGGACTATCCCAAGGCATTCGACAGCATAGACCATCAGTCAGCTGTTAATGCCTTTCGAGTCCCAAAACGTTGCACACACTTATATTGACCTCATTGATACCTTCTATCGATTTAGCTCTGCGAGCATTAAGTTACATGTTTCTGGTCCTAATTTCAACATGGAAAAAGGTGTCAAACAAGGCGATCCACTCTCACCTAAGCTGTTTACAAGCGCATTGCAGGAGGTGTTTAACAAGTTGCCTGATTCGTGCCAGTCACGAGGCCTAAAAGTTAGCGGCCAGCTAACAAACCTCCGCTTTGCTGATGATATTGTATTATTCTCCACATCACCATCAAAACTTGAAGAAATGCTCCAAGGGCTGAGCACAGCAAGTCTTGAGGTTGGACTTTCAATGAACAGATTCAAAACACAGGCCATGACCAACAGCATGAAACGTAGGGTCGAGGTAGACGGACGTGTGTTGCAATATGTCGATGAGCATACCTACTTGGGCTAGATAATGTCTTTCAAGAATAGAAAAGGCAAAAAAAGTCGGAAGACGAGTCCAAAATGCTTGGAAGACCTACTGGTCCCTTAAAGAACATATGAAAGCCAATCTTCCTATAACACTTAAAAGGAAACTCATAGACATGTGCACCCTGCCCGTCCTAACCTACGGTGCACAAAGTTGGTCACTTAGTGAACAACCGAAGTCCAAACCCAAGATTTGCCAACGGGCAATGGAGCGCAGCATAATAGGTGTCAAGCGCACAGACCGAGTCAGAAACACTACGGTGCGCTCCATAACTCAAGTAGCGGATGTTGGAGAAAAAACAGCCAGGCTGAAGTGGGAGCGGGCCGGACACGCCGCGCGAATGCACCCGGAGAGATGGGCAAAGAACGTCACTCACAGGACGCCTGAAGGAGGACGTCGCCGTCGAGGTAGATCACGGCGAAGGTGGTGTGACGATCTAACGAGGTTTGCAGGGCCAACATGGCCAGAGATCGCTCAAAACAGGAAGATTTGGAAGGAAAAAGGGGAGGCCTTTGCGCAACAGTGGGACACAATATAGGGTAACGATAAAAAAAAAATAGTACAAAATGTATAAAATACTTGATATTTTTAAAGTATTCTTGATAATAACCAGTTTCTAGGGAATATTCAAATTGTAAAGGTAACTAACATATTAATGTGTGTGTGTGTTGAATCGTAATCGTTATACTTCTACCATACGGCTACGTACAATGGTGGTATTTGTGATGAATTAAATAAAGAATATCAAAAGAAATTCTGTACGTTTCAATATTTTTCTAGTCTGGTTTCCGACGCGGTTAACTTTAAGATAAGCTGGCGCGTCGTCGACACGTTTAAAGGGAACCGTTCAGTGAACATACCTGCGCTGGAGTCGATCTCGCCCCAAGCCGCCATGTCCCAATGGTCTGGGTCGTAGTCGGAAGCCGACTCGCTGTGTTCTAGTGACGTCATTGACGTGACTGATGACGTCGTGGTTGACATACTGCTTGATGACGGTTGCTCTGTGACAGAAGGGAATATTACAAATCTTTCCTCTTGAATTAAAATAAATTAAGGGTTTTTAATGTAAGGTATTTTCGACGTAAGCTGTTGCTACTCTGACAGACTGCTTGCCTATGCTTATGGGTCAGCGCAGAACGGCGGCGGAATAACTAATTCTATAAAAACTAGAAAGTCGACTTTATTTACTATGGAATACGGTTGAAATTTCCATTGTTCGAAGACTTTACGCGCCGCTTTGATTTTCCGCTTATGCTATAGTTAATAAACTCGAATTTCAGATGTTATAGAATAAGTCGCTTCGCCACCGGTCCGTCGGTCTACGCTACAAGAAAAAGCGTTCTGTAAAGTATAAAACTCAACATTCTAAAGAAACATCTGCATCATGGATGGTGAGAGTGAGTCTGAGATCACGAAAAAAAAAAATCAGCTGTTTCATACATTTTAGTCAAGTAGGTATTGAACTTTTGTATTAAACAGCTGATTTTTTTTCGTGATTTCAGAGTTGGTCCCATAGTGAAAGTTGTTTATATTCATGGGTAGAACACCCTGTAAAAATTTGGAGACTGTAAAAAAAATCATGCAGTATTATCAGTATTTAGTGTCAATTAAAAAAAAAAAAAAAAGTGTCAAAGCTTACCGAGAGAGCCAGGTTTAGAGAGCACAGACTTGGTATGCGACACACGAGCAGTGTCGGAGTGCGAGCGGTAGAACTTGGCGGTCACTGCGGTCACCGCCCAGCCCGCCCATGTCGCCGCCGCGTTGCTGAGGGACGGCGTCGCTGTATGTACGTCTGCCTCTGTAAAATAAATGACGGTGAGTATAAGCACGTTAAATGAACGTGACGTAGGCACGATGCGTTGAAACTTGGAGCTTTCGACGCCTCAGTAATATCACAGGAAGTTTCGGACATTTTATTTGTATGGGTCGTCCTCTATAATATTGATTTATTCATACACTAGCTTCTGCTAGCGGTTTCGTCCGAGTGGTTGTCAGAAAATACACGACGGGAATGTGCAGACGCCAGCACATCAAGCTACTACAATCTGTCAGATTTCTTTAATAGATTTTCAACTTTATCGCTAAAGCATAAGGTTCAAAGTTGATTGGGAAAATCTGACAGTTTCGGGTAGCTTGATGTGCTGGCGTCAGTACTACCGGGATTAAAATTACCCTATGTTTCAATCCAGGTTATTCCGTTTACCAGTTTTTGCTATTTTACTATTTTATTTATTTTTTATATATAGAAAAGTCACAGCAAAATATTAGAATTGCACAAGTGGCATCTTACCCATTCCTTCCTTCAAACTGGGGTCTTCGGATACCTTCTCTAATTTGCCGAGAAAACCTTTTATGGTTCTAAAAGCTGCATCACGAACCTGTAAACATTTTTTTTAACAGTATTAGTTCGCCGCAAAGGTGGTGTAACGACCTAATATCATTTGCAGGGCCAACATGGCCAGAGATTGTACAAGAGAGGGGAGGTTTGGAAGAAAAAAAGGGGGAGGCCTTTGCACAGGAGTGAGACACAATATAAGGTCGATCTTTTATCGATTAGTAACTTATCACATTAAAACGATATTTATTATTTTTTGTCGCCTATGGGACGCATCAACATATTTTTTTTTTAATAATAGAACTTTTATGGCCATTTTCATTACGTAGCATGGAATATAAATAAAACATTTTCGTTGCCAAAAATAAGCTATAATAAAACTCAACATACTTGTTTCTCCGGGTCATTAGTGAGAGGACATAACGCAGGCAGCACTCTATTCGCCACCTCAGCCAATAAGAAGTACTGCTGTGTGGCAGCTAGTGCCAACACCCCTGCCTGTCTCGCCGGCGGGAAGTTGTCCCGGGTAGAACGTACAAACGCTGATACTAGGACCTTCTGGCGGATTTGAGGGTGTAAGTGCTGGGCTATCTTACCAAGGCAGACTGTTGTGTTGGTCCTGGGAAAATAGAGATAGTGTTGGGTGAAAGTACCGTTTTTTTTTTAACGGCGGAAATCTTATTCTGATAGAAAGAGGAAAAGAACTCAACTTGGTGTGAAATACATAACAAGAAAAAAAAAAACGGGACTATATTCGATCCTTTTAAATCAGCTTTTTGTAATTTCGTCATGCATGACTATTTTAAACAGGTTGTCCTGGCAAAAATTAAAAAGTTTTTATTCTTATCCTGAATTGTTTATTTTATCTTCTGTCCTTTTCTTAATGAAATGGAAAGAAAAAGATGCACTGAACTTACAATTTAGTTTAGTTTGTGAACAAGGGAGTCGGCGCCACTGTCGCACCATTTTGATAAAAAAATATATGTTTTCTCTTTGCATTAATGTCAGATTAATGCAAAGAGAAAACATATATTTTAAAAATCTATCGATATAAACAGATTTCAAGCGTGGCCACCATTTTGGAAAGAAATCAAAATGGCGCGACAGTAGGTGTGTCAGGCTGCATATAAAAATCTTTAACCCCTTTTACAATGGTAGTCACTTACCGAATGCCACCCTGGTCATCCTTAGCCTGTAGCCTAGCAAAGTGTCGCAGAACCTCCACGTTCAGGTTATTGTAGTTAAGTTTGGACGAGAGGTGCACTATCGACTTGACCGTCTGCTCTCTGATGACGGGGTTGGTGTCCAAAAAACCATGCACAACTTGGGGGAATATCTGGTCATTTACCTGCAATAGTAGTGAAGAATGAGAATGATATGTGTAATTATATGCTGTTGTGTATTCATAAATAGTTAATAAATAAATAAATATTAGTAAAGGAATAAATGGTACATACTTATTCATGGTGGATATCTACATTTATAAGTGACGAGTGTGCGTGATGTCTTTGAATTTTATAGCGGCAACATCTTTGTTGATTACTGAAGATTAAGGATTAGAAATGTTTGAAAAACAGCTGTTTTACTTTTTTACAGTTTCACTGTCCACAAAGTAGACACAGTAGTTAAATAATCAACCTGAACCATTATATGGTTCATGGGACAGGGAATGGGTTAATTAATGCCTTAAGCTTTTTGGTTTCATGAATATTTTGAACGAACTTCATGAAAAATATTTAGTATCTCCAAAAACACAACAGCACTCGGTTTTATGGTATATATAGGTTCATAGGTATGTATCAATAATACGTATGCTTGTTGCGTGACAATGACGGAATTTCGTACACATCCGTATTAGATATGGCGCGCGAAACACGCGTTTGTTTACAAAGTGGGGCGATAAACCACAACAAAACGAGAAGTATCCAACTGCTTAACACAAACGTGTTGGAATGAGGTCTTTCACTTTGAATTTTAAAAACAAAGGCTGGTAACAGTTTTTGCAACTGGTTCAATGATTAACCTGACATCAACTTTAGCACCCTAATTGCGTAACACACACCACTATCAATCACAATTTGACTCATTTAGGATATAGCTAATGCTTCATATGTTCGAAAAACTTGTCTGCTCAACAACATAGTTGCGCAGACAATTTTTTAAACAAACGCAATGAATGTAGTTGAACTGTTGAAATGAAAGCCATTGCTACTGTCAAGTGTTACGCAATTAGAAATAGAATAGAATAGAATACTCTTTATTATGTACACCATATAAATTATAGAAGTAAATATAGGAATTTTACATAAGGTGACACAATGGGCGGTCTTATCGCTAAGAGCGATCTTTTAAAGACAACCTTTGGATGGATTGAAAAGGGAAGGAGAGACAAATACTGTAGGTAGTCTGTGGTGTACTATTTACACGATACAATGAATACATACATAAAGTAAGTATATTATACTAATCTAAATAAATATATACATATACCAATAGACATGAAGCAGGAGCAAAGAAAATATAATGATGCTGTTTAAGGAGAGAGGAAGTGCTTTTTTATCATAATTTTAAATGTGGACAAAGATTGAGCACGTCTTACCGACACGGGCAAGTTATTCCAAAACCGTACTGCTTGAACAGTAAATTACCCCACAGGCTCTTAAAAAAAAAAAAAAAATCTTTGCCCCACACTAGGAATTTCTCCTGTATTGTGGGTGCGTTTACAAACATTTAAAGTCACATACACAAACAGCCAGACCCGGAACAACGACTTGTAGGTCATACAAATATTTGTTCCTTGCGGGACACGCAGCGCAGCAGTCAATCGCTTAACCACTGCCCCAACCATACCGTTTTAGATGATTTAATCAGATTTAAATATCAAAAGTTATTCTTCTTGCTGTGTTGGTAGTTGGCACCAAATATATTAGACCAGCCCATGCCGAGTTTAAAATATTAGCCACAAGTAATAGCAATAAAGCTTTCATTGTCTTTAGTTCAGCATCCAACATACATTTAAGTATCAAAGAAAACGATGTAAATATTTACGTACAGTGGAGTTCTGTAAATGCATAATGAATTGGTCCAGTTGCTGCAGCAGTCGGGATCGCGTTGTCCTGTCGTTCGAGGCAAATAGCTTTATTACGCACGGCACTATTTGCTTCTGATAGTCCGCATCGTCTAGCAGTTTACCCAGCTGGAATAAATACAAATAAATTAGAACACTTTTATAAATGAAGCCTGATTTACACAGCGCGATTTAATTACCTGTGCCATACCATAAGTTATATACAGCATGCTTTTTTTTTACCGGCTCCAAATTTTTACAGGCTGTACCACCCATGAATATGAATAACTTTCACTATGGAACCAACTATGAGATCACGAAAAAAAAAAATCAGCTGTTTCATATATTTTGGTCAAGTAGGTATTGAACTTTTGTATTAAACAGCTATTTTGTTTCGTGATTACAGAGTTGGTCCCATAGTGAAAGTTGTTCTTAAATAGGGCTTTAGAATTTTAAGAAATAATTACTTATTAATATTACAAGGCAGAATAGTAATAATTATCAACACAAGGATCTTGTTTCGTGAAGCGATTATTATTTATTCAGCAGAAGCAGTGTTTTAATATTTACTTACACAAGTATAATTTGTGAGAACACTTGCTCTTACTCTTTAATGGAATAATAAAGAAGCATTGTTCCACTTATAAATTCATCACACAAGCCAAATTAACAAGTGGTCCAAATCTTTATTGATCAGTGTCCTACTTTCCTAGACACAAATTGTTGTGAAGGTCAGACAGGCTCCATGTAAAATACTGGTATTTAGCTGCATCTGGTTAGACTGGAAGCTGACCTCAACATAGTAGGGAAAAAGCTAGGCAGATAATGATGATGGTATAAATCAGTAGAGTTGATTATTATTACCTTAAACATGGGTGCCAAAACGAATGACCCCGCATCTCCATAATGGAATGCTGTCAACAGCTGCGGCAAAATCTTGTGGACACACACAGCTTCTGGGAAGCTGTCCAGGTAAGAACTCAGTGTGGAGAAGAACTTGCCTTTCTCCACTTTGTCCTTGATTTGTATCTCTTCAAGAAATAGCATGGTGTCTATCAGATCATTTTTGAAGTAGCCACCTACTTTTCTACACCTGAAATTATTTGAGTAGAATATTTAGGACCTATTTCACAGTTTTCGAATCTAGCCAGCTATACAAGGTGTAACTTAAATAACGCACAACCTCTTAAGGGGTCATTGTACTCATCATTATGAACAACTTTTACTATGGGACCAAACCCGAAATCGTGAAAAAAAAATCAGCTGTTCCCTACATTTATGTTCGCATAACTCGTCATAATGTAGGGAACAGGTGACTTTTTTTTCGCGATTTCGGGTTTGGTCCCATAGTAAAATATGTTCATAATGATGAGTACAATGACCCCTTAAAAGGTTGTGCGTTAATCAAGTTACACATTGTATAAAAAAAAGTGCAAGAGTATTTGTGTGAAAAGCAAAACTTATCCAGAGATTGTGAAACAAACAAAACTTTGATATTGCTCCATCAATTATAAATGACAATAAATAATCAAAGAATAGACTACCACAATCACCATGCTTCGCAGATAGGCTGGTTATATTATATATAAAAGGTGTAACTTTGTCTAAATCGTGTTGTAAATCACGAAAAAAAAAAATCAGCTGTTCCCTACATTTACGTTTGCATAACTCGTCAAAACGTGGGGAACAGCAATTTTTTTTTTTCGCGATTTCCGGTTTGGTCCCATTGTAAAAGTTGCTCATAATGATGAGTGCAATGACCTCTTATGAGGTTGTGCGTTATTTAAGTTACACCTTGTATATTTATATATTTGTTGTTTTAAACAGAAACATTTAGCAAGGAGTGCTGTCAATATTGATGTTGCTTTACATAGCACTGTTCCACTCCCGTGCCAAGGCTTCCCCCAAGTTTGTACATGAATATTTCTGTTTACCTTGTAATAATATCAGCAGGATTCGGCCTGGATGCAGGGTTAGCACTGACCAGTTCACAATATAATGTGCATAGCTGCTTTGGTATGTTGTCAGTAGTTTTCAGTGCCGGTTGGTTCTTTAGGGGCCCATCGTATGCCTCCCATATTAGACACCCTAAGCCCCACATGTCTGAGGAGCTGTTAATAAAGACACAATACATATTGAGTAAAAATTTGCAGTGCCGGTTGGTTCTTTAGGGGCCCAGCATATGCCTTCCATATTAGACACCCTAAGCCCCACATGTCTGAGAAGCTGTTGATAAAGACACAATATTAAGTAAAAATTTGTCAGCACAGCCCGAAGTCTGGGATTTCTGCCTGGTTGATGGCAATAGGATCGCCTCCTATTGCACAGGACTTAACTAAACTTAACTGGCGACATGTGGGACGTACGTGTACGTGTGTGTGTACGTGTATGTTGGGAATAACACAGATGATGTTATTGATTAATTATACAGACTTTTGTCATGGATTTTACAGAAGAGAGATTGGACAGAGCTGTAAAATACTTGCAAGATTATGTCTGGACTTTAAAAGAGACTGTGACCTCTGAGTTTGTTTCGGCCTTTCTTCTCAGAGTAGTCAGATAGGAAACGCCGACCTCATCTAGTTTAAAAAAAAATATGATTGACATGTAAAAGTGTTTGTACAAACCTACTTACAGAAAATAAATCATTTATCATTTATCATTATCATTTTATCACTTGCACAGGACATTGATCCATGTCATTATACAGGTTGAAATTGAAAACATGCAACAAATCGACAATCATACAATCTCTCATTTCGATTTGTCGCATGTTTTCAATTTCACCATGTATAAATAAGGAGCACAATAGTATTCGCAAATAAAAATACTTTGAACTTCCAAGTATTTCTTTCGCTGATAAGATTATGCTCCAAATTTTTAAGGCAACACAAATCAATTTCATATGCAAGTATTTTAGTATTTTGGTGGTGCACCCCAACGCCGCGAGCCTCTGGCTGCTCGCGCCCGTGCCCGCGCCTGCGCCTTTAGTGTCAGAGTTGCAAATTGTAAAGAGTTACAACTTCATACTAACCACTTGGTGACTGTTTTCAACTTAGCAGGATCCTTCTTCTCAGGAGGATCATATATTTCAAGTGCGGGCAATATTTTGATAGGTATAGGGTTGGCTGTATCAGTCCCTTGGGCCGTGAGAAACTCGAAGCCACCCAGTTTCCATTCTCCCGCTAAAGTGACGAACACGGAGTACAGGCACACATTATTGTGCCTCATATTTCCATCATTATTTAAAAATGATAATGCTCTCTGTAACACAAAGAATGCCAGATTATTATTGCTAGTAAAATGATTCATACATTGTCAACAGGCCAATCATAGCCAAGCATCAAATAATTATCCATACTTTTTGCGTTAACTTTTTATTGATGATGCAATCCCTTAACTAAGCAATAAGGTATATTAAATTTTAACAGTTTGTTATTAACTCTAGTATGGTTACTTACAGTGATTTGAAATATGCCCCATGAAAGAAATAACTCCTTCTGTGAGCCTTCAAGTTTTGGTTCCTCTAGGTGTGTGGCTAGAGGCTCTACATACTCAGTAGCTACATATAAAAATTTCTCAGTTTCACAGCTATCTAAATAATGTAAAAGGCTAGGGTGTCTCATAGTCTTTAGTTTCTTTAGGGAGGCCTTAGCTATGTCAAAAAGTGTCTCAGAATGCTTCTGAACGTCGAATAAAAATATTGATACTTCATCCTGCGTGCCTCTCTTCTTGCCCTTGTGTAGTGTCCACACACTTCTATCTTCTAATCCAGGCACAGGATCTCCTATTTCGTAAGGAAAGTCCTTCGTAGGATCCCGAGAGAAAAACGACCACATTTTGAACTATTAATTATTTTTCACGACCTATACACATATCTTTCTATACAATCCACTACAAGTTGTGTGCAAAATACCATAATCTTTAGAAATATATAATTACTGATGTGGATAATAAAATTACGTGTTAATTTACAAAATAAAAATATAAATTATTTTTTTGTCACTATTCACCAAGTGGTGACAAATGCAAATCTGACAAGTGACAACACACGATTTACAGATTATAAAATGAAGGTAATGTGATTCGCCATCACAACAGTTAAAAAAATACGCAAATAAAATTAGAAGAAAGACTTTAACAGAAATAAAAAAGTAATATCAAGTAATTACAAAGCCATTCCGCTAAACAGATTTAGGTGCGGGATGATGAGATGATGCATTTATAATAAAATGATGTGGATGGTTTCCAATCGGGATTTTCAAAATGGTACATCACTATGTTGTCATTGTCAGCTGTGTAGCGTTCCAGGTTATGAACGAGATTTTACAATATTTAACATCATTGATGACAAAATTGTCAAATAATCAAATTGTAGTTCTGTACTTCTGTCAAAATCAGTGTGCAGCCGGAGAAATAATTACCTAGTTTGTCTTTTCAATTTTCTGCTAGATTATGACTTATTAAATAAGGGAACTGAATAAGAATAACAAAAGCAGAGTTTCCAAAGTATCGCAATTTCTATTTATCACCATGTCTAAGTCAGTTGCTCGGTTAAAATCTATGAAGAAAGTTGCAGATAAAATTGACCATTCTTCTAAATTAAGAACCCATATCCCTGCTGGTATGGCTGCGGCAGGGCCTCCTTTAGGTCCTATGCTTGGTCAAGTACGTATTTCATCGTTACAAAGTATATTTTATAAGTTGACCAATGTTGTAATCATAACCTATATTTTTATTTACTTCAGCGTAATATCAATATAGCAGTGTTTTGTAAGGACTTTAATGAGCGCACGGCGAACATAAAGCCTGGTATACCTTTGCCGACGAGAGTGAAAGTGAATGCAGATCGTTCCTATCAACTTGTTATTCACCAACCTCCAGCTTCGTATTTCCTGAAGCAAGCTGCTGGTATTAGTAGAGGTGCTATGGAACCTGGTAAGTTACCCTGAGTAATATCTATAGAAAGTTTTTGTACTTTACCAGGATGTTACAGTCAGATTTTGTTTTTTTTTTTTTTACTTCTGGCATCTTTGCCTCTTTTGAGTGAAAATTGAGAAGATCCATCATATTTCTGATCATAATTGTTTCCATTGCTATTACTTAAAGTCTCACACAGACTTAAAATAAATAATTATATATTACAACCTACTCTTTAAAAATATGTATATACAACATTATTTGTAGTATATGGCAAACCCGAAACACGTTTCTAGTATTATAAAAAATCTAGTATAATAATAATAGTATATAAATAATCTATGTACAAAATTTCAAAACTGTATCGTGAAAAATCACAAAGTTATAAGTTAGTTATGTTACCTGATTGTCTGTACAAAAAGTTGGTTACCACTTAACACGCGCCACTGGCGAACCGGCTGTGACCTGTGTTGTGCGCATACGATTGCAGATATGAACTTAGTGTCGCTCGGTGTCCATCTTTTTACCATTTTAAAATATTTTTGGGGCAAAATATAACATGGTGTAAATATTATTGGAATCAATTCAGTTACTTATTCTGAACAAACTGTATTCAGGTTTGCAGTATACTAAAAATAATGTATACAGCGTGTAACGGAAGGGGGGTATCAACCCTGAAGGAGGTGAATGTGCTCATGAAACTCAACAACTTTCCCCAAAGAACATAGGTCGAAATATGAAAAAAAAATTTGGCCCTCCCTTACAAAACTGACTACCAGCTGATTGATTTACTATGGGAGGGCCAAATTTTTTTTTCATATTTCGACCTATGTTCTTTGGGGAAAGTTGTTGAGTTTCATGAGCACATTCACCTCCTTCAGGGTTGATACCCCCTTTCCGTTACACGCTGTATATTTATGCTCTAATTTATTCCTCTTTTCAGTCAGGGAAACAAGTGGAAAAATAACATACAAGCATTTGTATGAAATAGCAAAAATAAAGTCTCAGGACCCACCACTTGAATGGAAATCTTTGGAAGAGATATGTGTCATGTTGATAGCCACAGCAAGAACTTGTGGAATAGAGATAGTCAAAGATTTGGACGCAAAGGTATGAATACTTTGTATTCATTATGACCTACCCATGTTCTTGGGTACTTCTTTCAATGCTTCTTTCTCACTGAATCTTCAACTTAATAATAAAAAACCTCAACTCTACTCTTAACTTAATAATTGGTAACAATAAAAAGTCTCACAGATGACACAATATTTTAATACAATTAAGAAGAGACAGCAACTTACATACCCAATCTTTCAATTCAAGCCAGATGGTAAAAAAACTACCATTTATTTATTTTATTGTAATGGTCATCAAGTAGGTCCACACTAAACACTGGGTATCTATGGGCTGCAATGATTTTAAACTGTGATGAGCTTTGAAAGGATAATAGGGGGTATAATTGCCCAGCAGTGGGATAGGCTGGCAAAAAAATGGGACTTTCCCTCAGTAAGCAGCCATGGTATTTATAAACACTTCTATTGTATAAATAGCCGTAGTTTGGGAAGTAAACGTTAAAATAAAGTCTAAAAGTCTTTTAAAAGATGTTATTGTTAACCATGAACAGTGTAAGCTATGCCAAAAGTATGATTTAATTAGAAATTCCGATATTTAATTAGAATCTTAATTATTTTCAGGAATATGGCGAGTTCCTTGAAGAGAGGAAAAAAATTGTAGAAGAGCAAAAGAAGCAGTTACAAGAGAAACGAGAAGCCAAGATGTTGAGAACAGCTTAATTTTATAATATTAATCTATTACAATAGGTAGTGAATGTTACTAGGGACTAGTTTGAGATATAAGAAATCAGTTTTATTTAGTGTTTTATTTTAAACTAGCTTCTGTCCGCGTGGAAGTCGTAAGTTACACAATATGCTAAAAAAACAGCCACATTTTATAAAATTCCCTCGGCCCCCGACCCACCGCGTCGTATCGCATCGCGCGCCCGCGTTGTACAGACGCCAGCACATCAAGCTACTACAATCTGTCAAATTTCTTTAATAGATTTTCAACTTTATCGCTAAAGTGTAAGGTTCAAAGATGATTGGGAAAATTTGACGGTTTCGGGTAGCTTGATGTGCTGGCGTCTGTACTTCGTTTTCGCTTAGTGTTCTTTCTGACTTTTTTCTTTGTCAAAGGGTCGTAGCGTGGTGTTAAAATAGCCTTCCTCAAGAATAGGGTTATAAAATAAATAAATATCTTTAACCTGTTAACCGGGGAATTCCGTACACGCTACTGTTTAAGTTTGACGTATTTATACGTCCCGCACGGTTAACAGGTTAATTCAGACCTAAGTAAGTCCATAAGTTGTTAGTGGTTAGTAACAGAGTGTGCTTATATGCTATGTTAGTGTTTTTAGTACTTGATTTAATTAATATAAATGCAAAAAGTATTTCAAAGCCGACTGGTAGTTTCAGAGATTAGAGCATTCGATCAAACAGTCATCAGCTTTATTATATTAGTAAGATGTATGAGCATAAACGAGGTTTGGTGTGATGGTATTTAAGAATCGTAGCAGGTAACATTCCGTAGTTTCTGCCTACCCCCATGGGAAAAAGGCGTGAGTTTATGTATGTATGTGTACCAGCTTCTGCCCGCGACTTCAATCAATAAGTTACAAGGTCTAGCAATAAGTTTTAAAAGCTTTATCGCAATCGGATTTACGGTATGGCAGTGCGTAAAATACGAACAAACAAACATTGATTTTTAATTTTTTATACAGGATGGCAAGCTTTATTCCCGGTCGTCCCCAACACTCTTGCTTAGAAATTCGTAATTAACCTTTTGACCGCCACGGACGGCTATAGCCGACAAACGAAAACGTGCCAAACACGCCACCGACGTCTACAGCCTACAGCCGTCAAGAAAACGACATTTTTTAAGTACAAAATAAATATACTAAATTAGAAAAGATTTATTTTGTACTTAAAAATGTCGTTTTCTTGACGGCTGCAGACGTCGCGACGTCTGCAGCCGTCAAGAAAACGACATTTTTACACGAAGTTTTACACGAAAACGTGCCAAACACGCCACCGACGCGTCGGTGGCGGTCAAAAGGTTAAAACATTTTAACAATCCGTGAAATCTCTTATTGAAATCCCCATTATTGCATTTTGACATTTTTGACTCTCGGTCTATAGCGGAACGATTGGGAAATAAAAACTTCCAGTCATCACCACTGGGGAGGAACGAAACTTTTTTTTCCCACTCGTGCCCAGTGGGGACGACGGGGCGGGGAGGACCGGGAATAAAGCGGTAGCAGGGCCCCGCAGCCTGTTACCATGGATTCAGTACATGATTCTGAATCCCTGGGGGTCATGTGCTGTATTCATGGTTTCAGTTTGCGCGTCGATGTCCCTGCCACACTACAGTGTGGTATTAAAGCCTCGACTACACTACGGGACCAACGAAGCGATATGTTGCGGAATATGGTGCTCGACAACTACGTGAATGTCCCGAGGGAATGTAGCGGCGCGCGCTCGCTCTCGGAGCAGGAGCAAGCAACATTTCCCGTGTGACGAAAAATGTTGCGGGACACTGCAACGTTACACACGACGTTACGACACGTATATTGAGTGTTACGCGTCATGTTGCGGGACATGTTCCCCAGTGTATCGGAGGCTTAAAGAAGGTATAGAAATGAAACAAAGTTATACCCAGAATTTCTTTATTAACCATCTAAATGATCATGCCTTTGTGTAGTTCACCTAACGTTTAGGACATAGGGATGATTTGCAGATACAGTGTCAAATAATATTATTGAGTGCATAAGTTTTACTAACAAAAAAAAATCCTTTATGTAAAGGCATTATGTAATCAAATCATGGCACAGGTAGGCATTAAAAAAAAATGACTAAGCATAGAAGTTTGCTACCAAAGGTAGTTTGTCATAAGACTAACTTATTAACTAAGTTAGAGATTTACACAAGGAATAACTAAGATAGTATTATGTACATCATATACATATCAGTCTACAGACATATAAGCTATCTCTAAACGACAATGTACATTTATACAATACCCACAACACCTAGAACCATATCACTTTGCGAGCACCCATGTGACATAACTCCATATAATAATAATTTAATTTTCGATAATTTGTAATCAGTAACCACAAACCGAGCAAGACATCTTACAAGGAACATTTACAACTATCAGTATCACATATAAGACAGTCTCTTAAGAAGTTTCCTTAGAGTACAACCAAAAAATTAAAAAAATAAAATTTGAAATCTCTTTATAAAAATATGCATTAAAAATATGCTTCTTTAAATCCTTAAAAGTAATCAGGCGTTTATATTCTTACCTACAAGACAGAAAAATAAATATTTTTAACTTTTAACATAATACTTGGATAATAAGTATAAGACGGATTATGCAAGCGATGTATGGTAACTTCTGTATAAGATAAAGTCGTGTTAGATCCTCTATGCTATATAAATATGAGTGTCGTAACTAAAACCTATATACATTTGTACTGTAAACAAAATTTTGTACTTTTGTTTGAATACTGTTCACAGATCATTAGTGTGTGTACCAAAAAGTAATTGCCAAAGGAAGAATATTACAGCCATCGAAAAGTAAAGATATCAGCAGGGTATGTTAGATGTGTGCTCGGAGCGCTTCATTCTGGGTGAGTTCGGTAACACTTCTGGCAACTCTGTGACCTTGTCAATCGTGAAGTCTGGCAGATCGGAAGACTCCATGTCCTTTTGCAGCGGAATCCACACAGTGCCTCCTAGTTCGGCTTCTATTCCTCCCTGAAAAGGACAAAAAGTGATTTTAAGATAATTTTCTAAGCCTTCATATTTATTTATTTTTACTAAAGGTGCAGTTTATGCACAACTAAAAATAACTGTACGAAGGCGGACTTAATGCTTTAGGCGTAGGCTCTTTGTACACCACGTTTTTCTCGTCTTGAAAATCTACGATTTTGCCGTGGAAAAATTACGGTTGATTCGCCGTCTGTAGGCTCGGTCGTCAGTGTTGTATGGATCACTATGGAAGCTTGTTGACGACATGGCGGCACTACGGCACGGTGGCGTGGCCGTATGCGCGTATACAAGCTCACACGAGTATTATACGGTGCGGTTGACGCACCGTACAATAATGAAACCGTGACGTATACCGAGGGCCTTAAAGCGTTCTTTTCTAGGGCAGGGATAATATTCGGTAAGACTGATATACAAAAAAAAAAAAGTACTTAAAAGTCAAGAACAGTTATAAACAATCTGTCATCACTTTTCTGTTCGAATCGTGGAAGGCAGAACTATAAACAATGTTACGATTGTTGGCGTGGGCTCAAGAGTGTAAAATCGATGCTCTCGTGGTGCTGCCATGAAAGGTATGTTGCTTATCGCCCTGAGACCCAAGGACGTTGTTATAGTAACGACCTTGTTTACAATTATTAATTAGTTTCGAGTTGTTTTCATGTCTTACGTAACCGCGTAATACTCTGAAATATTACTAGCGGTTCCCGCGACTTCGTCTGCGTGTTTGTAGGTAGGTATTTAATATTTTTTAAACAAATATTTAAGATGAAAAGTAGCATATATCAGGCTATCTATTCGTCATAACCATCGGTCCAGAGGTTTATGCGTGAAAAGGTAACAGACTGACCGAGTTACTTTCACATTTATAATATTAGTATGGATGTACGTTGTAGAGTACGATGGTGGCGCTCCTTGGTCTCACATAGTCCTACATGAGCAAGTCTACAGTCATCACCTGCCCTTTTCCAACTATGTTTGGGGTCGACGTTCAGTCTAACCGGATGCTGAATACCAGTATTTTACATGGAGCGACTGCCTATCTGACCTCCACAATGCGGTTACTGGGTAAGGCGATACACCTGGGTAAGATTGGTTGTCAGACTTTCGGGCTTCTGACGACCCTTAACGCCGTCATGATCATGAGCAAGCCTACAGTATAAAGTACGTGTTACGTCCAAATGAAAAGAATAGAATAATGACTACTGACCTTGATATCAGTTTCCAGCTTGTCTCCAACCATGATGCACATGCGAGGCTCGACGTTGAGCATCTTGCAGGCCTCCAGGAAGATGTGCTGGTCGGGCTTCTCCCACGGCAGGTCGCCGGACACCAGCAAGCAGTCGAAGTACTTGCGGACCCCTAGCCGTTCAATCTTCTGCCACTGGGCCCGAGACGGCCCGTTCGTGATCAGACCGAGTAAGTAATCCTCCCTGTCCACATTTATTCACCAGCCTTTGGTTATTTCTAGCTGCCTTTCATGCTGTAACTCAGCACATGGTACAACAAAGCCAAATGGTCTTGCATACTGCAATCGTTCCAGCAATTAACGGAACTAAAATTATAGTTACGGTGTCTGTAGTCGCACCAACGAGGTTACGACTCCCGTGTTTCAAACAAATGAAACGCTGATAAGTACTATTGTTTCAACATGGAAGGCTAATCATTGCAGTATAGCAAGAGAATTTAAGATAACACACACATCATGGGAATTGGCACATTACTTCAAGTGCAATTCATACTATCAATATAAATTCCACAGGAAATAAAAAAAAAAAAAAAAACTTACGAACTAGGGATATGCTTTAATGAGAAAAGATTGAATTTTATGATATTTTAGTCATTTATAAAGTTATCTCAAAATAGCATATATATTTAGGTTTAAAAAGACAATGGAGATACTTTTAATAACTCTGAATCAATGTTGTAACAACTTCAGTTTATGCAAGAGAGAGAAGTATTGATAGGTACATTTGTAATAAATTCCAAAACTATCTCCATTGTTTAACTGAATTTTCTGAGGTAATGTATTACCTTCGCCGTGATGTACTCCCTCATATATTTTACAAATACAATTCAAACCTAAGTGTTGCGCACGCGGCGCCCCGAGTTTACTCACTCGTTGAGCAAACACTGAACTGTTGAAAAAGAAGTCATTTATTAGCAACATGCGCTCAAAGCCAGCCCAATACACTTGCAAAGGCATCTGTGAAGTATCTATCATAACTTTTTGTGCACAACGTTGTTGTATCTATTTTTTGTGATTTCTAAATTTACTTTTAAATGTCACTGCTTTTGCGCTATTACTGTTTACAAGTGTCAAGTTATGCCTCCACAATGTTTTGGTCCTGACTTTGTTATGATATTGACAAATCAGTATTGCGCTGATTATTCATAGTCTTATGTGGCATGCACGATCCAATGAGAGTTACGAAGTAATCTAAAAATACTCGTTACATTAGTGAAAATGTGAAGTGGGCAGGACGTGAGCGATGCTAAACATGAAACGCTTCTGAAAAATGACCAAAACAATTTAGTACCACATAACACCATGCACAATTTAAGTGGTAGCAGTTGAATTGTTCCGAGATCAATCTTTATTTAAATAAAAAAGAAAGAAAATGACAAAATATTTAATTTCAATACACAACTGCCATACCTGCAATCCCAACAGGGTTAGGTAGATGTCGTGAAACTATTTCCTTATTACAGTTAAACTTTACTCCTCTCAATCTTAGAACAACGTTTGTATCCGCTATAATTGAAGAAATTTCTTTGTTTTCTTATTGACACAGACTTGGCCAGAGAAGTCAGTATAAAACACCAAAGAAATTGCTAGTTAAAATTATTTACAAATAATAATAAATAACATAAAATTACATCATGGAGAAATATTTGTTAGTATGGTGATATCCCTTGGTCAATATTTCTGCATAATATGTAATGTAAATAAAATGTAACCAACGTACCGCAGTGTCTCCAATAGGTGTATTACTTCGTGTGTTAGAGCCAAACACTGAAACCTTAATTTTACCCATTCGGTTGATATATTTTCTGTAAAAGAAACAAATTGCACTGCTTGAATAACTTTCTATGTAGGATCAATAAAAGGCACTACATTAGAAAAATAACGGCAAAATAACGGAGAGTTACCACAATAACTCTCCGATATTTTGGCGTTTTTTTTAATATTACACATATTATTGTTGAAATTACTGCACTTACAAGAGATATTTTAAATGTAAATGTTAAATAGATTACATTGCTTTGTATTTGTCGTGAAATAAAGGAATTTATTATATGTTTATAGAATTTGAAGCAAACCATCTTCACACCGAACAGCATTTTTTATATGAGGGCAAATTACTATCCATTCATTATGGCCCAAGTAGTTAGATACAGTTATTTTCTCAGAAGTTGGACGATTTCTTAAATGAATAGTGTGTATTTAATGGGCTCGCATTCGCACAGGATATCCAAGTATAGGACTAGGAGCATCATCGCTGTAAACGTAGCACTATCCACACTTACTCCACGCATACACGTGCGGCTTGCCATGAAATGTTTATAAATTGTGTACAAATGGGTGAAAAACTCCTTGGCACACGCCCGGGCTTCGAATTCGAGACATTACGATATCATTTTGCTGTCTGAAGCTCCACCATCTGACACAAAATTGTCAACTACCTTTCAGTACTTGTAACAGTGCAAAAACATTAACTCCTGTATTCATAAACGTTGTTTAAAGTTAAGTAGTGGTTAGCGACTGTTTAACCATACATTTTTGACGTTTAAACGTCAATTAACTTTAATCATCGTTTATAAATAAACCCCCTATTTATTAACTTAACAATATTTTAAATGTCTCTGTATCAGTGTAAGCTCAGCAATAAATAATTTGTACTACATATTCTTAGGTAGTTGTTTTTCAGTTTTCAGTGTTCCCAATCGTCACGTCATTTCCATTCATTAAGCGGTGTCTTTTTACAATTATTTATAGCTTCGGCTACTGTTCGTTTATAAATCTCTTGTGTACGCCCACACAGCAACGTAATGGTAAAATTTTACGTAGAAGATGAAAATATATCATCACGCAATACATGTGTTTGGTGTTTAGATTAATAGAAGGTGCGTAGTCAGTTCTGCTAAGTCATTGGAAGTACTTGTAGGTTTGTACTTTCGTTCGGACGTAGCAGAAGTGCATTCACATTCTAGGCTCGTTGCCAAGTCTAATCGTAAAAACTATTTCGCCGAAGTATACGGACATGTCGGTAATAGACGGCGCACTCTCTTTGTCACCGTTTGGCACATAGTGATGTAGACGTTAAACAATGTAATGTAGGTGTCTGTTACTCTACATACCTACAGGTGTATAATGAATTTATTGGGAAATGATTGTGTGATACATCGAAGAAGATAATGTATTAATAAGTCTGCCTTGTCTACCTACATTGTGCACAAAGCATAATCAAATAAATACGCCATGTTTCATGCGCAAATTTTATTATAGAACGCGTCCGAGTAAAAGGAACTGCATTATAGTGATGCATTTTAAATTTAATTTCTGCAGTTTACAAAATGAGCATGACTGACTAATTAATGCGATGTTACCTTGAGTTCAGCTGACACTAAAAGGGAATAGAGCATGACGATGCACATAAACAAGTGGAGTTATTTGGACAAATTCTGTAATATGGATTTTACTTGTGCCAAACGACATAACGTACTTTCATAACATGCAGGTTTTGAGAGAAATATTTGCGAATAATTTCCGATTTCAAGGTAATTTCGTGTTATATGCATGATTTACTAACTGCGTCCAAGGCTCTTTTCGCGTGTGAAATGTTTAGTTTCGTATACATAATGAGTGCATCGGCCTTGCTTGTGGCTAAGTAATAACAGTAGGACGGGTCGATCGATCAGGTTAAGCTACTCTTGTCGCGGCTGTTCCGTGGATGGGTGATCATCTTTACATACCAAGACCCCTCCGTGCCTCGGAAAGCACGTTAAGCCGTTGGTCGCGGCTGTCATACGTGGATCTTTGACAGTCGTTACGTGTCGACAGAAGCCCGAATGTCTGACAACCAGTCTTACTAAAAGGTATCGTGTTACCCAGTAACTGGGTTGTGGAGGTCAGATACGCAGTCGCTCCATGTAAAATACATCCGGTTAGACTGGAAGCCGACCATAACATACTCGTAGTTGGGAAAACGCTAGGCAGATGATGAATAGGTGTATCGGCCTTTCACAGTTATTTTACATTACAGTGATCTTTATTGTCTTTGCTATAGGTACAATAATGCATGGTACAGTAATGTAATACTCCTTTTTCAATCGAATAGCTAAGGCTACTGACAGGAAGTGATCTACCTCTGTCTGTCAGTAGCTAGTCGATTGAAAAAGAAGCATTACAACATGCTAACTATAACAAATCCAAAATTCAGAGTTCTAATTTCTTTACAAAAACGCTGCCCGAGCCCAAGCATCGAACCTAGGTTTCCACACTTAGCAGTTGCATTTGCGACCACTAGACCAACGTAATAATATATGGTATGTACTGCGTTTGCAATTCAGTTTCCAAACATGTAAATAAATATGTGTTTTCTTACTTTTGCCAGTTAGTTGGCTGGTGGCTTAGCTGAACTTAGATCTGTCTCTAGTTAAAGGTGATATTAATTTAAGTGGAAATAACATCAATTGGAAACAAGGATTTGAATATACTTATCAAGATTATTATTATCGAGGTGGCGCAGGAAAAGAGTTGCTGGAAGGACTTGGGGGAGGTCTTTGCCCAGCAGTAGGACAGTATAGGTTAAACAAAAAAAAAAAAAAAAAAGCAAGATGTTATACTAACTGGCAATATGTCTATAGTTCTTTGGCAGGCAGTTTCGCCATAGGTGAGCCGGCCACTCATCGAGGGCGTACGTGTCATCATCGGGGCGGGCTCGGAAGGCTCGGAGGAAGTTGGTTCCGCTCTCCACTGCAGCTTCCTGAGTCAGCCCATATTGCTGCTGCAGAATCTCTATAACCTGGACAATAATAGGACAGTTAGAACATACTATTCAAACAATAAACAACGTTAAAATATGGCAATTATGTATTAGTCCATTTGTCGAGTGCGGTGATTATGATAATGCTTCTTTATCATGAGGCCCAAAGAAAATGCGCATATGGCAGTTTTACATAGGTAACTGTCCTATGCGCATTTAGTCGTGTTTAGTAATCGATGTTTAATGTCCATTGTCCTTATTAACCAAGTTGACTGACCGACCCCTTGACAATTCAAAAGTGCCTGTAATTGGTTGACTTGAAATAAATGCTTTGAGTTTGAGTTTTGAGTTTAATTGAAAATCCGACCGGCGGGGTAATTGCGTAACAGTACTAGCAATGGTTTTCATTCTGACAGTTTAACAACATTCATCGCGTTATTTACGTTATGGAGCAGACAAATTTTTCGAACATATGAAGCAATGGATTAGTAATATCCTTCAAAATGATTCAGATTGTAATTGTAAGCGTGTTATGCAATAATAGGTGCTGATTCCCACTTATAGGTACTGTACTTTACGATTATTATACAAAGGCGTAATTTTACTACAGCTACGTGAAAAGCTGTGATAAGAAGCGAGAATCATATTCGTTACAGAACCATGTGTTTTTATGCACTTGACCTGGCTGGCTCTGGAGTGGTTTGTTTACTGTGAGCTTTTTCCAGCCTGGATTTTTTTTTTTAAAACAAGAATAAACAGTAATCACGTCTGACACTAAAGGTGACCTGTCTGCTAATCCGACAAAGATCAGCGTCCCGTTATAGCATGTTCTTGGGCAGAGAATAAACAAGGTTTCATCTAAAATATTAATGTTGTTAGTTTGTCCCAACAATGTAAAGTTTGACCTCATTCCAGAAAAAACTCCAGCGGTTCCACTCTATTCTCAAGGAAAGACGAGTAAAATAAATAAGTACCTACCTAGTTAATAAATATTGTGTCGCAAGCTTGTGCAAGACGTGCACATGCATTATATACCTAGTCATTATGTTTTGTCATAATAAGGGTGTCGAATAATGTACCACAGGAGACCCGCGTTAATTAAATGAACACTTAATTATCACCTAGTGTCTGTCAGTAGTTCTGTACCTAGTATGACGAAAAATATCAACACGTCCAACGCCACGGAATAAAATATACACCGTACGTCGCCCAGCAATGTCAGACAAGGCGTTGAAAGTGTTAAGTGGAAAGATGTGATGTAAGCTATTTTATACTTGTTCCACTGCTTTTATTAGTTCAGAATTTCACATTTCCTGTAATTCAGTTAATTTTGTTGAAAATCTCCACTTGTTGTTGCATGACATTTGTATCTAAGGAAGTGTCTGCTCCAGGAATAGCTTCGGGTCAACGTTCCTAGCGTGGCGTGGTTCACTCACCTGCCGTTTGGCAGTTGGCACACTGCGCGTGAAAACTGATACCGTACGGTTTAATGAGTTACGACCACCCTGTCATCTCAAGCCTCATCTACGGAGATTAGATGTTATCTACGACATTCTATGTACTAGGTGCGCTGTTCAAAGGAAAAGTGTTCTAAAAATTTGTTTATCTAAAGTTCTAATTTTGACTGTGTGTGTGTGTGTAGCTGTGTATTTGGTAGAATTTAGTTTGGAACTTTAGAACATTGCGTTTAGTACATGCCTTTGGGTACCTACTTTCTACAAAATTAAATCAAAAATATACTTCAGTTCACATTAAAAACTTTATTGAGTACCAAACAATATTATTGTTATTCAAAAAAACAGAAGTAGTAAGTAACCAGTCAAATAAAATTATATTACAGACATTAAATTTGTTATAAAAAATTATGTACAGTAAGTTCTTAAAACAATCATAGCTGTGAACAGTTAATATCTGATTAAAATAATCATACAGTAATTACAAAAACAATATTAAGTACTTTGTTGTAAAAATGTATTATAATGTAATGCTTATGTTTTGTATGTGTTATTTAAAAACTAGTAGGTATTTTACCCACCTATTAATTTAAATAATAATCTAATCACCAAACAATTTTTTGCCTAATTCCATTAATCTGTGATTCCTGCACATCTTAAGAGCACCAGCTTTCTTCAAGACTGGAATAACAGTTTCATTGGAATCTACTAGCCTACAGAGGAAGTCCTCAAAAGCTGACTTCACATTGGGTGGGAGAGTGCCTACTTTGACTTTAGTCAGCATTTCAGCAATGCCCTGAGCCCAACCACTCTCTATGGCAAACTCTGATATCCATGGCACCATTTCAAGAACTCCACTCATAGTCTGCATGCCCAAGAACCACAGGTCAGCTATTTCATTCCAGTGTTCTTTGTAACTCATTGATACAACTAGGGCAGTGGGGTCATTTGACTCATCAATGTTGTAGGCATCCCACAGGAATCTGATTGTTGATTGGATGTATCTGCATATAGAGAAGTCATTCTTCTTCACTTTACTAGCTTGTTGTTTTAGTAAGAGTAAACCCAGCACTGCCAGATGTCCATGGAGAACTAAGTTTTCAGGTATGTCCTTCAGTTCCGGTAAGTCATTAAAGATGAACTTCAGTAGGGTGTTGAACAACATACTGGTCTCAACCACTTTGGGGGCCAGCACTGTGAGGTTCATGAAAATATTACAAAGGCTGACCATAGCTGCTCTGGAATCCTTCATATCTTCTAGTACTTGAGGGTCTAGTTCACGGGGAGGCAAATTTTTAACTTTTCCCCTCTCAGATTTAGGTACAAGTGGTTTCTTGTAATGTACAATTGACCAGTGGAAACACATAGCTTCATACAGAATATCTTCTTGTTTGAGGTTTAATACTATGGCTCTAGCCTTGTCTTCAACTACCAAGTGGCATAGAGCTGGCAACATTAAACGGAGTAGATCAATCTGCCCCATTAGATTGATGTCAGTTTCCATAGCTTCACCTTCAGACTTGTTCTTTTCAGCCATCTTCCTGGCTCTGTGGGCATGGAAAGAGTCATTTGCCAGGGAGAACATGAACGGCAGCAAGGTGTAAATTTGTTCTCTCATGGCTGTTGTTTCTTGAGCAATCCAAGCAACCAATACTCTGACCATCGCACAAACATAAACTTTTTCAGTGTCAGGAAGTTTGTCTTTGTTCTTATCATTGAATACTTTAGTCAACATAGACACTATGGCATTGAAGGCACCTTTGAGACCCGTGTAAACAGATTGCTTTTCTTTCTGTTCCAAGTCCAGTTGATCCGTGGCCATGTAATTAATAGATAATTCTAATACAATAAAGCAAGCTGTTACTAATTCAGCATTGGCATATGCTTGTTTGAAACTCCTGTCATCCAGTTGCATTCTTACTTCTATGGCACAAAGTTGTTGCAGTAGCAGGAAAAACTTCTTTGGATTCTCTTCGTCATTTAATGTCCACTCAATGCCGAGAAGATCAACAACGTTGGCAGCCAGTTTAAGAGAGGGATCCCTCTGGTTTTTACCA
Organism: Eremobia ochroleuca; assembly: GCA_949629135.1. NCBI lineage: Eukaryota > Metazoa > Arthropoda > Insecta > Lepidoptera > Noctuidae > Eremobia > Eremobia ochroleuca. The sequence goes on along the minus strand of OX451403.1, from coordinate 10,843,879 downwards.
ATTTTGCTGGTGAGTATGTCATGAAGAGCTTTGTAGATACTCTGGGGCCATGTTTCTTCTGTGGAGCTAGGTACAACTGTGCATTTGTTGCAGCTGTAGAGAAGTGCACTCAAGATGGTAGCTAGTTCAAATTTTCTTTCAGATTGGTCGGTGGCAAAGTCTAATGCTATTTTATTTACCAGAGCATGGAAAGGTTTAGGATCATCACCCCAAGCAGTAGGTCCATACCTGCTCACTAGCTTCACAAGAATGTTAAGGGCTTCATCGGTCTGGAAACTTTGATTCGAGTAAATTTCTGACATTTTAGTGATGGCACCAACTTCAATGAGGGCTTTCTGGCCGGCCTCATGTTCAGCAATACATTGAAGGCATGTGTATGCTTCACTGACAATGATGAGATCATCATCATAGTCTTCACTTTCTGATTTTTGCACTATTTCAAGGAACACTGGTATGTTGGCAAGCATTTCAGGATGTGTTGCAAGTTCAGGATCATTGCAGAAAGTGGTAAGCACTGAGAGAGCCACTGACTTATACACAGACGGCGGGCAGTCATCCTGCACAGAGTTGCTTGTTAGCAGCTTCTTCAGGAACTTGAATCCGATGGCTTCGAAGAGTGCTTTCTTGGCTTGCGATTGGCAGTCCTTACTCTTCACAAGTTTGGTCACCATGAAAAGCGCCGCGAACTTCTCCGTATCGCTTTTGGCGGCTTTTAGTATAAGTACACATTTCTTTATCGGTTCCGATATCTCACCCATGATTACGAAACACACGACGCGGTCACAAAGCGCAGTAGTGAGCGCTCCACTGAACGAGCGCTGGCTCCGCAGTTGAATCGCTCCGACAGCGGCCCGATCTACATCACGTTTATAATTAGCGTGAGTTCTCTTCCAAAATATCTAAATCTGGACGTCGAGCTCGCGTTCTCCAACTATGAAACACTATTTTTAAACACACACTGGAACGTGAACGCTAAACACGCGGGGTGCGACAAGCAAACCAGCGGCTCCTAACACGCTTCTACCAACCAACGAACGACGTAAAAACTTGCGATAGCGAGATAGGCACCACGATGACAGCGCGCGCACTTCGTTCCGAACATAATCCATGACCGTGGCAATGTCACAACAATATTTTTAGAAAAAATAACATACCTTATTGCAGGCTCTTGTATCCCCCTTTCTTGTTTGTATTAGCGTATTGTCCAAATCAAAAAATATAGCTGCAACATCACTATTTTCACCATAATACGAATTATTTGCCATAATCACAGATGAGTGTGTAACGCAAGGAAAAAAAACAGCTGCTTTGTGATGACGTCACATTGACGATTTCGACGTCAGAAAGTAACTGCGTTTCGTTTCGTTGAATATTTTTATTCACTTACTCTTATGACATTTAACGGGGATTTGTATTCCATCTCTTTCTGCAAAACCTTGTAGGTTAGTATGTCAGCGCCATCTGTTTTTCCTTATTTGAACCAATATCATTAAAGGCACGGTTAGAAGTGACCTAGTGACTCAGTGGTATCTTGGAAATAAACGATTAGCGTTACACGAGTGTCTAGCTAGATGGCACGTAATGCAGAGAGGTATATGGATAATGGTGTATGTAAAATGTACTAGGTGAAATTAATGTTTCAGGATTAGAAAAATGTTTTTGTAATGAAAGTGTTGCACTCTTGCAAATTGCACAGCTACACTTGTTAAAGACCGTTACGATGTGCTGCAAATAAACTGCTCTACTGCTTGTTCCTACCATGTACGATGTCGTTGATAAAGGACAATCATTATTCATTTATAAACCGTCTCGTCCGTCTCAGTTGCTTGTAAATCTACCATGATATTATGATAACTAACAAACGGAATTAGGTAGGGTAAATCTCGAAAATCTAGGAAAATCAGCTGTCAGTTCATGAATTGTGACTATAGAAACTAAGTTAAGCAATCAACATAATAATAATTTACTAAACTTTGATTAATCAGTTAAAAACAATAGGAAATCTTCTGTAAGGATAACCGTCGTCGTTTGCCACCTACCCTAACAAAACAATACTTACATTCTAACAGTATTAAGCGATCATAAGCTTTGAGGCAAAGTGGCATGCGACCACAGTTATCCTCTGAACATCACTATGAATATTATGATTTATGTAAGTATTAAATAATAGGTCTTTACCACGGTCTTTACCTATGAAATTGCCGTTTTGTATGAAAAAATTGAAACGAATTTTTTTCATGTATTTTTTATTTGTATTAGTCGAAGTAATCACCCATGCAATCAATGCATCCTTGCCAACGCAGTGGCAGTTTATTGATGCCCTTCTTAAAGAAATCAGCTGGACTGGAGGCAACAAATTCTTCAAAGGCATTTTGTACTGCCTCTCGGGTATTGAATTTTTTTACCGCCAAGAAGTTATCCAAATTCTGGAAGTAGTAGTCTGTAGGCGCAAGGTCTGGTGAGTAGGGCGGATGACGGAGAGCTACCAACCCCAGTTCTTGCAACTTGGAGACCGTCTGCTATACAGTATGAGGTCGCGCGTTGTCGTGCAGGAGCAGCGGAGACGAGCGATTGACCAATGCTGGTTGGAGATGTGCCAGCTTCTCCATCATTGTGTTCAGTTCTTCACAGTACACATCTGCAGTAATGCTCACCCCGTTTGGTAAGAAGCTGTGATGAATCACACCGGCGCTAGACCACCAAACAGTGACCATCACTTTTCTAGGGGTAAGTTTTCGTTTAGGGCATTGTTTAGGTGCTGAACCAGGATCCAACCAACTTGCTGAGCGCTTGCGGTTATCAAACAGAATCCATTTTTCATCGCAGGTAACAATGCGGTTCAAAATTCCTTCACTTGTGTGTCTGTTGAGCAGTGCAAGGCACGTCTCGACGCGTACTTCGCGCTGGCGATCATCGAGTTCGTGGGGCACCCATTTGTCAAGCTTTTTTACCTGGCCAATTTGACGCAAATGGACCAATATTGTTTTGACGCTAACGTCGAAAGCTGCTGCTAATTTAGCCGTAGATTGTGTATCATCAGCTTCCACAATCGCCTTTAATTCGTCACTGTCGACCAAAGTCTTCGGACGACCGCGAGGTTCATTTTTCAGGTCGAAATTTCCAGAACGGAAGCGAGCAAACCAATAACAGGTGGTGCGTTGGTTTGTAGTGTTAGCTCCGTAAACGTCGTTGATGTTGCGTGCCGCTTATGCCGCGTTGCTGCCACGATGGTACTCATATTCCATAATTACTCGAATTTTTGACGTATCCATGATGACGAAAAAGATTGAAATGCGATGAAAATGTAACACTAATCAATAAACAAATGACTACTTTTGGAAAGAAAATTCCATGTTTTTAAAATAAAATTAATTTGAAATTAGAATTCTTAGCCAAACAAAATTTTTTTGATTTGAAATGGCCAGTACTGCAGAACGGCAATTTCATAGGTAAAGACCTAATAAGTACATTAATATACAAGGTGTAGGTAACTTAAATAACGCACAACCTCTTAAGGGATCATTGTACTCATCATTATGAACAACTTTTATTATGGGAACAAACCTGAAATCGCGAAAAACAAAATATAGGCTGCTCCCTATATTTATGTTTGCTTATCTCGTCAAAATGTAGGGAACAGCTGTTTTTTTTTCTCGCGATTTCAGGTTTGGTCTCATAATAAAAGTTGTTCATAATGATGAGTACAATGATCCCTTATGAGATTGTGCGTTATTTAAGTTACAGTGATAAATATTGAAACGTTTGTACCTACATAACAATAATTCAGATGAGAATATTTTGTTGTTTCATACTTTTTATAGCGTGAACTTATTTTTTATTTAGATTGTTTTGGGGTTATAATTTTAAATACCTACCTATTGTTGAAGTAGAATGAAAAATTAAATCAAATACAATACGTTAGTTCTATAATCCAATTATGTTCTATAATCCAGTTATGTTCGTTAGTTATATAAAAATTAAACGTATTGTTAAAGTATCAACTTAAAATATCGAAACATTTACGATCTGTAAATGTAATTGTAAGGCCACTGATTGCTGCGTTTACTCCCCTGCGTTACCGGGTACACAAAGACACAACGACACAACCAGTATTTACTATTAATATGCAAATCATGATTTTATAGAAATTATTCCTAATTGTCGGGTGCATACAAGCAAAGCCGTGAGTAACAGCTAACAATATATATTATTTTTGATATGTGCTAATTAACCCATTTCATTTGATACCAAAATCGGCATGTTAAATATATTTTTTATAGTCATGACTTTATGTACGGTAAAGGGTGCATTATTTGATTTAATGTGACGTCACATAGCCTATAACTAGCGGACGATCAAGACGCTTCCATCGATACCTACCTCATTTGTCAAATTATGACAAGAAGTTTCTAAACTTCTTGTCGTAATTTGACAAATGAGGTATCGTTGGAAGCCGTTGTCGTTCCCTCATAACTTCTAAGTTATGATGAGGGAACAGATGAACATACATGTATACATACATACATACCGGTCAAAATCATAACCCTCCTTTTTGCTTCGCCGTAGTCGGGTTCAAAAATTTAAGTAAAAAAAAAAACATTATATTAAATATTCTCAAGGTCTCTTCGAATCAGATTTATTTTCAGGTATTCATATCAGGTATACATAGGATTTTATTTTCAGGTATTCCAACTGGGTTAATACGGTTGACAACCTGAAAAAATAATTATATAGCAATATTATTCGATGGGTAATCGAGATTTTTGCCGATAACCTACATTAGTGGATCTGCACAACCACATCACTAACTCGCCGCAAGAGGCAGCGGCCGTACCACGCGATGCACCCCATAAATAAAGTATCGTTTTGGGATATTTATATTGCTTGTACTTATATTGCTTGTCTAGTCAATATGTCGCATATTTAGGTAGCGGTTAAGGTTACTGCGAAAATAGTACAGTCGCTGCAATATTTGAAAACAAAATTATCGTAGTAAAAGCAAGAAATATTTTACAATTTGTGGTTTTTCATTAGGTACCTATTTGATAAATATATGTAGTATATAAAAATAAATTTAGTATAGACAAATATAGTAAAATATGTGTACTTATATCCATATATGGTAAGCGATTCCAAGATTTACAAACTCTTGGTTTTGGCTTCTGTTTTTACAAGAAACCACTGAACAACACGGCATTCTTATATTGTTCACGATCACGGTCGAAAGCGCACTAGGTAGTTCAGGGAGACGGCGATTTGCCTAGAACATGCTCATTTTGTTCATGACGCGTCGACACAGACGCGCCCCATTGCCAGTTGCCACTTCTGTTTTTTTACATTTCTGTGCTACGTAACTACTCGTCAGCAAAATTCAGTTACATATACAACGTGTAACGTTAAATGCGCAAAACCTGAAAATAGTTTGATCAGAATAACGAGCAGAATTAATTGAACCACTTTTTAATATAGGTCACCTTTTTCAAAAAATCTTCATTAAAAACGTTACCGTGTCTATTTATTAATAGGTCAAGCAAGCCAATGTCAGCGCGGCGCAGCGGCCTGGTGACGACTCCTCCCTCGATAAAGCGTCGTCGCAGACGCAAGAAACGATCAGAATGGCCAGTAAAACTAAAACAGCACATAAAACCTTTACAATTTTTTTAATGACTTATTTTCTCTCTGAAATAGGTCAATTGAATTAAAAATCAGTTGGGGAGTCTGAGGTTTTGCGCATTTAACGTTACACGTTGTATAAACATATTAAATAATAATAAAGGTGTAAAGGTTAAAAAGGTTAAAAAATTGTAAAGGTTTTAACCTTTACAATTTTTTAATGACTTATTTTCTCTCTGATATAGGTCAATTGAATTAATAATCAGTTGTGTATAAATATGTGAATAAAGGTATTTTTCATAATTTTTTATGCTCTTTTTGATGGTTAAAGTCATTTTGGAAAAAAATTATTAGAAATTGTATGTGAAAACTGCAAACCATCATTTTGGGGTACGAACTTTGAGGGTGATTTTCACCCCTTCAAAACGTTTTTTAGCAAAAAAGAAAAAATACGTATCTCATCATTTTTCATGTAGATTATTATAGTAAAGCCGCAACTAAATCGGTGAGAGACACCTCGCGAGGTTTCCTTGTTAGTAGTTACGTCACTGCTGCTGAAGATATAGTAGGTACTGCTTTCGGTTCGATTTTATATTACTTAAGCCGTCTCGGGGGGCCCGGACCCCTTGCCAGCCCCCTATCCGCCTTTGTTTCTAGTCATGTGGAATTCTTTACACCCTCGCATCAGATTGTTTGAAAAGTGATCTTGTTTTTACCTGTAGTAGGGTTTGTAATTTTTTTTTATTAGGTAGTTTATGTTCCATTTGGCAGTCTAGCAACAAAACCGAGAAAGCTGACTTCATTGCCTACCTTGTGACTTTAAATTGTTTATGTTGATGGCACGACAGCTTATAAAATTTTGTTGGCCCAAAACTTCGAACGAACGAACCTTGTGATTTAAAGAGGAAGAGAGAAACGACTGCGGATCTAAAGCATTGTAACGGTCTTTGACTCTCACACATTTCAAACAAAGGAGCAATAATTCTCGTAATTTTAAGAACGTTCAATGTCTGATCTCCGTCTCAATCTGTCAAAAATACCTCTAATTTCCCTTCAGTTTTGTATTTTTTTTACATTGATTGCCGTTGAGAATCGCTGAGATGAGATTGCGAGAGATTTTGAATGTTTTTAATTATTATGGGAATTGGCCTTCCGGTATATAGGTAGGAAACTCTTAGGAATTGCACAAAACACCGTTCAAGTTCAAACATAACACGTCACTCCTTTGTACGAAAGACAAAATAAAAAATAAATTGTCTACGGTACCGTAGGACAGTAAGCGTCAGTTATCCTGATGACACATCGTTTACGGTTTTTGTCATGAGTCCCGTACCTACTGACGTGCGGTAAGTTGTGTATAAAACTTACAGCCACATATGAAAGTAATATGAGGAGGCCGGGATGAGTTACGATCAAGGGACACGTCATTCCGTGAACATAGAAATTCTTTTATCAACATTGTTTCGCTGGGATAATAATTATGTTCAGGATACAGGGCCGTGTTATTTTATAACCGATATACGTACTTATGTGTTTAAGTAGATACTTTAAGGTACCTACATAATAAATAAGAATGTGCTTTATGGAGCCCCATGTGTGGCAAGCAGAATTTTGGAAATGTTATCTCAAATATTTTTCGATTGATTTAGTTCGGGTTCCCTGTAGGTAGTCAAATATTATTCCCCCGGTTTATTTTTGTTAAATTTAAACCCTACATTTGTCTAAATATCTTATACGTAACATTTAAAATCCTCTATTCTCCCTAATGCTTGGTCTGACGTTCTATCGACATAGGTAAGTAACATAGTCTAAAGATAGGTAGGATCGTAGGAAAATAATTATAACAACCTAAAGTTGTTGGTGAGTGTCATGACGTGAATGTATTGACACAAGGCGAGGCGTATATCGAGGAACAGTCCCGGTGACCGCCACTCGCCTTGCTACACATTTGTCTACAGACACACCGCACGTATTCCATAAACTACGTTGCTACATTTAGGGGCGTTGGTTTTAAGGATACCTAGGTAGTAGGTACCTTTGAGTTGTTACCAATAATTTGTCGTGGGTTCGATCTCAAGCATCCGCTTTACTTGTGTAAATAAGCTCATCACCACTGCTCTCAAAACGGTGAAGGAAAATTTGAGAAAACCGGCATATGCTAGAAAGCCCACTCACTCTCGAAGAGCACTGTGTCCCAGCAGTGGGAACATTATAAGCAGCACCCTAATTGCGTAACACACAATTACTCTCAATTTGAATCATTTTGAAGCACATTGCTAATCCATTGCTCCATATGTTCGAAAACAGTGTCTGCTCTCCAACGTAAATAACGCAATGAATGTTGTTGAATTGTCAAAATGAAACCCATGGCTACTGATAGTGTGTTACGCAATTAGCCTTTTTTTTTTTTTGGGTGGGAAATTATCAAATAACTTCTCCCGTTCTGGGCGGAACGGGAGGGTGTGTCAGACTTTTACTGACTAAAACCCACCCGTGTTCCTTCAGTTGCCTGTGCCAAGGGCCACGGTAACTCTTTCGAACAACCCGCGACCCTGGCAAGCATCGGCCTCAGTGGGCCCCGTCACTGCTGACATCTCTTTGAGGCGCGCGTGGAACACAACGCGCCGTCGACCCGAGCCTGGTCCTTACCAGACGGCGAACTGCCCATTGCTCGCCGTCTGCAAGCCCGCGCCTACGGTGGCCGGGAGTCAGCTCTTGACTCCCGACGCCCAGGGCGTCTCCTGCGGCGATTAGGGGCGTGAGGGCGCAAATATTGCCTCTCCCTCACGCGTTCCGCCTCCTCCTTTGCAAGCATTACTGCTTCGCAGAAGGAGGTGACGGCTTCCCATGCACTCTCGCTCCGTACCATGGCCTGGACCAGGGCCGGACGCGAGAGATCGCCGCCGCCGATCGCCGCCGTGAGGACGCGGCGGTGCTCTGCCCAAGCCGGGCAGACCTCCACTGTATGCTCCACCGTGTCCTCCGGGCGATCCACACAATGGTGACACCCGGGCGTTTCCTCCCGCCTTATACGAAACAGGAATTAGCCTGATGATATTACTATTGTGTTCGATTTGCTCTCATGCAAAGCTCCGGTACAAAAAACTGTACCAGTTGCTCTTCTTGACACCTAGTGCGAACTACGTGGATTCCAGCACAAAGCGTTGTAAATTGTGAGGGCCGATGGTACTGAACTAGACACAAACATTTGTTTAGTTACGTGCGTATGGGATCAGATTGTTACGAAGGTTGAACTAATAAAAAGACAAAAGGACTTGTTCTAACAAAATGTGGAAAGTGATCCATGCGTTTACCGTAAACTCTTGATGTGTAGGATCCTCCGACAATATACATGAGTACGAAACTCAAAAAGGGACAAGCAAATAGCGATTGTGTAAGAAATTTATACGTGAAACTCGTTCAAGGGTTATTAGATTTCCTGTCACACGCAGGGCTCGCCGGCCGCAGCTCCTATTTGCCAAACATTGCCGAGTCAATGCCGATTTCTTGCGTAAACATTTTGTTCGGTCATTATCGTTTCTTGTTGGTCGTTTTGCACTGGTTTCAACAAATTATAGTCGAGTTTCAAAGTTTGTGCCAATTTTGTTCAATTTGGAGATTGTAATTTGCTTGAAGGGTGGCTGCCAGATCTCATTGACGTCATTTTAAGCTTATTTTCCAGACTCGTAATTCCCGCGAAAGGGGTTTTGTCGTTACGTAGGTACGTCGTGGGGAGTCGGTCGCGGGTGTTGGTGTAATTTAAGTGCTTTTGTGCGTAGGCGTGCAGCCTCTTTAGCAGAACAGAACCAGCGCTGGAATATTAAGATCTTATTCAAATAGCTACATACATTGGTTATACCCACGTCTTTGTTCGACCACTCGCATTTAGGCAAGGGGCCTCTCTGTGTAATATTATCTTTGTGTAATAATAATAATCTAAAAAGCTTGAAATTTTAGTTTGTAGTATTCGTTATAGCTGTTTGGCTTAAGCTAAGAGTGGGTAGAACTTACGAACTTTATTCGAAAAAAAGTTATTATTTTTTCCTGAGAACACCGTAGATATTTCCAACTTTTTATTAGCATTTACATAGATCCGTAACATAGGTAACACCAAACATTTCTCAATTTGGCAGAAGGTAAGACGAAAACGAAGGTGGGTACCCTTAGTTTGCTTTCACCATTGTGCTGTTATCAGTATTCAAGATGCTTAACTGAATAGTGCGCCCCCTTGCGGCAATTAACTAGCTATGCTCATTAGCAGCCCGTTTTCATTCGACGGCCGTAATCCGCTCGGCCAACTTTCTTTGCAAACACCTCGATTTACTGTGTCACGTGGGCGAAGGGGGTAATGTGCTGAACTGATGACGGCGCTGGAACGCAGACGCTATGTGAACCTTAGCATTAAGGGCTATATGAACTCCTTTGACCACGAAGCGTTCTATATTTATTTTAATAATTGCGTTTTTTATTGTGATTGTTAGACATTGTTTTGTTTTTGATGTATTTCAGACTAGTAACAGTATGTTCAACTGTTCTTGTAGATCAACCCACCAACATTTTCCCTTGATCATATTTTAGGATATTAGGTGACACGTACCTAGGTAGATGGGAAGCAAAATACTCGCACTATTATACAAGAAATACGACTTTAATTTACGGCTATTTTTATAAACAGAAGGTTAGATATTTAACCCGACAAATGTCTTGAAGCCAGCCACCGATGGTCCATAAGAAAACTGCTCTCGAAACGACAGCCAATATTCACCATCTGCCTAGACTTTTCCAAGAAAAGGCTTTTCCCAACTACAAAATTTTTGGGGTCGGCTTCCAGTCTAACCAGATGCTGGTTAATACCACTATTTTACGTGAAGCGACTGCCTATCTGACCACGACAACCCAGCTACTGGGTAACAATAAACTTCTTGGTAAGACTGGTTGTCAGATTTTTGAAACGACAACCAATATTATAATCGTGAAAACCGTTGAGCGCTTACGAGGAGACGGCTAATAAAAGGTGACTGGCGAGATGCTACTGCTCGGATTTGATTTAAAAAAAGTAGAACCAAATATACCAACCAATGTACAGACGCCAGCACATCAAGCTACCCGAAACTGTAAAATTTTTCCAATCAACTTTGAACCTTATGCTTTAGCGATAAAGTTGAAAACCTATTAAAGAAATTAGACAGATTGTAGTAGCTTGATGTGCTGGCGTCTGTACCATGTCGCTGAAATACCATTTACCTAATACGAAGCAAGCCCAATCCTCAGGCAAGTGGTTCTAGCCAAACAGCCCGAATCTGCATTTAGCCGTCTCGTCGCATCAGTCTGTTATTGACAGCGAGCAGGTTCGTATGCCCGGGCAACCGGTGATTTATACCGGGTAAACATCGTTCACGTTATCACCGCCTTGCACCTGCCTTATCCAGCCTGCTGGTGCAACCTACGGTTTCTAGTAAGCCGATTTGCGATTTTGATGCATGTGGAATATCGTTTTAGGAAGTTACTTGGGATTTCTTGGCGAAGGTAATCTGTGTTTTCAGCCTCTTCAGTCTTGGTTTGAGAATGTGTGGTGAAAAGATTGGCTACTCAGTAAGGTTGGCAGTTGGGCTGACTACTTTACTTGTTTCAGTCAATTTAACCGAATCACGATAGTAAAACTTACAACAATTTATTAATCATCTAGCATGATATTTTTTTTTATATTTGCCATCGACTCGAAACGAAGAATAAGAAGCATTTCATTGATGGATTGTCCATGATCAACGATTATTGCATATGTACACACTTACATAATCAGTAATCACACACAGTAAAGGACACAGGCCTCCTCTCAGTGAGAGGGGGTGGGCCGTAATCCACCACGCGGGCCCAGTGCGGGTTGGTAGATGTCACGTCTTCGAATTTGTGGTTCTAGGACGTGCTGGTTTCCTCACGATGTTGGTTTCAATGATTATGAAAATATTAGGTCACGATGATTATGAAAAGAGCTTTTCCCTGCAGACAAAAAAAAAAAAAAACCAAAACACATTCAGCTGTTTCCCGGTTCGGAACATCGTTATCTCTACGTAATTTCAACTTGATAATACTCACGCAATAAGACTACATCGTTGTTTTAATTAAAACTTTTACACTTTGTATAAAGTTGTTAATTCAACAAACAGATAGATATCTAGTAGGTACTGGTATTGTCTGTGAATAATTCAAACTGTGCGGATATTTTCAGGCGTCATTCGGTTAGTGTTGAAAGTGCGCCAGATACGGAAGTGTGCCCACTTGAGGCTCCACAACTCATATTTATTGGTTCCCGATCAGGTCTTTCGTTTTACTACTAAAACGTATTGAGCACAAACATTTAAATGATTTTAATCACGGAACGACCTTCTACTGAGTGCTCACGATAGTAACATTCAGTATTTTACCAATAATGCGGCGTTTCACGGTCCAGTGGGTTTGTTCCCAAACAGATTTCAACGCACTCCAGCCACGTAATAACTTATCCCACACGTATAATAGGTACAACTATTTGTGGGACGATTTGTCGACGCGGCGTGACGTCGCCTGACGTTACGAGTGTTCGTGGCATTTCATTAACTAACGGATTGTTGCCACAAGCCACCGATGTGCGGCCCTGTCCAATTTGTTCCCGAAGCACTATTGGCCATCCGACCCCAATGCCTGATGATAATCATAAACGGCCTCTGCCAAATTGGTAATACGCGTTAGTGAATATCTAAGCAAGGGATAGCACCTAATGGCAATTTAGTTTAAGTTATTATACTGATAATAGTTATGCTGTTCAGCGGAACTATTTATCGTTATTAATATGTGTTCTTGTCTAAGAACAAAGAATAGGTATCTACTAAGGTTCAAGTAGGTACTAAACTTCAATAGATTTTTACATGTTTTCCTTCTATACTTTGTCGTGTTTCTCATTGCGTCTATTTACGGGGTTATATTAACTTGGCTAGCTAAACTCCGCAGACGCGATGAATATCGATATTTTATCTAAATACGATAAAATAAAAAAATGGCTGTAGGATTAAGACATAAATCTAACAATCATGTGATATTTAGGCAAATGCGTAAATATATCTCCGTTTATTTCTAACGTTGCTTAAAGTCAACTAATGATTAGTGACTGTTTAACCATACATTTTTGACGTTTAAACATCGCTTTAATGTAAACCACGTTTATGAATAAACCTAATAATGTTTAATTTACTATCAGATTGTATAGTAATTCACTGTACAAATAGAACGTTAGTGTACGAAAATGAAAGTTCGCTGTACGAATGGAACGTTAGAGGGACTCGTGCGCTGACCATCTTTACATACCTACACCCCTCCGTGCCTCGGAAAGCACGTTAACCCGTTGGTTCCAGCTGTCATGCTTGGATCTTTAGTTGTCATTACGGGTTGTCAGAAGCCAGAAAGTCTGACAACCAGTCTTATCACGGGGTGTCATATTATTACCCAGTTACTGGGTTGTAGAGGTCAGATAGGCAGTCACTCCATGTAAAATACTGGTATTCAGGTGTATCTGGTTAGACTAGAAGCCGACCCCAACATACTTGTGAAAGGTTAGACAGATTGATTGAATGGAACGTTAGTTAACGCAATACTGTTTTGTTTTTTCAGTTATAAAACAGTATCAATTTCATTCAACAATTAGGATTATCCCGTTTTTCATCGAACCTAGTACATAATTGACATGTATTCGTTAACGCTATATTTTAGGTCTTTGACAGTCAATTTTCGACGTAAAAACGAACCCCGTCCCGCCCGGAGCGGGTGGTTAATCACTGTCATAGTAAAAAACTGTATCTATCTCGCTCACACGGACACAGACGCGGTAATCTGTGTACTCGCCCGGAGCGGGCGAGAAATACAGATGAAGGGATAAAAGGTGAGTTTTTGTAATGAAATTCAGAGCCACAACTTAAACTATGACAGAAAGAGTCAGCGTTTTAAAAAAGCGCAAAATCCATCAAGCAGCACTTTCAGGTTTTTGCACCTAGAGACGACCTACGTAATCATATCTAGTATATTTATTAAGCTCAGTCTTGCAGATATTTATTGCCTACATAGCTAACCATATATGAGAAGGTTTAAAAACTATGTTTTAGCACAATGAAATTTGTTTTAAAACAATGTCATAATAATTAAGTCAACAAAATAAAATGCACTGAAACGAACCGCATGGAATTCGGCGCGCTCCGAAATAATGTAGCGTGGCAGTCAATTTTTAAATCACATTATTTTTACTGAAATTGTTACAAACTCACTTGAACAGATGGGTTTCAAATTTGGGTAAATACCGGATACGGTTACGAGTGTCGGGTAGCTTGATGTGCTGGCGTCTGTATATTTGATTTCATTAGTGACTATGTTGGTACTACTTGAAATATTTCATAGAAAGCCTTACTTGGACTAAAAAGGCCTAAAAGCAGTTTAAAAAGCACGAGTTTCAAAATTTGAGTGCCTGCAAATTTGAGATACGTTTTTCACGAGCGATTAAAACATTGAGCCTCAAACAATGGACAGCGAATTCGCCATCATTGAATTAACGTGACGTCACATAGAAGAATGTAGTGTGAATGTGCGGTACGAATAATGGCCGAAAATTCTGGAACGTTTGGACATTTTGGTCCTGCACAGTCAGCTGTTCTTGCATTCTTAATGATATTCGAGCGAATCTATAAATATAGAGGTAGATAGGTATTCACAGTTTTGAATTTGGAGCCTGAACTCTCTGAGGGTACATAATAAAGAATCGTAATTTAGTTTTTGGGGCTTACTGACTTGTAAAAATATGTAGATCCATGAACTAAGAAAGAGTAGCACCTACCTAAAATTTTATTTATTACATACTAGCGACCCGCCCCAGCTTCGCATGGGTGCAATGTGTTTTCGAATTTCCGAAATTTTCTTTTATACAAACTTTGCCCTGGCAATACCGAAAACAACAAAAAAGAATTATACAATTTGGTGCAGTCATTCGGAAGTTATGCGCGTACAGACATTTCGGCGACTTTGTTTTATACTATGCAAGGAAGCAATCTTTACATTGTGTCTAAATATATTACAGTAAAAACTAAAACTAAAAAGATTGTATAACTTGAAGATAAAAAGTAATTATGAATACCTATATGAGGTGTTAAAACAATCTTCGAAGTACAGACGCCAGCACATGAAGCTACTCGAAACTGTCAAACTAATCTCAGTGTTTTTTACAGATTCAATGCAAATGTGAAATACCAGGGTGACGCCAAGCACATCGTCCCTGAACATCACCACCACTACTGATTGGACACGTTACTTACCGATTGTTAAATTGTTGATATGATTGTCATTGAGTATTTAGAATAAACGTTATTGTTCTTATGTTTTGATACTTTTTATTACTGTTAAACATGAAAGTCAGCAGTGGTAGCCCAGTGGTAACGGCCGCGCCTTAGGAGTTGTAGGTCGTAGGTTCGAACCCAGACAGGCGTTTTACTTTGTTTAAATTATTTAATCACCACTGGTCTCAAAACGGTGAAGGAAAACATCGTGAGGAAACCGGCATGTCCTAGAACCAAACAAATTGAAGACATGTGACATCTACTAACCCGCACTGGGCTCGCGTGGTAGATTACAGCCCACTTCCTCTCAACGAGAGGTGGCCTGTGTCCCAGCAGTGGGAAAATTATAGGCTGTTTTTGTATGAACATCCAGCGCCCGAATTGCGTAACACACTATTACTCTCAATTTGAATCATTTTGATGCATATTGCTAATCCATGGCTCCATATGTTCAGAAAATGTGTCTGCTCAACAACGTAAATAACGCAATGAATGTTTTTGAACTGTCAAAATGAAACCCATTGCTACTGATAGTGTGTTACGCAATTACCCTGCTGTCCTGATAATAAGTGAAGCGCACTACAATTTAGTAGATGGTAGAGGTCACCAAAAAATAATGCAGTAATAACTAAACTAAATAATGATTGCATCTCAGACTAATTCAAAATGTCTAAAAATGTACTCCAAATGAGTTTTAGCAAAAGCTTCAGAATCAGCATTAATTATAACTTTATCCACCACACCAGGGATCATAATATAAGCTTGGTTTTACGAGTATATGTGAAATTCCATAATTCCCTCTCGGATGGCACAATTAATTAATACACCACAAAATGTGGGGTGAAATGATGCTGCATATACCCAAGCTGCTCGTCATAATAATAATTATAGGACTTTTGACATTCATTGAACACAATAACCGACTCAGCGGATTTTTAAAACTGACCGTTCGACGAGAAAATGTGGATGTGAACACTTCGAACTTTGAACGACGCAAATTCATTTGTTTCTTGAAGTTATCATCGCGGAATCACATCTGGACACCATTCGAATTTCGAAATCTTTGCGATACGCGTCATGGTTTTCAATCATGGCGCATACTTACTCTATGTAAAGTCAAAATCAAATTATTTATTTCAAATAGTCACAAGAAGGCACATTTGAACGTCAAAATTGAATTCATTCTAGTTGCCCCTTCCTAAAGGAAGTTTCGTATGGAGAAGAATGGGCAAAAAACTCCACCGTTACTTACCTACTCTTTTCAAATGTTTTTACTATAATTTGTATAAATTATTTACTAATATAATTATATGTGAAGACGATACACCTAGAATAAAATTACTAAACTAAGCTTTGAAATCATATAAAATGATCTTAGAAAAAATTGTATTAGAATCTCGATTATGATTGTAAATGTTTGCTTGATCCCTAGCATCAGTGGGATGACACTGACAGCTCACTCCACGCAAGTTTTCACGGTGAGATTTTTACAGAATCGACCGGCAGAACAGTTACATATAAAAAACAAAAAAAAGCCATTCCATTGCATGTTACCAATGACCTTTACCCACAACACGCAAACACGCGTTATGCAGTCACAACTTTTACGAAAATAATGTCAATGCGTAAATTAACGTAACAACAGTATCGAGAATAATTTTATGGTTGATATAATTAGAGAGAAATCAATCACCTTGGATGTATTATTTTAAGTTGTATAAAAGACGTGAGGTTCTGTCAGCATGTATCAGTTCCGCTCTATTGTTAGAGTTGTAATAGTGACAACAGTTCTAAAACAGTAACTAGAGAAAATGTTCTTCAAGGTATTTAAAGTTTACTTCTTATCTTTGTACACACACCGTTTCCTTGCCGTGAAAAACTACGGTCTGTTCGCCGTGTGTGTAGGCACGGTCGTCACTGTTGTATGGATCGCTATGAAAGTTTGTTGACGACATGGCAGTACTACCGCACGGCGCCGTCGCCGTATTCCATAGAACCATGTCTTATACGAGGTCACACGACTTTTCTACGTCGTCGTACGTGTCGTGTACGAAGGGCCTTTAAGTTTGAAGTGAAGTCGAAAGTTTATAATATAGTGTCTTGAAAACAACGTAATTAAGATTTGTTTTGGATAACCGCTTCATCAATTACGTCTTTAACGCTCATGCTGTTACGTATATTATTATTATTACTATGATTCGGAACAGGGAGTTTCTTAGGAACCATAAAAATATGTTTACTGCTGCATTTGGTAGCACCCCTGGAACGCAGAGCCTTGAACCTTACGCCGCACCTTTCTTTTCAGGTTGTATGCGTCTTGTCTGTGGCCATCGCCGTGGTCTCTGGATACGGCCATTCCTCCCAGTACATCCATCGTCACGACGGTCATCACGAGCCTGTTTATCATGGGCATGACCATCACGATTACTATGTAAGTATTGCATGCATCTGTTTTAAGGTAGCTGGGGTAGACTGGATGCGGAAGGCGGTGGACAGGGTGTGGTGGCGCAGTCTGGGAGAGGCCTATGTCCAGCAGTGGACTGCGATAGGCTGAGTTCATTGATGTGTTTCTTTCCTTCTTGGAGATATTGTAGGAACCAACTGGCCGACGATCTGATCCCATCTTTCCTTCTGTTAAAGATTATAGTGATTACTTCGATCTGTAAAGAACACTTCCACTTTGATTTTCGTTTTCTACTTTTTTAACTCAAGTGTTTTTTCCAGACCTACCCTAAGTACGAATTTGGATACGAAGTGAAGGACTCTCACACTGGTGACCACAAGTCGCAGCACGAGCACCGCGACGGTGACGTCGTGAAGGGTCACTACTCCCTGCAAGAGCCTGACGGCTCCTTCAGACATGTTGACTACCACGGCGACGACCATACCGGGTGAGTGTAATGTTTCTGTCACTTGTTGTGACGTCATCCAGAGACCACTGCGCTGACAACTCAAACGCAGTTACTTTTACTACGTATGTAATTATGTATGTGTGCGTGTGCGTGCGCGCGTGTGTGTTGTGTGTGCGTGTGCGCGCGCGTGTGTGTGTGTGTGTGTGTGTGTGTGTGTGTGTGTGTGTGTGTGTGTGCGGGTGCGCTTAGCTGCCATTTGGAAGCCAGCTGAAAGAGATAAATCCTGAACTGTAAACAGGATTACCATGACAAAGTAAGTACCTACATACTAAAATTCTATTCTTTCTCCAGCTTCCACGCGACGGTGAAACACAGCACGCACCACATCGTGCCTCATCATCATCATTACTGAAGCTTCTTCCGGATGATCTTCTGAACATGACTGATGACTCTGTTGCTTAGTGTTTATACTTTTCTCTATTTATTGACTGTTTCCTAAGTTTTGGTACTATGATTTCTTCAAATTATGTGGCAGATAGTGCAAATTGAACATTTTGAAACCAATCCTTTATTGAATATTTATTGTAAAAATGTGAAAATAAATACCATGCCAATTAAAATGAATTTCCTTTGTATAAAATAATATTATCTACCTACATTATATTGTTCAGAGTAGGTACTTTTGCACTGAATGTATATTATGTTAAAGATTGAATGCGTTAAGCAGCCCAATATCATCTGCCCATTGATAACCAATTAATAAGCTCCATTTAAATGGTGCAAGTTTATTGCCTGTGGCAAACCATAAAATTGAAGCAACAATAGACTTGCACCGTCTAAACAGCACGTACAATTCTTGCACGATACGGGCAAGTTAGTTATGCAGGTGTAATAATTATGGTATGTAGGTGTAAATTGCACGTACAATAAAATCGCATTGAATTCTGGCATTATCATTCAAACATTTGCGAACAAAGACAGTTAAAAAAATCTAGGGAAGACGTTTAATAAAATTTAATGAAATATTTGCCAGCGCAAATACGGGTAATACTTTTATCAATTGTTAAAGGACGTCCGACTCTGTTTTTAGACGAGGCAAAACTTATAATCTATACTAATATTATAAAGAGGAAAGATTTGATTGTTTGTTTGTATTGAATAGGCTCCGAAACTACTGAACCGTTTTGAAAAATTGTTTTACCTTTAGAAGCCGACATTATCCCTGATAAACATAGGCTACTTTTTACCGCGGGAAAATGCTTCATTCCTACGGGAAAACGGGATAATAGGATTTAAACAGCGGGAATTCCGAATTCTACGCAAACGAAGTTGCGGGCGGATGCTAGTATGCAATAATTGCCTTGGTGTAAACAAAAGACGCATGAAATTCTTGAATGGCAATAATTGAACTTGCTCTATGGCATGCGATTATTGCTCTTGGACATTCCAGAAACTTGCACCGTCTAAATGGGCTTTAGTCTTTGCCAGGGAAGCAGTGATTATTTGTTCATTAAAACTTTATGCTCAATTACAATAAAAACTGTAGAAAGGTGGACATAAGTATGAAGGAAAATGTTTCGACCCTGACATATAAAATGGAATTTCCGTTTAATTAGAGTAATTAGAAACAAAGAAAGTAATTTCGTAATCATCAACGAAATTATTCAAAGGCTCGCTCCATTTTAAGTCTTGCCAACGTTAAAATACCAGGAACTGGTTTAAAAAAATATATTTGAAGACGAATAAACTTAATAAAGCAAGTCCGGCGAAGACTTAGCCAATAGTGTAAAATGTTAATATTACTCTCAAGCTAATGGAAAAATGTAATGAATTAGCAACACTCGTCGTTTCCTTGATTACGGGAAAAAAGGCAAAGGAGAATGTAAGAGGTATTTAAACTTGATTCAGCTTTTTGGTGTTGGTGCTAATGTATTTTTCATCTTTCCTACTCGTATGTGCTGGTAGGTACTACAAAATGAGCGTGCGTGATCCATCGCCACCCGTTCGATGTACACAGCGCACAGGATGGATGGAAACCAGCACATGAAGTGATTTATTGCTCCGTTGGTGTAATTGCTGAATGGCGTTCGAGTGTGAGGATAAATCAATAAATAAATTAAATAAATATAGGTAATTAAAGAATATAATATAATACTTTTTATTATGTAGGTACACCATACAAAGTACATATATAAATATAGAAATTGTGAATTGTTTTGTATGAAGCATCTTAGGTACAGACGCCAACACATCAAGCTACCCGAAACTGTCAAATTTTCCCATCGGCTTTGAACCTTATGCTTTAGCGATAATGTTGAAAATCTATTAAAGAAATTTGACAGATGATTTGATTGAGCTTGATGTGCTGGCGTCTGTACGTACATTGATAGAACATTAGGTATCAAAAATAGATAAAATAACACGTTGAGTAGGTATTATTGGAACGAAGTTGCTTATCGCATGGTATACTCCGCACACTTATCAAATGAGAGCTAGACCGAAGAAAGTGTAATATTTTGACCGTCATGACACTACGCCTCTCGACTGTTTTTATTAAATTACCCTTCTACTAATTATTAGCTCGCAAATATTTTTTGTACAGGTGCTTTTATGCTGTTTTATATTTATGCCAATTCTTTTTTTTTGCATTTTATTTATTTCTTTAAACTGTCAAACAGACGGTCGATTCTGGAAAAATCTCACCGTGATAACTAAGGTGAAGTGAGCTTAGAGTGAGCTGTGAGTCATGCTGATGAAAGGGATTGATGCTATTGACGACTCACTCCACGCTCACTTCACCCAAGTTTTCACGGTGAGATGGTTACAGAATCGCACTGCAGTTACCGATTAGATGATAATTTATGCTTAATTTATATTAAAATCATCCTAAATGCTCCTTCCGCTAAACACCATTTATTTAGGTTATACAAAAGCCTTCCTCCGTCATTCTATTTTCTGCATAAAAGATTCTTTCAACCGGTTTTCTTCTGAAAATACAGCGGTTTACTTGGGTGAGCTGTAGGTACCGCCTACATAAATATCCCAGTAGGCATTCCATATTAATATTCCAGATGTAACTTGAATAACGCACAACCTCATAAGGGGCCATTGTACTCATAATTATGAATAACTGTTACTATGGGACCAAAGCAGATATCGCGAAAAAAAAATGCTGTTCCCTATATTTTGACGAGAAGATAGGGAACAGCAGATTTTTTTTTTCGCGATTTCTGTTTTGGCCCCATAGTAAAAGTGGTTCATAATGATGAGTACAATGTCCCCTTATGAGGTTGTGCGTTATTTAAGTTATAACTTGTGTAATCAGACAAGAAAAAAAACAGAACAGAAAAATAGGTACAAACAGCTGATTTTTTTTTCGCGATTTCTGTTTTGGTCCCATAGTAAAAGTGGTTCATAATGATGAGTACAATGTCCCCTTATGGGGTTGTGCGTTATTTAAGTTATAACTTGTGTAATTAGACAAGAAAAAAAACAGAACATAAAAATAGGTACAACCAGCTGATTTTTTTTTCGCGATTTCTGTTTTGGTCCCATAGTAAAAGTGGTTCATAATGATGAGTACAATGTCCCCTTATGGGGTTGTGCGTTATTTAAGTTATAACTTGTGTAATTAGACAAGAAAAAAAACAGAACAGAAAAATAGGTACAACCAGCTGATTTTTTTTTCGCGATTTCTGTTTTGGTCCCATAGTAAAAGTGGTTCATAATGATGAGTACAATGTCCCCTTATGAGGTTGTGCGTTATTTAAGTTATAACTTGTGTAATCAGACAAGAAAAAAAACAGAACAGAAAAATAGGTACAAACAGCTGATTTTTTTTTCGCGATTTCTGTTTTGGTCCCATAGTAAAAGTGGTTCATAATGATGAGTACAATGTCCCCTTATGGGGTTGTGCGTTATTCAAGTTACAACTTGTATATTTGGATAAAATATCGCAGTAGGTAAATACTGCGGGCTTACTTAACGTACCTAATCCTGAGCTTGTGTTTGTGCAAATTGAAATTAATATTAATATTATGGATAGCGGTGTGTATTCGATCATTGTGTCGACATTGCGTGTGTTTGGTATTTTAACATGAGTGCCTATCGGAATATTCGAATATCTATTTGATTAAAACGATGTATGAATAACAACAGTCAGAGGTATAAAATATGCAGTCGTTCATATATTGCTCAATCAATGTCATTGTTATTAATTAATTTACGAGAACCTTTGCTACCGTATTACGTTGCTATGATTCTGATTGCCAGTCTTTGTCTCCACGACTATGTAAAAAAGTCGTTTATGATGTTGGATTGGCCAACACGCATGCCCCTGACTGTTAGATAACTGCACGGAGAGAAAAATCTTAGAAAAATTGCTGTGCTGTCTCATAACCTGAGTGCATTTGAGTGGTAATGGAAAAATTACCATGCTAGCACAGTAAAAATTCTTATGCTGTACAGTAAAATTTATTGGACAAATAGTGATTTTTTCCCAATCTCACTCAGAAAATTTTCTGTAGATGTCACTTGCACTCACTTTACAGTGACGAGCACAGTAATTTTTCTAAGATTTTTCTCTCCGTGTGTGTAACAATTATCAAGTTTTTTTTGCTATTATTTTCTGTGCTTGCCCACTGCTGGGCAAAGGCGTCCCCTAAATCCTTCCAGGAACTCTTTTCCCGTGCCACATCGAACCAGCCCTCGCGGTACACGTCCAAGGTCTTTTTCTTCCATCCATCTTTTCTTCCATCTTTTTCTAGGCTGGCTTCGGCGGCGCCGTCGATCTTGAGGTACCAATTGTCTGGAGACTTTTCGATACGTGTATACGGCTGATGTCAACCGCCCAATTCCATTTGGGCCTGGCATGACCTGCCGGTCGATTCTGTAAAAATCTTACCGTGAAATCATAAGTGAAGTGAGCACTTAATAGTGTCAATACCTACACGAACAGAAAATTCTTAGAAAAATGTCTGCGCTCATCACTATAAAGTGAGTGCAAGTGACATCTACAGATTTTCCGAGTGAGATTGGGAAAAATTCACTATTAGTTCAATAAATATCTTCTTATAAATATCTTCTTCATATTTTCTCTTCATGTTCTCGCACACTATTGTCTACATTTCTTTTTTACTTCTCCTTTCGCAGGTCTGCTGGAAGAAATTTCTTAAGAAATAAGCAGTACCTTTGTACTCAAATTATTACTATGTCATATCCATATGTTTTTTACTGTGTGTACATAAATAATAAAATAATAAATAAATAAATAAATAAATTTTATTATGCTGCATAGGAATTTTTACCTTGCTAGCATGGTAATTTTTCCATTATCACTCCAATGCACTCAGATTATGAAACAGCACAGTAATTTTTCTAAGATTTTTCTCTCCGTGTACCATTACGGAATGACAGAGCTCACTTCCCGCTCACTTCACCTAAGTTCTCACGGTGAGATTTTTACAGAATAGCACTGCTGATCAAGTTAATTGACAATAGTACATGGACGCCATAATATCTGACATAAACCTATGTTTTGTGTTCTTTCATGCGTATTGTCTACCCTCGTCAAAAAAAAAAAATGAAGTG
Organism: Eremobia ochroleuca; assembly: GCA_949629135.1. Classification (NCBI taxonomy): domain Eukaryota; kingdom Metazoa; phylum Arthropoda; class Insecta; order Lepidoptera; family Noctuidae; genus Eremobia; species Eremobia ochroleuca. The sequence goes on along the minus strand of OX451403.1, from coordinate 10,820,478 downwards.
CATTTAAAAGAAAGGCACAAAATAAGTCATAAAAATATTTAGTATCCTAAAATAATATGAATATATATGATGTAGGAAGGTAATGAATAACATGCAAATGGGGTCTCTAATGAAAACCGCTCCGTAGCCCGCCCCCTCCCCCCTCCCTTAGAACTCAGGAATCATGAGTCGACTTTACTTCGTATTCATTTGTTGAACAGAAAACCATGTACGTACAGATCCACAAAATTATCACTGTTGTGTTGAGAGCTGGAAATTCAACGATTTGCAAAGGAGCTCCCCCAGATAAGATATACAACGTGTAACGTTAAATGCGCAAAACCTGAAAATAGTTTGATCAGAATAACGAGCAGAATTAATTAAATCACTTTTTAATATAAGTCACATTTTTCAAAAAATCTTCATTAAAAACGTTGCCGTGTCTATTTATTAATAGGTCAAGCAACCAAATGTCAGCGCGGCGCAGCGGCCCGGTGACGTCTCCTCCCTCGATAAAGCGTCGTCACAGACGCATGAAACGTTCAGAATGGCCAGTAAAACTAAAACAGCACATAAAACCTTTACAATTTTTTTAATTACTTATTTTCTCTGTGAAATAGGCGAATTGAATTAAAAATCAGTTGGGGTGTCTGAGGTTTTGCGCATTTAACGTTACACGTTGTATATGTCTTCCAGTAGGCAACATTTTGGAAGGCATTACTCGATCTATATTAAAAATACATTTTTTGGCTCGTAGTGACACTATTGGGATTTACATTATTTTATTAATATTTGTATGTCATTGTCTAAGGCAAACGTGATGATGTTTTTCATCTCTTATTCTCTTGCGTGCTGACTATTTGTGTTGTACGTACTGTATTCATGTTAGTCATGTATGAGCAAAGAATATAGGGTCAAATAAAATTAGCTAGCGAAACTCTACAGACGTAATGAGTATCGATATTTAAACACGATAAAATAAAAACAAAACATCACATCCGCGGAGTTTTGCTGGCTAATCTAATTAGACCCTTTATAAAATTATTTACTTAGCTTGTCATATCTTAACCAGTCACAGTTATCTGCTGATGAAGGACTTTTCATGTTGCGCCATGACAAATAGTCTTTCGCCAAGAGCACACAATCTGTCTCAGAGCTTCTTCAGATCGTTTATACCTGACTGGGTGGAGTCAATTTCAAAACTACATATAACGGTGACTTCGTTTATTCTTCGGGATTGTTCGGATCGCATTGCAAGTGAACCAGAAAGTGACAGCCTAGCTCAGTGGCACACTAACCTTTACTCTGAATTCATGGCTACTCCGCTAGCATATAGTCTAACGATCAGGACCATTTTATACGAACGTAAAGCAGATACGCTTAGTTAAAAACCATTTTACATATCTGCAACTACTCCCCAAGGATTTTAAATATGATTTTTTGCAGCCGTATACAAATTCATTACAATTTTCCCAGTTTTATAAAAAACAAGAGGGAGTGTATATTTATATGCCTACGTTATGTCGTAAACTTTTTAGTATCTGGGGACCAAGTCAGCTTTCATTACGACTGGCGTGTTAGGTAAGCGCCTATATTTTATACCGACAAGTAAATAGGTAACGTTTTAGCGAGTTTTAAACTTCCTTATCAAGGAAAAAGACGCCGAGAATATTTTCTTTATTATTTTAGATAAAAGAAGTGTCGTATACAGTATTGTTCGTGCCACTGGAGATTTGATAAAAAAACCTAACTGTGTCATCTTTTAGCGAAGAATTAGAGGCATAACTTGGCAGTCTGTTCGTGAATGCGGTCGCTCTGGCTGGAAATGGCCGAGCACTGACAGTAGCGGCTCATAAACAAAAGGCTCTAGTCGCACTTTTATAATTTACTTAGGTACCTACTTGCTCTTTCCCTTTTGAATTTTGTTTTTAACATTTCCCTTTTTTGAAGAGCCGTTATCTCGGACGCGGCGCGGCTGCCTTCATTTTGCGTTCCATTCAAATCTTTTTTGATGTGGGCCTTGGCTTCATATTTTCGACAGACGCAAATTCACCACGTTCAAGATTTTAAGGAGTTATCTTTTTCAAGGAGCGTCACGTTGTTTCAAGATAATTATCAGAAAATTGGTTATTATTATATATTAGTTGATAGACCTTATTATGATTCTAAGAAATCAATAAATTCTCCTAGAAAAGAAAGTCTGGTGGAACAGTTATTATTTTTAAAGCCATTGCACAAAAGAAGAATTTATATTTATAATTTTTTTTTTATTATTATATTTATTTATTTATAATTTATAATTATTTATAGCTCTGCTCGCGACTTCGTTCGCGTGCATGTCGGTAAACAATTGGATTATATGATTTTTTGTTTTTTATTTGCGCGGAACCCTTATTCTTTTTTCTAGAATAAAAGGAGCCTATGTTATCCCTTATAGCGTCAGTTATCTGCTAATGAAAGTTCCGTTCAAAATCCGTTCAGCCGTTTCAGAGATAAGCCGGAACACACTGACAGACAAAAATGTTAAAAATTGTGTTTTTATTATATGTACCGTATACAGCGTGTAACGGAAGGGGGGTATCAACCCTGAAGGAGGTGAATGTGCTCATGAAACTCAACAACTTTCCCCAAAGAACATAGGTCGAAATATGAAAAAAAAATTTGGCCCTCCCTTACAAAACTGACTACCAGCTGATTGATTTACTATGGGAGGGCCAAATTTTTTTTTCATATTTCGACCTATGTTCTTTGGGGAAAGTTGTTGAGTTTCATGAGCACATTCACCTCCTTCAGGGTTGATACCCCCTTTCCGTTACACGCTGTATACTTTCATATTATGCATTTAGTAAAAAGCTTTTATTTTGAAATTACAAACAGACATTTCAATTTTATGTAGGAATGATTGTAACTATTTAAAGACCTAAAGATGTTATTACATAATTGTATCAACAATAACGCAACAAGCAATACATATAAAATGCTTAATTGTATAGTTCGATATTGAGAATAGACTCATGATAGCACCTTAGGGGTTTTTGTTTGCTATTTAATATGAATAATCCTGTATTCTTTTTTATAAATGAAAAATAAAAAAAATGTATTTGTATGTACATTTTTGGCGACACGGTTGGCGCAGTGGTCAAGCGATTGACTGCTGCGCTGCGTGTCGCGGGTTCGATTCCCGCACGGAAAAAATATTTGTATGACCTACGAGTAGTTGTTCCGGGTCCGGCTGTTTATGTATGTGAGTTTAAATGTTTGTAAACGCACCCACGATAAAGAAAAAATTCCTAATGTGGGGCAAAGTTTAAAAAAAAAAATGTATGTATGTGAAACTAATATACGATTTCTAATATGTGCATTATATTACAACTAACAGATTAATATTCTTGGAACCATATGAGTCTCTTCAGCTATTAATAAAATACAAACAAGAACATATACGATGCTTCAGTAAAGGATAATAAATAACACTGAAGCCATAACAATTATAAGAAATGAGATTAGTTTTCCGTAAATTTGCTATCAGGAAGAGGCAAAATATTTCAATTAGGTGATTACTTTGGAAACTTTGTTTGATCTAATTTTTAGTCATCACCATCTGCCTAGCCTATTTTATATAATGTATGTTATATAAAATAGCTAGCCTACCAACTATGTTGGGGTCGGCTTCCATTCTAACCGGATGCAGCTGAATACCAGTATCTTATATGGAGCGACTGTCTATTTGACCACCACAACCCAGTCACTGGGTAATACGATACTCGTACAATACCCCTTGGTAATACTGGATGTTAGACTTTCGGGCTTCTGACGTCCCGTAACGGCTGCCAAAGATCTGCGAAAGACACCCGGACCAATGGCTTAACGTGCTTTCCGAGGGACGGAGGGGTCTCGGTAGGTAAAGATGGTCACCCATCCCCGTACCAACCGCGGCCAGCGTAGCTTAACATGATTGCTCGACCCGTGCGGCTGTTATTACTTAGCCACAGTCTCTCTCCCCAATCATTGAGTAAGTACCCATTTTTAGTTTGGGAGTAGACTTTAAACGGTCGTTCAGTGAGAACAGCTGTCGTCAAGTTTGAAAGTGCGAAGTCGACACCAAACCGTTTGCCCCGCCTAGCGAATTCATAAAATGGAGTTTCTACCTATGTAAACTGGAATAACTGGAATATTGTACCTGAGAATAACTGTAAGTAAGGCGAACGACGGCGAATATCGGTGAAAATTTTTTTTTTAAAAGCTTAGGTCATTCAATGAATATGCAGGTGTGGCGATTGTTAATGGCGGTATAGATTTCTAAAAATGTTTTTGTTGTACTGATATCTTTTTCATAATTTTTATTTATTATTTTTTTATGTAAAAGATATCAATTTACTTTCTAGACAAGTACCTAAATCCATTTGTGCAGTTCACTTGCAATTTTCATATTGTAAAATTAAAACAAATCAAGGCTTCGAACACTAAATTGTACCAGAATTCATTCAAGAATGTTATTTGACGAATTTATTTTACGTTATAATCAAAGTTCAGTAGAGCGAAGTTCAACTAGCGAGACAGTTGCTAACGAACTTACAGGCGGCGGCCAGCTTCCGAGAAAAAGATCTTATCTCGCAGACACTTGACATGTCGAAATTGCCTTTATTTGTCGAATATCGGAACTAAGTGTAATTTTAAATTATTCATAGCAGCTGGAATTATTAAAACGTAGAAATCTGTGAATATTTTTGTGAGTTTTTTTTCATTTGTCAATTTGAAGAGTTCACTAAAAAAGAGCCGTCGTTAAGGTTGATCAAAACGTCGGTACACGTGCCGTTTACGAGCTGGACGCGGCGTGGCGGCGACTGGACGGGCACGTCATTGTCGGGAATAGATGAAACCGGCCTTTTGTTTCCTGCTACTATAACAGAAGCAATTCCTTTTTTTGCTATTATTTTTTAAACACCCCGCTTTTCTCTCTGGTGTAATTTTTCTCTTCACCAATTACTTTGTATCTGCGCCAGTGAGGTATTGCCCCATCGCTGCTACTCGTAGCACGCAGTTTTCCGTTTGTATTTTTCAATATTCGGTTTCCTTTGCGTACCTGGCTTTGATAAGTTGGTGTGGATTTTTTGCAGTAAATATTAGGAGAGAAGTGGGAATTGTGAGTAGAGTTTATTCAAGTTCGGACGTTACCCATTGACTTTATAATTATGAGAATTTATTGGTAAAACATTGCAAATTGCTGGTCACACTTTCAAGAACAATTGCTGTCTTAGGTAGAACTTAACTTTCTTCGTAGTAACACAATACATTATGCCATTATTCCATTTCACTTAGGTAAGTACAGAAAACTCTTGCAAAGCATTACCTTACAGCTCTGCAATACAGAAACACGTAAAGGGTCGACAGTATGTGGTGTGAGGTAGCTAATCAGTCAATCTTGCAGAAACCGTTATAGGAGAAGTGAATCTGCAAAATAACGGCCGCCCGGTATAATTAATTACCCAAACTTATATAGGTACGGGCAACAAAAGACGATTGTTTGCCTTCTGCGCCGTTGAATCGATGTCGGCCCTAAAATCCGGATAATCTCGTCCTTTGTAACTGTTTTATGAAAGAAATAAAGTTTTTATTTCCTTTAGAATTAGCTGCTCAACTGAAGGAAGCCTTATCTCGATTCTTTCTGGATTCTCTTTAATTTTATAATTTTCGTTTTATTTTTACTGTTCTGTCTTAATGGAATCTACTTCTATTGCAGTTGGGACAATAGTTCCCTGTAATTAGTTTCCTTGTCACACATTATTGCCGCTTGTCACTGTTATCCATATAATTGTTTACGTTCTGTTGCCAATTGTCTAATCGTTAGGCTTTCTTATTACATAAACAGTTTCAGACGCAAGTCGGGGTAGCCACTTTGTTGTGCAAAGCCAAAAAGACTGGTCTGCAGATAACGAGCTGAGCACAATGGCGGCTCCATTCCCGCCCACCGCCAAATATGAACTCTCATTGTCTACTTAATTACAACGGGTGTCTTTGAGATATGGCTGGTACACATTCTACTACAAAGCCTGTCACACACAAATAATATTTTATCGCTGGAGCAATGTTTTCTCGTCTCAAAAAGCAATTACTTCTCGCACTAGGTGCGGCTCGCAAGTTCACCGTCAATCAAAGGAGCTATTGAAGCGCGCAGGAGCTTGTCGTAGAGATGGCGAAGGACCCCGAGTTTTCCCGACTTTCCCCGAGTCTCGATGATTGTGCGCTCCGCTGACGATACGGGATAAAAGGCTAACTGAAATACTTCTATCGGGCGTTCCTATTTCTTTTCTAACATTTATATAGAACTAGTTTTAGTCCAGAATTAACGACAAATTTCATAGCTATTTATTATAGTTATGTTTATTTTCTGCGTCCATGCGTTCATAAGCGGTCCTTTCAAATCCTGGCAGAAAAATATTCTAAACTTTTGGGTAGTTTACAGATTTATGAATAGTTACCCTATATTGCGTAAGGTGCAAAACACGCTACCACTTAAATCCAACATAAGTATTTTTCTAGCAAATCATACTACTAATGTAAGTATTTATTTCTTAGAACTTAAAATATTACAATTTACCACATATTAGATTTTTTCGTGGTAATAGGGATTTCCTAAGAATTATTGTTTGATCATAAATATGCTTTTATCTTAAAGTCTAATGGTATTTTCAAATATTCAGCGTACAAACGAAAAATGTGCTGTTTTTTTTATAAACATTACAAGGACATCGATAAACTCATGTTCAGATACATGATTGATTCAGTATATGATTCTGAAACTGCGTTGAAATTTCTCAAAATCATTTTCATCATTTTCAACATCATGCATTTTCTAGCCTGAAGCACAGGTTCAACCTAGTTCAGGCAAATTAGCAACTGTGCGCTATCGTAATTGTTAAGGTATTAATTGTAAAGGTATCCCCTTTATATAAATAAACGATTTTATTATTATTATTATTTTATTATCATTTTCAACTTCGACGAAAAATTTCTACGCTAGGAGGTGAGTAGAGGGGAGTATCATGATTGTGGGGGAGTATCATGTGCTGAATTTATGGTTACGTTTGTGCGTCGATGTCTCTGTCCCCTGTATTTATTTCTTAGAACTTACTAATTATAGCTTTGATCATAAGTTACAGAGTGTTGAGCTTTTATCTACTTGAAGTCTAATGGAATCTTCAAATATTCAGCCTATAAACGAAATATTTAAAATGAACATAACAAGAACACAGAAAACACTCATAAATATATCGCAGTCAGATTACACACACAAGATTTTGTGACTGGCCACTGATAAAATATTATGATCCCACCTAATAAAAATAAAAGGTTCGCGATAACAATAATTTTAAATTAGATCAATTTAGGACGATAACGGCTCCAGTTATTATTTCCATGGCGACGATAAACCTTGTAAATGGTTTTCCAAACGTCCCGGGTGCGCGGCGAGCCTTTTTATTAGGGTATTTGTCAAGATATTCCTCGGCTAAAGGGACTATAATCGAAAATTTTACGTTTGGTTACCATACGCCTTCTGTTCTGGCCGACTAGATAATTTATCGAAGACAATAACCGCATTTAGTACAGATAAGTGTTGTCCATCCCTCGCGTTCTGTTTATTTAGTAGCATGTCCTTTCCAATATTGCAGAAATGTTCAGTTTGAGAATATATATTTTGGATTTTTATTGAAGGCTCCCCTCATACTCAGTACAATAGGTTTTACGGTGAAGCATTCCATAAAAAGACTTAGACAATTTTTCTTATGCAAATTAAATTATCTAGCGAAACTCTTCAGACGTGATGGGTATCGATATCTAAACACAACAAAATAAAAAAAAAGGATGTGATGTTTTTTTGGGGTCATCGACCGCTAGTAGTGTTTTTACTTGAAATATGAGTTGAAAAAATCTGTTTTCTTTTGTTTTCGCTTGTTAGATAATCCAATCATGCCTGTAGAGGTTAGACGAAAAAAATAAACATATATTTTGAAATTCTAACTGATATTTCAAGTGACTACACTAAATGATCCCACAAAAAAACATCAAATTCATTTTATTGTGTGTGTTGCTAGCTAATTTAATTTGGCTCTGTATTTCATTGGAATAAAAAAAAAAAAACCGTTGCATATTGATCGAAGCTGCAGCCTCTGTAAATTGACACCGACAGCAAAAATGATTCTAGCACGTACCTAGAGGAACCGATAATGAAAATAAACCCTTATTTATTAACCAATAACACAACCAGGCTCCCGATTACGATGCCATACGTGACTATGGACGCAAATTTGCATGTTTAATGAAATCATTGTATGTACACGATCGACGCTAATTGGACTACTAAACCCGTTCACTTGTTTATGCATTCGAAACTAATTACGGGTATCGAATCGATAGAAGATTTGACGATCGCAAAATCAAATCGAGTGCGTAATCAGACGGGTTGGTGAAGTCGTATAAAATGATTAGTTGATTTTATTATTAATTAAGATTAACTTGTTTATATTTTTACATTGCTTAGGACCGTTAAAAAGTTAATCGGAAGTTTAACACGACAAAGAATAGAAAAAACGGGCCAAGTACAAGTCGGACTTAGCCGGTTTTTGCTCATTGTACTCATCATTATGAACAACCTTTAGTATGGGACCAAAACTGAAATCGCGAAACAAAAATCAGCTGTTCCGTACATTTTGACGAGTTATGCGAACATAAATGTAAAGATCAGCTGATTTCTTTCGCGATTTCAGGTTTGGTCCCCATAGTAAATTTATTCATAATGATGAGTACAATGACCCTTATGGGGTTGTCCGTTATTTAAGTTATAACTTGTGTAAACAGACAAGAAAAAAACAGAACAGAAAAATAAGTACAAAGGTGACTTATGAGTCGGTGTGTGAAATATTTGTGACTTTTAACCTACAATCAATAACCCTCACAATTTGTGTGCTTTCGAAGCTACTAAGAAAGCAACTCCTTGTAAGTTGTCAAGGAAATGAGTTTGCTTAGTGCATGTCGGCAACGGTCTCGCAACTTGCCACTACTTATATGATATTATAAACTTTAAACTTAATACACTATTCGCTCCTCGGGCGTCGCCTTCGAGAAGCTCTGGTGAGCTCGTAAATGTTGCCTGAACGAAGGAACGATGGAATACCAAGTGACATGTTGCTGGCTACAAGAACAGTTATCTTTTTCAGGAGTAGATTCTTCAGAGCTAGTCGTTTCATACAGGTAAGTACATAAACAGTGACGAGGCAAAACAAAATATAAGGCGGGCATTTTATTTGAAAGCCCCATCATCATCATTCAGCTGAAAGACGACTACTGGCCATAAGTCTCTAAGACCCACGAAGAACCGAAGCTTGCCGATGGCAGTAGCCATTTTCACCCATGCATACTGTTCTTCACCAATGCTTGTGAAGCTGGAAGCTCTCTACTCTTTTCACTTGATTGAACCGATGATGGAGAAGGGCAAAAATGCTAAATATATGGGATTATTTCTTTAAAAAACAATCTTGCCAACGATGCTAAATTGTATTCACCAAAAGTGTAAATTTCCTCTCAGAAACTAACGGCAACGGAGATGAACATCCATATCTCATGGACCAGTTCCGAATTAATTCGTATGATGCAAAATATGCAAGAAACAAGGCTAGTTGGATCATATGTCCTCGCTAGCGGATGAGTCGGGGCAGCCAATTTCCGGCCAGCATCGGTAGGAAGCGGGCCGCGATTAGCCTCGATATGGACACGCCGGGAAATGCACTTGTGACTACCTACCCGCTGATAAACTGTAGAATATTGCCGTTTTAGCGACCAGAAAACATGTTTGTAGATTATTGGAGGTGTGCATTTCGAATGTACTTTTGAGTGAAAACGAGATTGAGTTTTTTTTAGGTTTTATAACAACAATAAAAATCGTTTAATTTGGAATAAAAACAGATACAATCATAAAAATTGTTTAACGACGATAACTGCAAAATTTAATAAATGTGGCGCAGCTATCAACTCCCGGCTTTTGGAGGTGGGGGGGGGGGACCATTTTGGGTCATGGGTTAACTAAAGAAAGAATAAATGACCCCATTGAGACAGAGAAGGAAGATAATTGAAGGTTAAACAATAAGTTTCAGTTCAATGAATAATTAGCAATTATGTAACAAAGATTTCACTTTAGCAGCTTCACGGCGCCGGCGCTCGCCCGGATGATACTTAGCAACTATTTGAAAATGAATAAAATCAAAAGCAATATTTGGAATCTGCTCTAAAAACGATTGCTCGCAGAATATAGAGCAGAGTAAGAGGCAAAATAATTAAACGTATTCAAAAAGCGGGCGTTGGAAGTAATAAGCTTAAACTTTTAATTGGGCAATCTAGATCCTTTCGATGTAAAAAAATATATTTTACTAAGTCTCGAAATTAATTGGAGGAATCAAGAGGGACTTTTAAATAACAGAGTTAGCTCGGTTATATAAGTAGAAACATTAAAATGTGCTGATGTGAAAATCTACAACGTTGATGCAGATGATAATGAAAGATTTGATGCTTGAAAAGACTTCATTTAATTATCCGAAAAATACGGAAATAATATTCAGAATCACCCTTCTGTATATTATTTCCGTATTTTTCGGATAATTAAATGAAGGGTTTGAATCTTACAAATTTTATAATAATTAATTAATTATTTATTAAAACTTTATGCATAAGTAAAAAAAAACTTTACAATGGCGGACTTAATGGCTGGCTGAGGCATTTTCTACCAGTCTACCTTAGGGTGATGCAGAGACAAAATATGGCAGGTGCAACATACGGTGCAATTATCTTCCTTAACCTAATGCAAGGATTTGGGGGAGGCATTTCCCTAGTAGTAGGACAGTGTAGGCTATCATAAAAAAATAAATAAATCATTGCTTAGTATAGGAAGTTTGCATTAAATAAAGATGATTTTTATTGTCATTTATTTTGTTTTATATAGGATTTAACTTATACGATTTTCCGATTGTCAACTTCCTCGTTACTACTCGTATAAGACTGTGACAGGATATCTACGGTTGCCAGTAAATTAGGAACCTTTCTTTGTGTTTCATTTAAAAATCTTCGTAACAAAAGAAGAACAACGCTGACAATAGGAAGGAAAAGAAAGAACTTACTGAATAAGTATTCCGAATACATTAGTGAGCTATTTAAAAATCATCCGCGATTCCCAAAATTGAACAATAAGACATATCAATGGAAGAAGTTTTTCTCCAGTCCTGAAACCCAGAGACGACGAGCATTTCTTTGAATTAATAAGAAGACGGAAAATTTAAATTTAATGAAACAAGTTTCTAGCAGAGTGGTGTTATACCTAGTTAGACGTATTCTGTTCATAACTGTGTCCACGGCTTCTTCCTTCGTTACCTCCTACATTGTGTTATGTAAATTATTTACAATTTATCAGAAGAACCTTGTTGTCGAAGAAAATGTAAGTTACGTGGTTACAGCTGTAGTTGCTTCAAGGAGTACCGCAGTAAAAATGCAGGTTTTTTATTGTGCAGTAAAATTTTTCATGTTTTGGGGAAAAGAAATGATGGAAACTTGACAAGATTTCTTGGGTTTCACCTCGAGTATTTTATAAAAGACGGAAAATGCTAATAGTATACAGTATTGTATGCAGGGCAATGACACGCAAACTGACACGATCGATTCAGCACATGATTCTAGCCCCCTAGCGTAGTCATTTTTCGTCAGTTTTTAAAATCAAAATCTACTGTTTAATAAAAAAAAAGTGCAATGCCTACGCGGTCAAAATGTAATAATTTTTCAAAAATGGCAATAATTTTTCTTTTTAAAAATAATTTTTGACGAGGGTCTTGTGGCTAAGTAATAACAGCCGCACGGGTCGATCGATCAGGTTAAGCTACGCTTGCCGCGGTTGGTCCGTGGATGGGTGACTATCTTCACATACGAAGACCCCTCCGTGCCTCGGAAAGCACGTTAAGCCGTCGGTCCCGGCTGTGATTCGTGGATCTTTGACAGCCGTTACGGGTCGTCAGTAGCCTGAAATTCTGACAACCAGTCTTAGCAAGGGGTTTCGTATTATCCAGTAACTGGGTTGTGGATGGCAGATAGGTAGTCGCTCCATGGAAAATACAGGTATTCAGCTGCATCCCGTTAGACTGGAAGCCGACCCCAACATATGTAGTTGGTAATAGCCTAGGCAGATGGTGATGACTAAAAATGAGATCAAACAAAGTTTTCAAAGTAGTTGGGAAAAGGCTAGGCAGATGATGATGAATTTTTCGATGGTTCAGATTTTCAGAATCATTTACTGAATCTATGGTAACAGGCTGCACGTCGATGTTCCTGTCACCCTCTTTGTACCATGCGTGTAATAACACGCATGGTACAAAGCGCGATGATAATAATAATACTATATAATCGAGCAGGATACCCACCTCTGCGGTTGGTCGAATGGTCATAGTTGTATTTGGTTAGGCTCTTCTCGAATCTACCTAAATAAAGTAGCATCAGCAGGGTAATATTGCGTAACACACTATCAGTAGCAATGGGTTTCATTTTGACAGTTCAACAACATTCATTGCGTTATTTACGTTGTCTAGCAGACACATTTTTTGAACATGAGCAATGGATGACACTAATATTATAAAGGCGAAAGTTTGTGAGTGTGTGTATGTGTGTGTGTGTGTATATGTTTGTTACTTCTTCACGCTCAAACGGCTGGACCAATTTTGTTGAAATTTGGCACACAGATAGTTTATAACCAGGATAAACACATAGAATACTTTTATCCCGGTATTCTTACGGGATCAAGACTTATTCGGGTGAAACCGCGGGGCGCAGCTAGTTAGCAATATGCTTCAAAATGATTCAAATTGAGAAGAATAGTGTGGTACGCAATTAGGGTGCTGGCCGCTAGTCGGATGAGTAGTATGAGATGGCAATGATGGTCACATGGATAAACAGTAATATTGTTTGGCTGCAGAAATTGGTGGCGTCTTGAAAAAACCTTTCACAAGTTGGTATCTCCACTTAGTAGTAGAGATACTCGTACTAGTACACAAAAGCTCTTCAAAGCAGGTAACATCTTATTTCTATCTTTTTTATAAGTCCTAGTAAGCAATTCAGGCCAATTCAACAAAACTTATTGACGTACGAGTAGGTGTTAACAAGACAACCTTTTTTCACTTACCTGTTTTCGGTAAAAAGCTTTGTTCGGAAATTACATTTGCACCCGCTCAACTTGTGTTGGTGGGGAACTCGATTTTCTTTGTTTCGAACCTCGAACTTACTTACGAGGTGGAAATTTATTTATGGGTAATTGTTTACAATAACTTCCAGGTTCGGGAGATAAGTGTTTGTGAAATGAGAAATTAATTCAATAAGTGTTAGGGGAGGGATGCTCATATTTGTCAAATATTGGCTGGCTCCTCCACACGGGATGATCGGGTGCTTTGAGCGCGGTTGCTTAGTAGATAACAATTTGATGCTTTACGTGCGATCGCGCTGCTGGCTTCCTGAATAATGCTATATTAATATTATGTTTCGGCAATCTACTTTAGGGTTACGATGAGCTTTAGTAGTGGTCTTGGAGCTCTCTGGTTATGTGATCAGCTTCTGCTTGGCGATATCAGGTTAGTTGTAGGATTTGATATGATTATGGTAAAAATTAATTATTTTTTACTTGGTCATAATTAGCCAATAATGTTCCCACTGTTGGGACGCTGGCCTACTCTCTGTGGGAGTGGGACTGGGCCATGATCCACCACACGGGCCCAGTGCAGGTTGGTAGATGTCACATGTCTCCGAATTTTTGGATCTAAGACGTGCCGGTTTCCTCGCGAAGTTTTCCTTCACCGCTTTGGACAGTGGTGATGGAAGTAATTTGTCTACTTAATACAAATCTTAAATCCACTGACAGACCCTGTACAGCCTAAAATGCTGGGTATAGCTTGAAAATTTGCTAAAGAGTTCCTTATACAAAGAAGGTGAGCACTAAGAAAGGATTAAAAAAAAATCTCCTAAAGCCGTTAGGTGTTGTGAGTTTGTATGAAAGTTCGTCAAATTTGTTGAAAGGAAATCCTGTCTAGTACACAGCTTGTTATTTAGCCCAAAGAATCAGCATTGCGATCCAACGTGGTGGAACTGCCAGCCTTTTTTGGCACTTACCTCATTTACAGCGATGCGGACGAATTTTTTGGTGCTCAATGAGCTCCTCCCGTTTTCTTTTATATTTTATTACTAGCGCCACGCGGTTTCCCCCGCATAAGTCTCGATCCCGTAGGAATATCGAGATAAAAGTATTCTATGTGGTAATTCTGGTTATAAACTATCTGTGTGCCCAATTTCAACAAAATTAGTCCAGCCGTTTGAGCGTGAAGAAGTAACAAACATACAAACACACACACACACACACTCACAAACTTTCACCTTTATAATATTAGCATGATATACTTGAACATATTATACATATAGTTATATTTTACTGTTAACTTGTATATTGTAATTAAGGCTTTTTTGTTTGTGTTTATAGCTAGATTAAAAACTTGTTGGTTTAATAAAATGCTAGTTGACTTACCAGCATCAGCCACTCCGACGCCCCAAAAGCTAGAGACGCAAGGTTATGCCACCAATAACTAATTAAGACTGCAAATGCATTTCTGAACATTCATTGGCGCTGTGCTAGGTGTACACTGATCGCAAACATTTCCAATCTGGGTCAGCGAATCGCGGCTGGTTCGGCACAGAATGCTCAACGGCACAAAATGATTCATGGAAATTGCACCGTAATTGAAAAAAATACGTTATTGCCGTTTGACGCATTGCCGGCGCGTTCCACCGCCAGAAATATTCGCGTCCGATGGAACCGTAATCTATTCGGTTTTATGTACCTGTGTGTATGTGTGTCTGTGTATGTTTAGATTTTGTGGAGTTATGAGTTTGGAATTAGAATTTTATGTGCTTCATTGTTGCTCATGGTATTGGAGAATTACATGCCGAGTCGTGAATTTAAATATGACATAATATCATTATATACTTATCATCGTCATCTGCCTAGCCTTTTCCCAACTATGTTGAGGTCGGCTTCCAGTCTAACCGGATGCAGCTGAATACCAGTATTTTACATGGTGGTTTTCTCAGGGTTAAAACGTTTGGAAATGACCTTGCCCACGCCCCTATTCGATTTGATCCATACTTCCAGGGACATCCTGTATATAGAAGCCAGTCCAACTTTAGGTATCGATATCGATATGCCCCACTAGTTAGGTTGTAGAAATTAGATTTCATTTGTTCAGTGTAAGATATTCAGTCGTATCCTGTTAGTTAGATCAACCACCCCTAGTGTACCTAACTGACTGTAGAAATGTAGGTATGTACTAAATATTATATTATTATTATTATTTAATATTTAATTATACAACGTGTAACGTTAAATGCGCAAAACCTCAGACACCCCAACTGATTTTTAATTCAATTGACCTATTTCAGAGAGAAAATAAGTCATTAAAAAAATTGTAAAGGTTATATGTGCTGTTTTAGTTTTACTGGCCATTCTGATCGTTTCTTGCGTCTGCGACGACGCTTTACCGAGGGAGGAGTCGCCACCGGGCCGCTGCGCCGCGCTGACATTGGCTTGCTTAACCTATTAATAAATAGACACGCCAACGCTTTTAATGAAGATTTTTTAAAAATGTGACCTATATTAAAAAGTGGTTCAATTCATTCTGCTCGTTATTCTGATGAAACTATTTTCAGGTTTTGCGCATTTAACGTTACACGTTGTATATTATTTATTAATTATATTATTATTATATTTTTATTGTTATATTATATTATTATATTGAAGTTAGACCTTGATGGGCCATTATGTACGTAAAAGCCACGTAAAGTTTGTTCTGCTACAGCCCAATCACAGCAGCTCGCAGATTGCCTGTGACGTCATAATAACATGCTGTGAGCCTGTATTATCCCATTGCTGGGCAAAGACTGACTTGACACAATTACTTTCAGTTCTTGCGATCCAGGGCAAATGTGTACCTGGTCGTGGTTGTTGTGTCGTGGTGGTTTTTTTTTGTTGTCCCGCTCATGACGCCATCTTGTACGGTTTCTGCCACGACACCTGCTGGCTGTGTCAGGGCTCCACATTGGGACTATCTTGGCTCACGGCTCATTCATCACCATCATAATTTCAGTCGAAAGACTCCACGTCTGACACGTCCACTGCTGAATACTCGTATAGGCCTCCCCCAAGCTCCACCATTTCGACCGGTTCTATGCTTCCCGCATCCAGCGGATTCCTGCCGCCTTCATAAGGTCATCGGCTCATTGATATATTATTATTTTCGTAAAAAAAAGTATAGATAGGTACAGCACAAAATTAATAAACGCCATTTGCCATGATAATACCTGTTGCTGATAATATTTATGACACAGAAAAAAGGCATTTAGCGTCGGCGAATTATTTATGGTGATACCATTTTAGTCGGTGATATCTCTATTTATGATACAACGTAGTATGATGGGGCGGAGTGTGATGAAGAGAAGGGCTTGAGGCTAAGTAATAACAACCGTACGGGTCGAACGATTAGGTTAAGCTACGCTTGCCACGGTCGGTCCGCGGATGGGTGACCATCTTTACGTACCGATACCCTTGCGCGCCTCGGAAAGCACGTGCACGCAAGGAGTTGTTGGTGTCATTCGTGGATCTTTGACAGTCGTTACAGGTCTTCAGAAGCCCGAAAGTCTGGCAACCAGTTGTATCGCGATACCCAGTAACTGGGTTGTGGAGCCCAGATAGGCAGTCGCTCTACTTAAAATACTGGTATTCAGTTTCATCGGGTTAGACTGGAAGCCGACCCCATAAATAGCTGAGAAAAAGGATAGCACATGATGGGGAAAAGCAAGATAGAAAGAACCAATCACTTTGTAATCTGGAAAGCAACAAAAACACATGATGTAGTAAAACTGAGAATACACTTTCAGAGAAGAAGAGAAAAGGAAGAAAAGTGAACCTATGGTATCCTAGGGCGGGAAAGAGAAAGAAACAAAAAACCCTTAAAAAAATGGCAGAGTGACTTGGTGAGGACGGCTGGAAAGACATAGACAACACAGGCAAGGTACAGGGAGAATTGGAAGATGTTTAAGAAGGCCTTTATCAAAGGGCACGCAGAGACTCGGAATTATTATTAGAACAATTTCCTTATAAAAAAAATATATATATATATATTACTTTGACTTGAAAGCTGCAGCTATGATGATACTGGAAATATTATCAGTAATCTAACCTAGTGTACAGACTATAGCAACAAACATATTTACACACCTACATTCATACTTCAACACATCTATCACAAATCTCACCACACACATCGTCGGTTAAATAGAAAAGTGGCGAAAGTTTTACACAAAAATAAATTATAAAACAAAATGTTAAATGCATGTTGCATTTCAAGTTTTGTTTTATACAGGGTGTAACGGAAAGGGGGTATCAACCCTGAAGGAGGTGAATGTGCTCATGAAACTCAACAACTTTCCCCAAAGAACATAGGTCGAAATATGAAAAAAAAATTTGGCCCTCCCATAGTAAATCAATCAGCTGGTAGTCAGTTTTGTAAGGGAGGGCCAAATTTTTTTTTCATATTTCGACTTATGTTCTTTGGGGAAAGTTGTTGAGTTTCATGAGCACATTCACCTCCTTCAGGGTTGATACCCCCTTTCCGTTACACCCTGTATATATATTTTTCAATTGCATATTAAAATATAAGTGGCATGTATCATTTTAAAGGTATTTAAATAAGGATTAAGATGATGTGATTATTATAATTAATTAAAAAAAAATGGGAATTAATGGTTTTATTAAGTATTTTCTTTTATAAACTGAGGTATTTAAAGAATACTTAAAATTAATAATCTACTTAAAAATAACAATAATTAAGAAAACCTCTATCTTAAAATTAACCCTTACTTATTAGATAAATCAAATAATCAAAAATTTTATAAAGTGTCTTTTATCGATACAAAATAATGTTGCTAACAGACTTGTTTTAAATAATAACCTTATTTTCCAATAAATTTGAAAAAATGTCATTTTTCCCTTTAATCGATGACATGCTAACCCCTATTCTAATCTGTAACAGAATATGTTTTACAATTGTTAATACTTTTTCTGTTCATTAAGTTTTTGTATTTAAATTTATATTTCGTTTTTTTTAACCCTACAGAGCATGATTTTTCTTATCGGCTTAAAAAAAATACATTAGCCTGCAAATATGATGCCATTTCTCGAAAAAATATTTAGAAAAATCATAACTCAATAGAAACGTATGTTTTTGTGTATGGCACATCATGCATTATAATGTGAATCTGTGAAATGAAATTACAAGATTACACGTAAAATGACAAATATGAACATGAACTTACCTCTACTAATTATTTCGACACTGAAAACTCTATTTTATAATTTTTTTGCGGTTATTATACGCCACTCGTTAATCGTATTCAAAGTACCTATCGATTTGAAGAAGACATAGATAAATGTTTATTCAGATGTATCCAAAATATATGGTATTAAATTCGAAACTCAAATACATAATAGTTAATCTTGTCAACACTAGATCTCGCTACTTGAATCGATTTTTAAAATATAAGACATTTTTCGGTATGCCCCATATGCAGGACACTATGCGCTGTAGGGTTAATTAATATAAAAACTAAGTGTAAATTGTATATAGTCTAAGCCTTCTCACGCTGATCTGTGTAACTGGAGAAACCTCGACACCTGTCAAAAGGAATGTCCTAGTTCACGGGTCAAGACCTCATTGATGTAACGTGTACTGAAGTTTGGAAATAGCATTACTATTACTACCATTAAACGTGTTTTGAACTACAACTATCGCTCTGAAATAAGGCTATACCTAAATCAAATAATATTTATAACAAAACTTACTGTAAAAATTAACGTTTATTATCAGATCTAACTGTTGTTTCAACATCAGAGGAAGAGTCGGCGCACGAAACTTATCACCCCCGAGAGGGTAAATAGAGGGTAATGTGATATTATGAGTTATGATGCTTGTTTAATGAACTGGCAATTCAAAACAACACCTAACATTGTATTGCGGTACATTTCAAAGGTTCGTTTTGGGAAGTTTCTGGGTTGATGACCCTTTCGGTATGGGCGTGCTCGCTCTGTGCAATGTGATACGAGTATTTATGTCATTACAAGACAGTGGGTTTCCCATCAGCAACGTCTCCAGAGCTTTAAGGTATGTGTTTCCGAAAAATTATGATATGTACAAGTAACATTTACTTTCTCGTTGATTAACCCCGTGTGTGTGTGTGTTTTTTTTTTTTGTTAATTACGTCTGGTGCAAAATTGTATGCTTATCCAGACCCAACGGTTTAGGTTGTGCGAATTGAATATGTTTATTAAGTAGATTTACTTCTATTTATTTCCTTGTGCAGATTGTGTTTAAATACCGAAAAAATGTGTTTCTTTCCATTTCCATTTCTCATTGATATTTTCAAAAGCGACACCGTTAAGTTCCTACCGGGTAAAATGTAGAAAATACAATCTTCCATCACTTTTATCGTCGAAATGTTGTTTGCCAAATCCTTTTTACCTTCACGCATGAATAGTCCCCACTCGACTGATTCACTGAGTCTGTGCGATAAAGTCCGAAAGTTTCGTTCAAAACAGCCAAAGCAGAACAATCTTTTGTGTGAGCTACTGACTATGCATACCGACATTGCCAACCTCCTGGATTTGAGACTGGAGCGTGGGTATCGAAACAATGTCATGGTTTTATAATTTTGAAAAGTTGAGTTTCGAAAATGTACTAGGTATCAATGGAAAGCAAATCCACGAGCAAATTAGATAAAAGAAGAAGGATCAAAATTAACCCGCGGCTTACAGCAAAGAAAAGTATCTCAAAACAATGATAAAAATTGGTATAGAAAGTAAGCATTTTTTTTATGTTAGACTGTAGGAATCGCCTTCGGAAGTATGCATCATTTATACTCATTTTTATCATTTTTAGGGCAAAAAAAATCAGAATGAACCCTAAGCGAAAACTTAGTAATAGAGACGAGGAGTTTTACAAACATGTGTTTGATATTTTAGTATAGATATTGTGTATCTTACGACTTCCACACGAACGAAGTTAATACTTTTAAGCGGGCAGAAGCTAGTTCTTTTAATAAAATCAATTTATTTCGAATAAATACCACCCACGATCTGTAGGAAATCGATTTTAAAATCCAGCTTCCAGCGTGACCACTATAACAATTCATCTCAGTTCTTACAAGAAAGGAAGGTGCTTAAAGCTTCTAAAGGATGGTCCGATACGATTTGGTTAAAAAAATACAGTAGAAGAATTGGAGCAGTCTTTGACAAGCACTTGGCCGGGCGGGCCCGCGCCGCCGTGTTTGCTTAGCGCGAGTTCGCAAATGCTGCTGATTGCTTGTTTGTCGTACGAAATTTTTATTTCCTCGAGCAAAGTTCACCGTTAAAGCCTCGCAATTTAGATCTCAAGCTATATACCGAACGATTCGATTGAGCACACATACACTTTTAGCATCCTTGAAGTTTTCAGGTACTCTACTTCAATCTGTCTAGCCTTTTGCCAAGTATGTTGGGGTCGGCTTTCAGTCTAGCCGGACGCAGCTGAATACCAGTATTTTACATGGAGCGACTGTTTATCTGACCTCCACAACCCAGTAACTGGGTAACACGATACTCTTTGGTAGAACTGATTGCCAAACTTTTTGAACTTCTGACGACACCTAGCGACCGTCAAATATCTACGAATACCGGGACCAACGGCAAAACGTGGTTTTCGAGGCACGGAGGGGTCTTAATATGTAGGTAATGGATGGTCACCCATCCACGAACCAACTACGGCAAGTGTAGCTTAACCTTCGATTGACCCGTGCGGCTGTTATCATTTAGCCACGAGCTCAGGTACTCTATCTACTCTATTGGAACGAACTTTATCGAAAAGCTATGAAACATGAAAGCTCACTATAACATTTAGGTGTGATACAAACGGTACAACCGTCGCTCCAGTCATCTTTTATTCACCACTGTTTTATTTACAAATACTGTGTAGGTATTGTCATCTGGTAGTTTTTTCCAACATTATTTTTGTTATCGTGGAATCCAGTTGGAATCGGAAGATATTCCGGAGCGAGCTCGTATCGACAAGCGGCTTAGTTTAAATTGAAACATATTGGCGGGGAAGGGAATCCTTACCTTACGTGCACACTTCCATCTGTTCAAATAAAGTACTCGTACAGACATCGTGTCGTACCTATGTACGTACACCGCGTACACACAGCTTCCAGACGACGTGCACAATACGGTTATTTATATACAGGGTGACGCGCAAACTGTAACCATGAATTCAGCACATAATTCGAGACCCTCTGGCGTAGAAAATTTTCGTCGGCTATCGCAAATTCCTACACGGTCAAAATGTAACCGACGAAAAATTTTTACGCAGGGGGTTCAGAATCATGTACTGAATCCATGGTTACAGATTGCGCGTCGAGGACCCTACCACCCTGTATACGTAAATGATTTTATTGTTTACTCAAGCTACTTCTATATACGCTATTTATTGAATCAGGCATGTTCATATTACGAAACGTGCGGAAATATAAAACGAAGTCGATGGAATCCTCTTTATATATTCGATCACGTTTCAAAACTGGGCGTACACGTAGGTATATAAAATACGGTCTATTAATATGAAGAGCTGTAAAGCAATAAAAATATCACAGTATTGTGAGGATGCCACGGTGTTATGAATTTTACGGCACATGCACTCTATTTCAGTTATAGCATTTCAGTCAGAAATATTTTATTACACTTCCTATTTTGCTGAACGGCGCTCACGATTGCACGTGTTATGAATTTCAAATTATGTACTACCATGAAGTTTCATGTCGCACAATATTTTATATTGCTTTATAGTTAGATGCAGGCCGCCATGAATGACAATTTGGAACAATGAAGCGCTTTATTGTGCCGTACGAATAAACGGAGACGCGCATCTCCGATTTCAGTAATTTCTTATGCGCTGGAGCGCGTGCGATGGAGCGGAAAACGCGTGGATAATTCAAGGGCAGATGTTAGATGTCGGCTCTTGTAAGGTATTCAATTTATTCGCCCCGTTACATCTCTAATCTCACACGATGCCAGGCGCGTGATTGGTAAAAGTACGTACACTCGGTATGGTATCATCCATGTTTGGTTCGCGAAGGGGCGTGTATTAGTTATGTAGATGCGCACGCTTCAGGAATCTGAACGCGGACAATAGCCACGATATTGTCGTTTGTATTGGATGCGACGTACGACCGGAGGATTCTCATGAAAATACACGCACTCGGTAGATTTAGTGCGAAATACCAGCAATAAATAACTGACCCGGAAGGGACAAAGGTACAAGAGTATATCGTCCAAATGAATTGAAAAGGCCTCATACATAAAACAACGACTCCTTCCCCGTTACAACTTAGATATCACCTCCGCTGGTGTGAATCACGACGACGCATTTACATAGGCACACAATACACTGGCTTGTTTGTCAAAACACAAGGAAAATATATATTATCTCGATTTTATGACCCCTATTTAATTAAAATCCAATTTCCAGTCTAAATATTCCGTATAGTTCAAACATTTTCTTCACGGATTTTTTTGTGTCAGAAACATAACCCGTGATTGCGTTTGTGCTTGAACCATCTTGTACTATTGTGTACAGACAATGTACGAAGTACCAACTATTTCGTACATTGTCTGTAATAACAACAATTTAAGTATTTCCAGAGAGAGTTAGTACCCGGTCTGCGTACCCGGTTGCGTTAGCGAAGGCTTTATTGTTGTAAATGGCTACTTGCTACTTTGTGTTCAATTGATTCCGGTCAGGCGAGCACGTCGCGACATCTTGATATTACTATTTTGTTTCAGCACGTTACTCAGACTGTGATATTTGTTACAAACATGACAACCCTGACGTATTCCCGTGTGTAACACGGCTCGAGAATATTGAGTATGAGTAATGATAAAACTAAGAATTTTTGACGACGATGTGATTTCATGAAAAATTTACTGAATATACTTATCACGGGTAGTCAGAAGCCCGAAAGTCTGACAACCAGTCTTACCTAGTGGTATCGCATTACCCAGTAACTGGGTTGTGGAGGTCAGATAGGCAGTCGCTCCATGTAAAATACTGGTATTCAGCTGCATCCGGTTAGACTGGAAGGCGACCCCAACATAGTTGGGAAAAGGCTAGGCAGATGATGATGACTTAAGTAATTTTGGTCAAAATCCCTGAGCAAAGAAAAGTTTTCGAAAATGCAACGAAGACTACGCGTAGTGACATGCGTATCTGCTACGACAGCGCAAATCAAATCAAATCGCATCTTCTACGGCGTAGCAACCTTAACATTTGTCTTTTGTTTATTGTAACAAACACACCCACACTTTAGTATTTCAAAACAAACAAATCATAAACCTAACAATGATTTTCCCAGCTTTTCATTAAATATACGGCACTGCTCATGTTGTAAAGCAATTAATGAAATGGGTTGTATCTAAACTATTGTGATGTAGGTAAGTAAAGTTGAAGGGTGCGCAGCAATGCTTTTAGCGCGTGTTGTTATGCAGCGCGGCGCGACGTCGGCGGGGCCGCGGCGGGGCGCGGGCGCGGTGCGGCGCCCACATAAATTCCGATTTATCGCTAACCTGCCGAACTTTCTGGACGTCTCACTCTGTACTCACCTCCCCACGGAAACCTTATTTTATTTAACTTCTTTATACTCCGCCTCGTAGTTTCAGTTTACTCGGATAAACATAATTAAATGGCCAATATCTGATTTATTTTTCTTTTGACATGTTTATGGTTTGTTATTTGACTTGAATCTTTTAGTTTGTTTTATTTTAAATATAGTTACTCTCGATAACCATCTTTTACGAGAAAAGCTTGTGGAGTTAGAACAAACAGAAAGACATACATTATTTCACGTACAATTTATAATTATTAACAAACAGAAAATGTTCCTTTTGACTTTATACAACAAGTACGTTATCATAACTGTTAGCTATGCACTGCACTTCTTTCATATTTTTAATAATAAACTCAGTAAGTCAGAACCAATAGTCTTGTAAGAAATAAGATACGAAAAATACAACAAAGAAAGAAAGAAATTATTTCACGTCTGAACAACAAAACACAAAGGTGTAGTTTATTTGCATTCGCACAACGATAAGTCATTTCCAGCGAAAGAAAGAAGCGAGAAAATAATAGCCAACAGGGAGGGAGGAATGAAAAAAGGCAAATTTAATATCGCCAGTCGATAAATGTAGCACTCGCTTAACTATAATAACGCAGGTAGAATACGGCGCCAACTTTCTTCGCAAACAAACCAATAAACGTCGCCGCGGAGACAATTTTAGGGGAAGATGGCAATTATTTATCTTTCATATTGATATATGCGATGTGTGCGTAACGGTAATCCGCTCACCTGACTCTTATTACCCAAGTTACATTATTGGAATGAATCCCATTCCCGTGATGTCGCATGATCGTTGTCATCAATATGCTGGAGGGATGCATGATCGTTGTTGTCAATATGCTGGAGGGATGCATGATCGTTGTTGTCAATATGCTGGAGGGATGCATGATCGTTGTTGTCAATATGCTGGAGGGATGCATGATCGTTGTTGGCAATATGCTGGAGGGATGCATGATCGTTGTTGTCAATATGCTGGAGGGATGCATGATCGTTGTTGTCAATAGGCTGGAGGGATGCATGATCGTTGTTGTCAATATGCTGGAGGGATGCACGATCGCTGTTCTTCTTTTCGAGTCGATGGAATGCGTTAAGTTAGCCCGCGAAATTCAAATAATTTACGTTTTTTGCAATGCAGTGTCAGGTTGTTTGTTGATTAAAATATGATTCGCGACTGTAACAAATGAAATGGAATGAATTATAATCATAAGAATCAGCAAAACAACTCCAAGTTCCCCCAACGTTCATTGGGCCTCAAAAGTCATGATTTCATGAAATAGTCATTCAATAGGGTAATAATTATTATGAACTTAGAGAGATGTATTGATGATTTTTAGGGTTCCGTACCCAAAGGGTAAAACGGCACCCTATTACTAAGACTTCGCTGTCCGTCCGTCCGTGTGTCACCAGGCTGTATGTCATGAACCGTGATAGTTAGACAGTTGAAATTTTCACAGATGATGTATTTCTGTTGCCGCTATAACAAAAAATACTAAAAAACAGAATAAAATAAATATTTAAGTGGGGATCCTATATAACAGACATGATTTTTTGCCGTTTTTATAGATAAAGGTACGGAACCCTTTGTGCGCGAATCTGACTCGCACTTGGCCGGTTTTTATGTTTATTATTTTGAAGGAAGAAGGTGCTTAAGCCTCAAATTTTTCAAGTAGCGTTAGGTTATATAGGGAATCCGAAATCGCGAAAAAAAATCAGCTGTTCCCTACATTTGTTCGTACGAGTCGTCAAAATGTAGGGAACAGCTGATTTTTTTTCGCGATTTCGGATTCGGTCCGATAGTAAAAGTTGTTTGTTGTCATGAGTACAATCACGTGTTTAAGTATCGGTCACTAATTACCAGTCATCCTATATTATTTGTTTTTGTTATTTTATTTTTTTCTCTATTATTTTAATCATATAATTGCAAACTAAGTAAGTATTTATATTGCTCCTTACTTTAATTTAGGCGATGTGTGTTTTTTGTTTTTGTGCTCACACCATAAACTAATATGATAAGTCTATACGTGAGGATTTTTAATTGGCTTTCGGGTGACTATGGTTTCCTTTTGTGTTTGTTTTTATTAGCTGTAAGCCATCCATGTACTAAAATAAAATAAATAAATATTCGTTACGGCCGCAAATAATGTTTAGATCAACATTCTACCTGATACTGATTGTGAGACACAAATTGCTTAAAACGTAAGAAAATTAGAAAATCGCTGGCTCCCTGACGGTTTTGCATAAATGAGTTGGGCCCAGTAGGTGGCCACGGCAACCGCAGCATCAGTGACGTTTTTTAGCTCATCAGAAGTGCACGTGAATCGACACTTTCGACACGTCAACATATGGGGCATGGTTAGTTCAAGAACACCGCATTCGCACTGGGTGTCAGTTGGGTCAATAATCCCCCATTTCGCTAGATTGTGCTTGCAGCGGTCTTGGGTCATCAGTCTTAATATCTAGCTAACTTAATATTTAGGTAAAGTTCTTAATAATTAAGGCGCACAACAATTTAAACCCTGACTCCTAAACTTGGAATACCTGTGACTTAGGAGTCAGTGTTCTACTGCCATTTGGACACTAAAAACCCTATGGAATATATTATTATATTGTGATTAAAAGGAAAAACATTTGAAAAACAAAATAATAGTAAAAAGTTAAAAATTAAAATTAAATTAAAATTAAGAATCGTGTGCATTGTTTTCGTCGTGTGAGTGTGCGTGTGTGTGACTGGGAAACATGTGTATTTTGTGTTGTGTGAGTGTGATATGAGAAGCCTAAGTATATTATGTGAATGTGGTGGTGTCGAGTCTGAGTTAGTACGAACTTGGTGGGTTTTGTAATATTAAAGATGTCGGTGATTGTATTAAATGTTTACTATGGAACGTTGCGAGTTATGTCAGAGTGGTCAGTCGTTCCTCAGTTTGAGCGTAGTCTAGGGTGTACAGCATGTTCTTCAGCTTAGTCTATTGATTGCTTTCCATATAGGCCACGTCCGGGTGGCAGATGCTCCTGGGGCTGACGAAGTCGGGTGGTGGTGGGTGCTGTTTTTCCCACAGGTCGCTTCTTGTCTTAGGCGGTTGGTCTTGAATAGCCTGTGTACTGGGAGGAAGCTCTTCCAGCTTTGAAGCCCACACGTGGCTGTTGTTTGTTGGTAGAGTGGATGCCAGGAATCAGATTCTTGATTGTAATATGATCGTGGGTAACGATGTGGTTGAGCGATGCATGCTCGAGTGTCGTCAGCGTCCTTTTCGTTGAACACTATTTGATTTACGATGTTATTGTGGTTTAATAGCCGACGTGTGACGATGTGAAGTCGATGTATCGTGCAGGTAAAAATAAATAGTGACTGATTTACGACTCTGAATTGAATAAATGGATTTTTATTCATAAAAGTTGTTTGTTTATTGTATTTATTTATTTATTTGACTTGGGCTGTGTTTATTTTGTATCAATGAAAAATCTCTGATTCTAAACCCTGATTGAACCTGAATAGTGTTTTGCCACAAAAACAAATCAAAGAACCTCTTTTAAATTAAAACGAAAATACTAAATAATAATAATATTTAAAGAGTAATTAGAATTTCTTTGCCTTTCTTTTGAGGCTTTATTTATTTATGCCCAAAACCTTCACAAAATCAATTAAAGCAGTGTTTCCGAATAGACGTCTAGACAATTTGTGGTTATACGACTTCCTTTTATTACTAGTAAAAAGCCAGCCGACATTTTAAAATCATTCAATTAAGTATTGAAAGCAATGAACCGTTCTTTGTAGAGATGTTTAAAGCTCTGCCATTGTATTGACATTTATGAAATGTAAACCGAACTGAAATAAGCATAATATAGTGACAGTGCAGAGCTTTCTTATCATTTCCTACTAAGAACAGCAAAGACATAAAAACAGAGGAGTGGAAGACATTCCAAAAAAATACTTCAGAAGTGCCGTATTTTTGTCGAATTTCGAGTTCCGAATCAAAATAGTTTTAAATAGACAATTACCTCTCCCCATAATCGATCTCCATGAATGCAATTGGTGATCTGTTATTGTTGAACAAGTTATTTACCTAATTTACCTTCTCACAGAGGAGGCATGTGTCCCAGCAGTGGGAATATTATAAGCTGATTATCTCCTTCCCTTTTCAATCCATCCAAAGGTTGTCTTTAAGAGATCGCTCTTAGCGATAAGACCGCCCATTGTGTTAACCTTTGTAAAATTTCTATATTTATGTCTGTAATTTATATGGTGTACATAATAAAGAGTGTTCTATTCTATTCTATTCTGATTATGCTCTGGGTACAAAGATAATCCTTAATCCACTGTGTTGGTCACTAATAATGAGAATTATTCATGAAACATCAGGATTAGGACATTTGCTCGTGATTTGAATCATGCTTGCCTGTAAATAACCTTGATGCAACTTTTTATAATTCCACTTTCATGTGTATAATGTAAATACGGTATTAAACGGTGTCTTTCATTTTTGTAAGTAATTTTTTAACCATTTTATCCATAAATAATTTCTCGTCATTCGAAACTTAAAATTTTTTTTTTTTGTTTAGAATCTGGCGTTGTTCTTTTCCTGTACAGTGGTATAGTGCACCGCTGTCACGCATCACAGCTATGGCGCCTCGCCCATTCGCCGACTTCTGAAGACGTCAACTTATGAGCGAGGAGTTTTACTTCACAATATTTAACAAGTCTAGCGTGCCACGAGGGTTGCTCCTCGAAGATGCAATAGTGCTGGAATGGCACGTGGGTGAGAGTACCGCTCACTTAGGTAAATTGTTTTCTAGTCTGTGTAGGTTGAGATGAAGTGTCCTCACAAAATATGCTTCAAATTGGTTCGCTATTTTGCTGAAGTTTAATATAGAGTAGTATTTCATTTTGAAGTCGCAATTATAATAGAAGTATGTTAGACTAGCTGTGCCCACGACTTCGTTCGCTTGCGTGTCAGAAAAAAAATGGATTCCGCTGATTCAGATTCAGATTTAGCGTTCCGCGCAAAAAAAGTAAAACCCATGAATGGTTTTACTTTTTTTGCGCGGAACCCTAAATCTGTGAAATAAAAATAGCCCAAGTTACTCCTTATAACATCAGCTATCTGCCAGTGAATATCGGTCAAGCCGGTCAAGTCCCATCAAAATTGGTCCAGCAATTTCGTAGATTAGCCGGAACAAATAGAAAGACAAAAATTTAAAAAAAAAAATATATATAAGAACCGTATGTACAGACGCCAGCACATCAAGCTACCCGAAACTGTCAAATTATCCCAATCAACTTTGAACGATAATTTTGAAAATCTATTAAAGAAATTTGACAGATTGTAGTAGCTTGATGTGCTGGCGTCTGCACTTTCATATGCATTTAGTAAAAAGCTGTTATTTTGACATTGCAAACAGAGACTTTAATTTTATTTATTGGTATATGTAGAGCACAGTATATTATTGATAGATGTATAAGGAGGTGTGGCCTTTGTCCAGTGGTTACACTGAAGGATTGTACGGTAAAAAAATACAATGAACTAAAAGCAAGATCTTCGAGAAGGTCAAACGGAAACACCTTTTTCCACTATCGTAACATCCGCGTAAAAGCGAACTTAACCGAACTACGTAAGTGCACTACTAGGTACGAACCGTATAACAGATGTAGAGGGTTTTAAGACACGTACCAGTGTAAAAGGACACTTCTAGAATGAGCAAATGTTGTGACTTTATTTTTATGTGTAAACATTAGGTTGGTAGCAACGTAATGCGTCCGCTGAGACACGGAACAGGACAACACCGCATGTGAGGCAAACTTTCTAATCTTTTAAAGTTATTCCAAGAGAGGTGGAACACACATCCATCTTGCACACGTAGTAAATTTAGTTTTTGCTGAAACTGACGTATACAACTTAGTGGACAGTAATCTCGCTGCTACGAAATATTGGCGTCGGATAGTTTTCCAACTAGTCTTTTTAGGAAGTGCGATAGCTTCTTGGTTGCGGTCTGGCTTTGAAAAATGCAACTCGTGGGCTTAGGTGTTCACTGAGAGTTTTTTCGAGAGCGTAGATGTGGTACACAACAAACACTTGTATCAAAGGGATAAAACTTGTTTGAAAACTTAGTGAGGAATTTCGCAACGTACAGTGCTTGAACACGTTTATTCGAAAACCTTGTGTGACTTTTGTGGGTTGATGCATAAACACCTATCAGGTTTTACATAATAATTTCTCGTGGCTAAATAATGACAGCCGCACTGGTCGTTCAAAGGTTAAACAACGCTTGCCGCGGTCAATTTCTGGGTGGGTGACCATCCATTACATATCAATGCAGCGGAAAGCACGTTAAGCCGTTGGTCCCGGCTGTTATTCGTAGATGTTTGTCAGTCGTTAAAGGTAGTCAGACGCCCAAAAGTTTGACAACCAGTCTTACCAAGGAGTAACGTGTTACCCAGTAACTGGGTTGTGGAAGTCAGATAGGGAGTCGCTCCTTGTGAAATACTGAAATTCAGCTGGATCTGGTCAGACTGGAAACCGACCCCAACATAGTTGGGAAAAGGCTAGGCAGAGTGATTTACAGATAAATATTTTAAAAGTTTATGTTATTGATTTTTCGTTCTGCAATACACTGGTTATTGTAAATCCTTCGACTTTAACTATGATTCTAGGTGTTCGAATGGAACTCAGACGGCTTAAATGTAATACGAAGTAGGAATTGTTTTCCAAGAGTACGCCGGTATTCAAAGAACAGACCGGAATGAGACCGACTTTGCTTTGTAGATAGTTCTATTTTTACGGAGATTATGAAGCTACTTTTGAAGCGCCTTTTGTATTTTATTATGAAGCACCTTTTGTATTTTAGTCATCATTGTTAGTAGCTCGCTAATATCCGGGATACGTAGGTTGTATTGTGGTACTAATCTTTGGGAGAGGAAGATGTCTAGCAGTGGGATAGACCTAAGGTTTGAAGTGATGACGATGATGAGAAATTTGTTGTAGTAAATACTTTAGGATGCTACAGCTCATCAGACCGTGAAAATTAAACTAGTTTTATATAAATAATTAAGCCAATCTGTTAAGAACCTGGTACTACGTAGTAATTATAAGTTTGTAAATGTAATACTTTGTAAAAGGACGTAAATAAATAAGTTTGTTGTTGTTGCTGTTAGCTTTTGCCTATTTTTTGGATTTAAAGGGTGTAAAAAGACGCTTTACGAAGCCGAGTCACATATACTCGTCAACGTATTTTTTTGTCCTGAACCGTACCTAATAGGAACCTTCTAGTTACCTATGGGTCAAAGTCCTCCTGTGTGTGTGTGTGTGTGTGTGTGTGTGTGTGTGTGTGTGTGTGTGTGTGTGTGTGTGTGTGTGTGTGTGTGTGTGTGTGTGTGTGTGTGTGTGTGTGTGTGTGTGTGTGTGTGTGTGTGTGTGTGTGTGTGTGTGTGTGTGTGTGTGTGTGTGTGTGTGTGTGTGTGTGTGTGTGTGTGTGTGTGTGTGTGTGTGTGTGTGTGTGTGTGTGTGTGTGTGTGTGTGTGTGTGTGTGTGTGTGTGTGTGTGTGTGTGTGTGTGTGTGTGTGTGTGTGTGTGTGTGTGTGTGTGTGTGTGTGTGTGTGTGTGTGTGTGTGTGTGTGTGTGTGTGTGTGTGTGTGTGTGTGTGTGTGTGTGTGTGTGTGTGTGTGTGTGTGTGTGTGTGTGTGTGTGTGTGTGTGTGTGTGTGTGTGTGTGTGTGTGTGTGTGTGTGTGTGTGTGTGTGTGTGTGTGTGTGTGTGTGTGTGTGTGTGTGTGTGTGTGTGTGTGTGTGTGTGTGTGTGTGTGGGTAGTTTTCCTTATTTTCACGAAAATGAGTTTTAAATGTACTGAACTTTTTATTGCACAATGGCGCCGTTTCCCTAGTTCACAAACTAAACTAAATTTAAGTTCAGTGCATCTTTTTCGTTCTATTTAATTAAGAAAAGGTCAGAAGATAAATGAGGAGCGTCGGAACGAAAACCGATATACCGAATTTACCATATTTTTCACAAATTAAAAAAAAGCTTGTAAGTTTTTTAATGTTACAAAAGTGGAAAATTATAGCATGTCAATTTGCAGTTGAAGTGACATCGATTGATGTGTGAAACTTGACGGAGGGTAGATACTTAATTTAGGGAGATACTTGGCGGACGAGTATGGATACGTCGGTTTTTGACGCGATCATTTGGATATATCGGTTTTTGACGAAACCAAAATGGATATGTCGGTATTGAACTGAATTGAATTTGAACCGACCAGTGTTGAATTGTGTAAAACTTAATAAGAATTATCGGTTTTTAATCCAACATGTTGAATTTAAAAATGTATTTGTCGGGTTTGATTTGACCACAGTATTTTGATATTTTTTTTAAAGATGTAACTGTTTTTTTAATTGATTTCTTTCCTGAAGGGTGTATAATTAAACATTTTCATTTTGTAACAGAAAAAAAAAAAAAAAAAGTCTTAATTAAGACATATCGGTTTTTGTTCCGACACTCCTCAAATATTAGTTTAGTCCTGGCAAATTAATCAGCGCCTGACGTAAATTGACTTATTTTTAAAGGCATTTTTTTAATCACGTCTAAACTTGCCTATGGAGTATCTTAATTCGAGAGAACTAAACTAATATTTATCTTCTGTCCTTTTCTTAATGAAATAGAAAGAAAAAGATGCACTGAACTTAAATTTAGTTAAGTTTGTGAACAAGGCAATCGGCGCCATTGTTTTGCGTGCTTACAAAACGACCAACTAAACTAATTTTGACACCAAAAATAAAAGTCTTTTACCAGCAATAGTTTTGCTCAATATAATTTAGCTTTAGCTTGTCTAGTGGTCAGTGGCCCTGACTGCTATGCCCAAGGTCGTGGGTTCGATTCCCACCTAGGACAAATGTTTGTGTGATGAGCACAATCATTTGTTCTTTGTCTGGGTGTAATTTATCTATAATATGTATGTATTTAGAAATATATATGTATGTTTATCAGTTGTCTAGTACTCATAGCACAAGCTCTGCTTAGTTTGGGACTAGATGGCGTTGTGTGAAAGTTGTGGAGTATTATTATTATTATTATTATTATTATTAATGTACAGAATGAAACGGCCAAGTGATGGGTCTTTTTAAAACCTTGTATGAAAATACTGCCGTGCGATTCTGTAACCATCTCACCGTGAAAACTTGGGTGAAGTGAGCGTGGAGTGAGTCGCTAATAGTGTCAATCCCTAGCATCAGCATGACTCACAGCTCACTCTAAGCTCACTTCACCTTAGTTATCACGGTGAGATTTTTCCCGAATCGACCGGCTGGCCGTTACTTTTCTAGAAACTGACAGTAGGTAGTACCCACGTGTGTCCTATTCTTTTTCGAGCTCCATACGCTTTATTTTATAAGTACCAATAAGAGAGTAAATAAAAGGAGTAAATGAAACAATGAGTACACCATTCATAACCATCAGGCCAGCTTGTTATGTTTTATTTTCCCCGGTTCAATATTGTCTTCAAATTAACATCATTAATTGGCTCGCACAGTCATTCGAGGCACGTGTGGGCTTGCATAAGTTCCAATTTAAATATGTTTCAATAATATTGTGAGTATTGATTTTCATATTGTAGTCGATCAAAATTATCTTTTTGAAGTGGAGTTGTTGTACAGACGCCAGCACATCAAGCTACTACAGCCTGTCAGATTAGTTAAATAGATTTTCAACTTTAGTCCTAAAGCATAAGGTTCAAAGTTGATTGAGAAAATCTGACAGTTTCGGATAGATCATATAATATACCAAATTCAGCCTCTAATGTTCCCACTGCTGGGACACAGTCCTCCTCTCTGTGAGAGGTAGTGGGCCGTAATCCACTACGTGGGCCCAGTTCGCAGATTTCACATGTCTTCGACTTTTTGGTTCTAGGACATGCCGGTTTCTTCACGATGTTTTCCTTCACCGTTTTGAGAGCAGCGGTGATGAAATAAATACCTGAGCCTTAGCTTTTGCATGTTCAGGTTTTTATTCTTGTATTGAATATGAAATGTGAATTTAGTTTAACCTTGCATGTTATACTGTTTTTTTCTCTTTCTTTTTTAGGGTTCCGTACCCAAAGGATAAAACGGGACCCTATTACTAAGACTCCGCTTTCCGTCCGTCCGTCTGTCACCAGGCTGTATCTCGTGAATCGTGATAGTTAGGCAGTTAAAATTTTCACAGATTGTGTATTTTTGTTGCCGCTATAACAAAAAATAACAAACAGAATAAAATAAATATTTAAGGGGGCTCCCATACAACAAACGTGAGTTTTAACACGCTTCTATTAGCTTCACTTGTATGTAATGGAATCTTAGAAATTAAATATGACCCACTTTCCGATATCCGATTGATCTGAAATTTTGCACACACGTTTTTATAGATAATGGTGCGGAACCCTTCGTGCGCAAATCCGACTCGCACTTGGCCGGTGTTTTGGTAGTTGTGTTGTGTTGTTCACACTGTTTCTTTTCAATCTGTTTTTAGATGTGGTGACTTTTAATTGGCTGTCAGTCTCACATGCTATTATATATTATGTTTGTTCTAGCTGTAAGTCACCATCATCTGCCTAGCCTTTTCCCAACTATGTTGGGGTCGGCTTCCAGTCTAACCGGATGCAGCTGAATACCAGTATTTTACATGGAGCGACTGCCTATCTGACCTCCACAACCCAGTTACTGGGCAATACGATACCCCTTGGTAAGACTGGTTGTCAGACTTTCGGGCTTCTGGCTACCCGTGACGACTGTCAAAGATCCACGAATGACAGCCGGGACCAACGGCTTAGCGTGCTTTCCGAGGCGCGGAGCGGTCTCTATATGTAAAGATCGTCACCCATCCACAGACCAACCGCGGCAAGCGTGGCTTAACCTGATCAATTGACCTGTGCGGCTGTTATTATTTAGCCGCTGTAAGTCATCCATGGTTAATAAATAAATAAATAAATAAAGCGCCTATTTTGGTTCGACCCTGCAACCTACAACTCCTAAGTCACGACCGTTTCCACTGGGGCACCACTACATACTTTGATATGTAAAACCTTTAAATTTGGTTGTTATGTCCACAAAATAGAACAAAGTGATTTTTATGTAGGTTTCTGATTTCATCTTATTATTAAGAATATCCGATTTTTGCCTTTATGTTAATAGATTCCACTTACTTAACCCTTAAATGCATCGTGATGTAAATTTGCATCAACCAATCCAATGCCATATTTTCGTTTCCACAGAGCACGGGGATTCCCCAATTGTTAGAGATATTCAACTCATATTGTTCCCAGTAGATTCGTTCTGATTACATAAAGATGTAAATTTCCACCAGGCCATTTAAAAAATAAAAATAAAAAAAAGCATTTTTATGAATATATTTTGTTAAATATTTTTTCCTTACTATAGAGCTAATGTTACGTCCAAATAAATTTAATTTGGTTAAAAAGTAAAAATCATGCAATTAAGGAATAAATCATGCAATTAGGGTTAAGATACGGCAAAGAAAGAAAATACGTTTATTTGCGGTAAACATGACGCAAAGAAAGAACTAAAAAAAATGGACAAGTTGGGGGAAAATATGCGTCACATCCACGCAAAATGGTAAACACTGTTACATCATAGACACTAACAGAGTCACATGAAACGCATCTACCGCAAAAATCTTCAAGTGTTAGGTACGGAGTCGTCGCAAGCCGATGTAAATAAATAACACTTGAAATGCGAATTCTAGTTGCAAATTCTCTTTTGTGACAGTAATCTTCCTCACTCCGTAGCCCCACAACTGACAGGTTTTATCTTTGATTCTTCCCTGATTCTTCCCCGATTCTTCGCCATTCTGTTGCACGATCCCAAGAGCCAAGAATACAAAATTTTATTCAAATAACGTTTCGTGATTTTTAAGACATAATATTTGGTGATGTTGTGGAAATATTACGTTGTTCTTTGAAATAATATTGTCGATTGACAGTCTGTAATAGGTGGTAGATTAAAGTATATAATATTATCAATTTTGAAACGTCAAACTCTTTCATTTCTTTCCAGCAGTCAGCAGTTTTTCTTTTGTTTTTTTTTTTTGTTTTTCATTTTTTTTTTGTTTTCTGCAGTTTTTCTATGTCCAGCAGTGGACTGCGAGAGGCTGAGTTGATTGATTGACTCCAACGACCTATTCACTAATCATCTGTTGGGATACTGTAACAATTAAACTTATAATCTAGAATGAATTTATGAGGGGGCCCGTGGCTAAATAATAACAGCCGCACAGGTCGATCGATCAGGTCAAGCTACGCTTGCCGCGGTTGGTCTGTGGATGGGTGGTGGATGGTGGATGGTGGTGTGGATCTTTACATACCGAGACCCCTCCGTGCCTCGGAAAGCACGTTAAGCCGTTGGTCCCGGCAGTCATTCGCAGATCTTTGACAGTCGTTACGGGTAGTCAGAAGCCCGAAAGTCTGACAACCAGTCTTACCAAGGGGTATCGTATTACCCAGTAACTGGGTTGTGGAGGTCAGATAGGCAGTCGCTCCATGTAAAATACTGGTATTCAGCTGCATCCGGTTAGACTGGAAGCCGACCCCAACATAGTTGGGAAAAGGCTAGGCAGGTGATGAATCTAGAATGAATTTGTCACTTACAGGTGTGCGCAGCTCTTACATATTTCAAGTTTTGTAATATTACTTAGAGTACAAATGTAAAAATGAAAATAAAATTAAAAATTAAATTAAAGAAAAGAAATAACTAAATATATTTTGTTGCTATAAAGAATAACACAATCCATTGATTGTGTCAATTACAAATAATATTGTCATTACAAATAGTAGATATTAACTGTGGCCACTGTGTTCATAAAACCTAAGTTTTAAATATCAATCAGCAAGAAGTTCGTTAAATTGCCTCTCAGCAGCGATATATTATACACTTTGTTGTTGTTGTTACATACATTTTGTTGTTTACCTAATATATTTAACGAGGGGCTCGTGACTAAATGATAAAAGCAGCACGAGACGATCGAAAGCTAAGCTACGCTTACTGCGGTCGTTTTGTGGATGGGTGACCATCTATTATAATAGGTGTAACTTAAATAACGCACAACCTCTTAAGGGGTCATTGTACTCATCATTATGAACAACTTTTACTATGGGACCAAACCGGAAATCGCGAAAAAAAAATCAGCTGTTCCCTACATTTTGACGAGTTATGCGAACATAAATGTAGGGAACAGCTGATTTTTTTTTCGCGATTTCAGGTTTGGTCCCATAGTAAAAGTTGTTCATAATGATGAGTACAATGACCCCTTAAGAGGTTGTGCGTTATTTAAGTTACACCTTGTATATCGAGACCCCTGCGTACCTCAGAAAACACGTTAAGCCATTGGTCCCGGCTGTGAATCGTAGATCTTAACAGTCATTACGGATAGTCAGATGCCCAAAAGTCTGACAACCAGTCTTATCAAATGGTATCGTGTTACTTAGTAACTGGGTTGTGGAAGTCAGATAGCTAGTCGCTCCATGTAAAATACTGGTATTCAGTAGCATCCTGTTAGACTGGAAGCCGACTCAGGATATTTGGGAGACGTTTAGGCACTAGGCAGGTTGAGTTACCTAATATGTTTCAAACTACTTGCAATATAACAAACTTTTGATGCACACCAACAGAATATAATGGTGTTAATAAAATATAGTTACTAACTAGTGAACATATGGATACCTAGTTGTAAAGTAAACAAGTACGTTTGTTGGACGTTGCTTTTAAATTAATGTAACTATGTTGTTCAAAAACTAGGAAATGGAATAAAGAGTTGACCTGAGTTCCGGGAATTTCAACTTTGCAGTCGGTACATAACATAAGTACTACTTAATGTAGGATTGTACAGACGCCATCAAGCTACTACAATCTGTCACATCTCTTTAATAGATTATAAACTTTATCTCTAAAGCATAAGGTTCAAAGCTGATTGGGAAAATTTGACAGTTTCAGGTAGGTTGATGTGTTGGCGTTTGTACTGTCTGAAGTTGGTAATGGGCACCGCAGGTCCACAACGGTTTTTGCGTAACACACTAACAACAGTAGCAATGGCCTTCATTTTGACAGTTCAACAACATTCATTGCGTTTTTTACGTTGTAGGCAGACAATTTTTTCGAAAATATGAAGCAATGGATTAGCAATATCCTTTAATATTATTGAGATTGTGGTTTATAGTTTATTACGCAATTAAGGTGCTGGTCGGCATAGCTATTCACAACCATTCGACAAGTTGTCGCAACGAAAATTACAGATTTGCAGTCACTAATTTGCCTTTCCCTCGACAGCAAATAGCTGTCGGAAGAATGGCGGACGTCACTGATAAAATTTTCGGGTTTAGAATTTGTGATCAGCCTTTAGAATACTCTTTTGATAACATTGATTGATGTTCGATTCGGCACGGAAGCGTTTTGAACGGTTGTAAATATAATTGGAGATTAAACGAACTTACCTGAAGTGAAGTTCTATCCAAATTATACGAGTTGCTTCGTCCGAAGAGATTAAGATAACAATGTAGTAATACGTCTAGGGTATCGCCTTTCATCCACTAAGTTTGAATATTTTTTTTTTTTTTTTTTTTTTTTTTGTCGGTACTTTGTCTTCCTGATAGTTATGCCTGTACCGCCACTCATTTAGTTGAAAGCCTGGAACCTTTTTTAATATTTCACTTTAGGTATGGGGTTCATAGGGTTGGGAGGGAACTAATCTCTTCGGACGAAGCAACTCGTATAATTTGGATAGAACTTCACTTCAGGTAAGTTCGTTTAATCTCCAATTATACTTCGTTGCTTCGTCCTTCGAGATTAAGATAACAATGTAGATTTTGAAAGATGGTGAAATATTAAAACACTGAATTTTTATACTTAGGTACATGTATATTAATCAAACCTTACAAGTAATAAAGTAATTAAATTGTAGTTTTTCTTTAATTAGGGGTAGATAAATTTAAGTTATTAATTTTAAGTAATTAAATCTAACATCGATCAGAGGTTAGGATTGATAAGGCAAATTGATCAGTTTGTTCACATTGAATGTCTCTATGATAATATCTAGCGAAAACATTGGAGCTACCACTCCACCCAGCTGCTTTTCGTATCGTGTCAATATTGACACCAGCTCTATGAGCAGCTGAGGTGCCTGCGTGTCTGGTGGAGTGGGCAGAAAATACTGAAGTGTCAATTCCGCTAATTGATAATATATCTTTTATCCACCGACTGATGGTATTTGTGGTTACTGATTTATGTGGTTTTTTAATACTTATAAAAAGGCTATTGGCATTGTTTCTCAAATGTTTTGTCCTATCAATATATTCTATAAGAGCCTCAGCGGGACATATTTCCGGTCGATCTTTGTAAAATGGAATATTTAAACAAGGTTGAGATAAACCAGGTCGAGATGTTTTTAACAAATCGTTTATCTTGATCAATATAAGATTATCAGTGACGTTCATATTTTCTAATTTGATTTTGCTAATGGTTTGCACCCTGTGTGCAGTTACAAGTATGAGCAAAGTTACGGCCTTTTTGGTTAAATGTTCGAAACTTAAATTATTATTTGGGTACCATTTTGATAAGAATTCTAAAACTATTGACGGGTCCCAAGTGATATTATATTTTGGGGCTGGAGGACGAAGTCTGTAAAAACCTTTGAATAGCCTAGCAACGCGATCATCAGACCCTACTCTCGATCCTAAGATCAAAGACAGAGCGGAGCGATGACTGTTTAAAGATCCGTATTGTAAGCCGGAATGAAATAACTCAGTGAGAAAATACATAATCATCGGAATTGACGCCTCATGTATTTTGATATTGTGAGTCTTACAAAAGTTTACCCAACGTCGAATGGCAACGTCATATTGTTTTATTGACCTTTCAGATAAAGAAGCTATCATAATATCTAAAGATGATGGTGGTACTCCTCTGTTTCGTAACGCCGTCCTGATAACTTCCCTGCAATCAACGTGAGCTTGGGGACACTGTTGGAAATAGACAATAACACTTTATCAGAGGGTCTAAACTGAACTAATTCTGAACAGAGAAGTTTTTGATAAAGTGGAAACCAGGGTTGCGTGGGCCAAAATGGAACCACAACAATACCCTCCGCCTGGTCGTATATAAGTTTTCTTAATACTTTTAATATAACCGCAAAAGGAGGAAATGCGTAGAAACAAAGATTTGACCAATTTAAAGTAAAAGCATTCACAGCGCATGCTCCTGGGTCTCTATTCCATGAGACGTACTTAACACATTTGTTATTCAACCTTGATGCGAAAAGATCAATTTTTGGTTGCCCAAAGGCTCTCACAATCTTTTCAAAAGCATGATCTTTAATCTCCCATTCGGTATCGGGGTGAGATTTTCTAGACTCAGCATCTGCTATTTCGTTATCTTCCGAGCTTATGTATGAAGCGAATACAAATATACCACGAGCTTCACACCACTGCCACAAAGATTTTGTGATTTCAGTTAAATGTGGAAATCTTACTCCACCCATACGGTTGATATACGAAATAGCAGTTGTGTTGTCAACGCGTAGTAACACCTGACAATTTTTTAATCCTTTTGCGAATGTTTGTAAGCCCAAGAAAGCAGCCAGGAGTTCTAGACAGTTAATATGTTTGTTAGACTCTGTGTTACTCCACTGGCCACTGGCGGTCTCCGCACCGCATGCTGCCCCCCACCCTTTTTTGCTAGCGTCTGAAAATATTTCTAGACAGTAGCTGTCCCGTCTAATAGGATTCACTGCGGTATCAATAGATTTTAACCACCAGGAAAAATCGTCCTGCAAATACTGTGGTAAAGACATGTGGCTATCATAATTACTCGTTTTACACAATGCAAGGTATTTGTATCTTTCCATCTGCTTGGTGTAAAGCCAACCGTACTGAATCGCGGGGCAGGACGAAGTGAGGAGGCCTACCAAGCGAGCAAACTGTCTTATTTTACAACGAGATTTCAATTGAAACGATTGTAACTCTTGTTTAATTAGATTTCGTTTTTCCTTAGGAAGGCTAACATGAAATTCTTTTGTATCTATCACAAAACCAAGGTATTTGCAAATATTACTCGGAATCATACAACTTTTTTTTTTTTTTTTTTTAATGTTAATTATGAATCCTAAGGACTCTAAAATATGTTTTGTCTGTAAAATATTATCTAAGCAATCTTGATAATTATTAGAAATGATACAAATGTCATCTAAGTAGATAGATGACAGATAACCTAATGATCTCAGTAAACAAATTACCGGTTTTAATAGCTTTGTGAACACAAATGGAGCTGTGTTTAAACCAAACGGCAAAACATTGAATTGGTAAATTTGACCCTCGTACCTAAATCGTAGGTACTTTCTATACGTCGGGTGTATAGGTACTAGAAAATACGCATCCTTTAAATCAAAGGTGGCCATGAAACTGTTTCTTGATACTAATTTTAATGTTGTTCTTAGATCTTCAATTTTGAAATGTTCTGTTACGATGTACTTGTTTAGAGACTTTAAGTTTAAAATAAATCTGTTTTTGCCATTGGGTTTTTTAATCAGGAAATAACTAGAAAGAAACTGTCCTTCACATGGTTCACAATGTGAAATAGCACCACTGTTTAGAAGGTCAGTGATGGCCACCTTGTATTTAAAGGACTCACATGAAGTTAATGCAGGTAAACTTGGTTCGTGTAACTGATAGACAGGTTTAGTAAACGGTATCTTGTAACCTCTTATCCACGATAATACAACGAGGTCATTAGTTATCAATTGCCATTGATCATAAAAGTAGGATAACCGACCTGCAAAACGTACCAGGTCTAGCGCCGCGGGGCTTGGCGCTGCTGCAAGCGCGGCTGCTGTCGCGGCTGCTGCTGCACCGGTCGCGGGCGCGGCGCCGGCGCTGTTCTCCTCGCTGTTCCCGCTTGCCGCGCTGTCGGGAACGGAGGCGTCTGGTTTAAAGTCTGGACAGGGGCCTGTCTCGGTCTCTGCGCTGGTGCAGGTCTTCGAACCTGTGTGTTTATTTTAATCTCAGCGCCTGATTTTGATATAGCTTTTGCAGCTTTTAGAGTATCGGTCAGATGTTCGCCAAATAGAAACTTATCGATTTCTGTATTGAACAGTTGATCTTTTATATCTTTCTTGATTGTAGAACATATAAAACTGCGCCGTGTCATGGACTCGCTGTGTTGTGAGTCACACATCAGTCGACCGGCTTCGATCAGTAATTTTATTACCGACTGATCTTTATAACCTGCAGAAAAGAGTATGCTTAGGGCTTCACTTATACAAGATATACTTGCTGCGACCTGCACCTGCTTATTCTCTAAAGCTTTGTCTTTTTTTATTAGCATCTCCGATAAGGCGGCCTTTATCTCTGGATTTAACTTGGGTGCATCAATCTTTGTGCAGTTTTTTGGAACCAGATGCTTATCAAGCAGCTCCTTTCTGGCATCCTTGGTCAAGCCTGTTGTTGCGATGTGTTCCCAGCGAGCAGATAACTCGCATCTAATGTCTGGTCCATATTTTTT
Organism: Eremobia ochroleuca; assembly: GCA_949629135.1. Classification (NCBI taxonomy): domain Eukaryota; kingdom Metazoa; phylum Arthropoda; class Insecta; order Lepidoptera; family Noctuidae; genus Eremobia; species Eremobia ochroleuca. The sequence continues at coordinate 10,778,163 of OX451403.1, read as the reverse complement.
ATCCTTTGATGGAGTTTCGCCCAAGAGATTCAGAATCTCTTCGTCCAGCTCAGGAAGCGTTACTTCAACAGGTAGTTCCGATTCCCCTGCCTGTACTGCTTCTGTAGCAGGAACATCATGTATCGTCGAGGTGGACGTACCCGGTTGTGGCTCATCTGAGTCAATAATCGGAGATGACGCGACATCACCTTGAACTTCCATTTCAGTTGGAATAGAAAATGTACCAAATGTAGGTATCGGATAGAAAATAGCGCGGTGATAGTCCTCAAAACTATCCACAACACCAAGTTTATAATCCATACCGATATTCAGAATTACGAAATCGAGTGATAACATTTTGTTATGTAGGTACGTGGATATGATCACAACTACCAATGTTCCTAGTATACAACTAGTGGTTTTAGAGCGGCGATAGTCCTTAAAACTACCCACAACACTATGTTTTAGTCCGTACGGATATAAAATGCAATTATTATTAAGTAGGTCATTAACTAAAGTGAAGGCAACATTCCTTTCAAATGTACACAATCACTAGTAGTATATACCCAATGAATTGGGAATCCAAAATTATGTGAAGGTAACATCCCCATAAGATGTACACAACACTATTTAAGATAATATGACATCATGTCAGATTATGATACGGATATAGTCCGAAAAACTATTCACAATATCTTCCGTTTGTAAAAATAACACTTCAGCTTACCTTCATGGTCCGATAGTACCGGCGACATAATAATATTCGTCGACGAGCTACTACTCTCGGAACAACTTCGAACACGCGACCTTCTGTCGCGTTTATTAAGTTTCCTTTCGAGTTTTCGAATCTTCTTTCTTAAATAATCACTGTCGTCGTTTTTGTGACTACGTTTTGGCATCTTTTTGCACAATTCAAATGAAACGAAGAAAATAACGTGGTGATCGGCGACGCACTAAAACGCGAATGGGTGGCGGTACAGGCATAACTATCAGGAAGACAAAGTACCGACAAAAAAAAAAAAAAAAAAAAAAAAAAATATTCAAACTTAGTGGATGAAAGGCGATACCCTAGACGTATTACTACATTGTTATCTTAATCTCGATGGACGAAGCAACGAAGTATAATAGCTATGCTGGTACACTTGCGCGAATTAACTTTTAATTTCGCACTACTTTTTTCGCAGTTGTATTTGGCAGGTTAGATGTTGTCACAAATTCGCGATTACTCGCATAAAAATCATCATATGGTCGATTCCCTATGATACCTAAGCTAGTTTCTAAACTATTTTAAAACTCGGTGACAATAATTCGTAAAGAATTCTGCATTGGGGACTAAACACTGCAGCACGTCAAACAAACATTCTATATGGGAAGGCTGTAAGAGGATTTATGAGGCGCTTAATGAGTTCAAAAATCCAAAAACAAATCGACCCTTCCGTTCAATTATGTACAAAAACAAACTGCGGAACCTTTAAATTTACTGTCAAAGGAAAAATAGAATGTGAACTACCCTCGAAATCGCTCTAATCTTCGTTCATTTGTATGCGGGGCAACTTCGAAATAGTCACCTAATTAAAAAGAGTAGCCTTTGTGATGCAGATACGACGCCGACGCAATCAAAGCGCTGCTCATTCCACCAGAACCCTTCAAATAAATATCTGATCCTATAAGCCTTCAAGTGTCTCAGAGTTTCTTTTTGGCAGTCATTTTAATTAAGGGTCGAGTCCCAAATGAAGTCTTACAAATCAAAAGAGTATTTCTTCCATTTTGCACAAGTTTCCATGAGCCATTATAATTTGAGGGACTGTACTATGAATAGCGTTGGAATTGGCATCCCAGGAATTGGTTATTAGACTCAACGTCGTCTGTCTTTGTAGCTGCAAGGGGTACGAATGTAACTGTGTCGTTGGTAAATTACATAAATAAACGATATTGCATTTTTTTGTCAAGTGATTTGATTGGCTGTTTCTATTTGCTGTATTCACCAATATAGCCACAAAAGCTGACACGAGACAACAAACTTTAGGGCATTTTTATCAAACACTTGATAATGGAAAATAGTAGATTTTTATATAAGGGTCGAAAGGAATTGATGACTTTCACCCGCGTTAAACATTCTACTTTTCATTTCGAATATAAGGAAAGTAAAAAAAGGATTGTGTAGTTTTTATGAAACCATGGTAAAAGTGAAACTTTTTTTCACATTATAGACATTTAACTAGAAACACAAATGACTAATAGTCTATACACTACACGGTCAGCTGATGCAAACTATAGGTGCCGCCGCCATATTGGCTTCGGCTGCTCTGACGAGCGCCTTTCACTTTATCCCTACTCCGCGGCCGACCGTCATGCGACATGCAACACACAGACGAAAAAGTTTGGGACGATGTAATAAAAGTTTCACTTTATAATAGTAGTTTTTCTAAAATATTTATTGATAATAATAACATGAATAGTACCTATAATATTTACGTAAATAGTCTTTTTTAAATTTTAAATATGGAACACACGCATCACCGCCGCGGGCCGTCCCAAATAGTTATTTTTAAAAATTCACACTGGCTGTTTATACACTCACAAAACCGCAGCATTTTTCTTAATTATGTAAAAAATTTCGTAGCTGACCACCTAAGGCTTCCCTTTCTCCTTTCCGCTCCTCTCTGTCTTGAGCCAGTGTGGACCAATCCTGACTGTATGACAGGTTGATCCCGCCATCTTCTCCTAGGTCTGCCTAGATGTCGCCGGTCGTTTTCTGGGCTCGCATGTTGGTAGTTTTGGTATTCGTTCAATGATTATAGCCGATGATCAATATGGTATAAAATATGTATTCATAATTTGAAAAATCTGAGGGCTGTGTTCTAAGCTAGGCTTTGTCGCTTGTATGTACAGACGCCAGCACACCAAGCTACCTGAAACTGTCAGATTTTCCCAATCAACTTTGAACCTTACACTTTGGCGATACTTTTATTCTAATCTTCTATTAAGTATATAATATGATTCTAGGTCTATTACGTAGTTAGGGTTTGATACACAATAACTACCTATTATGTCTTCCAAACATGTTATGACGAAGAGATCGTAAATAGGTTTTTATTTCTGTAATATTTATGGTTTCATTCGCTCGTTGACTAATTTTCTTTACAAAACTAGCCGTAATCTAACCTAGTGTTATTTTAATTTAGGCTTTTTAATTCAATCGCGTGTCACAGCCATTCATAATAATAATTTAATACAATATAATAGTAGGTCTCGAAACATAAATAAATCATTAAAACAGTTACCGTTTCATGTTAATGAAACCTTGGAAATAGTTGAAAATTGAAAAGAACTGATTTATTGCGTAATTTACAGTAATTATTTTCAATGTTACACTATAAAATGTAAAAATAATATTTTTTAACATATATTTTTGGTGTATATTTTGTTGGTTGTCCCTAAAACACACTTCACACTAATATTATAAAGACGAAAGTTTGCCAGTGTGTGTGTGTGTGTATGTTTGTTACTTCTTCACGCTCAAACTATTTGGCACTCAGATAGTTTATAACCAGGATTAACACATAGAATACTTTTTATCCCGATATTCTTACAGGATCGAGACTTATGCGGGTGAAACAGCGGGGCGCAGCTACTAAATAAATAAATGTTATTTTCCTTACATTGATTTTGATTAGAGAGTGTTTTGAAACATTTTAAACGTTAGTTATTTCGATTTTAATAATTACTAGCGACTCGCCCCGGCTTCGCACGGGTGCAATGCTGATCACTACATAGTATAAAACAAAATCGCTTCCCGCTGTCAGCCAGTCTCTATGTATGCTTAGATCTTGAAAACTACGCTACGGATTTTGATGCGGTTTTTTTTTTTATAGATAAGAATGATTCAAGAGGAAGGTTTATATCTATAATACATGCATAATATAGTAGAGAAACACTGATAATTTTACAGCCATTATTTCTCGTAAAAAGTATAGCATAAAAAATCGTTATTGTGGGTTATCCCTAAGAGATAGACATATACCATTGTGGATTTTTTTGTAGACCTTTTTAAGGTGTATAATACTGTAGTACATTATTTTGATCTATCTCGTAGGATTCAGCCAGCGTTTGCAATGTAAACGCAAAAAATGTGTTTATTTACGACATTACATCACATTAGAAACCTCTAAAATGATCACTCTATCTATTAAAAAAAACCGCATCAAAATCCGTTGCGGAGTTTTAAAGATCTAAGCATATATAGGGACAGACAGACAGGGAAGCGACTTTGTTTTATACTATGTAGTGATTTAAGCGAACGTTGAATGATATCTAATTACTAGCTTCTGCTCGTGACTTAGTCCTCGTGAAATGTCTTGTTCCATCGACCCAGCCCGTCGCATCGCATCGCCTGCTCGCGCTAATACTTCGTTTTCTCTCAGCGTTCTTTCTGCCTATTTTTAAGTCCGTCTCTGTACATTTATGTGCTTGAAGTATTAAATAAATAAATATTGTCCTACCGTGGCATTCTTCAAGAATTGTATCAAATGCACAAAGAATTTTTCAGATCCGACTGGTAGTTCTAGACATTGGCGCGTTCAAACAAACTCTTCAGCTTCAATAAATTTCTAATTATTGATGATGAATGAAAACTACAACATATAAAGCTTATTTTGAGGAATTTATTATTTTGCGTCGTATTTATTATTTGCGTTTCAATGCCAATACTACGAGTAATTCGATATTCAAAGACAACTTTATTATAATTATTATAATATTTGTATAAAATTATAGATATGTATGTACATAGTTCAAACTTACTGAAACAACAGCACCCTAATTGCGTAACACACTATTACCCTCAATTTGAATAATTTTGAATTATATTGCTAGTCCATTGCTCCATATGTTCGAAAAATGTATCTGCTCAACAACGCAAATAACGCAATGACTGTTGTTGAACTGTCAAAATGAAACCCAATGCTACTGATAGTGTGTTCCGCAATTGGGGTGCTGGGTTCAGAGGTAAATATCCTTATAACCTACGTACATAGCTAACCAAGGTAAGTGTGTGTAAAAATTTTGTCTAAAACTTAGGTACTCGCAAACAGAGCAAGTTGTTGCGATGACAGTTTCATGAGACCCCTGCCGAGGCCGCCGATGGTCATTTGCAAGCAGCCCGCCTCTCGAACTTACTGCCACAGACACGTATACGCTGTTATTGTGATGCCTAACCGTGAGTTATCCACTAGGAATGGAGTTTGAGTAACTACTTCACTCGTCAAAGCGTTCCAGAACATTCCAAAGTCCATTGGCATTTTTTTTTATGAGTGTTGGTATTTGCAAAGGAAATCTGCAAAGGCGAGAAGTGAAGGATGCCAGAATCTGTGCTTTGTTTTGTTTTTATTGCAACTGTGTAAAGATTCATCCGAGGATTTCAGGCTAGTGTTAATCTCCATAAAAGAGTGACTCGCCACACCTACAGCCTACAGTCGGAAGGTTGCTTTCGCGATAGAGATCAGGACGTGCACGCAAGTTTTTGGTCAAATATCAATCTCTGACTTTCTCTTCATCCTTTCAAGGAATTCTCCAAATGAATAGTTGTTATGGAACTTCCTTTAATCACCACGCTTGATAAATAAAGATGAACAACATTCGGATGTCGGAAAATATCCCACTCGTTCGTAATACCTTCGGAGATTAAAAGTATTATTATGTGTTAAGGTTATAAACTATCTGTGTCCAAATTTCGTCTAAATCCATTCAGCTGTTTTTGCGCCAATCCGTAACAAGACATCCAGACAGACAGAAAAACAAAATAACTAAATTTTCGGCACAGACTCGTCCCCACTTGGTAGCAATTACTTTTTTTCAAACGTGACTGTTTTGTGTGCGTTACTATTTTATTGTTATAAAATATATATTAGAATATTTAGGTATATATAGATATAATCCAATAAAGTTTTACCAACTAAGTAGACACAATTGTTCCTCCATTCCCACTAAAGCCAGAGTGGCTTGATCAAACAGAGAACGTTGTACTTTTCCGACCATTTCCGAGCATAGAGGGCGTGCTCGTCGGCGAGCGCAACGCCCTCTGCCGGCTAATGAATAACATGCAAATGACGGTGTCTAATGAAAACCACACTCGCCTCTTTGCTGACTAAACTTTTCATATACTTGGCGGTCACTGGCACGAAACTTATGATACAGCGAAAGATAATAATATGCTGGATACTCTTTTTTTTTAGGTTATACGGTATTTGCTTATATTGTTGAAATTTTTAAAGAAATTAAAATAAGAATTTGAATATGAACTTGCTAAAACTCTGATGAATGTTGACTTGTTGACGTAAGTAGTAACGCGCACGAAGGGTTCCGTACCATTATCTATAAAAACGGCAAAAAATTCATAAGTGTTGTATGGAAAATTAAATATTTATTTTATTCTGTTTTTTAGTATTTTTTGTTATAGCGGCAACAGAAATACACCATCTGTGAAAATTTCAACTGTCTAACTATCACGGTTCATGAGATACAGCCTGGTGACGACGGACGGACGGACGCACAGCGGAGTCTTAGTAATAGGGTCCCGTTTTACCCTTTGGGTACGGAGCCCTAAAAATGATGTTATGAATCAAAGGGAGTTCTTCTGTATCAATTCAAGTTTTTTTTTATTATTGTCTAAGGAAAATCTGTTCTGGTGGTGACTCATAGACGACTCCACCTTGGAATATAAATGTGGTGCTATTCCACAAACGATGGGACGCTTAACAAGTCCTGCGTGTACTGTCAGCTGCACGTTACAGGAACTGATGGACGCTAGTTTTGGCGACAAACACGTAGCCGAATTCCGGGCCGAGTCCATTTAGATTGCCATCGACACGCTAAGAAGAAGAATGTCTAAAGACTAACATTTCATTTCATTTTTTTTATGTACCTATCCACTTGCTTTTCCATTTCACATCTGACAGTGGCAGAATTGTCGACATCGGCCCCAAATGCCATAAAGAAAAAAAAAAATAGAGTATTCTTCCTTCATTCTACCTAACATTCACTTCACTGTACCTCTACTAAACCGTATACTTATTATCTATTATGCTTCGTAGAAATAATGACCGATAAATTAAAAGGAAATTTTTCCAATTTGGATTTTTTTTTTTTTGGTTTTGGATATTTCATACTGCCAAGTCATAAAAACGTTTTTTGAGTTTTTAAAGAATAAATGACAACTATTTTGTATAATTTTATTAAATGAACGATAGAAAACACGGAAGTGATATAAATTAAAGTAAATTCAATAAAATAACGACTTTAATCTGCAACATTTTATTGTGCGTGTGGCTGTTGTGCCTGATTATCTGTCTGTCTTTGAAAAAAAAAAAATGCACTAGAGCATAAAAAGCGACTTTATGTCGCCTACGGTTGTGCGTAGGCGATAAAGGTAAACTTTTAGAGCATGAGAAGTGAAAATACATTTGTACCTAAATATTAGAAATACGTTCCTACATTCAAATATTTTTGGTTTAAAACAACAATAGGAATCATGAACAAGGTATATCTATTCATAGAAGAGCAAAATTACCCATATAATAACGTATTTTTAATAAAACATTAACCTGCAAGGTAATTGCGTAACACACTATCAGTAGCAATTTGTTTCATTTTGACAGTTCAACAACACTCACTGCCTTATTTTCGTTGCTGAGCAGACACATCTTTCGAACATATGGAGCAATGGATTAGCAATATGCTTCAAAATGATTCAAATTGAGAGTAATAGTGTGTTACGCAATTAGGGTGCAGTTCGTTATATTCCCATTTTCATTTTCTAAAATATTTTGTCGTAATGCATTTCATCATCATCATCTGCCTAGCCTTTTCCCAGCTATGTTGGGGTCGGCTTCCAGTCTAACCGAATACCAGTATTTTACATGGAGCGACTGCCTATCTGACCACAACCCAGTTACTGCATTAGCATTTCCATGATTGCAAATATATACCATGCTCCGTTTACATACGTAGACAGTCAAGTGTTGGTTGGCACAGGATGCTTGCTAACAATCAAGACTCAGCAGCAAGTGGGTTTGCGTGTAATCGGCTCAGGACGTACAGCATTAGCATATCCATTGCGATATGTAAGCGAGCGTCCGCCAATACTGGCCGGGATCCTGGTCAATTGAATAGTGTATTCATTATTGATTCTAGTTTCTACAGCTATTTGTGGGGAGTACTGGATGTAGGCTCTCGGAAATAAGTGAGTAGAGGAAAATGTTTGCGACTCTTTTGGAAGTGAATATTTCGAAAACAAGTGGTTGATTAAACAAAATTAAGTTGGTAAGATATTGGTGCGGATTCTGCTGTTCACAAACTAAACTAAATTTAAGTTCAGTGCATCTTTTTCTTTCTATTTCATTCAGAAAAGGACAGAAGATAAATATTAGTTTAGTCCTGTCAAATATTCATTAATAACATTTTGGAACTAAAAATTCGTGTATTTTGGTTTTAACTTTTTATAATATTAGTACAGCAGGAGTATATAGATAAAAAAGCCATCGCCCGAACAGATCAGGATAGCTCCTACAAGACACAAACAGCAAATAACCAATATAATCAAGGATTGAAAGAAAAAGAAACACCTACTCTATCTAAGTAACGAATTTATATACTGGAAATATATTGGATTCGCCACTACATACGTAGGTATAGTAGATTTACGTGACAGAACTACCTCTGTTTTGTATCGAAGATAAAGTCCTTTAGATCCGATTGAAGGCGAGACGTCGAGACCCCGATTCAATTGTTGTTTGGAACTTCACAATATGGGAAATTGACAATATGCTCTCTTGGAAGGGACCTGTTGCGATCCAACTTTATCAAACGCTTTTATTCATCTCCAACTAACTATGTTTACCGAGAAACTTTATTACGCTTTACGTAATATCAAATATCTTTTAAAGTTTTGCTTTCCTACCTTATGTTGGTTGAAACTTAATTCGCAAGTATTGTAAGATCTTTTGAGCTATGACCTAACGGGTTCCCCCTTTTTATGTAATTGATACACTTTGATGCGCAAATTGATCGTCTACCAAAATGCAAATGAAGCTATTGTCAAAAGTAAAACTTTTTTTATATAAAAAAAGCAGCCGATTTCCAAAAAAGACACTACAATGTGAAATATGACTTTAATTTCATAAGTCAGTGTCGTTGTTTTCGCATTTTCGTTGTTTGCCATCTACTTCCGAATCTAAAGTTGTTTTTCACTATGTAGTGTCTTTTTTGGAAGTAGGTTTTTTTTTTGTAAAGCTAATATGGTTCCGGGGTGGCCCCATATAAATGAGGCATACCATATGCATTAAAAAAAGATATTTTTAAATCGATTTACAATTCCGGGAGATAATATAATAATATTCCACAACTTTCACACAACGCCACCTAGTCCCAAACTAAACAGAGCTTGTGCTATGAGTACTAGACAACTGAGAAACACACACATTATTTCTAAATACATACATATTATAGATAAATTACACTCAGACACAGAACAAATGGTCGTGCTCATCACACAAACATTTGTCCTAGGTGGGAATCGAACCCACGACCTTGCGTATAGTAGTCAGGGCCATTGACCACTAGACCAACAGGCCTGCCAGATATCGCGTAAAATACATATAAAAAAAAAACAGTCAAATTGAGAACCACCGCCTTTTTGAACTCGGTTAATTATGTAAAGATATGACACTTATAGACATCCCATGATAATTCCACTAAGCCACCACTGAAAAGTCGAAGGAAAGCAAACGACGCAATTTCGATTTTCGATTTTACTTAAATATTTCTCAGTCATTTTGGTTTAAAAACCAAATTACTACACCAATTTTGATGAAATTTCTATGAGACCAATCTGAAAGTACAGACGCTAGCACATCAAGCTACCCGAAACTGTCAGATTTTCCCAATCAACTTTGAACCTTATACTATAGCGCTAAAGTTGAAAATCTATTAAAGAAATCTGACAGATTGTAGTAGCTTGATGTGCTGGCGTCTGTACATCCTTTCAATTAAAAAAAAAAGGCAAATCGGCGTATAAATAACGGAGTTCTGAGGTAACAATATAAGAAAAAATCAACCGAATTGATAAACTCCTCCTTTTTTTGAAGTCGGTCAGTGATCACAATTGCAATTGATGGGCATTGATCAATTGCAATTTGAAATTGACCGTTTCAGGGACTTTTAAACTGAGAAAAGCACACCAGCCGTTGTCTCCGTGAAGGTTCGTATAAAATCAAAACAAGCAGTGGTCTACAAAAACATTTAATTATACGTAATATAGCTGAATTGTTACAATTTAAAGGCAGAATAATTCAAAATAAGAATAAATAAAAAAAAGAACTACTTTGCAATGCGATTCTGTAACCATCTCACCGTGAAAACTTAGGTGAAGTGAGCGTGGAGTGAGCTGTCAGTGTCATCCCATCTGATACTAGGGATTGACCAAGTATACATTTACAATCATAATCGAGATTTTAATAATATTTGTATGCTAATTCTACTGATCATTTTATATAATTTCCACGCTAGTATTTTAGTTGTCCAAGAATTACTGTTGTGGCGTTTTAAAATAATTTTCAAGAATAATTTTCGGCGTGATCACTTCTCCCGGTTCACGACATTTCGTGAATCGGGTGAAGTGATCATGCCACACAAACTGCGTGGGGTTAAACGTGGGTTTTGACAACTAAAATACTAGCTTTGAAATTATATAAAATTATTAATAGAATTAGCATAAACAATATTATTAAAATCTCGATCATGATTGTAGGTAAATGTTTGCTTGATCAATCCCTAGCATCAGTGGGATGAAACTGACAGCTCACTCCACGCAAGTTTTCACGGTGAGATTTTTACAGAATCGACCGACAGGTGTCAATTTATGAATAAAAACATTTGAAAATGGAAATGTGTATTTGAGAGATAGAAGCAATCAGTTTTGGAACGATCATAGTGCGACGAAGTGTGATGTTTGTTGTGTGTATCAAGATTGCAAAAAAATCCATAAATGGGTGTTTAGCCATTGTTCAGCATGTGTCAGGACAGGAATTATATCTGATGATGTACTCTGCTGATGTCCTGCAGCGATATAAGTGTTATTATCCTCCCTTTTTTTCAAGTATGTTGAATTCATGTATTTTAAAAGGGCCCGTTCACTAACAAAGTATTATTTAGGTAATAAAACAAAGTAAGTTTTACGTTTGAATTTTAATGTTTAAATATTATCATGTTTACGAGTGTAAAATTACTTATATGTAACCATCCTTAAAGATAAGGTAAACGAATAATACAAAAACATAAATTAGAAGTTTAGATACGCTAAGATTTTATAAATATATAATCAACGCTTCAATTAATTAATTGGAGTGTTTGACAGGGCATCACAGTGTTTCCGTTGTTGATTAAATTGCCCACAACATTAGCCACAAGTATCGAGGATTTTAAAACGAAGGCATGTTCTACATTTACTCGCTTCAACGTCACGTGCGGTACAAACTTTTTTAAATCTTCTATATGATGCATCGGAACCCATGCATCTTCCTCACTATACAACACATTAGTCATATGCTTTACTTTGTTAATAGCACCGGTATTTAGCTCGTGTATCCTGTCCATAACCTCATAAGCTAACAGCATTGATTTTTCCTGCAGCATCGGGTTAAGATATATCGTCACCCGCTTCACATAACTCGAAGGCAACGAATTTAAAAATAAATACAACCTAATTCCAAGCATTCTAATTGTTGGTACTAACTGAATAATAAACAAAAATAAAAGTATGATTCTGTGCAGGTATCTCACGAAATTGTTCACGAGTTTCCCATTTTTGGTTGCTGCAAACTTTTGTAGCGTTGGAAATAATAAGTTTACTGAGGAGATTCTTTCTGTTAGGTGCTCGTTCTTGTGCAAGATTTCCGTCAGCATCCAGGCTCCAATTGAATGCCCAATGAGATGTAGTTTGGTATTCTTATCAAAGTAATTATTTATGAGATCCAGTTTGTGTTCTATTTGACCTTCTGTGTTGTATAAGGTCCACATTCGTGGAAATTTTTCTTTTTCATTTTCGATCTCGTCGTGGCCAGCATGACCTGGAAAAAAGTATAAAAAAAAGTGAATGATGGTGGTTGGGCCTTCAACATAGTGAGATACAGAGATTATAGAGCAGTCTTTAGATTGTGGGGTGTAGGGCTGTGGGAGATGGTACTTGGAGCTCTTTTATTCTAACGGACTAGTACTTTGTAACTGCAGGTGCTATTCTGTAAAAATCTCACCGTGAGAACTTAGGTCAAGTGAGCAGGAAGTGAGCTGTCATTAGGGATTAACACTATTGACACTGCTCACTTCAAGCTCACTACACTTATGATTTGATGGTGAGATTTTCACAGAATCGACCGGCTGTACAGTCATATCATAATGTCATCTTCGTGTCGTTAGACTTTTGATGCACCTACGTTTAGTAGTTAGATTGCTAATTAATAGATTTTTTAAATTTTAGGTTAATAGGTATTGCTGTTTAACCCTTAAATTGTCACCCTCAGATTTCTTGTGTGTATAATGTTGAAATTGCGAATATGGGTTGAAATTAGGAAAGAAAAGAGGATAAAGAAAAAAAAAACATTTTTTTTTTGTATTTTTTTTATTGTTTTTACAATGTCACATAAAACGGACATTGTCCATTATATGTGCAGTTGTGGTACATGAAACTACGTCACATAAAACGGACATGGCATATTATATGTGAAGTTGTGGTACAGTGCTTAGGAGTGTTAAAACAGCGTCTGTGTGCGTGGAAATACTGTGTCCTTTAAAACGGACAAAATCAATTTAAGGCTTAATTAGTAGATTCTTATTTAACGTATGTATTTTGTTACAAATATTATCAATAAACGTCTAACGTGCCTCTGCGAGTTGGTTTCGTCCCCTCATATGCTTCCCAAAGGTCCGGGACCTCAGGCTCCCGAGAAATATTAATAAGTATTAATAATAACAAGTTGATGAGATAATATAATATAATTCAATTAGGTCTAAGCTCTGTAAAGATACTGTTACTGTTTAGCCTGCATCACCGCACTGCTGGGCAAAGACCTCTCCCGATAAGATAATTGTAAGAGGTAATTAAATGAATAGATAATAATAAATATCAAGTTATTTTACACATCACTTGACCTAATTACCTACTCGTATGATGCGAATCGAATTTCGATTACTCGTCAAGATTACTCAAGACAGCACTTTCCAGATACACAAGTGGCCAACATATACTCGAAACTCATTGGTTTCCCAACTAAAGGAGTTTACAAAATAATGTCTGGATTAAAATCGCTTACCGACTACGCAGACGGGTAGTTGAGTACAACGATGCAATTGCTCCGCAAACTCTCTGTAGAACTCAGGTATTCCCGGGCTCCCAGTTATAACAACAATCACCTCGGAACTGCACTTGAATGGATCACCGAACGTTATTAAACGAGTTTCTACTTTATTTAGACGCTTAGTAATGTACATTTTCCTTTGTATTTTTGAGGACGTGTTGTAAAATTCGTGCAGGCAGTGTTTACTGTGTCAGCTCGAGACAGTCAACTGGTCATAATGAAATTATTATTAAAAACTGCATGGTCACTAGACTGAGACTAGTGCGACTTGCGAAAAACTCGCGGTTGACAACGAAGAGTGATTCTACTTGTTTTTAGGGTTCCGTACCCAAAGAGTAAAAAGGAACCCTAATACTCTCGCTCCGCTGTCAGTCCGTCCGTCCGTCTGTCACCAGGCTGTATCTCATGAACCTTGATAGTTAGACAGTTGAAATTTTCACAGATGCCGCTATAACAACAAGTATTAAAAAAAAACCGAATAAAATAAATATTTAAGGGGGCTCCCATACAACAGACATGATTTTTTTTTTTTTTGCTGTTTTTATAGATAATGGTACGGAACCCTACGTGCGCGAATCCTACTCACGCTTGGCCGGTTTTTTCTTATGAATGTCTGAGAAAAAAAATTGCCGAGCCTTTTTTATTTTCTTCCTTTTTTGGATTTATACAATCAAGATTTAGACTAAACCTATATAAATTTAGACTAAACCCTGTTCTGATAAAGGTGAATAAGACAGGTTACTGAGCAATGAAACTGGTTTTCAATATTAGCCCTTCATTTTCGGGTTTAACTAAATCTACCTATTGATTAACAACCCATTGGTTATGTGGTGAAATCCCGGATTTTATGTTAATAAAAATGAGTGTACTGCTTACTTAATATTAATAGAGCATTAGACTGAACTGAGAGCACAATAATTATGCTTTTAAGGGTTCCGTACCTCAAAAGGATAAAACGGAACCCACCATTACTATGTTGTCTGTCCGTCCTTCCGTCTGTCTGTCAAGATTCTTTTTCTCAGGAATGCGTGGAAATATCAATTTGAATTTAGTGTCAAATACGTCTACGGTCAGTTGGAGATCTATAAATCAAGCTTATGGATCAACACAATAAAAAATACGGCAATTTAAGCGACATATTTTGACACTCGCAAATAAATCAAAAGTCATTTATTCAAACTAGGCTGAGAATCAGCATTTTTCCGAACGTCAAAATTACAAAAACCAGTCCCCCAAAACGCCCGTTCTTCACCAATTCCTAGTGCTTTCCAATCAAATCCAAACCTATATAAGGTACTTCTCGTTGACCTAGAATCATGAAGTTTGGCAAAAAGCAAGGTTTTATAGTACAAGACAGTAATCGTTAATTTGTAGTTTTACTAGGTACATATTTTTTTTACGATTACAAACTTACATTTGCAGTTGGAGAATAGACCGTGACATATGTATGTATATCGATGTATACGAGAGAACATTTTTTAACTACAAAGTTATATTTGCTTTTAGGATAAATTCATTCCAACTACGGAACCCTTCATTGTGTGTGGTCCGACTGGCACTTGGTCGGTTTTTTATTACGATTCACCTATTTTTTTTAAGCAATCGAATTTTAGAATTATCCGTGACAGATAAATTTTTGATATAAACAACGATTTAAAAATGTTTAAGGTTCATCAAACAACAAACCAAAAATATTCTTGTTGACTTTCATGAATTCCATTTAGGTACAGAATCCGTAGTGAGACCTAATGAATTCATAATTAAGCTCAGTACTTTAGTGATGTGGCAATCCCATTTGAATGAACGCAACGAACGGAAAAGATGAACTAAATAAGAAATAACCGGAGCTTAAACACAGACTATACTGTATATTATTAACCTAAAGTCGAAATTGCGGCCCTAAACAAAAATGAAATATATTACGAGCGAATACGGTCCGTTTATCATACAGTGAAATCCACTCAACAAAATATAAAACAGACTTTATTTTTATACAGATATGGTTTGTTTTACGTTGTTGGTTTTTGTTAAGGTGAGTGACACCATCGCGTATGGTAATAGAGGGTTGTGTGATTTGCGCTCATGAGATTCAATTTCACGCACCTGTTTGATTGACGGGGACATTATACAGGTGTTCAGCCCTCCAAATAATTTACTATTTTATCATTTCTCGGGATGTCGTTTGTTTCGCCAAAAGAATTATATTTAATGCTTAATATTACTGCGAAGAAAAAAGCGGCCAAGTGCGAGTCGGACTCGCACACGAGTGGTACCACACGACAAGGCAAAATCGCCGAAAAATACACGTTTACTATATTTTTAACTTTATTTTCTTTTTATTATTTGTTGTTATAGCGGCAATAGAAATACACAATCCGCGAAAAATTTCAACTGTCTACTGATTACGGTTCATGAGATACAGCCTGCTGACAGACTGATGGACGGACGGACAGCGGAGGTTTAGTGACGGGGTTCCGTTGGCACCCTTTGGATACGGAACCCTAAAAATAAAATGTAAGTTGTATATTTATACGGAAAAAGCTAAGAGTGTGAAGCTTATCAGGCCTTGCAAATTGCTGGAGTCAACTCAGGGAGTGGGGGGTCGTTGCGACTTTATCACGTCCGACATTATTTAGCTAAATCGAGGAGTTTTCACCCGCGGGACGTTGTCGAGTTTTCTGCGAGTTTTCCTCGTAGGTACGATTGAGATAGGGATGCCATCGACTTGGGACTGGCTGTACATTGTGTTGCTTTTTTAATTAACAAAAAGAATCCTAAGAGTAAAGAAGTTTGCCATTAAAAAAGTAAGTAGTATGTACAGACGCCAGCACATCAAGCTACTACATTCTGTAAAATTTATTTAATAGATTTTCAACTTTATCGCTTAACATAAGGTTCAAAGTTGATTGGGAAAATTTTACAGTTTAGGGTAGCTTGATGTGCTGGCGTTTGTACCTTCTAACTTTTTCCCGCGGTTGTGCCCAATCGGAGGTCGAAAATTATTCAGCGAGAACATACTATACTAAGATAAAAATATATCTTAAGTCCTAACCCATAGGTCATAGTTTACCTGGTTAGCAAATTTCATTGAAATACAATCTGCTATTAAAGCGTAAAAAGGTGTCAGACAGGCAGAGTTACTTTCGCATTAAAAAAATATATATATTAGTAGTATATTACTATTTTTACGTCCCTTAACATTTCCCAGGACCCAAGGGTCCCGGACCTTTGGAAAGAGGGGTCGAAGCCAACTCGCAGAGGCCAGTTAGACGTTTTTAATGAAATGAGGCACCAAGATTATTATCCTGTGTGCACTATGCGAGTGCATTCAAGGATATCCCCCGGTTGGTGTAGGGCTATTGCAGGATATGGAAGCAAAGATATTGGATCATATCTGTGGATGGCTAGAGTGAACTGGTTATCTAGAACTATAGAAAGACCATGGCTCCTGTTTGTTTGGCCAATGTTATACAACATTATTTTTAGTATACTGCAAACCTGAATATAGTTTGTTCAGAATAAGTAACTGAATCGATTCCAATAATTTTTACACCATGTTATATTTTGTCCCAAAAATATTTAAAAATGGTAATAAGTTGGACACCGAGCGACACTAAGTACATATCCGTAATCATATTATTATGCGCACAACACAGGTCACAGCCGGTCGGCCGGCGGCGCGTGTTAAGTAGTATCCAACTTTTTGTACGGACAATCAGGTAACACAACAAGCTTATAACTCGTGATTTTTCATGATACAGTTTTGAAATTTTGTACTTAGATTCTTTACATAAAAATACTAGTGCACATACTAAAAATACTAGTGTACATACTAGTGTACAGACACGTGTTTCGGGTTTGCCATATACTAAAAATAATGTTGTATATAAAATACGTCCGTAGGTGTTCGCGAAGTGGATAGGTATACCACGGACCACGGTTATCAGAATAATCCCAGAGCCCGGAAGATGGTCAAGATTTCTACCAGCGCTTACTGGAATATTTCCGAACTCCGAGCATGTTTGCTCTTACGAATCTCCTCTCGATAGTTCACCCACATTTCGCCAAAGTTATGTGTAGGTCCATCTATGGTAATATGTGGCGGGCATTTATTTATTTATTTCTATAGCAATTGTTTGCTGCACTTACAGTAAACACCAAAGCGCGCAGCAAGCCAACAAAATAACATTTAACTTTACTATATATTGCCATCAACCGGGCATGAGTCCATATTCTAAGCTGCTACTGAGAAACTCCTAATAGAAAAACCCAATAACACTTTTCCCGACCCGGGAATCGAACCCAGAACTTCTTGCTTAGCTGTAGCGCTTGCAACTACTAGATCATTGATTCCCAAAGTGGTCCAGGTGGACCCCCAGGGGTCCACGGGAGACTCGAAGGGGACTCGGGGGGCTCGTTAGATCTAATCATCACATTTTTTGTCGAGTTTTGGGAATATGGTAGAAATGTAGCTGCAGGGGGTACACCGGAACCAGCAAAATTTTCAAAGTGATCTAAGAGAAAAAAAAGTTTGGGAACATCTGTACTAGATCGATGAAGTCTACCTAAAACTATAAATCATCAGGATATTTAACAGGCAATAAAATTAAAGAAAACAACGACGTTATGATTCAACATTGTAGCCTATTTATCACTCACGATATTTAGCATAACTTACTGAGAAATAATAATAATAATAATCCACAATTTTCACACAAAGCCATCTAGTCCCAAACTAAGCAAAGCTTGTGCTATGAGTACTAGACAACTGATAAACATACATATATACATATTTCTAAATACATACATATTATAGATAAAACATAATTCAAAGTAAAAAAAAAATAAAACATAAAGTAAAGTAATTAAAACATAATTCAAAGTACATTTCGTTAAGAATGAATAATACTTGTGTTAAGGCTATCATATTGTTTAAGATGTAATTATTCGTATAATCCATGTCTGAGAACTCTCAATTGGGATAAGTCTGTTTTATAAATTATAATTAGGAGCGTGCATTTTAGGATTTTAGGGTTCCTTTGTTGGGTAATTTGCAAAATAATTCATTTATCTGACTTAAAATACCACCAAGTAGTATGTACTACCACTACTAACTACTATCATCTGCCTGCTTTTTCCAATGCATTTGCTACATCTCGAAATTAACTTTTCATCATCTGCCTAGCCTTTTCCCAACTATGTTGGGGTCGGCTTCCAGTATAACTGGATGCAGCTGAATATCAGTATTTTACATGAAGCGACTGCCTATCTGACTTCCACAACCCAGTTCCTGAGTAATACTAGTACCTAAGACAGAGTTTCGGGCTTCTGACGACCCGTAACGACTGTCAAAAATCTAAGAATGACAGCCGAGACCAAAGGACTAACGTGCTTCCCCAGGCATGTGAAGATGATCACCCATCCATGAACGGACCGCGGCAAGCGTAGCTTAACCTGATCGATCGACCTGTGCGGCTGTTATTACATAGCGACGAGCTACCTATACCTATAAGCTATCATATTCTTTCTTCATCAATTTTCGTTTTCATTTTCCTTAAATTAATTAAGATGACTACCGAACCCTATTGTTGCCAACCAATTCACAAGTTACAGGTCGCTGAGGTTTTGTAACTACATTTTGCAGACGTCATGATTTTTCATAAAATTCTCGTATTTAATACCAAAAGAAGTTATAACAAACGATTCTGCTAAATACACAATTACTTTTATAAAATAAATTGGCAACAAATTTTGTTTAATTTGCTTGATTCATCGAGGTTGCTGATTATGTAATGTATGTACAGACACCAGCACACCAAGCTACTGCAATCTGTCTAATATCTTTAATAGATTTTCAACTTTATCGCTATAGCATAAGGTTAAAAGTTGATTGGGAAAATTTGACAGTTTCGGGTAGCTTGATGTGCTAGCGTCTGTACGTACGTAATAAACTTTTTAGTAATGTTTGTTTTATTCATGACGTCATTACTTTTTGATGAACTTTGCATAAATTACCAACCACTAATACCTAATACATGCATGATATTATATCTTTTCAAATGATATTCCATTCTGCAGTATTTTTATAATTTACCCACGGGTTGTGGTTTTACACACGTTTTTGTCACACGTCTCCGCATTTTTGGTTCTAGGACATGCCGGTTTCCCCACGATTTCCTTCACCGTTTTGAGAGCAGTGCTGATAACATTTATTTATTTGAGGTGTCTGCTATTTGCAGACGAGCTCAAGTTGCTGCCGGCTATAGAACACGAGAACAACTGTCACCGCCTTCAGCAAGACATTGATCGAGTAATTGAGTGGAGTCGAAAGAAGAAAGTGCAATTCAATGTAGGGTGCGGTAGTATGGGCTCCACATGAGACTAAATATAGGCTTATGTTGGAGTGCATACAGTACAATTTTACGAGATAAATTAAGGCAGTATGGAGTATATCCCTTTTATCCCTTGATGTATACAACCTTGTTTGTGTTGGGCATGGTGGGATACGACAAGTTGAAAACAAGGAGGGATCTAGCACTGGAGCCGTATATCCTTGGAGTGTTCCGGGGTAACATAAATAGAAATAAAAGGGACAGGCTTGTTGTGCACGGAGAAAAAATTCTTAGAAAAATTACTGTGCTCGTCACTGTAAAGTGAGTGCAAGTGACATCTACAGAAAATTTTCTGAGTGAGATTGGGAAAAATTCACTAGGTATTTGTCCAATAAATTTTACTGTACAGCATAAGAATTTTTACTAGCATGGTAATTTTTCCATTACCACTCAAATGCACTCAGATTATGAGACAGCACAGTAATTTTTCTAAGATTTTTCTCTCCGTGTGCCGGATGGGTACGTGTATCGCCGACGACGCGCGACGGCCCAACTTGTTCGCGGTGCCGCGCGGTCGAACTAAACTGTTGGATAACGTCCCTCTGGCGCGAACAATGTGCACACTAAATTTGGTTGCCGGCAGAATTGATATTTTGTCATGTTCACTGAGCGAGTTCGCAAAGGTAACATTACTTGTGATATGTTGTAATTTGTAAATTTTATGTTGTAAATTATTCAATGAACTGTTAATTAACTACACACTACCGAATTGGGACACTGTAATGGTAGCGTATGTAAGTAATAAATAAACACAGTATTTAAGTAAAGCGCTTGCCTGGTTGAAGACCAGGCAAGCGCTTTACTTAAATACTGCCCGCGACCTATAACTCGTGAATCAGGGCCGTTACCACTAGGCCAACACTGCTCTCGTATCACCTATCTGTAGGTAGTGTACTGCCGGTCGATTCTGTAAAAATCTCACCGTGAAATCATAAGTGAAGTGAGCACTAAATAGTGTTGATCCCTAGCGAATGACAGCTCACTTCACGCTCACTTTACCTAAGTTCTAAGGGTGAGATTTTTACAGAATAGCACTGCTGTACTAATATTACGAGATAAAGAGTATTAAAGAGGTGAAATGTTAGAATTTGTATGTAGGGGGACATCTTCGTATCTACTGACCCGATTCCGGAAATTCTTTCACTAATATGAAGCTACAGCAATATTTTATGTTACAACAAGAAATTTCACACGGAAAAAAGTCGCAGGCAGAAACTAGTAGGTCATAATCTGGCAGTGTTATCAAAATAATGACCAAAAATATATTTTTGAGCTACAATATAAAATTGTCTTCTAGAAGAAGTAGCTAGTCAAGAAATAAGAATCAGTACCAATATCGCACGAAAAACTATTATTTATTTATTTATTTAATATTTTCGCACACAAAAAGGTACAAAGGTGGACTTAATGCCTTAGGCATTCTCTACCAGTCAACCAAGGGTGGTGAAGAGATTAGATAAGTGATTGGTTGAGCTGAACAATGATAAAAAAAAAACTACAACAACATTCAATATTATTTAAAATTGCATTTTTGAAATAATTGTTTCTAAAGTCGTCCGTTTCGCGGCCATTAAAAACGATTAAAAACTAAAGTATTTTACCTTGTACTGCCAAAAACGGAAAATAAGCCCTAAAATAAAACGATGAAAATCTTCTACAATGTGTAACTGGCACAGACGTTCATAAACGTCATTCGAATAATAGATGTACCTACGTATAAATTGGGCTTTGGGTAGAATTATCGTTATTGCTGTCATATCGCATAGTACTGGATAAACTAGTAAGCGTGTTCTGTAACGAATCATGAATAGCCAGCAATTGTCGTGACTATCTCACAACAAAACTGTATGAGAAAATAATGTTTGAACGAAGTGCTATTGTTATGGCACTCTCACAAAGAAATTCCCGACAAAGTGCTTCGGGCGAACGTTTGTTGTAGCAGAATTACTTTTTGTTTGAATTTCATTCATCAGCTCGCCATGGTGTCTACAATAAGTTATTTATTAAAGAGCTTAAGCGATTCCGTCTGTTAAAATATCATCTGCCTAGCCTTTTCCCAACTATGTTGGGGTCGGTTTCCAGTCTAACCGGATGTAGCTGAATATCAGTTATTTTACATGGAGCGACTGCCTCTGATCTCCACAACCCAGTTACTTGGTAATACGATATCCCTTGGTAAGACTGGTTGTCAGACATTCGGGCTTCTGATAACCTGTAACAACTGTCAAAGATCTACGAATGATAGCCGGGACCAACAGCTTAACGTGCTTTCCGAGGCACGGAGGGGTCTTGGTATGTAAAGATGATCACCCACCTACAGACCAACCGCGGCAAGCGTAGCTTAACCTGATCGTGCGATTGTTATTACTTTGCCACAAGCCCCCACAAAGACAAAATATAACATGGTGTAAAAATGATTGGAATCGATTCAGTTACTTATTCTGAACAAACTATATGCAGGTTTGCAATATATTGAAAATAATGTTGTATATGTTTTAAATTAATTTTTCACTGAAGTTTTTTTTTATTGCAATAACTAGTCATTACGTAAACTGGAAGTTGACCCCAAAATAGTTGCGAAAAGGCTAGGCAGATGATGATGATAGATAGATATATAAACCATTTATTTGTCGCACACAAAAGACAGCACAACACACAAAAGTACGATTAGATGATAGCCAATTACCTACATGAATATAATACCAAATAAAAACTAGTTGCCGATATAACTAATACTTAAAAACAAATTAATAACGAAACACACTATGACAAATACTTAAAAACAAATTAATAACGAAACACACTATGACAAATACTTAAAAACAAATTAATAACGAAAATACACAGTGCGGTGTGCGTCTCAAGGTTGCACCAAATGGGAGTCCAGCTCAGCATGTTCAGGCAAATATACCTGACGCTGATCTCCTGCTGGATCATTGCAGTGACACACGTTGTTGAGCAGACGAGATTGATTGGTGTTGTGACAGTATTATGAGTGATATTAACTAACTTGTATTCTACAGTAAAGTTTTGGATTGGGAAACATTCTTGTTCGTAGTTGTGTTAATACTGTATTTTGATCACTTGATTATATTATTTATAGAGTTATATGTAGATATAATGTGTAAATGAATAATATTATAATTATAGAGGTGCGAATAAAATAAAAGGTTTTGATGAGCTTTTAAATATGTAAATATTTTAAGATAATTAAAGAAATTACTTCAGAATACGATGAGTCTTTATCTCTTATGAGTTATGATCTGTCACGTAAAGCATTGTGGTAGAAGACATGACTTTGTACAGACACCAGCACATCAAGCTACCCGAAACTGTCAGATTTTCCCAATCAACTTTGAACCTTATGCTTTAGCGATAAAGTTGAAAATCTATTAAAGAAATCTGACAGATTGTAGTAGCTTGATGTGCTGGCGCCTGTACATTTGAAATTTCTCTCCACTTATTTTTTA
Organism: Eremobia ochroleuca; assembly: GCA_949629135.1. Classification (NCBI taxonomy): domain Eukaryota; kingdom Metazoa; phylum Arthropoda; class Insecta; order Lepidoptera; family Noctuidae; genus Eremobia; species Eremobia ochroleuca. The sequence goes on along the minus strand of OX451403.1, from coordinate 10,754,916 downwards.
ACGGCACAGTAGTGCTATTCTGTAAAAATCTCACCGTGAGAATTTAGGTGAAGTGAGCGGGAAGTGAGCTGTCAACGCTAGGGATTAACACTATTGACACTTCAAGCTCACTTCACCTATGATTTCACGGTGAGATTTTTACAGAATCGACCGACAGTAGATAAAATCTCCCTGTATCGCCGTCAGTTACGCGGGAAATGTCAGCCGTCTCATACGCCAACTTTATTTTATCGCACACAAGTTCAGGGCGTTACGTTAACTGTGGCCGACGTTCGTCGAGTTAATGCGCATGAATGTGAGTGGGAAAGTTATCTTAATTAAACAAAGCCCAGCCGGGAACGTTCGTTTGTCGCACAGCTTGTAAACACACCTCCACTCGGCAATACTCGGCATATACCGGCGGCGTTACCTCATGAGGATATCGCGAGATTCCCTTACAGAAAGCGAGCATGTTACCCCCATCAAACCGTTTCCTCAATTCATAATCTCAGAACCCATTTCTCTGAGCGCATTCCATTTTTTAACATTTAACAAAGCCCCAGCGTTTCGGCCCACTTTTTCTCTAAGAATTTGCGAAGGGTCCCAGCTGAATATCCGCATTTTTTTTCTAAACAATGGATCTGTCCTCGTACTGCGTTGGATTATGTGAAAATTTCACGAGGAATTTCCGTGAGATTCCCTTGAATGGTTCAATGTGAGTGAAATTCTCCCGAGTTCAATACATTCGAATATCCTTTTGAGATTGGAGTGACACAAAGCGTATTGTTACAGACGAGAGGTTTCTATCTCGTGCCGTTTTGTCGGCGACTGTCGTAGTTATTGTCTTCATCTGCGCTGGCTGCATTAAGTGATAAGCTTTTGTGTTAAATAAGTGTGAGACACGTGAGACGTGACCTTTTATATAACTAGTCATCTTGTATGCATGGAAATAAATAGCTTCATGCTTTCACAGCAACTAATTTAAGGTCGCTCGAAAATATTTTGTGGACATTGCGCTCTCGCGTAAATTGACGTTGATGTAAATGCATAATGCATAAGAATTATATCTTGTAACACATTTTTTAGTCATTTGAATATTCCAGTTTTTAATACTGCCATTTCGTTCGTTAATACCGACGAGACCACGACCAAAGAATGTTAATTAGTATAGTATTTTTATAACTCGAAGCGACGCGCGATTTATTTATGATAACCAAGTATATAAGCACTCTGTGAATATATGTGAGAGGACGAGTAGCGTCAGCACATAATGCACACTCACACACACACTTCCAACTTTGCCATTGTTTTGGACAGTACCGAGAGCTCCTGCGCTTACACAGAAATTCACGGCGTGTTCGTACACTTAGTAAAAGCAAAGCGCGCGCTTCGTAAGATAAAAATACTGTATCTACAAATAAGTCAAATATTCCAGAACCTACTGTCAGTGTCTTCAGTACAGTACATGTAAAAAACACGGAGACACGGCATGTAGATAAACTACATTTAATAAAAAAAAAAGTCTGTAGCTTGTATCGAGTTGGCTAATAAGTAATGAGCGTATTAGTTTATATTTTCTAGAATTTTCGGAAAGGTTCAAGAACGTTCTGTAGCAGAGGGTATATAAAGAGCGAGTCGCGCTCATGCGCGTTATTGATAGTTTGGCTGTTAGTGCGTTAAAGTTCACAAAGAAATGAGCGATATTAAAACCCACGTACGTCATTGTTTACTATATGAGTTTCAATCTGGGCATTCTGCTGCAGAAGCTACACGTAATATATGTCAAAGGATAGCTCACGATGCAGTCTCCGAAGCAACAGCAAAGCACTAGTTCGAACGGTTCCGCAATAACGATTTTTCCTTAACCGATCAACCAAAGTCTGGGCGCCGCGTGGAAATAGATATCGATAAATTAAAACTATTAATCGAAGAAGATCCTCGACGAACTACACGCGATTTGGCTGTTCAGCTCGAGTGCTCTCATGGCACCTTAGAAAATCATTTACATGGTTTGGGAAAGACTTACAAATATAGTGTTTGGGTACCCCATCAATTAAGTAAAGATCAGCTGACCTACCGAGCTGAGATTTGTGTACAACTTTTATTATTCTGCCGCACATTTAATTGGTTAGATCATCTTGTCACTGGAGATGAAAAGTGGGTCCTCTATGTTAATCACACACGCAAGCGCCAGTGGCTGGGATGTAAAGAACAGGGAAAACCAACGTCAAACCGTGATCTTCATCCTCGCAAGGTAATGCTTTCTCTCTGGTGGGATATACATGGAGTAATAAGCTGGGAATTCCTTCCTACTAATACTACGATAACAGCAACAGTTATATTGTGATCAACTCGAAAAATTTAAGCTTGAAATCCATCGCCAACGTCCATAACACGACAAAATATTTTTCCTGCATGTCAATGCCCGGCCGCATATTGCTAAGAGTACCAGGCTGAAACTATTGGAGCTTAATTGGAAAATAATACCCCACCCTCCATATTCGCCGGACTTAGCACCAACTGATTTCAGCTTGTTCCGATCACTTAGTAATAATATACGGGAAAAAAGCTTTGACTATGAATCACACCTGAAACAATACATAGATGACTTCTTCAATTCAAAACCAACGAAGTTCTATGCGGACGCCATTCTCTCTTTGCCAGATCGATGGCGAATGGTAGTAGAACACGACGGTGAATATATTATTAATGATTAACAATTATTTATTTAATAAATAAATACAAATAAAATAGTTGTATGTCGCTCATTACTTATTAGCCAACCCAATAGTTCGCTACTATGTATGATTTCGTGGTTGTGATTAGATATATCTACATATACAGGGCCAAATAAAATTAGCTAGCGAAACTGTTGTCGTGATTGGTGTCTTCTCTATAGGTACCTACTACGCTTTGGAATGGGCAACTAGCTTCATCTTTCTGACTGACCGACCCCTTGACAGTTCAAAAGTGCATGTAATTGGTTTATTTGAAATAAATGCTTTGAGTTTGAGTTTGTAGATAGGTAACCTAAATCAAACTGCCTTACCTTTTCCCAACTATGTTGGAGTTGGCTTCCAGTCTGACCGGATGTAGCTGAATACTAGTATTTTACATGGAGCGATAGCCTATCTTGTTTCCACAACCCATTTACTTTGTAACACGATACCCCTTGGTAAGACTGGTTATCAGACTTTTGAGCTTCTGACTACCTGAAACGACTGTCAAAGATCTACGAAGGACAGCCGAGACTTAACGAGCTTTCCGAGGCACGGAGGGGTTTCGATATGTAGTGGATGGTCATCCATCCACGAAACGACCGCGGCAAGCGTAGCTTAACCTTCGATCGTCCCGTGCGGCTGTTATCATTTAGCCACGAGCCTATACTATAACTTACACTACTGCATAAAGCTTTTTGCTACACTGCTTTCCAAAATTATTGAGCATTATCCAAAGACATCGTAGAACCCAAAATGCATATAGATCTCATTATTCTAACACAAAGCGGGCAGTAAAGCATAAACATTGTAGCTGAGCGCCGGTGAAAATTGTTTAATGGCTCACTAGCGATTGTCGTAAAACTATATTTCGTCGGTGAGGAGGGTTGTGGACGATGGAGGACGGAGGACACAGGCCCTCGTTAAAACTCTGACCGTTCACTAAATCTTACGGGTTTACGATTCTACAAAAATTGGGGCACCTCTAGCGCGGTGCTTCGAGTTTCTTCGCTTGTAGCTATTCAGAGTTCACCCCTATGTTGTTATACAGTCCGGATTATAGTTACCTTAATAGGGTGGGGTATCGAGATTTTACGAGCTTCGAAATAATTGGAAAAACTTGGCTACTGGTTAGGCCCAATAGTTTGGAAATGAATATTTGCATAATGAAACTTGTGTTAAACCAGGCACAATCACAATGGAGCTCAATACCTTATAAGCTTATTAATAATTAGGAATGTCAATAGAGTATACTGATCCGATATTGTGTCAATACGTTTGAATGTAGGCACAAGAGCGTTGTTCTATTCCTGTTCTATAGAATCATTGCTATAATGCTTCAATGCTGAATACATTATGGTGGGACAAAACGTCGTTTACTGCGGGAAAGCTGTTCGAATGAAATGAAACGCGAACTAATGAATGTTGAACTGAATGTCGTATATATTGTGGAGCGTATTTAGTATTCAGGCGAAGCGTGCACCTGTCGGCAATCAGCCTCCACTCACATTATTTTGCCATTACTTTAGACAATACCGCATGATTTAAGGTAAATACGTGGAGCTCTCTGATTACGTCTGCGTCATAAACTCCGCCATACTTCTCAGAGTTCTATGACGTAGCGAGCAATGTCACAAAGTAGCATCTGATTTTACTGAAATTTCTTCAGGGACGTGTATCATTCCGTCAAGCGAAACTGGCAGCAAAATGTACACTGTTCGTAATAATACAATTACACGTACGAATAATACGCGAGCAGCAAGTGCGCTAACAACGTGACTTATATCACGAGAGATAAGAGACATTGCGAGTGATGTCGAGATACGTCCTTCAGCCAGTCTTGCTTTCCAACCAAGCGTACTAGATGGGCGCGAAATGCGAGAATGTTCCACGCTATGCGAAAATGTGTTAACATTACTTGGTGCAGTTATACGTTGTCGTAACTACACAACGCGAAGCGTTTATCCTGGTTTTCAGTGTTGTAAATTCAGAGACAAATCTTCTATACTTGAGATTGAGAGCGAGTTTTATTTGATCTCAATATATGTGAGTAGTGGTGGCCACGACTTACGAGTTCGTGAGTTCGAACCCAGATTGGCACTTTACTTTGTGTTTTTAATTACATCACCACTGCTCTCAAAACGTTGAAGGAAAACTTCGTCAGGAAACCGGCATGTCCTAGAACCAGAAATTCGTAGTCATGTGACATCTACCAACCCGCATTGGACCCGCGTGGTGGGTTAGTGGGTGAGAGGATGCCTGTGTCCCAGCAGTGGGATCTTTATACTCGTAGGCTAATTATTGCTATAAATGTGATAGCACCGCGTGGGATCGTATTCGTCGCTCAGCTAGCACAAAGGGTAATTCTGCATACATATTATTGTTTCGGCCAGCCTCCGAGCTATATAGTCCACGTCCGCATAATCGTTTCACTAATCTTTGCTATGTAATTATAAAGTTTGAGAGCGGACATTCCACTTACATTTTATCTGACATTCACGAGGCTCGACAATACACGATCACCCCACATTCTTCCGAAACAATATTAGAAATGATTCGCTTGAATTAATAATGGGTTTCCAACCCTTCTTGTAAGTAGATACTCGAGTACTTGTAGATGATCACGAAAAGCTTGGTACAATTAGTGGTTAAAGCCGGGTACGGGGACGTAAAGCTGTCATTCTCCTTTGTCAGGTAAGTTATTAGGTACGTAACAAAATAATGGCTTGTTGGGATTAATGTTTAATCTATGTTTATGACGAACATAAGCGACATAGTAGACGATGCCGTATTACGATACTGCGATGATTGGAACAAAGAGTTATTTAATTCTGTTACAGTGTTTTGTCTGGAGTTGCTTTGTAGCTTTTTCATAGTCTGGTGTTTTTTTTTTGGCAGAGTTTTATTTTTGCATTTTGTTTTATGGTTAGCTCGGAACAATGCAATGATTCAGTACTTAGTAAGTTTTTTACTTGTCTGAGGATTTTCTTTTGTGTTTCTGAAGCTGAAATCTAATGATATGTACCTACCAATATTATAGTGCTGCAAGTTTTTTATGGAATGGCTGTTACGTTAATATTTAATGGTAACTACAAGTAAGATTGATCAGCACTAAAATTAAAAAGTTACCAAGACCAGACAAATAGAATCTTGACAAGATTGCATTGTTTAAAATATTTAAAGTTTGAAAAATATAGTTGAACACGAACAAAATTGAATTAAAAAAAAAAAAAACTTCTTTCTATAGAAACTGTCGCTAGTCGCCGGTATCTCGTTCAAGTTCTAAAGTTTTACGCTGGATCGTGAATTCAGACTTCCGAGTTAGACAATGTCTTCACCATATTTCAGGGATATCTATCTTACAAATTTTATTACACATATTATTTTCTATACACATAAAGCCCGTGCCCCATGAATAGGAACTGTTGACGTCATTCCGTGAGAGTAATGGTTAATCAAAAACCAGCGGTACATATTTTATCTGGAATCTTCGACGTGTTGTTAGTCCCGCAGTGAGTCAGCGTGAATGTTAATGCATTTCGGTCCGTATATCACATTTCGTCAAATGTAATCGAAGCCCCGATGACGGGACCATCCATCACAAGGATATTTTCTCATCGTTTCTTTTAAATGGAATATCTTTCAATGCAAATTTACATTCGAGTTTCATCGGTTATTAGGGACGAACTGGTTCGACTAATCGATTATACTCCACGACATCAGATGGTAAGTTTATGTTATCGCGGTAAGCCGGCAGTCGACCGACTCTCCTAGAATTATTCATGTCGAAAACACTCGTTTTAAATGGAAACTGATTTATCTAGAGTAGCAGTCGGCGGAGATTGTGCGTTGGAGTGGCTCTTAGTTCTTTTGCGGTGTCATTTCTTTTTCAGTGCTATAAAGGAGCGCTTCTGTTATACGGTCGTGCATGTCGGCAATAATCCGGCTCGGTTTGATGAGCCCTGTTTACGAGCAACGAGAGCGTATCGCTTAAGCGACAAATAAATCGCTGACGATGCTAAATTTATAGAAGTTAATATATTTTTATGAGCGACGGAACGCGGGCGTTGTATGAAATGTTTGAATTCGATTATGATTTTTATGATTATATTGATTTTAAGTTTTATGTTATGTTATATTTCCGGGATAGGCTGTGTTATGTTACGAGCGATGTCTGCGTACATTTTTGGAGTTACCTAAGCTTTTATGCCCGCGTGTTGTTCGCATTGCGTGAAAAGCGCCAGTATTGTTAGAATATTGTTCAATTTAGGATAAGCTTTCAATTCATAGCACAGTAGATTTTGATTGCTTGTGAATACCGTTCAGGGCCCTAATTCACAATGTTCTTACGTCAATTCCTAGCTAATTACGACATTTGCTAATAACGTATTATCTATGACAATGAACGAAATCTCGCAAAAAAACGCGAGGTTGCCCAGCACCCTAATTGCGTAACACACTATTACTCTCAATTTGAATAATTTTGAAGCATATTGCTAATCCATTGCTCCATATACTGGAAAAATATGACTCAACAACGTAAATAACGCAATGAATGTTGTTGAACTGTCAAAATGAAACCCATTGCTACTGATAGTGTGCTACGCAATTACCCCGCTGGTTTGAACCGTCAAAATACCATGCTTGACAACCGTACGTGGTTTGCATGTGGTACGATTACGCGGGGAATAATAATTACCATACAGAATTGGGGCCCAGGTACCCAGTTAATTGGCAAGTTATGACGTAATCAAACAATTAATCCGTCCATCTAAGATAGCATGTAATGATTACACTATCTTAATTAGCTGACACAGAACATGGCAGGGACACTAAGTAGCTGCTTGTCGTTGTAGATGGTAGGTCCTATAATAAGAAAAGAAAGAAAGAAGAAAGAAAGAAAATACATTTATTTAATAACTCTTCGATATTGCCGGGTTGTTCAAATAAAATTAATTAAAGTACTTATAATTTAACTTGGATAATTCAAGACGACAGCACTTTTGTCATAACGTGCAGCTGTCGACTATTCCTGTTTTGTGCTCGTGATTAAAGATCCATTTTGTTTTTATTTTTCTTTATTATTAGAGTTAATTTTACTGTATACACGTGTTTCTGTGACAAATAAAACAAGTTTTCTTTTATTTTAGTCGACGATAACTAAAAGTTTATATCATGACATTCGCTGGTCAAGCTCACAAAGCCGACTCTGTTATTTTTCTTGTATTCTTAATTCGTTATAGCGTTAATCTCACAGTAAATATAATTATTGGAAAAGGTTGGATGTTAAAACTATGCAGCGAAAGCACTACTAGGAAGTGGTGAAGGGCGGGCGTTTCGGGGGACTGTCTTTTGTAACTTTGACGTTCGAAAAGTGCTGATTCTCAACCTGGTTTGAATAAATGACTTTTGATTTTGATTTTATGCAGTTTTATAATCTCTACAGTATCTACCTACAACTTTTACAATGACTAACTGAATTAATTGAAGTATATGCACATTATGGAAGTAGTTTTTTTAGAATCGTTTACTGAATCTAATTCTGTCATTTTGAGTATAATATATAGAATTTTTTATCCCGAAAATAATTGAAATTACGTAAATCACACTCACACTTCCTCTGTACAGTCAAAACAAAGCAAAATGGACGAAGTACCCTCTACGCTAGACCCTTATACATATGTGTGTGACTTGTGTGTGCGGTTGCCCACAACCAGTATAAGTCATCATATGCCTAGCCTTTTCCCATATATTTCCCTCTATAAGTAATTTAATAAATAAACAATGTTTTATACATAATAGTAAAGAGGGGCTTGTGGCTAAGTAATAACAGCTGCACGGGTCGATCGATCAGGTTAAGCTACGCTTGCCGCGGTTGGACCGTGGATGGGTGACCATCTTCACATACCAAGACCCCTCCGTGCCTCAGAAAGCACGTTAAGCCGTTGGTCCCGGCTGTCATTCGTGGATCTTTGACAGGCTTTACGGGTCGTCAGTAGCCCGAAAGTCTGACAAGCAAGGGTTATCGTATTACTCAGTAACTGGGTTATGGAGGTCAGATAGGCAGTCACTCCACGTAAAATACTGGTATTCAGCCGCATCCGGTTAGACTGGACGCTGATCCCAACATAGTTGGAAAAAGGCTAGGCAGATGATATACATAACAGTAAAAGTTCACTGTATGTAAGTATTATAATGGTCATCCCAATTCCAGTGTCATATTTTTTTATTATTATTATTTTACAAAAACTGACTACTATACTATATAACCTTGTGACACTAATCAATAATCTCCACCACTATTAATCACTCGCTCCCAGACTGCTGGCAAATCTTGAACACCATTTAAAGTACCACTTTCATTTAATTCATCAATAATGCTCTTTAGTTTAATATCTAACTCCTTTTTGCTATTGTATCGAGTACCCGACAATTTCCTCTTCACATGGCCAAAACAATTGAAATCACAAGGATTCATATCCGGGGAATATGGCGGCTGAATAATTTCAATCCATCCTTTATCTTCAATTAAATTCTGAACTATTTTTGATTTGTGCGGTCTGGCGTTATCATGTAAAATTATAGGACTCGTTATATGATGTTCGTCTGCCCAAATAGGAATATCTTCTTCTAAAAATGACATATCTCTCTCCAGTCATAGTTGTATTTTCATCATAAGTTCTCCAAAAAGCAATGCCTCTGACATCCATAGTTACTATTAGTAGTATTTTTCGTTCATGTAGCTCTGCACGTGGTAAATGTTCAGCTGAAGTGCCCGGTTCCACCCAACATCGTGACTGATGTCTTTGACGAGGAGTATAAAATTCGACCCAAGTTTCATCAAGGCATATGAATCTATTAAGTATATTTTTCTTACGGCGATACCACGATAAATGGCTACGCGCAGTTTCATAACGAAACTCCTTCTGATCCGTGTTCAGAGTGTGGGGCACCCACACTGCACTTTTATTGACCAGACATAAATCCTCCGTGAGTACTCTATGTATAGTGGAATGAGGAATGTTAAGTTGAGTGGAGAGATCACTGACACTGACCCTACGTGACTGACGAAGTGCTTCCTTGATTTTGTCCCTTGCTTCTAATCTAGTCGATGATAATGATCGAGGTGCTCGCGGCTCATCTTCAGCTGTGGTTCTTCCTTGTTTGTACATTTCAAGCCATCGCTGTACGGTTCTTTTATTTAAGGCGTTACGACCAACACACTTTACCAGTAAGTCGTGCGCAACTCCTCCAGAGTAGTTGAGTAAAGCATAAAACTTTAGAAATATACGTTGCTCCACTACATTAATAGATTTTTTTAAATCTCTCATTTAAATCAATGCACGTCTTGACAATACAACACACCAAATTAAACTAACATGATTGTACAAGACAACACATGTATTAACTATTGCATACCATTGCGCAATACATAAATCGACTGCCGCAACAAACACTATATATCGAAACTGCAGATCACGCACTTCAAAGGAGAGCAATTCAAAGCTGTAATTCGATGCAAAATATTTTGTATTATTAACTTCAGTAAAATTATATAAATATAATTTTACTGAAGTTAATAATACAAAATATTTTGCATCGAATTACAACTTTGAATTGCTCTCCTTTGAAGTACGTGATTTGCAGTTTCGATAGTGTTTGTTGCGGCAGTCGAAATATTGGAAATAAAAAATATGACACTGGAAGTGGGATGACCTAATATTATGATTAAAATCATAACAGTCTATTCGGGGTGTTTGGTGAAGTTGACTATATGATTTTGCTTGGTGTTCGTCCGTTGGCGCGGTGGTTAAGCGATTAACTGCTGCGCTGGGTGTCGCGGGTTCGATTCCCGCACGGAACAAATATTTGTATGACCTACAAGTAGTTGTTCCGGGTCTGGCTGTTTATGGATGTGACTTTAAATGTTTGTAAACGCACCCACAATACAGGAGAAATTCCTAGTGTGGCACAACGTGTTTAAAAAAAAAAAGAAAACATAACTACTAATCCATATGCGAATTGGTCCATTTCCAACTCCAGTAGAGTCTTCCAAGAACACAAAAAATAAATAATAAAACATATGTTCAGTAGAAAGCTTTGGTAGGTAACTACATACTTTGTAAGTTGGGAACGTTTCTGTCAACAAGCTTCCATAGTGATCCATACAACTTTGATGACCTTGCCTACACGGCGAGTAAAACGTAGTTTTACACGGCATGAAAAACAAGTGTGTGCAAAAGGCCTAACGTTGTCACAGTATCACAAACGCTCCAAAATGGGTCACAAATCACGGTGCCACCATAATATCACAAAAATAGATAGTTACAGAAGGTCGGTTCCATACAACAGCAAAAGCGGACGTACACATAGGCACGCCTCACGTAGAGCGAGTGCAAGCGCACTTGTTACCGTTTGTTTGAGATAATTTGAGGTCAACTTACGTAGGCACGTGTCTACAGTACTTATGTATCAGAAAAGATGTAGGAGAAAAATTTAAGGGTGTGGAGAGAGACCATCAAGCTGAACTAACTTTATCCATGGGTCCATCGATTTCGATTACGAAGTTGGTCCCATAGATAAAGTTGTTCAGTTTGATGGTGTACAGATCATCAAACTGAACAACTTGCCCGCCCTTAAATTAGTCCATAACTTTCTGATACATCACTACATAGTATAAAACAAAGTCGCTTCCGTCTGTCTGTCCCTATGTATGCTTAGATCTTTAAAACTGCGCAACGGATTTTGATGCGGTTTTTTTTAATAGATAGAGTGATTTAAGAGGAAGGTTTATGTGTTTCTCTACTATATTATGCATGTATTATACATATAAACCTTTCTTTTGAACCACTCTATCTATTAAAAAAAACCGCATCAAAATCCGTTGCGTAGGTTTAACGATCTAAGCATACATAGCGACAGACAGACAGCGGGAAGCGACTTTATTTTATACTATGTAGTGATCAGTAGGTATTGCACCCGTGCGAAGCCGGGGAGGGTCGCTAGTGCTGTATAATATGTGCATTTTCCTGTTTTCGCTCGTCGTTTAGAGCTGACCTTCCGTAATCATCTGTTTTGTTATAATATAATACAAGGCGCATTATGTGGCGCAGACAAGGACATGTGGTGGAAGGCGATCTCGCCAGGGGAGCTCATTATAAAGCGCTAAGCCGGATCATTGCAGCACCCACTTAACACAAACGAGGGATAATAACTGCACTGTAAGTCTTGGGGAATGTCCCTCGATGCAGGTGAAATATGAGTCTTGGTGACGTAATTGTTAGGTAGTTTGGCGATTGTTTAAGCGATGAGTATCTAGGTGAACAAAAAAAAAGTTTATAAGTAGAATAAATAGCGGTATATTTATTTACACACAATTGAAAATAACACAATGAAAATAACTATGTCCCGACTCCCGATACATATAGAATTGAGAAGCAATTAACCACAAATGCGTGCCTACGACGAGATAAAACCACGGCATCCAAGACGTACAATTATTTGAATACGCGCAGAAAACATAGTTAATGGGAGCGGAAGACGGGCATAATCTCGAAACAATTATGCCGAATACTTGGCAATGTCAACCCATGTGCCGACAGGCAGGGGTGCGGCTGACAAAACGCCACTGACGCGCTGACACATGCAAAATTACATTACAGGGCTGTAAACTGTCAATCTAACTTAAAATTGTTTTACGCTCCACATTAAAAGGAATAACTAGATTACTTTGGGTAAACGGCAAGGGTAATCTAATGAGGATATTAAAAACAAGTTACTATCAGAAGCTTGGAAGACCAGAAAAAAAATAACTGGTCTATAATGTGACTATGGTTCCAATGATAGGATAAGGACTCAATGAAAGCAGCGCCCTAACTGCATAACACACTTTCAGTCACAATTTGAATCATTTTGAGCCATTTTAATCCATTGCTTATATGTTAAAAAAAAAATGGTAAAAAATCTATGGTAAAAAATATACATGTATATACATGTATATATATGTATATGGTAAAAAATTTGTCTGCTCAACAGCGTAAATAACACAACGAATGGTGTTGAACTGTAAAAATGAAAACCATTGCTACTGTTAGGGCTGATTTTATCAAAGTCAGATATCTTTTATTCGTGGAATAAAATTGACGTCTGACAGTTCTAGTATGGTAAAACTGTCAAAAATTCAAAATTTATTCTCAGGATAAGACTTATTCTAGGTATAAACATTTGGTGGAATGCGCCCAAGTGTGTTCCGCAATTACTCCGCTGGTCCATGATCTGTTCATGATTAACTAGAAAACTGCATAGAATTGTCGTAACACTGCTATAGAATCTTGTCGATCCCGAATTTATGCTAATTTTATCATTACACTGGCTCATCATTATACCAAGCCTCTAGTGCAGGCACCGCTTCACATTCAACTGTTTGTGACTGACAGTTGACATTAGTGACAGGTACCTCACTACATCTTTATGTACAGGGTGGCAGGGACATTGACGTTTAATTGTAGCCATGAATTCAGCACATAGATAGATTCTAGTGTAGAAATTTCTCGTCTGTTATCAAAAAAAAAAAAAAATCTGCTGTTCCACAGAACTGCCGTGCGATTCTGTAACCATCTCAACGTGAAAACTTGGGTGAAGTGAGCGTGGAGTGAGCTGTCATTCGCTAGGGATTAACACTATTAAGTGCTCATTTCACTTATGATTTCACGGTGAGATTTTTACAGAATCGACCGGCTGTTTTTGGGATGAAGAAGCCTCCTCGCGCAGCGCAGTTTGTTCCGCCAGTTACTCAACTGAACTGAGCGGTCGGCGCACCCTGGGCAGTCACACCCAACTTCTTATTTGACTGGCCAATTCTTCCCTTGCGGTGGTAGGGCTAATGTATTGTATAAATACGAGTATATACAATCCAGTTGCTATACTTTATCACCACGCTTGATGCTCTCATTTTTGCTAGCAGTATAAAAAGAATCTTTCCGAAAATAAATTTAATTACGGGTCTTTAAACGCACAAGGCGTCAAGGTTAGGGGTTTACTTAATATTGTTAAAATTATATCGTTGCATAAATTTCTCGGTAGGATAAAGTGTTTGGTACTTTTTACTAAACCTTTTAGTTGAACCGTGGGGCTGTAATCGGTGTCCGGTGAATTGCTAAAGCCATACCCCTTTTTCATGGAACCTATTAGCGATAAAGACAAACTGGCGTACCTACATAAACAAAACATCGCCTACATACCTTTAGGTTTATCATCAATTAATATGAACTGATAAACACTGACCTATTCATTATTATTGCTGGTAGTACCTACCTACAAATATCTGGGTTTGTACTACCGTATGTAATAATAACATAATATGTAAATTCACCAACCTTGGCACAAATATTGGTGATCAATTGTCCAAATTGATCACCAATATTTGTGCAATAAATGTCTCAACTCACCTCTCGTTAAAATGTGTGACAACCTTAATTCATTTAATAAGTCCGTACCCGAAGCAGATATATTCAATGACTCTAAGGCGAAGTTCAAATCAAGAATCTTGGCCTCCCTACACACAAATGAAATTTAAAATTTATCTGTACTATTAATTTAATTGGTTACTCTGTTTTCTTAATCGTTTGTACACCTAGACTTAAGTTAGCAAATAAGCGGTAAACTGGCGTCGTTGTTGTCAATGTTGTGTTTACCTGTAATTGGCATATATATTAGAATAATACCGTATGATTCTATATATGTATGTGTATGTATGTGCTGTAGGTGAACCTTAAGTAAATAAATAAATAAATTTCAATAAATGCAGAAGCTCATCTATATTTATACATACATATATACATAACCTCACGTCTTCTTCCCATCGGGGTAGGCAGAAACTACAGAACGCCACCTGCTACGAGCCTTACATACTCCTTTTGCCTCGTTTACGTTCATACATTAGCCGTCGATTCTGTAAAAATCTCACCGTGATATCATAAGTGAAGTGAGCACTTAATAGTGTCATTACGGAAGGACAGAGCTCACTTCCCGCTCACTTCACCTAAGTCCTCACTGTGAGATTTTTACAAAATGGCACTGCTGGTCATACACGCCCATGAGTACTACGCACCTGATCTTTCTATATACACTAATATTATAGAGGAAAGATTTGTACTTTTGTATGTATGTATGCTTGTAACGAATAAACTCAAAAACTTCTCGACCGATTTCCAATTTTTTTTCACCATTAGACTACTACACTATCTTTGAGTAACATAGGCTTTTTTATTACTATAAAAAATTAGGGTCCCTACTAAAACTTCAATAATTTAACCCAAGGTGTAAAAAAATTAGCTATAAAATGTCTTTCATCGCATGCGCTGCGGAAACTATTGATGATAGAACAAGAAAATGTTCTACAATGTTAAAGAACATCAATATCTCCAAAAAAATTTGCAATACCATATGTCCAACTATTGTAGTTATGTCACTATAACTACTTTTTTACATTTTAAGAGTTGATAGAAATGCCGACCAAAATCAGACATGTTATCCATACCTTTGTATTAATCATTATACAAATAAATCGTGCTCAAGACTGTTTCAATAACTGTAGAATACTTTTTGAATTATTCAAATCGGTCATTCCAATCAAAAGATATTACGAATTTAAAAATGTCAATCTAAACAAAAGTGGTCGGTGTGGCCACACGCAGCGCAGTGGGGATATATAATATGTTTGTTACTTCTTCATGCAAAAACTAATGAACCAATTGCGATGAAACTTGATAGGTACATATAATAGGCACAGCTGTTACTTAAAGCTCTTACTTTTTATCCCGATATTCCCACGGAATCTAAACTTACGTGGGTGAAATCGCGAGGTGCAGCTAGTGTAGTATAAATTAAAAGTCGCTTTTCGTGTCTGTCTGTGTGACCGCATTGTTCTTCTTAAGTACACAACAGAGTTTCATGCAGTTTACACCATCATTTAGAGAATTTATTCCCGAAGGTTTATATATATAACAACACCTACCACATACACACCTCCCAACATAATATACCTAATAAACAAATCTGGATGTTTTGTCAAGTCGTACAAACCGTTCGAAGCAGGAGCGGGTCGCTAGTTGGTACAATAAAAACTGCTAACGAATTATACATCTATATTTAAACGTGACTTTGCGCCATAAGTCACTAAATATAACGCAAGCCTATGATTTTATACAGCAAAATTAATTTAGCAAATTAAAAAAAGTTTTCATGTTATAGAATTAAAATTGTTACAAGACTTTTATTATTAGCGTTGGTAAACGTTTTTAAAGGGTTAAAGGGATATTGTATGAAGATTAAGCGCCCATTGCATATGAGAGTGGGCTTCTCGTTAAGGGCCATTTAGTAATAATGCCAGCCTTTTATTGTCCCACTGCAGGGCAAAGGAATTTTCTCATACAAAGAAGACACGAGCATTAAGAGCATTGCCTCCGAGATGTTCGCGCAGGCTCATACTGACGGTTTTCATGCCGTCATTAGGAAAAAAGTCGTATCACTTATGAGGAGGGTGCGGGGGAGTCACAACAGCATCCTGAAAACCATAGCTGAAGATGTGCGTGCGCCTGTGTTGAGGCATTTCGTTCGTCTGGTGATATTTTAGGGAGGTATCTCCCTGTTGGTTATCTGGACGGGGCGGGGTGTCTCAGCACAGGGGCATTTATGGTTTTTATGATTTGTCCTTTGTTATTTAAGTAGGTACTAACAATAGTTTCTAAGTTTTTGTATACTAACCGGTGGATCTAGTTGTCCCAAAGTAAATAATTTTGAATTTGAATTTGAATTGATCGCCAATCTCTACATTATTATAAATTTAATGTAAGTCGCATTTCGTGTCTGAGTGTGTGCGCGGTGTTCTTTTAAACATTGCAACGGATTTTGATACAGCTTTCGCCATCTTTTACAGAATTTAGGGTCGGTTCACATCTGACGGAAGATGCGTCGCGTATTGTCGGTCCCGTAACGCCAGAATTATATGAGAAAACATTCAACCTTTCACGCGTAAACGATGATGCGTTAGTGCGTCGAGCGCACAGCGTCTAATGTCAACACATTGTCGGCCGATGTAAGAGCGGCAACGTCGCGCCATGTGTATTTTGAAGCCTTCCAAATAGCTATTATTTCGGTGGACTTCAGTTTTAATTAATTATCACACAACACAACCGCTCTGTAGATGCTCATTGCAGAAACTGAACAGACGCGTAATAATGTGGCAAAACGAAGTTACGCCCGACGCATCTTCCGTCTGATATGAAAACACCCTATTTGACCGAATAGACGCGACCGATGGTACGCTCGACGCATCTTCCCTCAGATGTGAATCGACCCTTACTCCGGAAGATTTATTTATGTCATCATCTGGCTAGCTTTTTTCCAGCTACGTTGGGGTCGGTTTCAAGTCTAACCGGATGCAGCTGAATACTAGCATTTTACATGGAGCGACTGCCTATCTGCCCTCCACAACCCAGTTACTGGGTTATACGATACCCCTTGGTAAGACTGGTTAGTTTATCCCCCTTACTAATAAACGTTGTATAGCGCCTGTATACACAACACTTTGTCTTCTTCTTTCGAAAGTCAAATTACTGACGACTGAAATAGAGAAATCGGTGTGTTACTATTCATCTGACATAATACGTTTATTAGTAAGGGGGTATGTGTATGACATATTGATAAAATAAATAAATAATATTTTCTATTTTTATTTACAAATGTGATATAGTGGCGTCCAAAAGTTAGTCGACATTTTTCCAGTTCAGCTGTGACACACCACATTATGATTTAAAATTCTAGTTGCAAATGTTTGAACTGTAGATATACTATAACGTTTTTATTGAGTAATTCAACCTGTCTTATCATAAAAATAATCAAGTAATCCCTTAGGATAACCTGCACCCTAATTGTTTAACACACTATTACTCTCAATTTGAATCATTTTGAAGCATATTGCTAATCCATTACTCCTTATGTTCGAGAAATGTGTCTGCTCAACAACGTAAATAACGCAATGACTGTTGTTGAACTGTCACAACGAAACCCATTGCTACTGATAGTGTGTTACGCAATTACCCTGCTGATTATTTTTTACTTCTAATCATAATGCGCCATCACAGCTGAAGTGGATAAATGTCAACTAACTTTTGGAGGCCACTGTATATTAATACATTGCGTATCTTAACATTCAGTTACGGAACAACTTCGCTTAAACAGATAACTTTGTCGAATCTATCGCTATTGAGAGTTGATCTGACGACCCCAGACACTGAGCTTTAGTAAGTTTACTGTCAGTCGTCATTAGGGATTACTTGAGAATAGTTTAGGTATGTACAGACGCCAGCACATCAAGCTACCCGAAACTGTCAGATTTTCCCGATCAACTTTGAACCTTATTCTATAGCGCTAAAGTTGATCTATTAAAGAAATCTGACAGATTGTAGTAGCTTGATGTGCTGGCGTCTGTACATACAAGTTGTAACTCAAATAACGCACAACCTCATAAGGGGTCATTGTACTCATCATTATGAACAACTTTTACTATGAAAACAAACCTGCAATCGCGAAAAAAAAATTTAGCGGTTCCCTACAATATGACGAAGTTATGCGAACATAAATGTAGGGAACAGCTGATTTTTTTTTCGCGATTTCAGGTTTGGTCCTATAGTAAAAGTTGTTCATAATGATGAGTACAATGACCCCTTAAGAGGTTGTGCTTTATTTAAGTTACACCTTGTATATAGGCTTTAAGATATTCCCACAGAATAGACACAGAATAATATGTATGTATGACTGTAGCTGCAGCAATATTTACTGCATAAGTATGACTATGTTCCCACTGCTGGGGCACGGGCCTCCAGTCCGTGAGACGAGTGGGCCTTAATCCACCACGCGGGTCCAGTGCGGGTTGGTAGATGGCACATGTCTTCAAATTTTTGGTTCTTACACATCCTCGCGATGTTTTCTTTCACCGTTTTGAGAACTCATGATGAAATAAACCACACAAAGCAACACAAAGCAAAGTGCCTACCTTGGTCCGACCACACGGTTTACAACGGTTTGTAAATTGCTTTTGTAATATCGAGATTCAGGGTTCTGTGCTTTTTGCTCTCATCTCATTGTCAAACACTACGTGTATTTGACAATGAGATGAGCGCAGCCGGAAGATGTAAGATTGGAATTCCTCCCACAAGGTGGACCAATGATTTGGTGAAATATGCAGAATTCCGCTGGATGCGAGAAGCACAGAACCAGTCAAAGTGGCGGTGGATGGGGGAGGCCTGTGACCAGAAGTGGACGTCTTTAGGCTGAAATGATGATGATGATGATACCATACTATTTCGCCATTGGAGCAGCTCTGCTCATTTACATTTACTGCAATTCGACTTTATTCCAGTTTGAGCATCAAAATAAGTTGAAAAGACAATTCATCAAAGTCAACCTGCAAAATAAAACCTCATGCAGCTGATAAGATGGGCGACGTTTATATTTTTCTTTAGCTCCAGGAAGTAGGTGAAAGAAGTTTAGCAAAAAAATGTAGCTAACTGTGAACACCTTCGCTTGTAGTTGCTAGTCTCGAACTTACTGCTCGGTTAGACTGAACTTACGAGTAGAAAATGTGCGGAAAACATATTTTTTTCAGTTCAAGAGGAATTTATATTTTGACTTTGCATCTTAATATTTTAATAGAAAGTTGGCAAGTGTTACACTTGTCACTTGTTTACACAAGTGCCGTGGTGGCTTAGTGGTAAGTACTGCGACGTACGAGTTGTAAGTCGTGGGTTCGATCAAACCCACTTTGTGTAAATTCTTTCATCACCACTGCTCTGCAAACGGTGAAGGAAAACATCGTTAGGAAATCGACAACCCGCAATAGGTTTGAGTGGCGGTTTATGCCCCACTCCCTCTCACCGAGAGGAGTCTTATGTCCCAGCAGTAGGAATATTATCTGCTGATTATGCTCCACATATTTTCTGATAGACGTTTTCGTGTACTCTTGGCAATTCAAGTGACAATTATGTGCTAAATACAGTGCGGAAACTCGGGAACTCAGCCCCGCTCAATTTTCCCATAAACACCACACCATATGACCGCGATAACCCTAAGGCACCTCGCGCACAGGACGGCCACGACCACGACCACGCGTGCCGGCGCGGTGTGCGGACAGTTGGCCGTTGCGGCCAAGTGCGCGACGTTCATGTGGTTTCTATAGTTACACTGCTCGTTGCGGCCACTAGTCGTGGTCGTGGCCGTCTAGTGCGCGAGGTGCCTAAGTTTTCTCCTTCTACTCTCGGATCGGCAACAAATATCGTCGGTAAAGCACCAGAATGGGTTGACTACCCACCAGAGACGTCGGTACTTTGAAGTTCTCGTGGATTTTGGACGCTATTTTAACGCAAGAGAGTTTTCTGTTAGTACTCTTAACATGACACCTAGATTCCCCAAAAGGTTAGGAAGAGATGCACTTATAGTACACCCATACCTCGCCATATTTACCGTAGTATAAGTAGGTATAAGCTCCGGTATTAAGCTATTACTAAGATATGAGCTCATAGAAAGTTCTCGTGCAATATATAAGCTGTGATGCTGGTCCAGATGGCGGGATATGAAGCGATGACCCCTACTTACTAGTTCTTACTTTTATTTGATTGCCTACTTACGGGACATTGGCATGCATTACGGGATATTGCTTTCCTTGGGGTCTGTTTCTGAATAATGAAATGAGTATTTTGATAACAAAGTTTTTTAATAATTTAAATTTTAGTAGGTAAGTACTTCGTAGACGGTTGTTTTTTTTTAGGGTTCCGTACCCAAAGCTTGCCAAAGGGTCCCCCTATTACTACACGAAGAGAAAATTCTTAGAAAAATTACTGTGTTCGTCACTGTAAAATGAGTGCAAGTGACATCTACAGGAAATTTTCTGAGAGATTGGGAAAAATTCACTATTTGTCCAATAAATTTTACTGTACAGCATAAGAATTTTTACTGTTCTAGCATGGTAATTTTTCCATTACCACTCAAATGCACTCAGATTATGAGACAGCACAGTAGTTTTTCTAAGATTTTTCTCTCCGTGTAAGGCTCCGCTATCCGTTCGTTCGTCCTCCTGTCTGGGTATAAGATAGACGGTTGAAATATTCACAGAGTACGTATATTGTATAGTATCTATCGATAGTGAAACTATCGATAGATGACCTCTGAAACTAGTATCAATATCGATAGTGCTATCGATAGTATCGATACCATTGATACTATCGATATCACAAATTAACTAATACTATTGATTTGTAGCAATAGTATCGATACTGTTACATTATAATACTACAATAGTATCGATAGTATCGATTTTTTTAAAGTAATACTATCGCCGTTTATAAAACTATCGATAGTGTGAGCTATCGATACTATCAATACTATCGATAGTATTGCTCCTAAACATATGCTGGTCTTCGATAGTATCGATACTATCGATACTATTTTTGTATATCAATACTATTGCCCTGTATCATACTATCGATAGTATCGATACTAACGATAATATCGATACTATCGATAGACTATCGATACTATTGATATGACGTCAACTATCGATAGACTATCGATAGTTAAGCGATAGTCGACTATCGATAGGCAACACTAGTATATTGTTGTACGGTGGTACGGAGCCCTTCGCGTGCGAGTTCAACTCGCTATTAGCCGGTTTTTATTTTTTAATTTGTAAATTGGTAAAAAAAAAAATACTTTTACCGTCAATGTTTTATTAAAACTAGATGAGATTCTCTGTAAAGTACAACCGAAACAAACTTAGGGGTCAAAGTCTCCTTTAAGGACATAAAAGTACTTTAAAATACGGGTTACACAGTCAGATTTTATGAGGACCATGTGGGTGAGTTAATGTCTAATGTGGTCTTGATGAGACCACCTCAGTCTTCAACGGTAAGCAAGTTTTTTTTTTTTTTTTAATTATCTTATTTCAGGGCAAAGGTGCTCTTCCTGTCATAATCTCACAAAAATATTAAGATTGAAATGAAAAAGTTGCCCTCGAAGAAACTCCCTGTCTTCTAAACAAGGTCATAAGCATTCGCAGTTTATATAACTTTTTTCTTACTTTCATGAGAAAGTGAGAGACATTAGAATAATGTTGAACTATCATCAAAGAAGATTGTTTTTGTTTAAAATATTGACAATGTAATCTTGTGTGAGTTGAATCATTGTCTCTATTTGAAGGTCCTAAGATAGCACTCGTGTGGTGGAGATATTTTTTCACTTTATTTTGATGTGTTTTGATAACCACTTGACGTGTATGTTACTTACCCTTTTACACGGAGAGAAAAATCTTAGAAAAATTACTGTGCTATCTCATAATCTGAGTGCATTTGAGTGGTAATGGAAAAGTTAACATGCTAGCACAGTAAGAATTGTAAAATTGATTGGATAAATAGTGAATTTTTCCCAATGTCACTCAGAAAATTTTCTGTAGATGTCACTTGCATTCACATTACAGTGATGAGCACAGTAATTTTTCTAAACAAATTCTCTCCGTGTAGTAATTTGCTTGCTAGCTCTTTTGTATTTCTGTAGTCTAGAGAAGTTCAGGTGCCTACAATGTATATGTTTTAGCAACATGTATGAACCTTCATAAATGGGAAAAATTTCATTGATACTCTAAAACCTTATTGGCCTTCTTATGATGTACGCTTTTTAAAATGATTGACCTCTAAAATATTTTTGGCTTCTAATAATGCTGATTTTTATTAATAATTGGCCCTTTTTTAACTTTCTCGCCTTTTCCCACAGTTGGTCGCAGTAAGCTAGGGTATTCCAACCAAGGTTAGGCTAAAACTGTGATCAGCCACGCGCAAGCCAAACTGGTCGCGGTAACTAACCTTTTTTTTTTTTATGGCAACCCGGCCAAATTATTCAGATAGTGACCAACAGCGGGGGATCCCCGCTGTTGGTCACTGTTCTTCATCTTTTCGCATAATGTTTTTTCCAATATACTTTGGCATAAGTATTTTGGTATAATAATACTTTGCCATAATTGTTTGTAGGTGTGAATTGGAACACTGAGGTGGTTTTTAGTCAATAAGAATGTGACAGATCCCACCGCCCGCCCCAGGGCAGCGGACATCCATGAGGTTTTTCCGACCCGGAAACAAAAAAAAAAAAAGGTTATCTAAAATTATCTGGCGTTGAAAAATCAGCTCTTAAAGAAATAAAGTGACACTATGACATACTGACTAAGTAGTCACATACATTTAAGTAGTGCCATTCGTTAAGGCTACTGTAATGGACCACACGGAGAGAAAATTCTTCGAAAAATTACTGTGCTCTCGTCACTGTAAAGTGAGTGCAAGTGACATCTACAGAAAATTTTCTGAGAGAGATTGGGAAAAATTCACTATTTGTCCAATAAATTTTACTGTACAGCATAAGAATTTTTACTGTGCTAGCATGGTATTTTTTTCCTTTACCACTCAAATGCACTCAGATTATGAGACAGCACAGTAATTTTTCTAAGTTTTTTTCTCCGTGCACAATATTAAGTACCTGCTTGGGTAATAGGTAATTTCTATTTCGACAGTGATTTTCCAGCAAGATGAAGCCCAAATGTTAACTCGTGGAAGGCTCTCTGCAACAATAAACTACCACTCATTACGAAATTTAAGCCGAGTTTACTGCTTTATTGTTTATGATAAATCGGCAGGGTAATTGCGTAACACTATCAGTAGCAATGGGTTTCATTTTGACAGTTCAATAACATTCATTGCGTTATTTACGTTGCTGAGCAGACACATTTTTCGAACATATGGAGCAATGAATTAGCAATATGCTTCAAAATGATTCAAATTGAGAGGAATATTGTGTTACGCAATTAGGGTGCAGTTCGTGGCCATAAAAAGACAGATCCAAATAAGATAACGTTTTTAGTTTTTACTTGTAAATGCTCTACGCACTACAAATGCTTGAAGGCATAGGTACCGATGTAGTCTACAAGTCCATACACAGTACATAATGTTTGTTTGCTACCATAAGTGGATCTATCCTTCCTCTCGACAGCCGAGGATTGAAGTAGTTTCGACCCTTCCATATTTAGATCAAGTGGCGCCCTCTATGATGTCGAACGGAGCTCTAATATTATTTGTATACGTAGCTGAAATTTCGCATGGTTCGGAATTTTTGCAGGCATACTGAAGTATTGGGTAATCTGAACGATAACGACAACTAATATGCTTGTATGTTGAATATTTCCCTATTGGTATTGTGAATAAACGATAAAGGCATTCAGCTATCGAGTTCCCGTGATATTTGATACGACGCAAGTAGCCTACCTATGTTATGACGGGAATAAATGATGATTTTCTTATATAGAGCTGAGTGATCGCCATCATCATTAACGTCCTCGCTTTTAGTAACATTTCACCATTTATTATCGGTCTATAATGTTCCCACTGCTTGGACACAGGCTTCTTCTCGGAGGGAGGGAGTAGGCCGTAAACCACCACGCGGGCCGAGTGCGGGTTGGTAATATACAACGTGTAACGTTAAATGCGCAAAACCTCAGACACCCCAACTGATTTTTAATTCAATTGACCTTGTTCAGAGAGAAAATAAATCATTAAACAAATTTTAGAGGTTTTATATGCTGTTTTAGTTTTACTGGTAATTCTAATCGTTTCTTGCGTCTGCGACAACGCTCTATCGAAGAAGGAGTCGTCACCGGGCCGCTGCGCCGCGATGGCTTGACCTATTAATAAATAGACACGACAACTTTATTAATGAAGATTTTTTGAAAAATGTGACCTATATTAAAAATTGGTTTAATGGATTCTGCTCGTTATTCTGATCAAACTATTTTCAGGTTTTGCGCATTTAACGTTACACGTTGTATGTATATATTAGGTGAATCAAATATAAACAGGACTTTTTTTATTACTGGTCGCCGAGTGAAGTGACGCGCTTGGTGCTGTTGTATGTGTTAGGGGGGATCATCTAGGGGAGCGGGGTATACTGCTCCGGCTCACTTTAGTTTATTGCGCGCCAGTAGCATCATGTATGAGCAGGAGGTATATAAGTCTGTTGAGCAACGACTTCATAATTTTTTTGACACGTGAGGGCATAAAACCTTCCGAAATGTTGCATCCATTGACTCTACAGTTCGATAACAATACGCTTTCAAGAACTCAAGTGTAGGAATTGCACAAAAAAATATTCAAGTGTAGGACGCCGTTTTCACACTGACCAGATAGTGGAATCATTTGTGTGCAATTGGTTAAAGGCACGACCGACTACATTCTTCGATACTGGCACCAAGAAACATCCCCTGCGCAGGGAAAAATGTGTTAATAGAAGGGGAGATTATGTAGAAAAATAAAATATATTCCTTTTTTTTATGAGTATAATAATACGTGCGTATTTTTTTTTACTTAAGTCCGGTTTATATTTGATCCAACCACGTACATACATGTGACATGTGCTCCAATTTTTGCTTCTAGGATATGCCGGTTTGCTCACGATGTTTTCCGTCACCGTTTTGAGAGTGGTGATGAAAACATTTATGCAAGGTGTAACTTAAATAAATCACAACCTCTTAAGGGGTCATTGTACTCATCATTATGGACAACTTTTACTATGGGACCAAACGTGAAATCGCGAAAAAAAATCAGCTGTTCCCTACATTTATGTTCGCATAAGTCGTCAAAATGTAGGGAGCAGCTGATTTTTTTTTCGCGATTTCAGGTTTGGTTCCACAGTAAAAGTTGTTCATAAGGATGAGTACAATGACCCCTTATGAGGTTATGTGTTATTTAAGTTACACGTTGTATATTGCTTTAATTTGGTTTCATAATAAACAGTTTACAGTTTAAATTAAGCCACATAGTAAATTACAAACATTGAAAAATACGAACTAAGCTGTGGTAATATTTAAATGTGTAATATTTAAATATTCAACTGGGCAGTTACAGCTTGTATTTAAACTAAAGAACCTATTTGGGTTCGATCCTGCAACTCGTGAGTCGCGGCTGTTACCACATGGAGAGAAAATTCTTAGAAAAATCACTGTGCTCGTCACTGTAAAGTGAGTGCAAGTGACATCTACAGAAAATTTTCTGAGTGAGATTGGGAAAAAATCACTATTTGCCCAATAAATTTTACTGTAGAACATAAGAATTTTTACTGTGCTAGCATGGTAATTTTTCCATTGCCACTCAAATGCACTCAGCTTATGAGACAGCACAGTAATTTTTATAAGATTTTTCTCTCCATGCACTGGGTCACAACACCATTTTATCATTAACTACTAATATTAATTTTATCTTCTACAACAGATTAGCTAGCCCGCACCACTACAATCAAATCAGATTGACGATCGAAGATACATATTCGTTCAATAATTCAATTACGCCATCGTGTTTGCAACGTGTCAATAAATACAAAGTAAGCACGCAGCCCCGTCCACGCTCACGTGTGCCTACGTATTAAGAGGGTTTATCCCTTAGAGCCATGTTGGAGATTCAAAATTGATGATTTCCGACGGACAATAAAACCATAATGCGTTTAATTTATAGATGAGATATTGACGTCATATTATTGGGAATTTTATAATCTAGTGCATGGCTGAAAAACATTTTCAATTTTTCGTATAGTTTTCTCATCAGAACCGTTTTTATGCAAGCCTTTTTTCAAACTAGCGATCGACGGTCTAAGCAGATGCGAGATATTAGTAAAACCGTATACGACAAACTTATAACAACATTACTTTATAAAAAATAATAACATTTATTAGTGCATGGCTGAAAAAAAAACACGATTACTGTAAGTTTTCATTCAAGAAAAGTATATTCAAAAGTGTCAATTGTAGCCACTTTTCGAGATATTAAACGTGTTAGTTTATGATGAAATCTGAAATATTTATATTTTCTTTTAGACCTAGTAAATTAAAACATTTATGTTCTAAATCATGGTTCAAATATTTTTTTAATAACTTATATGTTTATTTTACTATGAATTATTTAGTATTGCTATATAATCGGCGCGGATTCACGCCACCGCTCAGCGCGCCGCTCTAGCAATACTAAATAATTCATAGTAAAATAAACATATAAGTTATCAAAAAAATATTTAAACCATGTTTTAGAACATAAATGTCTTAATTTACTAGGTCTAAAAGAAAATATAAATATTTCAGATTTCATCCTAAACTAACACGTTTAATATCTCGAAAAGTGGCTACAATTGACACTTTTGAATATACTTTTCTTGAATGAAAACTTACAGTAATCGTGTTTTTTTTTCAGCCATGCACTAATAAATGTTATTATTTTTTATATAGTAATGTTGTTATAAGTTTGTCGTATACGGTTTTACTAATATCTCGCATCTGCTTAGACCGTCGATCGCTAGTTTGAAAAAAGGCTTGCATAAAAACGGTTCTGATGAGAAAACTATACGAAAAATTGAAAATGTTTTTCAGCCATGCACTAGATTATAAAATTCCCAATAATATGACGTCAATATCTTATCTATAAATTAAACACATTATGGTTTTATTGTCCGTCGGAAATCATCAATTTTGAATCTCCAACATGGCTCTAAGGGATAAACCCTCTTAATGCGCGGCGCAAACAGTTGTCCCACAATTGTCAAGTTACATTGTTATTACATACATTCATTTACTGGCAGAGAATGCAAAGCGACAGTCAAATAATACGATTGATTACTAGCTATTTGTTTGTGTGAAACATCCGCAATACGGATTGCGCTGACATATTCAATCATCGATTTCACGTGCAATTTACCAAAACTTCTGTAATGGAATAATATTTGAATGTACGCGCACCTGTATATTGCTTGTTTTGTGGCCCATTATAGGATCTGTGCACAACAGCTTAACATTTGGACAAGGGTAATTAATTGAAGTTGTGCGCCCAATAACAAGAACGGCTGCACAATGTTCCATTATATACATATATATAATTTATAAGCACATGCAAATTACGCAAGGCTCAGGTACGGCTTATGTACTTTAGTTAACAATGACATTATAGTGTTCGATAGATAGTTATTAATAGAAATTAGTGGCGTGTACTCGGTGTACTCCCAAAGAGGTTGTTTGGCTGGTAATGATATGTGTCCGAACTACACGGTAGTTACGTCGTAATTAAGTGCGATGTACTGCAATATGTAACTGATATGTCAAATTGAATATGACATTACGTTAAACAGAGGTATTATATGTGGAGTATTGTATTACACGCACAAATGAGTCATTATTACTAAATATAGTCTCATGTTGGAGCGCATACAGAACAAGTTTACGAGATACATATACCTAAGGCAGTATGGAGCATATCCCTTTTACCCCTTGATGTATCAAACCTTGTTTGTGTTGAGCATAGTGGGATACAAGAAGTTGGAAACAAGGAGGGATCTAGCAACGGCGTCGTATATCCTTGGAGTGTTCCGGAGTAACATTAATAATCCGGGTGTGCTACACGGGATAAGCTTGTTGTGCCGGATGTGTACGTGTATCACCGACGACGGCCCAACTTGTTCGCGGTGCCGCGCGGTCGAACTAAACTGTTGGATAACGTCCCTCTGGCGCGACCAACCTACACAATACCGAAAATAAATACCTCCTGAAGTGAACACTGACGAGGAACAGAGCTCCCACCTCTTTCTTGCCTTTATTGGCGGGTTTGAGTGGAGATTCGCAAGAGCAAACTTGCTCGAGGGAAGGAAGTGTTCCAGTAGGTGCTCGTAGGGATCTTGACCATCTTCCGGGCTCTGGTATTATTCTGAAAGCCGTGGAATACCTCTCCACTCCTCAAGCACCTCAGGAAATGTTGCCCCTTTATCGCTACGTCACTATGTGCTAGGGACCGTTTTCGGGGACCCATTATTGAGTGTGCAAGTACCCCCGCCATTTTATCCGTGTATATGCAAACATTGAAATGATAATATAATAATATCCAGTTGGACCGGAAGCCGACCCCAATATAGTTAGGGAAAGTCTGGGCAGATGATGATATATAAGACATTGACCAGGAAGGGGCCATAGTTCTTTCAAAGTTATTGGTAACCAGTCCACTCTAGCCACCCAAACCTATAATCCATATTTGTATTTTTCTAAATCCTGCAATAGTCCTTTTGTTTTTTGTTTCGTGGTGGAAAATCGTCATGGATGTCCGCCGCCCTGGAGCTGGCGGCGGGGTCTGTCAGACTCTTACTGACTAAAAACCACCCCGGTGTTCCCTCTCTCACCTACGCCGGGGGTCGCGGGAACGAACGATACTTCCGCAACACCCGCAATAGTCCTAGACCAACTAGAGGTTATCCTTGGGTGTACTAACATAGTGCATATAGTCCGAATGTCGTCACAATTAAAAGGGTTTCTACTTAGCCATTTTTACCCAGTCTTTTAGGGCGGCCAGGTCTGAAAAAAACCACTTTCTGATGTAAGTGGTTTGGACGTATCTCACCTAAGGACTAACTAGTTCGGAGTGAGGATAATTAGAGCTTATTAGGACGGCCCAACTTGTAATCTGGAGTGCCTGATAAATGACGAATGGTTGCTGATCAAATTAGGATCGGGATCTGATTCTTTTACCACTAATTCCTACAGATTATTTGACGCTTATTCAATTTTATTGTTGTCAGATTTCAATTTAGAATTGCATTACCAATTGTATGAGTTAACATAGATTTGTTAGGAGATCTTTTCAAATTCAAAATCATTTATTTTTAAATATGGGTAAATAAAATGTAGATGTTTTACGTTTATGTTTTTTTATGTTATAGAATAGAATAGAAAAGAATACTCTTTATTATGTACCACACCATATAAATTACAGACATAAATATACACATTTTGAAGTTTTGGTATCACTATTATGAATCTATCGTCAAGCCTTCGATCAACAATAGTACTAGATTTTCGTCGAGCTCATCAAAACGGCCGGAAAAATAAGACCACAATGAATAATGTCGTGGTCATATTTTGCAACATAGGTTTTCCAACCTTATTGCTCCGAACTTATGATTTATTTTTCTCCATTGTTCTTTAAAAAAAAAAATACGTTTCAACCAAGGTAAATAGTTTATTGCAAACGATAATATGTTTCAGTATTAAGGTTTATAATCAGTTTATAAGCAATCGTGCCCATTTGACAACAGAATAAACTTAAGGACTGAAATCAATAAAACTAGTTTAAAAATAAAGTTTGAAAATAAATCTTATTGTTTATCCTGCAAATACTCAGATACACCGTATTAAACATTGTTTATCAAAACACTTTGTAGTTTTTTTTACGTATTAGGCGATGATTTTCATCGGAAAGTCTCCGAGTAAAGTAAGTTTTGGAAGTAGGAATGACTTTCATTTTGACAGTTCAACAGCATTCATTGCGTTATTTAACTTGTTGAGCAAACAAAGTTTTCGAACATATAAAGCAATGGATTAGCAATATCCTTCAAAATTATTCAGCTTGTGATTCATAGTGTGTTACGCAATTAGAGTGTAGGTATTACAAGGTTAGCTTACCCATAGGTAGGTACAGACGGCAGCACATCAAGCTACTACAATCCATCATATTTCTTTAATAGATTTTCAACTTTATCGCTAAAGCATTAGGTTTAAGGTTGATTGGGAAAATTTGACATTTTCGGGTAGCTTGAGGTGCTGGCGTCTGTACATCCTATAATATAAAAGCAGTTTTGTACAATTTTAGATATTCCAAGAAAGGCGAGTCCTACACTCATTGTGATTGTTACAAAAATTCCACTATGGAGGAGCTTGCGTAAGGTCGAGCGAGCACCAGTGCGTCACATGTTCCGGGACACATAATGACACCGACACGTCACCGTCGCGAGCGTTTTCCAATAACAGTTAAACTCGTGTTTTTACGCCTCATACACTCCTGGTGCCCTGGTGGATGCCATGCGATGTAACGTTAAGTTGCGTACAATTCAATCAGCCTCTTCCCACTCAAACTTCGCTCTTACTGCCAACTTTCTTTGACTGCTTCCTTAATCGAGTTGCCGTTAACTTTATAAAATGCGCCCGTGTGCCTGGTTTATGTTTTCCACGCTGGTTAAGAGCTTTTCAAGAGCTTTCGTATTCGTTAGCAAACTTCCTTAGTTGATGACGTGATTGAAAGTACTTTTTTCTCGTTTATGAAAGCTATCACATTTTTTAATTGCTCAAGTTTAGGTATCTGAGTCACAACACAACAACATTACGCGCACGCACACATTAAAACCGCTGTCCGCTCAACTTTACAACTAATCTTGATCCTTGAAGGTTTTATTTAATAAATTTTACTAGCATTGTTGAGTAAAGTTAGTACTTAGTAACCTTATTTTATTGTATTTGATAAGTATAATCTACATGATTTTGTATATGAATAACGTAAAATTCGTAGGTACAAAATATGTACAAGCCATAAAAAAGAAAATATCTGTGAGTGGTGTTTCGGTGTGATTAATATCTATATCAATGCCAAATTATAGCTTTCTAGTACTAAGAGTCTCTGAGCTAAGCTGCGGATGGACGGACAGACAAAAATCCATATGCCCATTTTTTTATTAAAAAAAAACAACATATCCGCCATATTGAATGAATAAACGGGTGACACATGCGTAACATGCATCCACACCATAAATGGACAAACATAATTATCAATTTTTTTATCCAAAAATTCATCCGCCATTTTGTATTCTAAAACTGATGATATTTTCATAATCAGCACTATCTCCAATATATTCGCAATAATGTCTACCTGAATATCGAATTAATAAAAATCTGCCATTGATTTATTTATTTCTAAACCAATTTTTGGTAATACTCGTAAGTTTGGTACTCGTATTTTTGGTCCGAAAAGTATCAATTTTTTCCAACTTTATCACCACTACTCTCAAAACATCGTGAGGAAACCGACATGTCCTAGAACCAAAAAGGACATTGTCTACTTAGTATGGGACTTTGGCTCGGCGGCGTGAACAGACACTTTAAGTATAAATATAATACAGGTCTAATAGCTAATTCCAGTAGGGAAGAGAATATTGTAATAAGATTGTATCATGATGCTTGTAAGACTTGTTTTGCTTACTTGGTTTTTTTTAAATAAACTCCTATTTATTCATATATTTTATTATTATTTTGACTCATATGTTAGTAATATGTTGTCTAGGAACTGGGCAGGTGGATAAAATTATCTTGTTACCTTGCCCAGCTTGAAAACCAAATCATAGTCATCACATGAGCGCAGCAACCCATTGTTCTTCGGTCCACTATACAATTGCAGCAATAGGTACTGCTTGATTGAATTTCGTCCCTGACTGTTATTTTCGTGTAATATATACACGCATGCGGTATCAGTGTCCATTTTCAAAGCCAAAACAATACTTGCAAACAATTAAGAGTAAAACGAGCAAAACAATATTCGCGATGCCAAGAAACAAAGTCAATGACATGACAAGTGACTTGAAGTGACAACTGACATTATGTCAATGTCAGTTGTCACTTCAAGTCTTTTTTTTTTAATAATCGATTTATATTAGATTAAAAATCGAAATTAATGACCAACTACGATACTTTTCTTTTCCATTTAAATGGATAAAACATGTTTGAGTGAATGTACGTGATTACAAATAACAGCTTTAATTGACTGTAAACTCTAGACTCCTAGAAGAATGAGGAGGACTTAGTAAAACTTAAAAAATAACAATTAGAATCGATTTATAAATAATTATTTTACAAATGGCAACACTGTGGAAGTCGAGTACTGTCAATATGTCGAAGAATAAAACAATTTCAGTACTTTTTAAATACACTATTCGTGGGCGCAACTTGATACAAAAAGTTTAGAATAAATAAGCGTCTAAAAACAAAACGTGATTTTTGATTAATTTGTTTCTTTTCGAGCATCGTGTCCACGCCAAGCCGAGAATGGACAATTTCTTTTGAACATATATGACATCTACCAACCCTCACTGGGCCCGCGTGGTGGATTATGGCCCAATTCCTGTCACAGTCCGAGGAGGCCTCAGTCCCACCCGTGGGAACAATATAGGCTTATTATGCTAGACATTTCCATAAAGGTTCTGTGTACTTTCAAGACCAACCACACATTTTTAATTACCTATTGTTTGTTTTGGGTTTCCAATACCCAATTTCTCCCGAAACTTTATTAAACTTTTGCCTATACAAGCTGTAACTCAAATAACGCACAATCTTATAAGGGGTCATTGTATTCATCATTATCAACAACTTTTACTATGGATACAAACCTGCAATCGCGAAAAAAAAAAATTAGCGGTTCCCTACAATATGACGAGTTGTGCGAGCATAAATGTAGGGAACAGCTGATTTTTTTGGGATTTCAGGTTTTGTCCCATAGTAAAAGTTGCTCATAATGATGAGTACAATGACCCCTTAAGAGGTTATGCGTTATTTAAGTTACACGTTGTATATTGCTTTAATTTGGTTTCATAATAAACAGTTTATGAAACTATGTTGAACAATAAAACATTACAGTTTAAATTAACCCACATAGTAAATTACAAGCATTGAAAAATATGAACTAAACTGCGGTACTATTTAAATGTGGGCAAATTAACTGGGCAACGATAATATTAAGTCTATTAGAGTCACGAAGTACATTGCTATAACCGCTAGCTCTCATTACAAGAACGAACGAACTGCAATTTAGTTGCAAATGGATTGAATGCAGCCGCGCTACCTATAATGTTTAGCAATTTCTTCATTTCACGTTTCAATAAACAAAATATGGATCATCTGTTTTGCTGAATTCTAGCTTTGGTTTCCAAATGTTAGGTAACAAAACGAAGATGTCGTAAACAGAACTTATCTTTTTGGTTATAACCAGTGATCGGATAATCGGGCGCTAATATACTTAAACTTCAATTTTATTCCCACGAAAGAATAATACGGACATGCCTTTCAGACTGCCGAATCCCGGAATCGTTTGAAATTCCTGAGATTACTAAAAATGTTATGAATATTACGGTATTTAGTGTAAAAACCATTAAAATCTACTATCACTTTGTCTGAACTTAAAACGGAACGGCCTGGTAGTGAAATTCGTACATTATCTGTGGTAAAACGTCAGGTTTATAATGTTGAATTTTCTGTAACTTTGTGATAGTTTTTCTCAAAAACCATATTGTGTTTCTCAAAAACTATGCATTTGCAGAGTATGGGATTTTGTGATAGTGTTTTACATATCAACAATTATACGCTATTTAAACTGTGAAGTTGCATACGATCGGGTTAAGTAGTACAGCGGAGCCGATTCGATCACTAATCTGTTAGATAGATAAAGCAATTTCCACTACTTGACCATGTGCACATTATCATTTTTTATTGATATTCCATTTGTTTTGAATAAAAGAAAGATACTAAATCAAAATAACCACTGCTATAATTTCACTAAGTTTGTTATAGTTGTTTTTACAGACTTTTCAATCCCGGGAACCCGGGATTACTTATTTATTCAGAAAGGAATGTCCATATTTTTCTTTCGTGGGAAGAAGTTTAGGTATATACTCGTATAAGCGCCCGAATATCCGATTACTGGTTAAAACTGACTAGTTTCCACCAACGACTTTCTTGGCGGGAAATTTGTTGTTTCTCCGACCCACCCTGTCGCATCGCATCACCTGCCCGCACTATTATTTCATTTTCACTTAGCCTTCTTTCTGACATTTTTCTTTTTGCTCGTCTCCTAAAGATCATAGCGTGATGTTAATAATCATAATAGCTTTTAGCCTTGCACAAAACTTGGCTATCAATTACAAAAATATTTTTTCAAATCCTCGCGGTAGTTCCAGAGATTAGCGCGTTCAAACAAACAAAATCTTTAGCTTTATTGTTAATATAATATATAGATTTGGTTATTTTCTATCCGCAATTTTGAACCTAAAAAAAAACCTAACCTAACCCGAAAGTCTGACAACCAGTCTTACCAAGGGGTATCGTATTACCCAGTAGCTGGGTTGTGGAGGTCAGATAGGCAGTCGCTCCATGTAAAATACTGGTATTCAGCTGCATCCGGTTAGACTGGAAGTCGACCCCAACATAGTTGGGAAAAGGCAGGGCAGATGTCAAAGATCAGCAGGGACCAACGGCTTAACGTGCTTTCCGAGGCACGGGGGGGTCTCGGTATGTAAAGATGGTCACCCATCCACAGACCAACCGTGGTTAGCGTAGCTTAACCTGATCGCTCGACCTGTGCGGCTGTTAATATTTAGCCACGGGCCCCTCAGTTATGACACTTCTTTAGTCATGAAAGTAACATGATAATATTATCGTTTATGATATTTACGTTTATATGAAAATATCATATCATATCATATTATAATATATGTAATATAGGGTACGCCCCTGTTACCTGGCACTTAAATCAACCCGTACTGGGTCCGCGTGGTGGATTACGGCCCACTCCCTCTCACAGAGAGGAGGCCTGTGTTCCAGGATTGGGAACATTATAGGCAGATTATAGTATATGTAACAGGCGAAATGTCGATGTGTTACACTATAACTCTGCATAGGCCTTCGGGAATACAGGCTAGTATATTATGATACCTATTGATAAAGTCTTTTCAAAATTATGTTTAAAACTAGCTGCGCCCCGCGGTTTCACCCGCATAAGACTCGATCCCGTAAGAATATTAGGACAAAAAGTATTCTATGTGTTAATCCTGGTTATAAACTATCTGTGTGTCAAATTTCATTAAAATTGGTCCAGCCGTTTGAGCGCGAAGAAGTAACAAACATACACACACACACATATTCACAAACTTTCGCCTTATTAATATTTGTTTAAAATTGATGTTATTTCAAGTTAAAGAAATATCAACTTTATTATAATAGTCAGTAAGTTGATTTCAGAGTGACTTGTACTATTGAAAAACTTATAAAAATGTTTGAAGTTGTAGCGTAAACTGAACTTTATTATGTAGGGATTAAAGTTATTTTTCTATAAACTCATATTTGTTTAAATTTTTGGTGTAGTATAAAGAAAAATAAGTCGCGAATGTAGATTAAACTAACTAGTGTGCCAGCCAAAAAGTAACACATTCATTTAAAACTTTGTACGAACAAACAAAAAGAATCGAAATCAAAGAGAGTCCATTGCAATGGAAACATTATTTTCAATGATCCTAGAGTGATATTTATTTTTGTCGCCCTCATTGTGAGTTATAAGGTGGAGGGACACGTTAAAAGAACTCTGCTGTATCTCCAATCTATGGATTTTACAGTCTAAAGAGAATTCTAGAGCTGTTTTCTTTGTTATTTCAGACTGTCTGAAATGAAATAGCTACTGTTCATTTTAGAACTGACTTTTCAAAAGACAGATAACTTTTTGATAAAGTATAATTATGTCGGCTTAACAGCTTTTTTATAGACAATATGTCAAACTGTCTGTCAAAATGTTATCTGGCTATTGAAAAATCAGTCGTTAGTCAAATAAATACATATTATACAATGTGTAACGTTAAATGCGCAAAACATGACAATAGTTTGATCAGAATAACGAGCAGAATTAATTGAACCACTTTTTAATATAGGTCACTTTTTTCAAAAAAATCTTCATAAAAAACGGTTGCCGTGTCTATTTATTAATAGGTCAAGCAAGCCAATGTCAGCGCGGCGCAGCGGCCCGGTGTGGACTCCTCCCTCGATAAAGCGTCGCCGCAAACGCACGAAACGATCAGAATGGCCAGTAAAATTAAAACAGCACATAAAACCTTAACAATTTTTTAATTACTTATTTTCTCTCTGAAATAGGTCAATTTAATTAAAAATCAGTTGGGGTGTCTGAGGTTTTGCGCATTTAACGTTACACGTTGTATAGAGAGCAGTGGTGGTGGCCCAGTAGTAACGACTCGGACTGATGAGTTGTACGTCGTGGGTTCAAACCCAGTCAGGCGCCTTCCTTTGTGTAATTTATTTCGGCATCGCTGCTCTCAAAACGGTGAAGGAAAACATCGCAAGGAAACCATCATGTCTTAGAGCCAAACATTCAACGACATGTGAGATCTACTAACCGCACTGGACACCTGTGGAGGATTACGGCCCACTCCCTCTCACCGTGAGGAGGCCTGTGTCCCAGCAGTGGGAACATTACTGATTATGTACAGACGCCAGCACATCAAGCTACTACAATCTGTCAGATTTCTGTAATAGATTTTCAACTTTAGCATAAGCATAAGGTTCAAAGTTGATTGGGAAAATCTGACAGTTTCGGGTAGCTTGATGTGCTGGCGTCTGTACGTAGACTCATTTGTTATTCAATTTGTTAATTCAATCAATTTCAATACCCGACGTTAATTTATAGAAAGAAATACTGAGTATTCTTGGTATTTTCTTCCTTTTAGTATTGGACAGAAAAGAATATTGTTCCAAGAAAAAAATGCTAACGAAATGAATGCGAAATAAAGTATTCTGAACTAGCTTCAGCCCCGCGCCTTTGCCCGCGTTCGGAAATTATCCCACGGGAACGTGCTAACTGGACAAAGAGTGGTCTATGTCCTTCCCCAGGATGCCATCTATTTCCTTGCCAAATTTTATAGAAATCAAAGTGTTAATTGCGTAACATACGAAAAGTAGCAATGTCTTTCATTTTGATAGTTCAAAAAAATTCATTGCGTTATTTACGTTGATGAGTAGTCAACATTTTCGAACATATGAAGCAATGGATTAGCAATATCCATTAAAATATTCAGATTGTAACTGACAGTGTGTTAAGCAATCCGCGAGTTGACTAATTTTTTTTTATTATTTAAATTGAAGCTTTTTTACCTCACTAATAGCTTGGTATAAACAGTTTTTTAATATTTTTAAAAATTGAAAAGATATGAGCGTTCAAAACTCTCAATTAGACAGAGAGGGAAATACTGAATTGTGACGTCATAGTTCAGTATCGCCATATAAATTACATGCAAAACTTCGTTTTGCGAGAAAGAGATAGACAAAAAGTTTCTATAAGTTATAAGTTTTTTATTTTTCGACCGATTTCAAATTTGATTTCGAATTCTATTATTGTATTACATGTGTGGATATATTATCTACTAGAATATATTATAGTATTCAATAATTAGGGTACCGTTCAATGATTTTGGCGTGAAAAGGTAACACAGACAGAGTTACTTTCTTTATAATATTAGTATGGGTTGTTCATTGTTTTCGAGAATATCTCCATTATTGGAATATTCAATATAATTGAATTACCAGGAATCAATACTGTTTTCATGCTTTTATTATGGATTGTATTCGATCCCGCCTTTGTTTTCTGCTAATGAGCCTCCTTACAACCGGTACTTATATAAAAGCTTTTTAAAAAGCCATCGGCAACATAATGGCCTACTCACACACGCGTTACAGAACATCCACAAAACATACATTAAAATACCTATATGTATATATATCGCGCACATATGTGTAAAGAATTGATTGTTACCCTTAGGTAATTTTATAGTTTTTACGACTCACCTTCGATTCCCTATTTCAGTTTTATGAGTTACAACTTTTTATTGGTCAGAAACGTTTAGCGGGGCAATATTAAACCGTTTATGTATTCGTAAACTTCCAACCAATCATTTTGTTATTCCCCCTCGGAGCTGCAACCATGAAAACACCGTCTCAGATTTTACGTCTATGGGTTTAACGGGAAGTAAGTGAATAAAACGCGGAACCTATCTGCGACGCGCGACGCTACTCGCTAGTCGTACGCGACCACGAAACTGCTTTCGGGTTACAATCGTAGCTCAGGCTTCCGAGACAAAAACAAATGGAAGTATTACCGGAGACAATCTACATTTAAATGGATCTTTTTCCTCAATTCGTGCGGAGTTTGGTGATAGGTATCGCCGGCACCGATTTATTTCGCCGAATTTACATTTGGGCGGGCATCACCGTTGTCGCCGCTGACATACTACTTTGAGTTGTGTCTCCGTTAGTGTCAGAGACGTCACCGGCGTCGATTTATGACTTGATCTGTGCTCGCAAAAAGGCGAATGCAACGCCATTTTTGTTGATTGCAGTTGTTGCTGTTAACAGATACTCGTAAATTCGTCTCTAAGGTTCATGTTCATACGAGTACAAGCTGACATGTTGGATAGTATATGTTTCCTAATTCAACTAGTCATCACCTACTTAGCCTTTTCCTAACTAGGTTGGGGTCCGTTTCCAATCCAACCGGATGCAGCGAAATACCAGTATTTTACATGGAGCTACTGCCTATCTGACCTCCACAACCCAGTTACTGGGTAACGGTAAGACTGGTTGTCAGATTTTCGGGCTTCTAACTACCCGCAACGACTGTCAAAGATCTTCAAATGACAACCGGGACCAACGGTTCCGATATCGAGTCATGTCCGGGTCCTCTATATGTAATGGATGTTGACCCATTCACCGACCGACCGGCCTCGGCGAGCGTAGCTTAACCTTCGATGGACCCGTGTGGCTCTTATTATTTAGCCACAAACCCCTCTAAGTTTTCCGATATGGGTAACTAGTATGAACTCTAAATTAAATACTTCACTAACAGCCACATTTTCTCCAATAACCGCGAGCACACAATGAACCGCAAACAAAAGACTTAAAGAAACGTTTAAGAAATCAACATTAATGTAATCTAGGAGCTTCGGCCGCGGGGTGTTGGGCACAATCGCACGCCATTATTAATTATTCCGATGTGAATAGAGCCCCGACAAAAGGCATTACTGTGCAGATAATGGCATGGCGTCGCTTTACCGAGCGGCTTCAGCTTCCTCGTGAGACGATCACTCATTGCTCGCCACGAGACGGTGCAAACGAGCCGCGTACAGCACTACTTGAGTCACAACACTAGTGCCCGAAGCCGCGCCGCGACGTGTCAGCGTTAAATTATGACGCATTTGCACACATTCTTCTACTTATTATACCATTTACTTGGGAGAGGCTTTTCGTGTGTATATTTTGTATTGCATGACGGAGATTTTTCTGCTACGTCTAGAGATGTTGATACGTTACGATGATAGTTATTTCCGTGCGACCATGTTGGTAAATCTACGTAGGTAAGTAGTACGTAAGTCTGAGCAAGGATTGTTAATTCTGGAGAAGAAGAATGCGGATTAGTAAGAGTAATGCGAAAGAAAGAACAACAATTTATTTTATCATGAAAATATGCTTTTCACAATCTCAAAAAGAACAACGAAGCGCACAGTTCGCGGCAATGTGCTCAAAATCTTAGAAATACTATATAGCGAATAGAAAGCATGTATCAAGTGGGATTCGTTAGTTATTTGGTCAGTTTATCCTCACAAACTAGATCAGGGAGACGAATCGCAGCAGATTGCCGTTTATTTTGTCGACATATTACCCTCTTAGTTAACTGGCGAAGAAGGTTAATCCGGCCCGATGTCGAGTTCAGTAATTAGTGTACGCTTTACAACGGATAATCTTTACTAATGTCACCAGATTTTCACTAAACTCAATTATTTTAAGGCACTTACTGGTCTGGAACAACCTGTGCGGTACACTGTTCATGTAACGTCATGAATATTTCAAGATAATTGGCGTCGTTAGTTGACTCGGACGTCTATTCAAACTGAATATTGTACATCGCCACATTATCATACAACTGCCATAAAGGAACATGGCAGCTTTATTGATTTACATACAGTGAAGATGTCTCCAGTAAAGTGCATTTAAACGCGAGGTCATTTATCGTCTTTAGTGTGCACTGTGCATAACCATTAAGGGTGCCGTACTTTATAGCAGCGCGCAACTTGACTGTGATTTGTGAATCGTTTGTCGGCGTCGCACTCTGTCGGCACTGCATCTTACATTGTGCCACTGTGTAATTACAATATTCACTAAATAAACTCCGTCTTTGTACATCACGAGATAAAATACAGCTCCAACAGCGAAACGAATAACGTTTATCCTTACAAATGGGATGTTTTCACGTCTAACGAGAGACGGCCCAGCAAATGAAGAGCAGTGACAGTAAACAACTTTACGTAAATTTGTTGAATGAAAAGAAATTCGCACGAATAAGATTATGAGAGATCTAATTTTATTCGCGTAACGTCGGAATGAAATTACGAGTCTAAATAGAATAAAGTCGATTTAACAAATCTTTACACTGGCCAGTATAAATACGAAATACAAAATTGTGTGTCGACGAAATGTTTTCGAATCTCTACTGTAAATACTGTCCCCCATAATGATTATTTGAACGAACAATTAACATTGGAGCCCATCAGTCCGTTCGTAGTGATAATTCGATTTGCACGCGCGTCGGGGGCGGTAAACACGCGGCCGCTTACATACGCCTCTAGCCGTATCTACCCCTCATTAGCCCTATAGAAATGGAGGAATCGATACAAAAATGTTTTACGTAAGCGTGTTGAATTGACGAATTGGGTTAAAAGATTTTCGCCAGGGAGATTGAATTAAGACTTGCCACCAATGCCACCTGCCCGCAGAGAGCGTGATCTCATTGCATAATGGGATTTACCTGGACAGTATTTGTGGTTTTAATTAGGCTCGAAGATTTTCTGCTGTGTGAGGACTGAGGACACGATGTCTTTGTACATTCTTTAGCTAAGTGCGTTGTTATTTTTTCTATTTATCTTGCAACTGTCATTTGTTTAGCCAACCTATGGGGACCTTTGCTTTTTGAATTTTTTAAAAGAACATAGTCATCTAGTTATTGTTTGAGTACGCGTCTTTCTGCTAGGAGTGTTCATGAGATGCTCGTTTCTTGCGCTCCGCTCAAACTGGAGGCAGCAGAGCGCGCGCCGCGACTCGCCGCCAAGCATCCCTTTGTTCAGCTTCCCTTACGCTCTCGTGCTCACACGTTTAATGACTTAATTGCTGCTCGAAATAACGACTGAAAAATAGGCTTCTTGGCATTTTGACTGCAGAGAAAAATCAGTTTTCTTTTTTTGAGCACAATGCTTTTGACGTCTGGTAAAGGCAGACACTTGGGTACAAAGGTTTTTGTTATTTTTCAGTAAAATGAGAATTTTAATAAAGAATGTCTCACTGTTAACTGCAATTATATTCAATCATTTATTTCAACGCAAATAATATTGTATCATTAGGGAATTAAATGATAAAATCATGTCATTGGGTCCCGATCACTTTCATGAGTTAATTTGTATTAAAATATATTGTGTACAAATATGCACGGATATATTCAATTAAAATAATGAATAATAATAACCCCAACATATATTCAGTAATTAAAATATTGTTGAATATATATATTTTCAAATTCATTGATATGTAGGCAATGAGAATGCCCAAGGCATTAAGTCCGTAGTTTGTACCTTTTTGTGTGCGAAAATGTTAAATAAATAAATAATAAAATAATAATAAAAATTCAAAAATGTAAGGACTAACGTTAAATACAGTTTTTCTTAAATGTATGTCAAGTTCACCCATGATTTGTGCCTTTGGCGATTGGAGGTAACAATAATTGATTAAATAATCATATAATTATCATATTTATCTTATTGGTACACATGTAAAAGGAATATAAAATTATATATTACGAACAATATTTACTTTAGCACAAGTAATAACCACTCTGTATCATCATAAGACATAGTTTGAAGAGTCTGCATAAGAATTTTCTTGCAGTTACTCTGATTGCAATGAATGTATGTGATTGAAGAAGTTGAGAGGCTTCATTCTGATTTCCTATAGCCTGCAACACAAACATAATATAAAATGTTTAATTAAATTGCATCTTCATATAATTATTATGATATAAAATTTTTATTTAAATTGCATCTCTGCATAATTGCATATCAGCCTATGACGTTCCCTCTACTGGGATACAGGCCTCCCCTCCGTGGGAAGGAGTGGGCCGTAATGCACCACGCTTAGCATAATCAGCCCATATATGTATCCACTGTTGGGACACTGGCATTCTCTCTGTGAGAGGGAGGTGAGAGGGAGTAGGCCGTAATCCACCACGCGAGCCCAGTGTGGGTTGGTGGATGTCACATGTCTTCGAATTGTTGGTTGGTTCTGAGAAATGCCGGTTTTCTCACGATGTTATCTTTCACCGTTTTAAAAGCAGTAGTGATGAAATAATTTACACAAACTAAAGGGCATGACTGGTTTCGAACATACGACCTACAACTCGTAAGTAGCGGCCGTTATCACCGGGCTACCATTGCCCTCAAACATGATATAAAATATAATAGAATAGAATACTCTTTATTATGTACAGACGCCAGCACATCAAGCTACCCGAAACTGTCAGATTTTCCCAATCAACTTTGAACCTTATGCTTTAGCGCTAAAGTTGAAAATCTATTAAAGAAATCTGACAGATTGTAGTGGCTTGATGTGCTGGCGTCTGTACACCATATAAATTACAGACATAAACACAAAAACGTTTTAAAGGGGTGAAAATCACCCTCAAAGTTCGTACCCCAAAATGATGGTTTGCAGTTTTCACATATTTCTAATATTTTGTTTCCAAAATGACTTTAACCATTAAAAAGAGCATAAAAAATTATGAAAAATACCTTTATTCACATATTTATAAGACTTAAAATAGGTCCCATTGAAAAAATAATAAATATTTTTCGAGTAATGAATTTTTTGTTATTTTTAATTTAAAAATTCTATATCCACAGTTCTTATAAATATGTGAATAAAGGCATTTTTCATAATTTTTTATGCTCTTTTTAATGGTTAAAGTCATTTTGGAAAAAAAATATTAGAAATATGTGAAAACTGCAAACCATCATTTTGGGGAACGAACTTTGAGGGTGATTTTCACCCCTTTAAAACATTTGTTAGCAAAAAAGAAAAAATACATATCTCATCATTTTTCATGTAGATTATTATAGTAAAGCCGCAACTAAATCGGTGAGGGACACCTCGCGAGGTTTCCTTGTTAGTTATTTGCAAAAAGACATTTGTAAATAATGTAGACCACAGAAAAACATACAGGGGCTTGTGGCCATGTAATAACAGCCGCACGGATCGAACGAACAGATTAAGCTATGCTTGCCGCGGTTGGTCCGTGGATGGGTGAGCATCTTTACATACGTCCACCCCTCCGTGTCTAGGAAAGCACGTTAAGCGGGTGGAACCGGCTGTCATTCGTGGATCTTTAACAGTCGTTACGGATAGTCAGCAGTCCGAACGTATACCAAGGGGTATCGTAGTACCCAATAACTGGATTGTGGAGGTCAGATAGGCAGTTGTTCCATGTAACTGGTATTCAGATGCATCCCGATTGACTGGAAGCCGACCCCAACATCGGCAAACCATGTAAAGTAATTTTAACAAAGGATTCAGTGGCTCCATTAATAATCCATTGTATAGTAATTTAATCTATTGCAAGTGGTTGGAAGGTTGTAGTTTTCACGCACTGATGAATTATGACGAGTCCATCTTGACTCGAGCCTTTTATAAAAGATTTGACGATCACGATAAATCAGAATAAGAGAAATGGAGGGAAAATTTCGAGTTATTAAAATATGCTAACCGTTATGATAGATGTTTAAAACACACATTTAAATTCATATGCGTTGGGTTATCTCACCTTCCCTCATACATTATTTTTGCGCAGCGTCCTAAGTAGTGTTATCATTCTCATTTCGTATAATGCTAGCCTATAATGTACAGACGCCAGCACATCAAGCTACTACAATCTGTCAGATTTTTTTAATAGATTTTCAACTTTAGCTCTA
Source organism: Eremobia ochroleuca (assembly GCA_949629135.1). Taxonomy (NCBI): domain Eukaryota; kingdom Metazoa; phylum Arthropoda; class Insecta; order Lepidoptera; family Noctuidae; genus Eremobia; species Eremobia ochroleuca. Next base: position 10,710,460 of record OX451403.1, on the reverse strand, counting down.
AAGTATAAGGTTAAAAGTTGATTCGGAAAATCTGACAGTTTCGGGTAGCTTGATGTGCTGGCGTCTGTACCTATTGCTGGGACTCCGGCCAGCTCCCTGTGAAACGGAGTGGACCGACAAGCTAGGGTTTCCTAAGACTGCGATTGCCGTCACATAGCGTCCGCAATTTACCGTCGAATGTCTGAAACGTAGTTTATGAAAATCAGTTGGTGTGTTTCTCTTGAGAGCGTTTTTTGGCACCGTAGAGTCAAACCCCGGTGCCACTATTTTCATGACGGCCGTCACTGCACCCGTTATGTGGCGGCCACCGCTCTTCTAAGAAATCATAGTTTTATCCACTACCTGGGCTAGTGCGGGTTGGTGGACGTCGCAAGTCTCCCAATTTAAGAAAGTTCTAGGACTGTTTTCTCAAGACGTTTTCCTTTATCGTTTTTAGAGCAGGGTTGTAGATATATCATATCTGCAATGAGCCGAAAGTGTTTACTATACCTTCATAGTAACACTTTTATGATATGACACATAGTCTGCCACATAATAAACTGCCAGAACGTGATGTGTTTTCCTCTTGTTTTCGTTTCTAACTCGCTAAAAGAATTTGTTGGTTCATAACGACATTTTATTTTCTTTCCCGAAGAAGAATGGTGTAACGTCGCCATTGTTTTCGTATCGAAGGAATGAGTGCTGCTCGGTCCGGTTTGTTTGGAAGTTATTGCGAATATTTTACAATGCAACAACGACACTTTATTTCTTGTTGCGCAGACAATGCGCTGTTGGCGCTACGCTAGCAAATATATATTACAGACGTTAATGGTTATTTGTAAAGTGTATTTTTCTTACATGTGTTATTTGGTAAACAAACATGCCACAATCTTTACAGTTTTCATATCAGTTACACTCTTAAGATACAGCAAAATCAGCTGTTTCACAGAAAAGTGCGCGGAAAAAATGTATACAACAACTGTTTTTCTAAAAATAACTGATGAAAATTTTCAACTCGGGGGTTTCAGAATCATGTATTGAAACCATGGTAATAATTGATTGCGCATCGATGTATAAGGAATGTTTTACTCTTTTAAGAAACACCGACAGTGTGACACATTAGCGTAAACTGCTTCGAATGAACGATTTAAACCTTCACTCTAGACTAGACCGAAGATTCAAGTGTATTAATTCCCTCATAATAAAACGGTGTGTGGTGATGTAGGAATGAGGACCTTTCAGTGCATCATATTTGCTTACTAAAAAAGAATAGTGAAGAATTATACACTTCAGAAGTATAGAAGTAAGCAAAAAGTCAGTATTTATGTCAAAGGAAAAACTGATAGAATTGCATTGTGATTAATGTTCCATGCAAACTCAAGTAAAAAGTGTTGACTCTTTTTGTACGTAGGATGCATTACCATTAATATTACTACTTAAATAATAGTGTCGAAGAATGCTTTGAAAATCAGAAACTGCCTCGTTGGTCCAATGGTTGTAAGCGGTACTGCTGAGCATGAGGTACAGAGTTCGATTCTGAGGCCGGGAAAAGTGTTATTGGGTTTCTCCATCAATAATTTCTTAGTAGGAGCTGGGAGTCTGGATTTGTGATTTATTTATCATTTATCATTTAACCAAGCACAAATCCAGACTCCCGACCTCAGAATCGAACTCAGGACCTCATGCTCAGCAGTACCGCTTACAACCATTAGACCAACGTTGATGGCAATAAGCTCTCCCTCTATTACATGGGACTTAAATATAACAGCTTACCCTTTTTGGATTACAGGCGTGAGCGTGTAAGAAAGCAGAATTTACAAATAGAATCAAGTCAATATTGTAGGTACAAGTCAAGCCGGCCATCTGATATCGATTAGTGTAGACACAGCAGCATATTGACAACAGATAACAGGGTCTTCTATTTGTGCTTGGAGTTCGATATACTCCGTAGGTAAAGCGTGTCGACGGTCAAACCAAATAACCTGTTGACAGATCGCTACTGATGGTAGCGAGTACAAATTCTAACTGCTAGTATAATATATGTAATATATACAGATCGCTACTGATATACTGGATGCTTTTCTTTACAGTCTCCAAATTTTTACAGGATGTTTTACTCATGAATATGAACAACTTTCACGGAAACAAAATCAGCTGTTTAATACAAAAGTTCAATACCTACTTGACCAAAATGTTTGAAACACTCGATTTTTTTTCATGATTTCAGAGTTGGTTGCATAGTAAAAGTTGTTTATATTCATGATCAGAACACCCTGTAAAAATTTGGAGCCTGTAAAAAAATCATGCCGTATGTAGATTATTGGGACGTTAAAACCAGATATTATGTTTTTGTACCGCCAGTATGCCAAAACTGGTTATAGATACGTAATTTTTTTCAGCCGTAAGTCGACTAAACCAATCTGCTTTGGCAGATATACCTACAGGGTGGAAAAGAAAGTCATTGGAGGGAAAATACTTTTAATATTGGTGATTGAATTCTTAAAACGGTGAAAGAAAACATCGTGAGAAACCGGCATAGCCTAAACCAAAAATTCGAAGACTGTGCCATCTACCGACCCGCACTGGGCCCGCGTGGTGGATTATGGCCTGTTCCCTCTCACAGAGAGGAGGCCTGTGTTCCAGCAGTGGAAAAAATAGAGGCTGATCATTCTTATGATTGAAAATACACCTAGGAAACGTTCCATTCTTTTGAAAAACAAAACAAATATTTAAGTATAACTGCTTTCTAAGATGTTCTTAAGACACGTGCTTTATCCGGATACTTAAGGCGGATTTCACACTACCATTCGCCATACTCCGGTGCGTTTTTAAACTACTCCAGTTTGTATATAAAACACGCATATTGCAACACGCTGACAGCGCGCGAATCACGCGATAACGCACAGGGGCGTGTGGTGTCCCGCAAAGTATGGTGAACTGGGATCTGCAGTAACGCATAGATATTTGCAAATAATGGACGTGTCCACGATGGAACTCGATGTCCATAGGTCCATTTTGCGGGAATATCGAAATCTGCGGCCCCGCACGGAGACGCAGATAGAACTGAATGAGGGTGCAGATCTGCTCCTCCATACTACGCCGCCACGTCGCGTCGATCCGTCGTATCGCGCACCGGAGCGTGGCGCGTGGTAGTGTGAGCCCCCCTAACTGAGAAAAATAACAGTATTTTAACAACAGAAAATCAATCATAAGGATCAAATCAAAATTTATTTATACATTTAGCATTGAATAGAACTCCCCTTCAAAAGTTTCCCTCCTTTAAAATCACAGTCTGTATACCGCTGTTATTTCGTACTAAATCGTATGTTAGGTTGTTAATTTCTTTATGGTCTGTAATTAAACTAAGAAATAAAACGTAGAAACGTGTGTCGCAGTTATTAGTCACGAGTCACGAATGATTGCTATTCTCAACTATATTAATACAACCATTATATTTATTTATGGCGCTTTTTCCATTTTTGCATGTTTTAAAATGTAATTACAAGAAATTTCTTTATTACAGTGTATCTAAGTGTATTTAATTATTTCGTATAATGGAATATCAATAAGGGCTACCTATATTTTCAGCTCACATAAATATTTTGCCCATAATGTTCTGTTCCCTCTGCTGGGACACAGGACTCCTCTCTTTTTGAGAGGGCGTGTGCCATATCTATCACGCGGGCACAGTGCGGCTTGTTAGATTTTTATTTTATTTTATTTTATTTTATTTATTAGGGAAAACAAACAGTGACACATTACATTTTGTAGGAAGAAATACAAAAAGATATGGCCAAATGTGTAACCAACGACATTTTCCACGGAATACACATACAAAAAAATTATCTTTACAAACTATGATATTTAAACTAAACCTACAAACTACAATAATTTAAGTTAACACAAGAAATGTATTCTTAAATAGTAAAACAAAAGTAAATTTAGCAAACAAAGCAAAAAGAAGGCATGCAAATCAAGCTAGATGTCAAATGATTTCGAATTTTTGGTTCTAGGACATGCCAGTTTCCTCACGATGTTTTCCTTCACCGTTTTGAGAGCAGTGGTGATGAAATTATTTACACAAAGTAGAGCAATTGCTTGGGTACAAACCCACGACTTACAACTCGTAAGTCGTCCCGATTTACGAGTTGTAAGTCGTGAGTTTGTCGTTACCACTGGGCCACCACTGCTCACATAACGATGATTTATTATGACTAAAATATCCTATGGTTTACAGCTTTAGAACCAGGATTCAATTATTATTGTTACCTATAATAACAGCTATAGTATACAGGGTGACTGGTAATTAGTGACCGATACACATGATTCTACTCATGACAACAAATAAGTTTTATAATGGGACAAAAAGTGAAATGACGAAAAAAAATCAGCTGTTCCCTACATTTTGACGACTCGTACGAACATAAATATAGGGAACAGCTGATTTTTTTTCGCGATTTCGGATTTGGTCCGATAGTAAAAGTTGTTTGTAATGATGAGTAGAATTATGTGTTTAAGTATCGGTCACTAATTACCAGTCACCCTATACAAGGTGTAACTTAAATAACGCACAACCTCTTAAGGGGTCATTGTACTCATCATTATGAACAACTTTTACTATGGGACCAAACCTGAAATCGCGAAAAAAAAATCAGCTGTTCCCTACATTTATGTTCGCATAACTCGTCAAAATGTAGGGAACAGCTGATTTTTTTTTCGCGATTTCCGGTTTGGTCCCATAGTAAAAGTTGTTCATAATGATGAGTACAATGACCCCTTAAGAGGTCGTGCGTTAGTTAAGATACACCTTGTATATGTTCCTTCATTTCTGATTATAACGAATGACTTATCTCCGAAGGTATGGGATTGAAGAAAGCATTCAGTATGATTCTATCTGTATTGGCGTGCAGCTGAACACTATTTTATTACTATTATTAATTCATTTATTTCAGACATAGTACATACATTATACAAAAATGTAAATTAAAATCCAATAAAACACATTACATTACAGTAATCAATAAAAGTAAAATAACACCATCATACACATGAGAATTACATAACAAATGTCAAAATTATATTAAATTAAATTAAAATATAACACGTAAAAAAAAATTATATAACACATAAAATTTATTTATTATAATTTTATGTTTTGCGACACCATAATTTACATTTTTTTTTTCTTCTCATAAAACTGTAATGTAAACTACTTTTGTAGCTTTGGTCTCAGCAGCCAAAATATAAGGATAGTTAGGACTCGTAACGCGGGAGCAAGCGACATACAGTTGTACGTGTGAGAAGTAGCTCGTCCGGAGGTCTACACCCGCTGCCTTCAGTAGTAACTTCCCATTGCTTGTGCAGTTTTTTGTTTATAGTGAATTAATGAACGCCGGCGTAACTTCGTGTGCAGTAGTATAAGTTGTGTTATGTTGTATTTATTTATAGTATTTTTAAGTTATATTATTATAGTATTGTATTTGTGATAATTTTGTATCTATTAGTTTATAAGTATGTTTGTAGTAGTATGTATTGTTTTTTTCTATGGGCCTTAGTTGCCTGAAATAAAAGAATAAAATAAAATAAAACAAATAAAAATATACATATTATCTAATGGCACAACCATTCCATATACTGATATGCTTTCTTACAGATAATGCCTGACGAACAGTTATCACTAAAATAATATTAAAGTAAGAAGTAAGAGTCACTTAACCATAGTATTTATTTTTATTATAACGCAAGATGACAGAAGAGGCCTAAGCTTTATGTTTTTCCGTGTACGTTTTACGACTTATGATAATATAAAAATAAAATAAAAAAGGAAGCACAAAAGATATCAATTGTTGGGAATTGCACATAGGTTTGCAAAGCAGTCGTCGAATTGCTAAGCTATTTGCTTTATTAAAAGTAGACTATAATATCCGTTGTTATATTATGTCATGATTAACTGCATCAAAAAGCTTAGAACAATCTCCTAAGACCTTTTTCTTTTAGCAACAACGATTAAGATCCCCTTATTGCCCCGTCTCAAAAAAACACCCTATATTGTCACGATTGACTGCTTAGTTCCATACAGGCGTAATGATAATCATTTAAAAAGTTGAATCTGTAATTATTCCCAATATTTTGGTTTACAATTTCCGGTAAAATAAAGAAGAATATTAACAAATTGCGATATTGCTCATCCACCCATAGCAAATAGCGTGATAATTTATAGCCTACACACTGACCAGACATATAGGGAATATCTATGCATAATCTATCTGTGATGCTGGAATGTACATTCAGGCAAACAAATATATAGACAAACACACAAAAGAAAAAAAAATATTTTTGGCATTATAATCGTTCTCAGAACTCGCAAAAACTACTTAAAAAAATAATATAATAATTCAATGTATAGTTTTGACTTCGCTACGATTTTATTATATGAATAGAAGATAAACGAACGGCCGTCTAATGGACCTTTACATGACACGGCCGTCCGTTTATTGGACATTCTATGATGAAAAAACATGTTAACCATCATAGTATCAACGTGGTTTAGTCTAGTCATGATACATTAATAATCGCATATAAATGTAAGCAGATTTATGTAGATTCCTCCTTGTAAAGTGATTTGAATATCCAAGTTACAGCCACTGCATTTAAATTAAGTTTATTAAACTTGTTGCTTCTACATCTCCCGTAAACTAGTAAAGTATAACTCCCGTAAACCAGCATCTAGCTTAACTAGTCTCTTTACAACGATGTTAACTGTAATCTTAAAATACGTAAAGATGCTGTAGCTCTGGATTGACAGGTATGTTGTGCGAACTCTTGGCTATACACGAGGCAAGCTTTGGGTAGGTATGATCCCATTTCATCCAGGATCTATTTCCAACAAGCGGAATTCCGAGTAAAAAAAAATCTCGTTTCGGGGATAGAATTTGGGCCAATGGTATAAAGCGATATCAACTACACGCAATAGCGAAAGTTTGTAGCCATTTTGTTACAAATAATAAATTGGTTATGATGTCGTGGACAAAATATTATTACGTCGTAAAATAAAGTGTTACGAGCTCTCACACTTAGGCAGCGCCGAGCTTATGAATATTAACTTTCTGTTGTTCAACAGCTTTTGAAAATAACTGACAATTCAGCTGTTATGAGCTTACATGCACTTGAAACATACCACCATGCTTGTTGTAGGAAGTGGAAAAAGTGCACGTTTATTTTTTTACCTAGCTCAAATAACTGGAGGGCAGGTGGCCTGGCGATATGACCTACATGCGAAGGGCGCCGAACCGCGAAAGTGCTATCTGAGAGAGCTTGTTTTTATTTTCAGTAGATTTAGGCGTGTAAACTTTCCGAAATGGAGACAGAATTTTCCAGAAATGGAAACTGGATTTGCATATGTAGGACTTGTATATGTGCTAGATGTTTTTGATACTATACTTCTGCATTTTTAGCCCTGAATTAGTTCATTGTCGTTGGTTTCGCTAATTTTAAGGTCTTGAATTGGCTTAAGTTACTTCTAAGTTATAATTAATTATAGCTTTGTCTCCACAATACGGACGGAGTCCTCACTTCAGCAAGTTAATTTAACTTCGGCTGAAAGCTACACTCAGACATTTTTCCGGCTGTAAAAAGAAAATTAATAGTTTCAGTCGCTAGCCAAAGTATTATGAAGTTAGAGAACTCTATTAAAGATTACACCCAGGTGAAGTTGTGAAAAGAAACCAACTTGGCCTGGCTTGGCCTAACTTGCCCCAGCTTGCCCGGAGTCGACCAATCAGGGGCCGGTTAAGTTTTTACGGCATTACGGGAATACTGCACAGTTGTATTTATGTTAATTGGTCGGTTGTATTGGAACGACATCGGCACTCTGTTTTATAGTGTCGTCGCGCCGTTTTTTGCGTCGTTAAAGTGAATAGAACTTGATTGGGTAATTAAACGATGTTAACAGTAATTAAAGCTTAGATAGGTAAATCTTAGCTTCAAAAATATAGAAAAACGAAGTATCTTTGTATATTTAACTCAGTCTATCTTATAAAAGACACGAGTTCTTCAGGTTTCGAAAGTTCTTTTTTTATATTTTACTAAAACACCTTTGAAAAACTCTGCAGTTTATCTAAATTTCCATTTGTGACTTAGTAGTTTTCAATTTGTCGTAAAGCTTCTCTATCGCAGTGCCTAAAATTCAGGTTACGTACATTTTACAGGGACTGTAACATTCAGTCTCCAATCCATCGCAACAGTCGGTTCTAACTCCAGAACACCGCTACTAATCTCAGTTTATCACAGTCAGTGGCATAATTAGTTCACCTAAAATTTTACTGGGAAATTATTTAGTTCCAGATTAATAAAAATAGCAAACGGAAAACCGGTGGCGGTAGAAAATGTACCTGTAATAAAATAAACGTTATACAGTGAGGTAATAAAATCTCCCGCGGCTTTTAAATTGAAAATTGGCCTATAACATTCAATCTAATTTAGATGATTTCCTTTCTCGTTTCTTGTTAGTTTAAGTTGCTTGAGACGACGAGATAATTTTGTGGCTGACGTTATTTTTTATAGAGGTGAGGTTAATTTGTTATTTTTATTAAAATTTCGTTTATTTTTCGCTTAAGATGTAAGCCCAATTTCGGAGGAAGTAATTTTTAGATGATTTTGTAATATCAAAAGTAAGACAGGCATTTATGTAACTGACTTGTGATTATAATTGAAAACGTTCAGGCTGATTTTGATGGTACTTAAATGAATAATCAATGACAAAACTCCCCAATGTACTCATGAGAATAGATTAACAGAAGAGGGGGCGCACAGGACTTATGATGCGCGATAGCATGGGGAAGTGGGGCGAGAGAGTTATAGAATGGTACTCTTGGGTCGGTCGTTGAGTCAGAAATTAAGAGATCCGCAGGAGAACCAAGGTAACCGACATAGCCCGAAGAATTGCCAAACTTAAGTGGCAGTGGGCAGGGCACATTGCTCGCAGAACAGATGGCCGAGGGGGCCGAAAGGTTCTGGAGTGGCGACCGCGTACCGGAAGATGTAGCGTTGGAAGGCCTCCCACAAGGTGGACCGACGATCTTGTGAAGGCCGCAGGAACCCGTTGGATGCGAGAAGCATAGAACCGGTCGAAGTGGAGGTGCTTGGGGGACGTCTTTCGGCTGAAATGATGATGATGATGGGTTGGCAAAAGAAGATGAGGAAGACAATATACAAGAAGGGAAGACGAAATAAAATTGAAAGCAGAACCAAACTGGAGAAGGGTTGTTCAAGATAAGCAACACTGGAAATCATTGGAGAAAGCCTTTGCTAATACGCACAAATGAATTTAATAGATTTTTAAAAAATAATATGTTAGGGTTAAGTAAAATTGGAACAAAAGGCTTTATTTATTTATTTATTATTTATATAAATACTCATTCATAAAGCGTACAATCATAACCACCGCTCAGTGGAAAAAGAATAGCCCGCTTAGATCTCATGCGATATGGGTGCAGGGTAGAAATAATAGCCGTTAAAGCCTGTCTCTTAACACTCAAATGTGTGTACCTGGACTATGTAGACTTTTAAGAGAAACAAATATATTGTAAAAATAAGAGCATTAACCCCGTACAATTTCATTAAAATGTATACCTAAATTTGGCATACGCAATCCTGCCAAAGCATTTCGGATTTCTGAGGGGATTTATATGGTCGCTTACAACGTAATGAGAGCCTAGAAAAAATCGATCCCTTTGGCCCGTAATTTTATTTTTCTTATACCGTAGCCCACATGTTAGAATAGGTGATCTGTTTAAGATAAAACCATGCATTATCCTTAGCACGAAATACGTTTTCACGTCCAAGGTACGTACTTCAATGAACGAATGATAAAACTGGGGCTTAACGTGCAGGGGAAGCTGCTGTTGTATGGCGCTGGTTTATGTCCATCTGTATGGGCGTTCTGCGCCGGCAATGAGCAGGCGATTTGTGGCGCCACTAAACTTAACAGCACTCCTACGTTGCCTGCGACTATGAAAAGCCAATCAAAGTTTAATGAACCTTTTTCAGTTCATGGTCTGAAAACACATAAATATATACGCTCATTTCTTGAGGTGATTAGGTTCTATTAACGACAGTCTACAGGGCGGCAGGAACATAAAGGCGCAAACTATTACCATGAATTAAGCGGATAAATTTATCGTCAGTTGTCAGAAAAAAAGAACTGCCATTTCATAGAAAAGTGCAACACCTACGCGGGAAAATAATAATAATAATAATAATAATAAATTTATTTTTCTAAGATTACAATCGTGTGGATTGAATACCTAGACCTCACACTAGGATTCCCTGTGTTGTGAGATCCAGGGTCCTTCGTTCCGTTTACAGTTTTATGTAATATTTGCTACAATTTAAAATTAAATCTTAAAATAGGCACAAAAACTTTAATTGAATCGATTAATTGAAGTATGTATACATGGTGGTGTAAGTTGTGTCAGTTGTGTTGGTATTGTGTTAAAGTGTCTGTATGCTGAAATGTTTGTGTGATGAGCACGATAATTTGTTCTTTGTCTGGGTGTAATTTATCTATAATATGTATGTATTCAGAAATATATGTATGATGTATGTTTATCAGTTGTCTAGTACCTACTCATAGCACAAGCTCCGCTTAGTTAGAGATTAGATGGCGCTATGTGAAAGTTGTGGAATATTATATTATATTATATGCTATAGGTATAGAAATGTAATGAAAAGCATTTTTTTTTATGCATTCTATTATTATTTCTTTAATGTAACCACGTTTGCTTGTTTGGTCGTTCGGATTCTTTTTTATTTTTTAAACCATATCTTATGTGGTTTTTTACAAAATTCTCTGCAAATATATCGCGATCGGCTCACCTACGCCACGACTGATCTTCCTTAGAGTTACTTTACCATAATATCGTATGTGATTTATCACAGAATCTTCTCTGCAAACATGATCCACATCGTCTTGCCACCTTCGCTGGAACTGACCTTCCTGAGACTACCAATACAAAAATACCACGACCTTTCTCTCGAACATCTGTGTAGGTGGCGCCGCGCGGCGGGAGGTACGAACAACTAATTGAATCCTATCGGAATTTATACTGCGCTTCGATAGTGAGTAATGAAATCTTAGAGGGACACTTATAAAGTGGCGAGGGCTTGTACGGCCGCCATAAAACGTCTTGATTGATTAATTTAACTTTATAGCACTTCGTGATGAGTTGGAGATGAAAGTGTTTGCAGGTGGTCGACATCTTGAATGACGGAGGGTCAGATTGATTGGTTTTCGGTTTTATGATGGGAACTGGTGCTCTTTTTGCGCACAATCAGTATTTAGCTCTCGTAATTTAGCATGGCGATAGCGGTCATGGACTTACATTTTTAATTTAAAAAACTGGAATAAAGTCCGCTAACGTCCTGAATCAATGTCTATCGTGATCTTCAACATGTTCGGATTACAAAAACTAAACATGGTTCATTGTTTGGGTTCCTACAGAGAGACATTAGGGAAAGGACAATGACCTCTGTATGAGTATAATATTATACAACGTGTAACGTTAAATGCGCAAAACCTGAAAATAGTTTGATCAGAATAACGAGCAGAATTAATTGAACCACTTTTTAATATAGGTCACATTTTAAAAAAAATCTTCATTAAAAACGTTGCCGTGTCTATTTATTAATAGGTCAAACAAGCCAATGTCAGCGCGGCGCAGCGGCCCGGTGACGACTCCTTCCTCGGTAAAGCGTTGTCGCAGACGCAAGAAACGATAAGAATGGCCAGTAAAACTAAAACAGCACATAAAACCTTTACAATTTTTTTAATGACTTATTTTCTCTCTGAAATAGGTCAATTGAATTAAAAATCAGTTGAGGTGTCTGAGGATTTGCGCATTTAACGTTACACGTTGTATAAGAGTATATTACAAGAGAATATTAAATAGACTAGGACAGAAAAGAACGCCTAAAATTTATTTTACTTACTAATATATTAATTTTTACCATCTTTTTACAGGTTAGAAATATGCGTAGGCAGGTACTCGTATGTACAAAACATTAAAATACAAGTACGTTCAAAGTCATATCAAACTTAAACATACGAATAGTTCTCTCAGCCAATTGCAAAGCTGAAGTCCGACATTTACGAGTACCTGCAACAGATACGGTGAGATGGACGACATCGACAGGAAACATCGGACGATCTAAATTGTATGCAAATAGTACCAAATATCGATACCAATGTGTACGCCTAGAGAGCACCCGTCTAGGTATTTTGAAAAGTTTTTTAAATGACTTGCAAAAATGTGTGTGCTGGGTGAAAATTCTTATAGGTGATGCTTTTTTAGGGTTCCGTACTCACAGGGTAAAACGGGACCCTATAACTAAGACTCCGCTGTCCGTCCGTCCATCCGTCCGTCCGTCCGTCTATCACCAGGCTGTATCTCATGTATCTCATGATAGTTAGATAGTTGAAATTTTCACAGATGATGTATTTCTGTTGCCGCTATAACAACAAATACTAAAAACAGAATAAAATAAATATTTAAGGGGGCTCCCATGCAACAAGCGTGATTTCCAACACGCTTCTATACAGCAGACATGATTTTTTTTGCCGTTTTTATAAATAATTTTTATTCAGCCCTTCGTGCGCGAAACCGACTCGCAATTGGCAGGTTTTTTTTTTATTACAGACGCGCTCCTGTTCAGTAAATATCTCGGTCTGTGGTGTTAGATTTAATCAAAGCATTTTAAACCCAAACGTTCTACGCAGAGTCTACGACGTTGCCGAAGTAGCTGGTCTGACGTAGCTGTGCTGCAGCGGCTGTGTTGATTACGTACTGTTATTTTAAAAACTCTTTTAAATAATATAATAATATTATATAGTTTATAATAATATATAACTATAATAAAGTTTATAATAATAATATTTTATTTTCGTTAAGTTTCTCATATTTAAGTGAAGAAAAAAGAACATACATTCTTTTTTGAGAAATAAAACTTCTTTAAACCGAAATGACTTGCAATAATGTGATATGTGTATGGTGAAAATTCTTATAAGTTAGGGGCCATTCAAGTATTACGTAAACATATTTTTTTACAATTATTAACCCATAAAATTGTTTACACTAGCCGTGATCGATTATTAAACGACAAAAAAGGAGGAGCTTCTCCATCAATTAAATATTTACGAGTATTATATATCAATTATATATTTACGAAAAAAAATATTTACGAGTATTATATTCGTTTTTTTTTAAGTTTTATTATTTTAGAAAATGTTCTAGTCACCTAGGTAGGATGACTGTGATTGTTATAGAACTGGAATTCATAAAACAGAGGTACGAAATAGAACGTTGCAACATTGCGCAATGGTTGTTCCGGTCAAGCGGATACGCTCCACATAGCGTTCACAGGGAGCGCTTTATTTTTATTTTTTTAAACGTGTATAACTGAAATTGAACAGCATATTCAATCTGTATGTTCTAGTCACCCGTTACGTTAGTAAATAGCTCCTATTCTGTAAATAGCTTAGTCCGTGTTGTAAGATTTTATCGATATTGGCGCCAATTCCTTTATTCACAAACTAAACTAAATTTAAGTTCAGTGCTTCTTTTTCTTTCTATTTCATTAAAAAAAGAACAGAAGATAAATATTAGTTTAGTCCTGTCAAATTAAGATATTCCATAGACAAGTTTAGACGTGATTAAAAAATTGGCTACTAAAAATACGTCAATTTACGTCAGGCGCTGACTAATTTGATAGGACTAAGCTAATATCTACCTTCTGTCCTTTTCTTAATGAAATAGAAAGAAAAAGATGCACTGAACTTAAATTTAGTTTAGTTTGTGCAAAAGGGAATCGGCGCCACTGTTTTAATGAAACCTATCACAAACTAAACTAAATTTAACTTCAGTGCATCTTTTTCTTAAGTGCAAAACATTTTAAACTCAATCCCTCTACGCAGGGTCTACGACGTAGCCGACGTAGCTATTCTGGCGTAGCTGTGCTACGGCTAAGCGTAGGTTACGTACTATGTTATGTTATTCTGAGTACACAAACACCATAATTTTTTTTTACAGCTACTATTTTTTCTCGCGCCTTCGCCTGTGTGGAAGTCGGAAATTATCCCACGAGAACGTACTACCGGGACAGAAAGTATTCTGTGTTCATCTAGGTTATAAACTATTTGTGTGTCAAATTTTATCCAAAACCATTCAGCCGTTGTTGGGCGATTAATTAACAAAAATCCAAATAACCAAACATACAAACTTTCAGATTTATTAACCGACCTGAAAAAGGAGAAGCTTTTAATATATAAGTAAGATTGTCTTGAAAAATATATTAGGTTTAAGCATTTCCACTACCCAACCATCTCATAAATAAACATTCACTATAGAGCACACAATACGTACAACATTCCTACGTGGGCGAAGTTATCTAGTGGCCCTTAATAGCGGACATTACGCGCGAGATTGTTCATAACCCATAACATAATATTCACTAGGTCGTTTGTGTGATCGCGAAGATGATCGTTCCGAGTCGGCGCGTTCTCACGCCTCGGCTTTTGTCGGCAAATAATTAATAGCTGCACCCATTGTGGGCAGATGAGCACAGGCCCCTTTGTCCCGGGATTATGTCAAGAGCGCATTTAAACTTAAAGCAGAACAAACAAACCGGTGCACGGCGAGTTACTGCGACACTTTGGCTTTATTTAGCACGCTTTGCGTCGCGCGTCGTCACCTAAAATATTTTAAATAGTTCGCTAAAGTGCGAACTATACGCTTTTTGCTCGTGTGATAGTCCACTAATTTGGTTCTGCAGTGCGATTCTGTAACCATTTCACCGTGAAAACTTGAAAAAATTAGCATAAAAAACATTTTAAAATCTCGATTATGATTGTTAATGTTTTGCTTAGTCAATCCCTAGTAACATATGGTATGACACTGACAGCTTACTCCACGCTCACTTCACCTAAGTTTTCACGGTGAGATGGTTACAGAATCGCACTGCTGCTTCGCAACAGTTATAGCTCGCCGTTTCTTGTGCGGTAACAATATGCATGTCTACTCGGTGCTTATTTAATTTTCAGACTATATATTATTGGGCCACTTACTTACAGTCTCGCTTCTAATTAAAGCTTGGTCTCCAATGGTATGTATATTAGCATAGTCTATGAATACAAACTTCTAATACATTTCACTCAACGACGACGAAGGCTCTCTCAATTTCCCAGCAGACTAATGAAGAAAAATTTAATTTCGTCGACGTATTTATGTTTCTAGAAGCTCTAGGAGTTATTTGCAGTGCAGAAAGCAAAAATGAGAAGGATTTTTCAGCCATTTGTTTGAACCCGCAAGCATGACGTGGTATTATTTCAAAGGCTTTATCTCGTGAAATAAAGCGATTCGGGTGAAGATTGTGAGTTTTTTTTTTCAAAAGATAATCTCGCATAGAATTTGGACTTGAACTTGTATATCTAATTTATTTCACTTTGTTGAGTGATTTGATTCACTAAAATATAATTTTCATTTTGTTAACTGTGTAGTTTTAAGGCTTTTAAAATAATCGTTGATAAGAGACTAGGCGAGGGTATTTCGGCCCCATTTTGCACACTGAACAAGTTTAACGCATGCAATATTCAGAAGGGTAGTGTTGGCAACACTATCGAGCCTGAAAAAGCGGTGAACGCGGTCAGCTGGAGCGAAAGTGTTTCAAAACACATTACCATCTCTACGTAGGTACTATTAATTTTATATCTTTTCTTGAGGTCTGGGTTAGGGATTGATTCATGCCTATATTTTCGTTAATATTTTTTATTTTATAAAACACGGAATGTTAACTTGTACATATTTTAATTCTGTGACTGTGTGCTCCCCAGATGTCTTTTACATTCGACGTAAACGAGAGCAATAAAACAATTTGAGACATTTGAAAATAGTAGCAATAAACAAAATGTATTTTTGTCTAAAGAAAAGCTGTGTTACATTTTAAAGTAATTGCTACATGTTGATTTTATATGCTTTGACAAATACGTAATAAATTCAAGAAAGTAAAATCTTTACAAAGAAAGTTTCGACAACAAGCTAGCAGATTTGTTTAACAAAATCATAACAAGCCTGTCACAAAGGAGATAAAAGCCGAAGATATCAGTCAGCACAATTTTCTTTCCAATAAGTCGTATCGAGGTGGTGGGGCGCACTAACGACCTTCGCACTGACTCGCTCACCCGCTGGCTCGAGTGGCATGTGTAAACGCGGCGGGTCGCGGCGCGGCGCGGCAAATGACGCGGAACTGATGTGAGCACCTAACGATTGCTGCGCCCTTTTACCGTGACACCGAAAGGAATTATTTATGCCCCGCTCTGCACTATGCGATGAAATTATTTTCAGCTTGAGTTGAGTCGCGGATTAGATGCAACGGGCAAATGTGTTTACATTTATTCTGATGCGCCACTTTGGGTAGTTCGAATGGCGGATAATTTGTTTGATGATGTCGGTTAGTTTGAGGTTGCGGTTATTTTAAATTATAGCGTTTTCTAGGAACTGCATTTTATTTGAATCATTAGTTATGTTCATGTCTACTCTATATGTCTCGGTTGTGTGAAACCAATTTACTCCATTTTAAGAGTATGATGAAAGTGCAGTCTATATACAATATTATTTTTAGTATACTGCAAAACTGAATATAGTTTGTTCAGAATAAGTACCTGAATCGATTCCAATAATTTTTACACCATGTTACATATTTTTCCAAAAATATTTATAAATTCGTGATTTTTCATGATACAGTTTTGAAATGTTGTACATAGATTCTTTACATAAAAATACTAGACACGTGTTTCGGGTTTGCCATATACTAAAAATAATGTTGTATATCAGATAAACCATCATAACCAAAACGACGACAAGATTGCTTAAATATGTGTAATTAACCCAGTTCAGTTTTATGTGGGTGCGCTGATAAAAATATGAAAGGTAAACTTAATACACTGTGAAAATGCTGAATTAGGTAATAACATGTCGATAAGAAAAAGCGTCGCCGGCATAAATTGGTGCTGAGTCTCCAGTGAGGCGAGAACGCATTAACGGTCCGCCACTGACATATATTACGAGCGTTTCTTATCCACGAGTGTGAGCGTCTCGGCGGCGGGGAGCTAGCGGGACGGCGGCGGGGCGGGAGCGGCGCGTCGACGTGCGACCCGCGCAAATGATGCGGAAAAGATGCGGGGAATGACGCCCTCTTGATCGCAGAATAGCACGCCTGTCATATACTGTCATGTACATCAACGCGTTCAAGCCTCCGCTTTATTGCTTTATTTTTTAAGAAATCCTCACTGTATTTTAATTCTTTGTATTTTTCCAGACGCTGAAGGATTTACGCCAGTGATTCGACGCGCTGTGCATGCTACTTCCAATAAAGTACGGTATGCACATTAGTCTTTCTCGTACGTAAACACTTTGGTTTGTTTACATTATGGTAATAGCAACATTCCAATGCAAATATATATGAGAGACATTAGAGAGAAAAAGGACCTGAAGCCGTATTTAACGAGAGCAGTTTATATTGAATCAGTAAACAGAAATCTGCTTACATTTATGAATTTCCTCATACATTCTGAAGGCTCCGTTTGTGTAACAAGTAACATAGAATACAATTATCTGAAAGGAATGAATACACCGATTCATTCTGAGCCATATTTTCCCCCTCACATAAACGATATCGTATTAAATTAATAAGTCGTTGGGCGACCCCGAAAGTGGCGATATCTGTGAGGAAACAGACTTCCCCTGGTCGGTGCGCAGTTGCCGACTCTCCCCCGAGCCGTCATTACGCAGTACTAATGTTCTATTATAACACTCATTGTGTCTTGATAGGGGAGAATGTTCTTAGGGATCTTCCATATGATTATTGTTTACATTTATATTATAAACACATTATTTATGTTAAATGTTTTCTTAAACGTTTTAGCTCGTTTCAGGCTCCATTTAAATTGTGGTAGTTTTCTTTTTTATTCAAAGTTTTAAACTTCCGCTTCCTATATTGTTGAATCTGCTTTTCTGTGCATGGCAGTTTCTTTGGATACTAATGAAGGCTCATTCAGGTCCTGGCCAGTTTCTGGCTTTATACTGAATATGCTATTGTAAGCCTGTGGGTGGGGTTAATTCCTGAAGATGGACAGCAATCTCCTCTGGCCTGGTATCTGCAACAGCATACAGCGACCATCGATTCGTTTGCTAAGTGTGTGTGTGTGTGTTTAATTTGATTATTTCTTGTCATATTTGCTGCAATTTACTACGATGTACATACGTGTAATACCTTCACGATAGTAATTTTACGAATCACGATTTATACACATTCACGAGAACCTAATGGTAGTGAGCAGTGGTGGGCCAGTAGTATCGGTCCCGAATTACGAGGGTCGTGAGTTCAAACCCAGGTAGGCACTTTACTTTGTGTATTTGATTTCATCACCACTGCCCTCAAAACGGTGAAGGAAAACATTGTGAGGAAACTGGCATGTCCTAGAACCAAAAAATCCAATACTTGCGACATCCGCCAACCCGCACTGGGCCCGCGTTGTGGATTACGGCCCTCTCACAGAGCCAGGGGCCTGTGTTCTAACAGTGGAGACATTAAAGGCTGATTATGCTTGAGAACCTAATGGTACTAATCTTGTAGTAAAGTACACATATTTTGCATGTTTGTAGGACTCTCTTCAGTACATAAAAATAGGTATAGTGAAAAATAAAAAGGGCTTAATTAACGTCGAAAAATAAAAATAGCTTAATTAACGTCGAAAAATAAAAATAGCTTAATTAACGTCCCATTTCATTTCCAGACAAGAAAGGAAACGGTAATGAATATTATTTCAGTGCAATATCTCGCACAGTATCATACGACCGCGAGGCAAAATGACTACTACAGTTGAGATGAAATATAAAATTGAATTTCATATTTATTTACCCATTAATAATATCAGATCCCGTGCCATTGTCTCGCCGCTCGCTCTCACCGCCGTGTTCCGAACACGCTGACACGTCATTTTTTCTCTCGTGTCACGTAAAAGAATAATGAAGCAAGTTCAGCAAGCAGTATTTAGAGATAATGTTGATAGGTGACGCCGAAGACTCGAGGTCGAATCGGATATAGTTTTTAAGGTGTTGTGGATTTTATTTTTACTGATTTTAAAGGACAAGGTTTAGTAAGGTATTTCATGAATTATAAAAGCTGAAAAAGCTGAAAAAGTTCTTTACTCACCTTATCTCTTAAAACACGTTACCTAGTGAATGCTACACGGAGAGAAAAATCTTAGAAAAATTACTGTGCTGTCTCATAATCTGAGTGCATTTGAGTGGTAATGGAAAAATTACCATGCTAGCACAGTAATAATTCTTATGCTGTACAGTAAAATTTATTGGACAGATAGTGAATTTATCCCAATCTCACTCAGAAAATTTCCTGTAGATGTCACTTGCACTCACTTTACAGTGACGAGCACAGTAATTTTTCTAAGAATTTTCTCTCCGTGTAGGTTTTTCGGCAGATCCGAGTTTTTACTTAAATAACGACTCTAATAAATTCCTGACTAAACAGCAAGTCCCCAGTCTTATTATACCTACATATAATAGCTGTAATGGATTCGTTATCATTTGTTAATCACAACAAAGTTATCGCGTTAAGCTTGTCGTAATGACATCGCGTCCCCGACGCAAACAAATAGCTCTCACGCAAATTGAATACAAGATATAAATCTAGCGTTCTCCTAATAACATGCGGTGGATTTCTCCGCGGGCCGTTTTATTTCAGCCCCACAAAGCCGTCGACCCAGTAAATCCGGCGATATCTCGGGGAATGCGACAGAGTGCCACTGGCGTTCGTTTCGCGGGACGCACTTTAAATTTTCCGACTGTGAAAGGACGGATATCGCAGTGAAATTTAAAATGCCGACGCGGGTTCCCTGTGGAAGCAAAAGTGCGCGAACGCCAGATCGCGCCGCCGCCACCGTCTCGCTCCCAACCCGCTCGCCACGTAGCGTCGCAGTCGCCTCGCACGCGCCGCCGACACCGCGCGCAGCTTTGCATAATATCACCACTTAGCGTATTCTCCTCTCCGCTGCGGCAATAAAGCTATATGTGGAATTCATTATCAACAGATTTTCTAAATTAAACTGTACAAAACTTTTTGCATCGACCCTTGTCTTTCATATGTTCATTTTACATGAAGTTACCGTTTAAATTTCACCTAAAAGTGCTCGTTAAAAGATTCATTTATACCTGCAAGAAATATGCTGAAAGCGTTTAGTCGTCAACGTTGCTCTTTTTTACAATAAGGCATTTTAATTAAATTTTCTTAGCGTCGGTGTGTGCTCACCTAGGCACTATTATTAATTACATCAGTTCACACCTTGCTCCTCGGCGCGCTCGTAATATATCACTATCTGACTTATATAGAACTATTGTACAATATTACTTTTCTTGCACGTTACACCACGTCACTCGTCTGAGATCATTTTGTGACTTTGTTGATTATATTCAACTAGCAGCGCCCCGCGGTTACACCCACATAAGTTTCGATCCCTGGGAATATCGGGATAAAAAGAGTCCTATGTGTTAATCCTGGCTATAAACTACATATCAGTGTGCCAAATTTCACCCAAATCCGTTCAGTAGTTTTTGCGGGAAAGAGTAACAAACATCCATCCATCCATCGATCCTCACAAACTTTCGCGTTTATAATATTAGTAGGATTTGGATTGGGAGGCGATTTTGGCTGGAATAACGATTTTAATTGAGCTAAAAGCTTTTAGTTGGAAAAAAAACTTCGAAGAAAAACCATTTGTAGAACAGATAAGAATTCCCAAAATATAGATATCTCTTCTGAAAGCTCCGAATTATTCGGTCTGAAACAAATTACTGAATTCTGTAATCGTAATAGATTTTCATTGGAGTTTTGAAGGAAAATTGATTTTATTATCTTGTAAGCACCAAAGATACGAAATTGCAGATGCTATTATTACTTTGTCGTGGACTTCAAAATAAAAATTGATTAATAAAATAAAATAAAAAACGTTTCTTGACTTTCAATGAGGGTGACCGGTACATTGAATACATTTTAAGCCGTCAAAGTTGCCGTATACTTAGAATTGAAATGGAAAAATACCTATTATGTTGTAGTTGAAGAAATAATTCCTGCAATTAGCTTATCGTCAGTCAACATTCCCGTTTGCAGCGTGAGTCAGTAATGTGCACTATATTTACTGAAGTCCAACGAGCTCACAAGATGTACCGTGACACATTATTATACTCCACCACTCATGTTTCTGTGTCCGCTCCTGTTGTTCCGTTCCAAGGAGTCCGCTTGCTTCCAGACGTAGAAATATGTGTTTTGCTTCCACGACGGAGGGCGAGGTGCGGGCAGCGGGCAGCAGGGCGGCTCCGATGAGTTATGAGCGGTCGCTGCACCCACTCGGCACCCGCACTCACATCTTGCGACAACCCTACATATCCAAGTTTTTCGTGTACATCTGTTTAATTAAACACCATTTCAAGTTTTACGTTCAAAGGTACAGAATTTCCTTACCTTATCGCATAAAGTAGCCACATTAATTCTCTCCTCTCTACTAATCTCCCATTAATTTTCGTCCAATATGTCGCACTCAAACGTCCCGGTCGTTGTGCCGCGTTGGAAGCAAATAAGATAGTACATCGAGTTCGGTTCTAGTCTGTTTGTGCTCTATGCGAGGACGTGGAACTAAGCGTTACTTATTGTTCTGTCCGCGCTAAAGGAATTGCGAACGGATGTTCACTTCCATGTTGGATTTAAAGCAGTCACTGACGAATTGCTACATTATCGCTAACAGCGTTCGATTTAATTCCCTCCCGGCGAACTAAGATACTGCGATAAAGAGTGAAAAATACATGTTTCTTTTTAATTATATAGACGGGAATAAATATTCGCGAACGGATTTCTAAAACATTGTGCGAGAGACTGCGGTCGGGAACGCAAACAGCGAGTGAGACGTACTCTGACCATCAGTATAATTCTTTGTGAGCGTTAATTAACTTTTTATTTTCCCGTTCATCGCTGCGTTATACTGTCGGACACACTGAATACCTACGAGAGAAAAAATACAAAACAATTATACCACAGCAACAATCCTTAACGACCAGACATTCGAGCAGCGGAATTACAAATGGCGCAAAATTATGGGGAGCTTCAAATAATCATTAAACATAAACGCGTAATGGTTTCCCATTCAAATGATAGCTCGTAGCAGTTAACTGCCTCTGTAATGTCTCAACACAATCTCTTGCAGAGAAAATTGTAACGTTTTACCGGCGTATTAATGAGTTATTGCCTATTAAATATAACAAGAACACATTTCTTTATAGGGTGGACGTAAAGCTGAGCGCGGCTTAGTCTGTTCCCTCATGAGTGCGCGTGGGCCGGTTATATTGTTGACTGAAACGAGCGCTTTGATTAATTACACTTGAGGAGCGTCGGAACAAAAACCGATATGTCTTAATTAAGACATTATTTTTTTTTATTTTTTTTCTGTTACAAAATGTTTAATCATACACCCTTCAGGAAAGAAATCAATTAAAAACCAGTTACATCCATCTTAAAAAAAATATCAAAATACTGAGGTCAAATCAAAACAGGCAAATAAATTTTTAAATTCAACATGTTCTTGTTGTTGGATTAAAAACCGATAATTCTTATTAAGTTTTACACAATTCAACAATGGTCGGTTCAAATTCAATTCAGTTCAATACCGACATATCCATTTTGGTTTCGTCAAAAACCGATATATCCAAATGATCGCGTCAAAAACCGATATATCCATACTTGTCCGCCAAGTATCTCCCTAAATTAAGTATCTACCCTCCGTCAAGTTTCACACATCAATCGATGTCACTTTAACTGCAAATTGACATGCTATAATTTTCCACTTTTGTAACATTAAAAAACTTACAGGCTTTTTTTTAATTTGTGAAAAATATGGTAAATTCGATATATCGGTTTTCGTTCCGACGCTCCTCACTTATCTTAATAGCAGATTGAGTGGTGTTTTTAGCGGCATTACAAGCAGGTGGATGAAGAATCGCTCTGTTATTGTGATTGATTGTGTTACTTTGATGATGTCTGAAAAGTATGCTGACTCTGAGATTGTTTGATTCAGAGACGACTTAAAAAAAATACTAACTAGACCGCTTCTTTTTAGAAAGTATTCAGCCACTTGTAAGAATAGAAATAGAATAGAATAGAATAATCGTTTATTTGCACAGAAAGTAGGTACAATATACGGATGTTATAATATTAGGGGAGCCATATACTTTCTACCTTAACTAAGGCATGCAAAAAGTAATATAAAACTAATAAATTCAATTAAACAATACAACCAAAACACTACAAGCATAATTCAAGCATATTGATAAAATAAATGATTACGAAAAATGCCAATGAATATCCATAACATTCATTATTCAGGTCAGAGTCAATAGCATCTTAGGTAAATATGTATTTTTCAGTACAATTGAATATAATTTAAAATGTTTTATTAAAAAAAAGGTACAGAATTTTAATATTAACTTAAAATTTATCGTAAGAAAGCTTTAAGGCACTACTTTAAGAAAGTTCACCTAGTAGGTAATAATAAGAAAACTCTGTATTTATCTATAATTGCTTATTACATTTAGCTCTTTATTTCCTGTAATTTCTGTACCTAGTGTATACGAACGTTGGTAAATCTAAATAAATAAAAAGGCTGTAGAGATTTAAAGTTGTCTTTGTGTTCAAAATAAACAATCCCATTCGTTTCTTTTTACGTTCCTAAAATAGCTCATTATTATTAATAATGTGTCTCATGTTTGTGAATAAAATAAGCTTTCTTCGTTTCTAGGAAGCCAGCGTATTCACGTTAAAAAGAAAGTCCTTTACTGTCATTGTATGTACAAAATGAAGAAAAGAATTTATTCCGAGTTTTCGCTAAGTCGATAGCTGAGTGCGAAGAAACGTCAAGCCATTACAACATTTCAGTGACACATCTCATTTTTTTACAAAGAGAGAAAAAGTGTTTTTCTTGGAAAGAAAATGCAGTTTTTAAAGTGGCGGTAGAAAACTAGGGATGGCTCATTTGAGTCGTGGCTGTATTGTAACTTTTGAAGACAATATTTTAGGAAAAACCGTGCATATTTTAAAGATTAATTTACGCAGAGCAATTTAATTTTTTCCCGAATGCAATAAGTTGAAGAAATTTAAAGTTGCACCTTTAAAATACTGTTCTGGAGGTACTTTTTTAATATATTTTATTGCTTTAAATTATTGTAACTAAATTGCGTCGTTTAAAGCTATAATTTTTCAAAAGTTAGACTATTAGACAACTGGACTGGACTGTTAGACTATTTTCAGAACAATCTATTTTTTGCGGTCAAATTCAAATTCATTTATTAACCAGAATTTAGGTTTCCAATGCATGATCTAAAAATTGTAATGGCCCCTTACCACCATTATAAATGATGTGCAAGTATTTAATTTAATGTTGGAAAATGGTATTATTAAAATTAACTTTGAAAAAAGCAACATCAAATAAGACCATGCTTTAGGATTTTAAAGGGACAAATTAACTAATTAATGTCAAACTTTTACCTATGTCAATTCAAGAGATAAAGTTTAATATAATGTCAGATTAAGAATGTTTAAATAATTGTACATTATAATTGATAATTTCGTAACCATTATTATAATGTCAAAGTATTCACTAAATATAATTTGAACATTAATTAATTATTATAAGGTATTATAGGTATACAATGTGTAACTGAATTAATGCAAATTATGAAAGTAGTTTATTCCGAATCGTTTACTAAATTGATTTATGTAATGTTTAATAAAGGCCATTTTATTATCACAAAAATAATTATAACTACGTAAATTACAGTCACATTTCCACCGTACAGTCAAAACAAAATGGACGTACGAAGAACTTACTACGACAGTGTGCGTGCGTAAATTTCTAATGTTACCACAATTTTCACTCAAAATCTGGAACACTAATTTAATAAATAAACACACATAATAGTAAAAATTCAGTATATTATGATTATAACACAATTAGGGTACTTGGTAATGTGCGTTAATTCCCGGACATGTTGTTTATGCGGTCCTACTAAAAAAGGTAACGAGTGCTATCTACAGCCTATATCATAAATAGCCATTCGCGAGTAATTGAAAATTCTCGTGACAGTAGCTATTGCTTACGGATGAAATTAAATTATGTTTTTATCGGAACATTGATAACAGGCAGTAATAATAGGAGTCGTATCATTTTGGTATGAAATGAAAATAGGTAAATTACTAGTCTGTGATTTTGCAGATAGATAATGTAGGTCATACTTTTTTATTACCATCTGTGTTTACTGCAGTGCGATTCTGTAACCATCTCACCGTGAAAACTTAGGTGAAGTGAGCGTGGAGTGAACTGTCAGTGTCAGCCCACCTAATACTAGGCATTGACCAAGCATACATTTACAATCATAATCGAGATTTTAATACCTAATATTTTTTATGGCAATTCTATTGATCAGCTTACCTAATTTCAAAGCTAGTATTTTAGCTGTCAAAACTTTACTATTTTGTGGGTGCCTGGCTGACGGAACCAAGAATTTAATCCCACGTGTGGCGTGATCACTTCACCCGATTCATGAAATGTCGTGAATCGGGTCTATAGTCTAGGAAAAAAAAAATCTTCATTGAGATTCTGACTAAGTTTGTTTCTGTCATTCTTTTTTTTGCTATTATGTGTTAAAACTCCATAAATAGTAGGTAATGTTTTGACTTAAATACTAGGTTTCAAATTATATAAAATAATCAATAGAATTAGCATAAAAAATATTATTAAAATCTCGATCTGTGATTTTTATGATTGTAAAAATGTATGCTTGGTCAATCCGTAGTATCAGGTGGGATGACACAGACAGCTCACTCCACGCTCACTTCACCTAAGTTTTCACGGTGTAAACTTTACAGAATTGAACTGCAGGTCACTGTTCTGATAAACTCAAGGTAGGTTCCAAAAATCTCGTTTACAACTCAGCTGAGCTAGGTATTTTTTTACGAAATTACAGAACATATACGTTGTAGATATCAATTCCATTACCTATAATGTTAAGTGTGGGAGTAGATTCGTTCGCTACGAGCACGCGAATCGAACATTTGCAGTTAGGTACACCGTACATGTCTTATATGAAATTACTTACGAGACTAGCTTTACTTTTTGCAATCTATTTATATCGGAAAGTGATTTTTTTTATGTTAAGGTTTCGTGATAAAACTTCGAGCCTACTTACCTGTAATTTCTTCATGACCAACCTTCATAGAAATATGCCGTTCAATCAGACATTGCACTGCAGTGAGACAACACAGGTTAATAATAATAACAGAACAGAAGGTCAGCCGTGCGATTCTGTAACCATCTCACCGTGAAAACTTGGGTGAAGTGAGCGTGGAGTGAGTCGTCAATAGTGTCAATCCCTAGCATCAGCATGACTCACAGCTCACTCTAAGCTCACTTCACCTTAGATATCACGGTGAGATTTTTCCAGAATCGACCGGCAAGTCCTGTAATTATAAATTTTCAAAATCTAGTCACAATTTCATCTCAGCGACAATCAATGTCAACAATGTAGGGGTATTTTTGACTGATTGAGACTGAGATCAGACTATGAACGTTTTAAAATTATGAAAATTGTCCCTCTGATATAACACTACTTGGAAAAGTAAGCAAACACACATTTATAAGAGATATAATAAAGCAGTCCCAAAAACTAAAATACTCGTAATTCAAAAAACTATCACAGAACAAATCAGGAAGTATAGAGTATTACAAGAGGAAATTACCAGAGTTTGGAAAATTAATAGAATCACCATAATCCCTATGAAAAACAGGTGTTACTCCGAAACAAATATTCAATAATTTTAATGCACTAAATCTATCCAAAGACATAGGTATACATAACACTAGAAAAAGCTGCCATATTAAAAACTTGCCGCAAAGTAAGTAAAAAATACAACTAGGATTGTATAATAATTTAACTGCAGTACATAGCAATTTGCCTTCTCAGAATAATAACTTCTAGTTATTATTCTGAGAACTTCTAGTTCTTATCTTGGTTCACACCCGTGAGATTCTGAAAATACCAGGTCCAAAATTTCTACCTGAGAAAATATAATATATAAACTAAAATAATAATAATCGAATGAAAGCAGTAACAACTCCTCTGTGAGGAGGTTCCTGTCTCTGGAGCCCTAACCACCGGTAGCTTGGACCCTGCCCCCGATACCGGGGGACCACTATTTTTTAATGTTTTTTATACTTATTTTTTCGGTTTTTAAGAAACATTTAAAAATGTATTAGATAAGGAACTAAATAAATAATACAAATTATTCTTGAAAGAATAACCAGTTTTTAAAGAAATTGTTAATAAGAAAAGAAATGTAATTTTAGTACCTACACTAACGAGTAATAACTTCTGAAGAATTTACATCAAACAGTGTTCACGAATTCGCACACAAACGAACAAAAAAACATCTAAATTATTACAAGTACACATCCTAACAAAATATACTCTAATATTGTTATCTGTAATACTATTATTCGTACTATGATTTCGAGTGAATGTGAAGCCCCGTTACAAAGATTAGATACAATATTTTTCGGTTAACGAGCTGTATTACCCATACATATGTTCACACTAAAAATAGAGGGCAGTCGTAGAAAATACTCGGATATTTATCACCGGCCTTGGGTAAGATCTTTGTTTCGCCCGTCCAAATGTAAGTACATGAAATAAAATAATACGGTCGACTGCGGGTGGGTACTGATATAAGAAAAGTTTAAATATTATTTTTTTCAGTTTTTTATTAAGTTTTCGGAGTTTAAAGTCGTTGCGGTCGTGGAAGTTTCTGGATTTTCTTCGACAGATGTTGGTTATGCTTCGCTAACGATGATCCTACTTAGGTAGCTTTTGCAATAAGGACTGTAATTATGTTTTTTTTTTGTTGTTGTTAGTAGTTGTTGGAGGAAAGTCCTTGATCTCAGATAGCTTGATATTCTCTTCGTCGTTGACTCAATGCTGAGGATTGCGACCGCGTACGACGCGTCTCCAAGTTATGTAGTCTTCTGCAGTGGGTACCGCTCGGTAGAAGCTGCCTCAAACAGTCTTCTTGATCGTGTTTGACCTATGATAGTTGGATATACATTCAAGAAAAGTAATGAAATGTCTACATTTGGCGAGTCGGCATCAACCACCAAGCTTTCAAGCGTGCTGATTACAGCAATACCATTGTTTATTAGAACGGTTGTCATCATCTGCCCAGCTTTTTCCCAACTACGTCGGGGTCGGCTTCCAGTCTGACCGGATGCAGCTGAATACCAGTATTTTACATGGAGCGACTGTCTATCTGACCTTCACAATCCAGTTACTGGATAGTCGATACAGGGTGGCAAACATCAGAAGGCCAATTCGCAATTTAAAATGTTATAAATCTAGTCGCAGACTCATCTCGGAGATAGACAAATTTCAAAAACTTGTCTAGGCAGATGATGATGACTTATATATACTATAAATTAGTCAAATATCCAACCAATTAACAAAGCGACATCTGCAAAGATATAATAAAATAATAGCCTTAAATGCCAGTAGTTGATATCCATAGTTATAGCGACCCAACAAAGATTTGGCCAGTCTCCATCTTATGTAATGGTAAAACAATTAAAAGTTTCCCCGCGCCAAGCTTATGACCAACTTTTAAAGACTTTAAAAACATGTTGTGCTTACAATCAACCTTTCCTTTGTGGATAATTGGCAAGATAACGTTATGTAATGGATATAATGACCTTGTTATTATAAATGAATAATATATTGAAGTAATGTTATTTTTTTATGGAATTTGTTTTTAATTCAAACGATGCGGTTTTTTAGGCTCAAGCATATGACGCTGGCATATAAAGAGTGTTTAAAGAAAGGCAAGTACAGTTCTCAAAAAAATCTACCGCAAATGCAACTATAGAAGTATAAAACTGTCTGTTTTGAAATCCAGAAACCAGATTAATTTAAGTAAATCTATTGAGAGGAAACCGGCATGTCTTAGAACAAAAATTTGAAAACATTTAAGATCTACCAACCCGCAGTGGGCCCGCGTGGTGTATTATGGTCCGCTCCCTCAGACACAGGCCTGAGGGAACGGAGCTTCGATGAAGATGCTTTGCGTCACGAACTTGAGCTACATCCAGACTATAGTACGCGCGATTTAGAGAAGGCGCTTGGAAAATCCCACGTGACTATAGATCGTTATCTCAAATCGATGGGATATCGCAAAATGATGTCACGTTAGACGCCTCATGCGTTAACGGACCATGACCGGGCCGTTCGTGTGGCCATTTGTCAAAGTTTGTTACTTCGTCCGCACAGACGAGACTTTCTCAAGGACATAATTACATGTGACGAGAGCTGGATACATTATGAAACTAACACGCGCCAAGTTAACACATAAACAGCTGGAGGAGCTAGGATGACTGACTGTTCCACATCCACCGTATAGCCCGGATCTTGCGCCTTCAGACTTTCATTTATTTCGAGCTCTTAAATTTCATTTCCTAGGAAAAAAAAATTGAACATGAAAATGTTTTCGAGTCCCAGCCTGCCTCATTTTGGGAGAAGGGTATTCAAATTTTGCCCAGTAGATGGCTGACTGTTGTTGATAACGAGGGCGACTATATAATTGATTAAATGTATTTTTTATTAATAAAAAAATATTAATAATAATTTGTTTTTTAACTGGCAATAATTTTTGAGACAACCTAATAATCCAGTCCCATTCCAATCCCAGCAGTGGGAACATCATATGCTGATAATGCAATTGAGAGCGAAACATTTTTTTCACTAGACAGTTTTAATATTTAGTTTTATAAACTTGGTAAGTATTTAGTACCCGGTATTAAAATTCTGATTGCGAAAACGCACACGAAATCACCAACAATATCCAGCACCGAATAAAACACCAAATATATAGGAAAACTTCACTCCAGCAATTTTAATTTAAAAGTTTAGCACTGAAATCAAATATAAAGTGGACAAGTTAAATTACTAAGGTATTCCTGTGAAGTTGAATAGTTGGGGGAAATGGGGAGGGGCCAGTGCTGGGCTTTGTGACCGGAGTGAGCGATCTCGAGTGTTTTAGCCACACTCCGGGTTGAAGGGCCCTCGCCCACACGGCCAGCGCTCAACGACACTTCACTCCTGTTACTCGATTAACCCAAGTTATTAGTACTATCAGCTTTCGTTCCATAGTAAAGATTATCTCGTATCAATTAGCGGGCATTACGTGGGATTATTACGTGCCGAATTGTATGGGAAGCAGTTGTGTGGCGCGATAATTAATTTAATACGAGCACGGTTAGAGCGTGTTAGTTATTAGCTTTAGGCTTTAGGTTGGTTGCAGAATGTTGATCGATCGTGTTTGCTATTGATAATGACTATGTTTATGTAATAGCTTTAGTTTATTTAATAATACACGACACGTTTATGTTAATCGAAAGGGTAGTCATAAAATACATGAGCCTCTAAGCATCCCAGAACAATCCGAAGTTTGAGTTGACATTACCAACGTATGATCCACTTCCCATCCCGCACTTTATGTCCCTAAACATGCAGTCAAAGTGACTTCTGCGCTGTACCGATGACGCCGTACTAGTGGTGAAGTTTTGGGTCAACAATTATTGCATCCATAATGTACACATACAGGTGGTAAGTACAGAATCAATCATGGACCCTGTCGGGCACAACAAGATTTTAAATAAGTAGGAGAGAGGAAGAGCGCTTTTATGGTTTTTCTTTCTTTTGGTAGTCGTGCCAGCGACACGAAGAGGAGGAAGACCATACAATGTCTAAGTAACACAACATTACAAAAAAGTATCAAAACCCCATATAAATCACCACCAATCACTAACCATAAGGGCTGATTTTTTGATTAACAGATAATTTTTATTCGTGGAATAAAAATGACGTCTGACAGATTTTGAATGGAAAAGCTGTCAAAAATTCAAAATTATTCTTCCGAAAAAATTATTTGGCGTTATAAAAATCAGCCCTAAGAAGAAAACATCAAACATCTCGACACTAACCGCTCAATATAATCCCTTGAAACTCTGCCTTTTGGCAAATTATTCACCCGATGACCTGCGGAGAGTGACCCGTCCTCTCAGATGATTAGTCTAAAACTAATTGATTCCTCGGCCAGGGAGACCGGTATCGGGCATAGAATAAAAATATATAGAAGCGACACTCGTCATCAGTTTTTGACTTTTGTTACGTTCAGCTCTTAATACAACATACGAACGTAACTTAACTTCGAACGTAACGTAACTTACTCTAAAGGTGGAAAATCGAACCGTCGCTTCCGTTGAATGTCACTTCTACAGACGCCAGTACATCAAGTTACTACAATCTGTCAAATTTCTTTAATAGATTTTCAATTTTATCACTAACGCATACTAAAGCATAAGGTTCAAAGTGGATTGGAAAATTTGACAGTTTCGGGTAGCTTGATGTGCTGACGTCTGTACATCAAGGTCTATTTTTGCTTTAAGACCGATGTGACAGTTACAACGCAACCGTCGAGAGACGCGTTCCTGAAACTATCAGTGGGACCATTCTAGCTTTCTAGCTAATAAATATCAAATTCGCCAAACTATTCTATTCTATTTTTAATAATGGCAAGTAAAGCCGATTTCGACTATTCTGCTAATGTCATGTCACTGGAAAACTCGTTTTCGTTTGTATGGAACTTACAGGTGTCAAGAACGCATTCTCTCGCCGGCCGTACTGTAGATAGTTTCAACCTTGTATACATTACTGTTAATTTTTATCAAAAGTGGCAGTTACGAGGTCAACTGTCCTTTATAAGTGTTCGGCGCTCGATCCACAACAAACTTGACCACAATCCCCGGTCGTAATGACATATTGAGCTTTAGAAAGAGACTGTCACACAGGTATGAGTAAAAGAGATGGTGGCAAAGCCGAACTTTTTTCTATCGGTACTCAACATAGTGACTGTGTTATGTATACAATCACCATTCATAATTTTGTGATATTGTACCTACAGCAAGATACTTACTGTCCGTAGCTTAAAGCTGCATTAAGTGTGAAAGTACACGGGATTCGCTTCTACATGGATGTGTTATTCTATGGCATCGGTCTCGCTAATACTTCGTAAGTGCTTCTTCACGGACGGCTCAACTCGCGGTTTTGTCTTGTTCAAAGTGTGGCCGATGACGTGATTTGGGTCCCTTTGACTTTATCGTGATCGGCATCGTTTAGCAAACTCGAGGTGGACAGTTGGGAGTTCTCTTTTGTTTTTTTTTTTTTAAACTGTGCTAGTGACGTCTCTTTCGAATAGTGAACATGTCAATGTCTACATATTCTGATATTTAACTAAATACTTTAATTACTCTGCATGATATTTTAATTTTCTCTGCATTTTCCTAACAATACCGATAGCTATGGAATTATAGCTCTTTGAATATTTTGTTTAATGTTTGTGTATTTTCTTTGACCGTGCAATTTTAATTAATTAAGTAATATTAATTTTCTGAAATAATATCTTTAATTAAATATAATTTTATTATATGAAAATATGAATAATTAAGAGTGACAGTCAACCTGGGAGAAAGTGTAACCCAGTGTTCTAACCAAAGCGATCGGTCGCCTGACTGCGCGTTAATATGTCACTAATTTGCTTGGAAAATTAGAAAGACACCCTCTGTCGTCGCGGCGAGTCGATGACGCGTTCGGGTTCACTAAACAAAATATGAATACAAATATTTGTTATTTGTTCAACATAGGTAGGTTAGTACAGATGTTGTAATACGCCGATGACGGCTAGACATAGCGTTTTTTAATCAATAGAATTATATTATAAAAGAAAGTGGACAATGTGCGTGCCGCTAAAACTCAGAAATGAGTCCCGGTACGATCAAGTGAGTTATATGGTGTGGTAACCCTCTATCTCCTGTCCATGAGGAAGGTCCCCGTTTTTACACGAAGGGCATGCTTTTGAAGATATAAGAGCTGGATTTTTCGCCCTCTAGAAATTTTTAGAACAGTCCAGAACATTTGAGAGTATTCGAGAGCATTCCAGAACACTCTGGAATCTCATATCAACTCCCTGAGCTGAAGCCGGGTACCCCAGCTTAATTATTAAAGAACGCTATGTCTAGTCGTCATCGGCGTACAAATAATATCTTGGTACAGACGCCAGCACATCAAGCTACACGAAACTGTCAAATCAATCAACTTTGAACCTTATGCTTTAGAAATAAAGTTGAAAATCTATTAAAGATTTTGACAGATTGTAGTAGCTTGATGTGCTGGCGTCTGTACAAAAATGCTGATTATAATAAATTATCAAACAGTTATCACACATTATTAAATCATTCTAATGCAAATTGTCGACACAATAATAATAAAATAAACGCGATGGTGGCGTGTCGAATGATCACTTTGGTTTGGACACGGCCTACAGGTGACAAAAGAGATAAAGATATAAGGTTTCAGTACATGGTGATGTAGGGAAATAGGTTCAGCCATATTTATGATACTAGTAGGCAAAACTTACAAAAATAAAAATTAATCTAAGAAACGATAACTAAATACTAAACTTTAACAAACGGAACTAAAATCAACAGGAAACCAAATATAAACATTATTGTATAAACAGACATAGATTTTTAAAACATGATATTTTTTTTATATTCTAAAATTAAATCAAGATAATTTTGTAAAAAAATGTTTTTTTATTTCATAACTAACCATATTTTATAAAAATAATAAAAAAATCTACGATCTACAACAGATTTTTTGGTATGGGTAAAATATGATCCACGATACCGGTAGTGTTGCCAAAAAAGGCGATACCAGCTAAGGGTTAATAACGATAGCGGCAATTCTTTCCAAGTTTTAGGTATTTTACCATATACTCGTATGACCGGAGCCATGCAGTAAACGCTTTTGCGCATGAGTGCTGTCTTAGCGAACTGATGACACAGTAAGGTATACGTGGGAGCGGTGGGGTTTCTGACTACAAAACAAAAAGAATGCCAATACATTTCTGATCTCATAGACAAAGTTTGAGTAAGAGTAATACTGTTTGGCAGTAAAAATGTTGTAGGTTGCACTTTCCCGGGTAAATCCTGACACGAGAAGCTCTAATGATAAGGGTAACGTTACTTTCAGGTAATTCCATACCTACTTGGGTTTTACTATTATGTATCATTTATGTCCTACTGACAGACATTGTCGTACATAACATGACAATGTTGTAACAGCAATCAAATCCTCGTTACATGTTACTCTATTTTACTTTACTTTACTTTATTCTATTGCTGCCTTACTGTGTTAGACAGCAATAAAATAAAGTGAAATATGTTTGAATTTCTAAATGATCAAATAGCTTTATGCTACCATTTATCTCCAATAATAATAGTCTTCTGTAACAACTGCCGGGCGATTCTGGAAAAATCTCACCCTGATAACTATGGTGAAGTGAGCTTAGAGTGAGCTGTGAGTCATGCTGATGCCAGGGATTGACACTATAGACGACTCACTCCACGCTCACTTCACCCAAGTTTTCACGGTGAGATGGTTACAGAATCGCACGGCTGGACAACAGAGGGGCAATTCTTGTATTTTTAAGAAAGTTCGCAGTCTAATCTCTGTCTCAATCTGTCAAAAATACCCCTAATTTCCCTAAATGTATGACAAGTTTTGACATTGATTGTCGCTGAGATGAGAAAGAGACTAGATTTTGAACGTTTTTAATTACGAGAATTCGTCTTCTGGTGGATATGTCCCATTTAATTTTTGAAAGGACCCAAACATCCATAGACAACCAACAATTTTCTTTGATATCGATAGACTAAAACCGACAGTGTTTGAAATAAGAACGATGTTAGAAACGGTAACAAATGTCAGTATGGCGTGCCAACGTAGCGATCTATCAGTGCTTATCGCTCGGATCTATCATACGCCGCGGTAGGACGAACTTCACCCGATTATGGACCCTAATGCCCTGGATACTTAAATCAATCCGATCGGAGAATCAGGGTGAGGAAGAAATATGTTTGATTTGGTGTTATTAGTGATTGTAGAAAATCGGTAAGCCGCCGTGCGATTCTGTAACCATTTCAACGTGAAAACTTGGGTGAAGGGAGCGTGGAGTGAGTCATCAATAGTGTCAATGCCTAGCATCAGCATGACTCACAGCTCACTCTAAGCTCACTTCACGTTAGTTATCACTGTGAGATTTTTCCATACATACGCAACTGACAATGACTGTAGGCCCAATGACATCTGTGGACATTTCTCTCAACGTACACGAAGGTCTATGGAAGAATGTGCCAACAAAAATCAAGTTTTCCTAAAGATTGAAAATCACCTACAAAATAAATCGCTCAAAAGTCATGTCATTTCAGACTGATCCCAATCAAGTTCAGAATATCAATGTAAAGTTTAGTAACTTCATGCTAATTATTCAATAATGCTTTATACTTTATCAAGCAATCTGAATCCGCTGCGCTAATTAGACATGACCAATCACATTCCATTAACTGTTACGGAACTTTAAACGAGGGCTCTAAATAAATGATGCGGCCGAGTGGCGTTACATTCGGGCGTTAAGAATTAGCCATTGATTTCCTTAGGAAGTATAAAGCGGGCAGGTCGGCGGTGAGCAACATTTAGGAAGTATAAAGCGGGCAGGTCGGCGGTGAGCAACATTTAGGAAGTATAAAGCGGGCAGGTCGGCGGTGAGCAACATTTAGGAAGTATAAAGCGGGCAGGTCGGCGGTGAGCAACATTTCTCGGCCTGTCCCGTCCCTGCCCGGACGCTCTCAGCGTTTAAAGGTCCCTAACGAGCGATAAAATTCCCCCGAATTCCTTTTTAACTGCAAGAGAACTTTACCTGCGGGTGGGTAAATACGAACCCACATTTGGTCGCTGAATTGTGATTCACAATCTGTAAATAACAAGAAGAAAATTCAGTTTATTCAAAGGCTGTTTACTGTTACGTTTAATTGGAGGGAGGGGGACGTTCTTGTATTAGAATCAGCCATAATTGAATACACATACAACGGCACTTTGGGACAAAATGCTCATTTTTTGCAAGGAAGCACTTCGCTGTCTTTGTTTGAATGAGGAATTAATTAAGACTTGTGATCGTTTTGTATCTATGCACACATTAAAATAATATTAATAATAAGTCCATGTACAGACGCCAGCACATCAAGCTACTACAATCTGTCAGATTTCTTTAATAGATTTTGAACTTTATCGCTAAAGCATAAGGTTCAAAGTTGATTGGGAAAATCTGACAGTTTCGGGTAGCTTGATGTGCTGGCGACTGTACATAAAAAAAGGAGGATAACAATAATAGGGCATCAAAAAATTCGTCCGCATCGCTGTCACAGCATCTCGATTCTGTAAAAATCTCACTGAAAACTTGCGTGGGATTTTAAACTAAAATAGCAAACAGAAACTTAGTCAGAATATCAACTTTGTTTTTTTTTTTTTTTCATTTCTTCCTCGATAAAATAGTAATGTTATGGCAACTAAAATACTAGCTTTGAAATTATATAAAATGATCAATAGAATTAGCATAAAAAATATGATTAAAATCTCGATTATGATTGTAAATGCTTGGTCAATCCCTAGTAAGATCAGGTGGGATGACAATGATAGCTGACTCCACGCTCACTTCACCTAAGTTTTCACGGTGAGATGGTTACAGAATCGCACTGCGGATAAGTGCCCAAACGGCTGGTAGCATTGCCACGTTGTATGGCGATGCTGATTCTTTGGCCAAAAATAGGCTTGCCCTCTGGTGACGTGAAGTACCTCTGGTGCGTGATGTTCATTTGAAATTGTTTGAATTCAATCAATTGTCGGTGCACTCTAAATCATGTGGAATTAGGTGCGTTGCGCTAACAGACCACGTGAACGAAAGTCGTGCGACAAGTGTAGCGTCACGGTTGAACAAATTGATGTTCCTAATGGCAGCCATTACAGACATTGTGTGCGCTCGATCGAACATAAAGGTCGACGAGACCCCCCCCAGCACTCCGCACGGGATCAGCTTCTAAAGAAAAAAGTATGAAAGCCGATATTCATAAATTTCTGAAAAGCTATGCGATTTGAAAAACCCATTTCGCAAACCCCGTGTTGCTTATTTATACGATTTGGTCCGATTCAATTTTGTAAATAAAACTTTTTTAACATTTCTAGCTTATTCTTTGTCGTAGTAAAGAGGGGATTATCTCTGTTCACGTGTGCGTTGATTAAAATTCCCTGTATTCGTTTTTTCAACCCATTTCCTTCGTTCAGGTATGATATGTAATTTGCGCTCAACGTATTTAATGCTAAGCCGACTTTTGTGTTACAAATGAGACGAAGCAGCGCGCGACGACGTCTACTCGTACTTATCTAATAACCTTCAGAACGTGTATCATATAGTAAGCCTTCTAGCTTACTGTGTGACATCACTGCTGGCGATGACGGTTAACATAGATGATACTTAATACAACTAATTTAAGTTTAGAGAAGTTTTGTGACAACAGTGAACAGTGGCGCGCTCAATATAACGAAAGTCTTGTTTAGCTTGGAGCCAGCAGATAAAAGTTATCTTGAAAAGTCGACAGCCGCAACAAACTTAGCAACTGTCTTCAGGTAGGATAAGGGAAACTCGATTAAGGAAGAGAAAAAGTAATTCGGGGCAGGAAGAAGAGTTCACAGCGCACAAGTTTAATTAAGCATCGACGACAGATGAACGGAACACATATTGACACAACTACTTTCAACATTCTTCTAATTAGAACGTCTACCGAGTAACACACTTTTGTGGTGATGGCAAAGGGCGGGAAGATGCAATAATATTTTGAGTTAGCGTGAAGAAGTAACAAACATACAAACACACACACTCACAAACTTTCGCCTTTATATTATCATGATTACTAGCTTCCGCTCGCGACTTAGTCGGCGTGAACTTTCTTATTTCCCCGACCCATCCGCGGCATCGCATCGCCTGCCCGCGCTATCATTTGCCCTAACATTTTTCTTTTTGCTCAGCTCCTAAGAGTCCGAGCGTAATGCGAATAGCTTATAGCCTTCCTCAAGAACAGGACTATTGAATGCAAAAAAAATCAAATCTGACTAGTAGTTCTAGAGATTAGCGTGTTCAAACAAACAAACGAACTCTCAAGCTTTATTAATACATATAGATAAATAATAAAGCCTTACGGACGTACTTAGTCATGTTGACCAAGCTTCTTATACAAGCTGTAACTTTAATACAACTTTTACTATCGACCAACCCTGTAATCGCAAAAAAAATCAGGTGTTCCCTATATTTTGACGAGTTATGCGAACATAAATGTAGGGAACAGCTGATATTTTTTTCGCGATTGCAGGTTTGGTCCCATAGTAAAACATGTTCATAATGATAAGTACAATGACCCCTTAAGAGGTTGTGCGTTATTTAAGTTACACTTTGTATAAAGATTAAAAAACTTCTTTATAAAAAAAAAAACAACCGACTTCCAAAAAAACACTACAACGTGAAAAATAACTTTAATTTTGGAAGCCGGTGTCGTTGGTTCCGCATTTTCGTTTTTTGACACCGACTTCCGAAATTAAAGTTATTTTTCACGTTGTAGTATTTTTTTGGAAGTCGGTTGTTTTTTTTTTATAAAAAAGTTTTTATTTTACACTTTTTAGTTACCTATACGTACCCCAAACAAATTCATATAACACTACTTGGCATGTAAATATCAGTGACAGGAAGCTGCATCTGCGTTTATATTGTTCAGACGTGATGTTATGTTGTGCGATTGCGTAAATAATGCATACAGCAATAGCAGCAATCGCGGTTGTTTTACTGGTATTTATTGAAGAGTTCCGTTGTCTGTCTCCGAAACTCATCACCAGATCTTTACGAAATTTAAATGGGTCCATTTCGGAATGAACCTTTATCGAACAAAAAAAGAATTTTGTAAATCCGTCAATATATTATGACGGAGTTATGACCGAACATACATAAAAAAATATATGTATAAACATCCGAATTGATAACCTCCTCCTTTTCGAAGTCGGTTAAAAATAACCTCCTCCTTTTTGATGTCGGTAAAAAAAAAATATCTACCGCACTATTAATTGAAATTCACTGACGCAGTTCTGAGTTCTGTCGGTCGATTCTGGAAAAATCTCACCGTGATAACTAAGGTGAAGTGAGCTTAGAGTGAGCTGTGCAAAGTGTGAGAGTGAGTGAGTGTGTGAGTGAGTGTGTGTGAGTGTGTGAGTGTGCTGATGCTAGGGATTGACACTATTGACGACTCAGTCCACGCTCACTTCATCCAAGTTTTCACGGTAAGATGGTTACAGCATCGCACGGCAGTACAAATAAACCCATCTAATCCAAGATCCGTGTTATAACATTTCCATTTTATACATTCAACAGTTTTTAATACAAAAACTTCGACCGAGCATCGCGGAAGGTCCTTGTCGAAATGGCCTGTAATATCGAGCGAAGTTTAACGCAGAACAATCTGCTAGTAAGCTAATAAAAATCATAGCAATCTTCAGAATAAAAAGGCAGTTTGGAACAAGAAAACCGAGTGCATCCCCAAGAACCTTTTTTGTTTCCGGCGGAGGTTTGGTAAGTTATTTAAAGTGAATAAGAAACAGGCTTGAGACCTCTCGGCATCGCAATAGTTGGACATCATTGTATTTGCAGGCTTCAGACTTCGGGGTTGTTAAGTAGCCCTCCACAATTTCGTTTGTCTGAAGTATGTTCTTAGGTCTTTTGTAGCAATGGTCGTTAGCATTTTGATCTTTATGCTCAGACGTATATTTCGGTTGTATACTAAACTTATGCGGTGGGGTCTGATTCCACCATTTCGCGTGTAATTTTCAGCGAAACGAAAAATATTCGACATTCTGTGTCACGAAAATATGAAGCCCTGGTTTTGTATGCGTTGAATAGACCATATATGATATGACCCATATTCCTCAGTAAATGCCGTGGATATAAAATAGATTTTAACTTTTACTTTATTCGTGTGCACATAAATATGTGTCTTACTTTATATGCATATTATAAGGTCGAATATTTGCGAGTAAAATGATAAAATAATAAAATTTAACCACGTGGAAATTCCGCATCAGAAGTATGTGATAAAAACAAATAATAATAAAAACGGTATTACGGGGGTCGTCTGTCCCCAGTGTGTTATATTTTGTGACGTCAACGGGAAGGGTTATCAATTCGTTTATTATGTATATTTTTTATGTTTGTTTGGTCATATTATCATTGTTAGCTGCATATTATTTGAGGTATCATATTTATAATAGATGTTTTATGTTATATTAACCACAAAGCGATTTCATAGTGCCTTGTTTGTTTTACAGTAAGTAAGAACAGAATTTTATTAAGAATAGTGACGTTCATAACTAATATTTATTTATTTATTGATGGTCGACTCTTCACGTGACCAGAGGGCTGGCCTATTTTTTGGCCAAAGAATCAGCATTGTCATACAACGTGGTAATCCTGCCAGCCTTTTGGGCACGTTTCCTATTGACAGCGATACAGACGAATTTTTTGATGTCCTTTGATCATTTGCCCTCCCTTTTATATACTTGTACATATTATTATTTTTATTTGAAGTCTGTTTGCTTTTTAATTAATGTTAGCTTATGTTATGTAAATATTATCTTGATTAAGTAAATAAATTTATTTATGTGTAAATCATGTGTCCCTGCATTTGGTAATTGCATATTTTCATTTAATACTCTACACAATGACCCACAGCACCCATAAATGTAGCCATAATCTCCCAATATCGCTTCCTCCTGCCATTGTCTCCCCTATAGTAGTTGGACCCGTAATATCGTAGGTACCCTTTCGGCAAGTGGACAGCTTTAGGTAGTCCGTGGTACAGTTCGGCCTTATTTGTGAGTTCGGCTGACTTGCCCCAACTTGCCCCATTCGGGACAGGAAGCTTGTTAGCGCGACTTCTGCGGTTTTCGACCAGATAACATTGTGTTAAAGATTT
The DNA here is from genome assembly GCA_949629135.1 of Eremobia ochroleuca. NCBI lineage: Eukaryota > Metazoa > Arthropoda > Insecta > Lepidoptera > Noctuidae > Eremobia > Eremobia ochroleuca. Next base: position 10,669,314 of record OX451403.1, on the reverse strand, counting down.
AAACTATCTGCTGCAGCGCGGATCTGCTTTTGTGAACTTACTTACCTATTTTAGTTTGTTTTCAATTAAACAAAGAAGGGGGAAGTAACTAGTACCTAGTTAATTAATTAGTAGGCACAAACTATTTGTTGTAAGACTTAAGGCTGATTTTTCCAACGCCAGATAATTTTACCCCAGCCGGTCGATTCTGTAAAAATCTCACCGTGAAATCATAAGTGAAGTGAGCACTTAATAATGTTAATTACTAGCATTAGGGAATGACAGAGCGCACTTCCCGCTCACTTCACCTAAGTTCTCACGGTGAGATTTTTACAGAATAGCACAGCTGGAGTAATTTTGAATTTTTGACAGTTCTTCCATACTGAATCTGTCAGACGTCAATTTTATTCCACGTAAAAGAATTATCATCTGTCGATTGAAAAATCAGCCATTAAATTGTTAAAGTTTTGAAAATACCTTCAGAGACAAGATTAACAACTTAATGTTGAGTTAAATTCTCGTCCGAATTCCCGATAAAAAAATAGACTGTGGTATTTATAAAACGATGTATAATAATCAGCGTATAATGTTTTCACTGCTGCAAACAGGCCTCCTCTCTACGAGAGAGTTTGGGCTGTAATCCACGACGCGGGCCCAGTACGGGCTGGGAGATGTCACATGTCATCTTATTTTTGGTTCTAGGACATGCCGGTTTCCTCATAATATTTTTGTTTTGAGAGCAGTGGCGATGAAATTATTTACACATAGTAAAGCTGCCAGCTCGTAAGTCAGGACCGTTACCATACCCCCATCACTGCACACTGGGCAACCACTGCTGCATTTAACGACGACAGTGCGTAGTCGTCGTCGTGTAGTGTTTAGTCGTTCGTGGTGCGTGTTCCGACACATCATCTCGAGAAGTTCCTCAAGGAAGAGTTCTAGCCGAAGGGTGTTGTGTATCGCCGGTTTCGTGGCTACATGACACCAGTCAGCGAAACACGACGCCGACACTTCGTGTGCAGTAGTATAAGTTGTGTTATGTTGTATTTATTTATAGTATTTTTAAGTTATATTATTATAGTATTGTATTTGTGATAATTTTGTATGTATTAGTTTATAAGTATGTTTGTAGTAGAATGTATTGTTTTTTTTTCTATGGGCCTTAGTTGCCTGAAATAAAGGAATAAATAAATAAATAAATAGTTCTACGTGGGTGGATGAAATATAAACCGGACTTAAGTAAAAAAAAAATACGCATGTATCATTATAAAAAAAATGTAATATATTTTATTTTTCTACATAATCTCCCCTTCTATTAACACGTTTTCCCCAACGCAGGGGAAGCTTCTTGATGCCATTATTGCAGAAAGTAGTAGGTTGTGCCTTTAGCAAATTGCACACAAATGATTCCACTATCTGGTCAGTGTGAAAACGGCGTCCTCCACTTGAAATTTTTTTTGTGCCATTCCTACACTTGAGTTCTTGAAAGCGTAATCTTATCGAACTGTAGAGTCAATCGATGAAAAATTTCGGAAGGTTTTAGGCCCTCCCGTGTTAAATTTTTATGATAAGTCGTTGCTCAACAGACTTATGTACCTGCTGCTCAGACATGATGCTACTGCCGCGCAATAAACTATAGTGAGCCGGAGCAGTATCCCCCCCCCCCCCCCTCCCCTAGATGATCCCCCCTAAGTCATACAACAGCACCAAGCGCGTCAGTTCAGTCAGAGACCAATAAAAAAGTCCGGTTTATATTTGATTCACCCACGTATAAATCTTTATCTTAATTTATGATGATGAATGAGTAAACTAAGTTTAAGGTTCAATTAAATTGGGGTCATTATGGGAATATCAGCGATGGTTTACTACCTTCACCGCGCCACTTAATCTGCACAACAAATTGCAGCATCGAACGAGAATCGTTTTCGAGACGTTCACCATAAAACTGTAATTGAGATTTGAGTCCCCCGATTTAACGACACACTCAAACAAAATGGCGCCCGAAAACAAACATTAACGGCAGTAAGATGACTCTGTTAATAAAAAGTGCGAGATTTCAACATTTTATGGGTACACACGTTGGTAGCAGAACTCGACAGTACCCGCCGGCCGTTTAAATATGGCACATCGTGTTCTAGAAAGAGACAAGAGACTGTCACACAGAAAAGACAGAGACGACGCTCTACAAACCCGAACTCTCTCGAAACCCTGATGTGTCATCATAACCCCCTGGTACTGTACACGAATTTGAAAATGGCCATTTTACGATTGCAAAACTCGTTTCGAATACGTTTTAGAACTGAAATAAAAAATGCTGACGAAATAAATTTAGTTATTTCGTGTTCGCTTGTTTACAGTTTTTATGGCGTCCTTTTGCAACCATGTTGGATGAACAATGAAGAATTTGTTGTGCAGAAATAGGTTTTTGACTCGCCTTTTGTTTAAGTTTTGGTCTCGTTATAATAGACAAATAGGCAATTATAGAATTATCTAAAGACGGCAATGAGGAGGCCATAAGCTCGTCATTTTGAAACCCGAAAAATATGTAAAATTTTGCAGTTTCAATTCTGAAAATAGTTCCCGCGTGGTAACATTGCCATAACATAGAATTTTGCGCGCCCGGTGTGCACGTGTTGCTACGCTTTGAGCTACGGCGTAGCATGCTACGTGTGGCTACGCTTCGCGCTACGGCTTAGCTTGGTCAGTGCTTCGACCGCGTAGTACTTACGCCTTTACCCCGCCATGTCTTATATAAACCTACGGTTTCCTAGAAAAACGTTTTTATCAGATTGATAACGTCATGAAAATCTGTTTGTTTCACCAGTAATTGGCGTCAAAACGCTCTGTATTTGGGCATTACGGCCGCATGTGGCAGTCACCGCTCTTCTAGGAAACTGTAGCTTAAGCGACTATCGCGTGATTATCCGATCGACCTTTTATTATACACAAAATATATATATTATTTACAAATATACACAATTATGTATAATATTGCAAAGGCTATCTATGTAGCCTAACCTTATGTAGTACAGGCTGGCTATAATTTGGCGCGGGTTCGATTTGAACATTCAAACCAGCTTAGAACGGGGTGTTAAATATTTTATTAACTTTTTTTTAGATAAGTCAGTGCTAGTTTAGACTGGAATAATAATAAGGTTATTAATAATAATAATAATACACCTGATATAGTGGTGATAGATCACCTAGCGCTCCGCGAAATGATTGTCGATGTTATCATTCCACACGACGGGAACCTCGAGAAAGCTGAGAAAGAAAAACAATTCAAATATCTTGACTTAGCACACGAGGTTGTGGCATGTGGAATGTGAGCTCGACTATCATTGTGCCAATTGTTGTATCGGCCAATGGCCTGATCGCCAAAAGCCTCGATCAACATCCATCGAGGCTCTCGTTTGGCGGTTGGATCAAGGGCCTGATTCAGAAGGCAGTAACTACTCCTCGACACGGCTCGCATTGTGAGGAGGTTCCTGTCTCTGGAGCCCTAACTACCGCTCCCGTCACCAGCGGATCACTATTTTTTTATTATTTTTAAATATTTTTATTTATACTTATTCTTTGTATTTTAAGAAATATTGAAAAATAAAATAATAAAATAAGATAGCGAAATAGATAAACGAAATAATAATAATATAAAATAAGGTTATTCTATCAATATAAATTTAAAGAAATCCTATCTCTTCTAGCTCCCTCAAAATATTTACACATTTACATATATTATTATAACATTATAAGTAGGTATTACTCTAATTCACTGACAGACAACGCGCAGTCTAAATTTAGTATTGTTTTCTGAACTACTGTGTTATCCTGAACTCTCGTTCTTTCGCTTTCGGCTTCAATGCTTGTGAACTTTATAAATTTTACGTACTACCGGTCTGTGCTCTTCAGAAGCTAGCTACAATATCTACTCTTTCGCGCATCGCCCCAAATTAAACTTGTAAGATAGGATTTGTTTAGATTTGTTTAGTTTGTTTTTTATTGTGTCATTAGTTCCTTACTTGATCGAGACCGAGAAAGGCCGAGAATCTGTTTTCGAACGTCAAAATATAACTAAGCTAATTAGTGCAGTGGGCTCGTAATGTAGTTTTTTTTTTAAGATGAATCAAAAGATATTCATGATCCTAGTATTATACTCACACCGAGGGTGGGGGGGGGGGGGGGGGGGGGGGAGGGATAAATAATAACTGCCGCACAGGTCGATCGATCAGGTTAAGCTACGCTTGCCGCGGTTGGTCTGTGGATGGGTGACCATCTTTCCATACCGTGAACCCTCCGTGCCTTGGAAACTACGTTAAGCCGTTGGCCCGGCTGTAATTCTTGGATCTTTGACAGTCGTTACAGGTAGTCTGAAGCCCGAAAGTCTGACAACCAGTCTTACCAAGGGGTATCGTATTACCCAGTTACTGGGTTGCGGAGGTCAGATAGGCAGTCGCTCCATGTAAAATACTGGTATTCAGCTGCATCCGGTTAGACTAGAAGGCGACCCCAACGTAGTTGTGGAAAGGCTAGGCAGATAATGAATGATCACTCTATTGTGTCACCATTTGTAAAATTTCTATATTTATGTCTGTAATTTATAATACATGGTGTACATAATAAAGAGTATTCTATTATATTCTATGATGAGTATTATACTCACAATTTAACCAGCAAAAGTTTACAGAAAAGCTGTAAGATTAAAATAAGTTATAATTAAAAACGTAATAAAGTGCTGAATTATGGATCTAGAATGTGCTGCACTTTGTATTTCAAGTGGAACTTTTCTAAAGTTCAATTTTTAATTGGTCGGCGCTAGTTTTTTACCTTTATTAATTTTCTAGTGCAAACGTTGGAGATCGAAAAAAATAGACGAGAGAACCTTTTACTCTATGGTAATTGCATTTTTGAACACGTAGTACTCGTACCTATCTAGATTTAGTTTAGTTTAGATTTACTTTGATAACATTCTTGTAGATTCTGAAGGAAGAGATTTTTGTGTTTGTCTTGATTTTTGTCTGAATAGTCTGGCTGTTACAAGTGCGTCTGTCAAGTTCGAGCTCCCGGGTTTGAGTCTCAGGTCTAAAAGAAGTGTTTCTGTTGGTATTCTAAATGCTAGTCTAAATGTGTGTATTAAGGTGCCGCCCAACGGTGGACGGTGGAAACACTCAATTGTTTGTCACGGTTAGGCCTACTGGTACATATTACAAGCCAGAAAGTGTATTGTCAAATGTTCAAAGAAATTTTTTATTCAATAAAATTTCATAAATATAAAATAGTATCATGATAAAACAATCGTAAAAACGAGCTCATAAAATATTTTTCGTCGTATAATTTTCCAAATTTCGAGCGTAAACTATTATATGTTAAATATTTTATGTTATGATAATAAAGGGAATTCAATCAAATTAAGAAATATTTCAAAATTATTTCACTTAGCCGTGGATTTATTTAAAACTGCAAAATTATTTTATTTTGTTGGTCATTTGATTCTACTAACATAAAACGCATGGCTGTTTTGAACCTGATTTATTGCCTGATTTATTGTCAATTACCTAAACATTTGCTTCTTACCGCGCCTTAGAGCGATGCCACATGGGCGTTGCAAATGCTTTGCGTCATCGCAGCCCAGTGATTTCGACGCGGTAAGTGCCACACGAGCGCTACGATGTCGTAACGCAACGCAGCTTATCGTGACGTCGCACCTTCAATACGTCGGCGTCCACATTCGATATTAAAAAAAAAATACTGCACTGCGCTGTCACTCCGTCATCTCACGGCAACGCCCGTATGGCATCTAATTAGGCTTTCATTTAATCAATATATGTATATTATAAAAGAAAGTGTACAATGTGCGTGCCGCTAAAACTCAGAAATGAGTCCCGGTCCCGATCAAGGGAGTTATATGGTGTGGTAACCCTTTTTCCTGTCCATGAAGAAGGTTCCCGTTTTAGCCTGAAGGGCATGCTTTTGAAGATATAAGGGCTGGAATTTTTACCTTCTAGAAATTTCTAGAACAGTCCAGAACATTCGAGAGTATTTGAGAGCATTCCACAGGAATCCAGAACATTTTGGAATGTTCGGAAACATTCGAGAGTATTCGAGAGCAATCCACAATATTCCAGAACATTCTGGAATCTCATATCAACTCTCTGAGCGAATCCGGGTACCCCAGCTAGTACTATATAAGTAAAGTCGCATAATAAAGGCACGAATAAGAAAAACAGTAAACACTACAGTTCATCTCTGGCTAACCCTCAGAGACCACGGGTGACGACACACTTCGTACAATCTCCTCGTAAGAGGCACTTACATAAAATATGTAGGTGTCAAATTGAGCGGATTAATTTTATTTATAAGCCTACTTAAGTAATAAGGGAAGCCTTAAGGACGGCTTGCGGCCTCCTAACGTATTTAGAAGGGAAATGGAGCGAGAGTGGTCACATCCAATGTTTTATTTACATACCCACTCTTATGTATACATTTCGGGGCTCGTGAGCAGCCTGGAGGTGCCAGGAGACATTGTCTTTCGGTCCTCGGAGCTGTTTCTTTGATGTCGTACGACGTTACGACATGTCAAGACGAGCCATGTCAAATAATAGATAAAGGAACCACTAAAGCGGCCGTAAGCCTCTCCTTTACTGAAATTGTATGGTTCAGGGGCCTGGATTGATGTGAACTTTACCTTTTTCTCCTTGGTTTATTGAAATAATCATTTCCGAGATTTTTTTTGATACCTTTGTTGTGGGTAATAATAGTTCTGTTACTGTACAATTTATTCAACTATTTCCTGGTAATAATTTTAGAATAATATACTGTTTTGGTATAAAAAGAGATGGTGTACTTACTTATTAAGAAATATTGTACATAAATCAAACAGGTACAAAATCACTATTACGAAATCTTCAAGGGGAATCATATTTAATATCAGTACTTATAACAGTGTGTATGTCACAGTCAACTAGCTTAATCAGCCTTTCAGGCCTGTTGGTCTAGTGGTCAGTGGCGCTGACTGCTATGCGCAAGGTCGTGGGTTCGATTCCCACCTAGGACAAATGTTTGTGTGATGAGCACGATCATTTGTTCTTTGTCTGGGTGTAATTTATCTATAATATGTATGTATTTACAATTATATATGTATGTTTATCAGTCGTCTAGTACTCATAGCACAAGCTCTGCTTAGTTTGGGACTAGATGGCATTGTGTGAAAGTTGTGGAATTATGATTATTATTATTAGTTGACTGCCTAGCCTTTTAATTAAACGGCGCCGTTCAATTAGTGGCCTGATTGACATCCAGCCATTCAATCAAACAGCTAGGCGAATGACTCGGATCGCTAATGTTTAACTACTTGCCTAGCCCAGTCATTTAAATTGGCGATGGATTGATTGGTGATTGACTTAGGATTCATTTTTCCATCGCCAGATAATTTTATCTGAGGAATAACTTTGAATTTTTGACAGTACTCCCATACAAATACATTCAGACGTCAATTTTATTCGCCGAATAAAAAAATGTCTGTCGATTGAAAAATCAGCCTTTGTAGCGACCGGTTGTTTATTGGATGTTTATTAACAAGTTCGGCAGAAGTTAAAGCTACGCTTGCCGCGATTCATCCGTGGATCCCCTCCGTGCCTCGGAGAGCAAGTTAAGCCATTTGGTCCCGGCTGCAATTCGTGGATCTTTGACAGTCGTTACGGGTCGTCAGAAGCCCGAAAGTATGACAACCAGTCTTACCGAGGGGTATCGTATTACCCAGTAGTTGGTGGAGGACAAATAGGCAGTCGCTCCATGTAAAATACTGGTATTCAGATGCGGTTTGACTGGAAGCCAACCCCAACATAGTTGGGAAAAGGCTAGGCAGATGACGACGATGAGGGTTATATGAACTAAACGGTTTGTATTGATGATTTTAACGATTATGATTCAGTTAATACATATTTGTAACGGTCGCAAATGATATTTTGTACAACACTGATCTGCAAAATGGCAAAAAACGTAAGAAAAATTGAATTTCGCGGGCTATTCTGACGCTTCTCTTTTATTTATTTATTTTGTTATTTATGTACAGACGCCAGCACATCAAGCTACTACAATCTGTCCAACTTTAATAGATTATCAACTTTATCGTTAAAGCATAAGGTTCAAATTTGACTGTAAAAAATTAACAGTTTCGGGTAGCTTGATGTGCTGGCGTCTGTACACACAGATTAATAGCCGATATATTCCGTTTAGGGCACTAACTATGACTAGTTAGTGCCCTAAACGAAAAAAAACGGACATTTAACTTTTCTGTATAAGATTCTGACGAATCTTATACAGAAAAGTTAAATGTCATCATCATCATCATTTCAGCCGAAAGACGTCCACTGCTGGACACAGGCCTCCCCCAAGCACCTCCACTTCGACCGGTTCTGTGCTTCTCGCATCCAACGGGGTCCTGTGGCCTTCACAATGTCCTCCGTTCACCTCGTGGGAGGCCTTCCAACGCTACGTCTTCTGGTACGCGGTCAGAAAGATAAATGTATTCCATGTTCCGAGAAATCATTGTTCCGAGTCTGGCTCAATATGCTAATAGTGCCAATAGTATTTAATTATAAAAAATCACACACGAAAAATAAGTTTTTGTGCAAGTTAAACAAACCAAACGAACCCCATAGCCCCGTCTCTTTCTAATAAAACCCAAACAGAGCTCACTCATCTGTCACTAAATGACGTACCTGAATCAAGAATCCGTCTCTCTTAAGATGTGTACAAGGTACGCGCCACAAACGGCTGCTAAGCGCTGTTTGCTCAGGGGAGCGCTTAAAGCGACACAAGATCACGCTAAATGTTGCAAAGGGCTAATTCACGACACAGTGTACATAATTACTCATATGAGTTTACTTAAGTATTTTTAATGGAGTTAGGAGTTGTTTTGTTTCAATTAATTAGGAATTTGTGTGGAATTGCTGTATGATGGGGTTGGCTATGAAATATGCTTTATTTTATCTGTATTATTAATTATTGCATTTTATACTTTAACTGACATACATTTCAGTAATAATATGCAGTTTACACTACACTGCATATCATTACTGAAATCCTATCTTTAGATTCCCATCTTTAGTGAAAAAGAATTCATAAAATTGTGAAAATATTTATTTTGACTATTTCGTGAAATTGAAGCTAATCGCTTGAAAATCATAATTGTAAGTAAGTCATTCGGCCCCTAATTAATTTCAATCTGAATCATTTTGAAGGATACTGCTAATCTATTGCTTCATATGTTCGAGAAATATGTCTGCTCAACAACGTGAATAACGCAATGAATGTGGTTGATCTGTCAAAATAAAAGCCAGTGCTACTGATAGTGTGTTACGCAATAACCTCGCAGGTACATATCACACTAACATTATAAAGGCGAAAGTTTGTGAGTGTGTGTGTTTGTATGTTTGTTACTTCTTCACGCTCAAACGGCTGAACGGATTTGAATGAAATTTGGTACACAAATAGTTTATGACCGGGATTATCACATAGAATACTTTTTATCCCGATATTCCGACGGGATCGACACTTATGCGGGTGAAACTGTGGGGCGCAGCTAGTAATTTATGAAAAGCTTATTAAAAAGTGCAATATTTTTTACAGAAAAAGTTCTGTGCAATTCTCAACACCATTAATGTAACAATTTCGATTGTATCTCATTCTCATCATAACCAGTCTAGAATGTTCCCACTGCTGGGACACAGGCCTCCTCTAAGTGAGAGGGAGTGGGCAGTAATCCACGTGGGCCCAATGTGGTTTGGTAGCTGTCACATGTCTTCGAATTTTTTGATTCTAGGATTTCGTTCTCCTCACGATGTTTTCCTTCACGTTAAGCCGTTGGTCCCGGCTGTCGTTCGTAGATCTCTGACAGTCGTTACGGGTGGTCAGAAGCCCGAAAGTCTGACAACCAGTCTTACCTAGGGGTATCGTATTACCCAGTAACTGGGTTGTGGAGGTCAGATAGGCAGTCGCTCCATGTAAAATACTGGTATTCAGCTGCATCCGATTAGACTGGAAGCCGACCCCAACTTGTTGGGAAAAGGCTAGGCAGATGATGATGTTTTCCTTCACCGTTTTGAGCAGTGGTGATGAAATTATTTACAAAAAGTAAAGCGCATATATCTGGGTTCCAACCTATGACCTACGACTCGTAGGTCGCGGGCGTTACCATTTAGCCAACGCTCTCTGTAAATCATACTCATAAATTGTCAAATCTCGATTAGCAATTCAACACTCGTCTACTTTTAAAATCGTATTTCTCTCTGTCCAATTTCAACTGTCCGAGAACATGAACTTCCGACGTTGTTATTCTACCAAATGACCGACAAACATGTTAGAATGGAGTTTAAAACTGTAAGCGGTTCACCACAGAGGGGCAGGCAGCGAGCAAGCCTCTTTGTGTTTGCTTAGGACTCTTCCTTTTATGATATTTTCGTTTGCAATGCTCCTACAGTAGCTCTGTAATAAAAATAACTCGTCGAGGAAATCTTTCAATTCTGGCACTGATATTTAGTGTTTTTATTTCATTATTCTATACGAAATAGGCGTTTTATATGGAGAAATCCATATAAAACGCCTATTTTTGTGCCCGGGCAAAACGATTTTTTTTATGAAATTATATATTTAATCAATCAAAGTATGTCTCACTGTTATTTATTCATTTTCGTCATTTTATAGGTAGATCATTAATTCCTTTGCTGAAAAATTGTGAGTGCGAAAATCAATAAAATCTTTGAAGGCGGTTTTGATTGCTGTATAATATTATGACATAATGTGATATTTATAGTATAAGATCTCTGTAACAATATTTATTTATCTTTTCGCACAAAAGGTACAAAGGCGGACTTAATGCCTTAGGCATTCTCTACCAGTCAAGCAAGGGTGGTGAAGAGATTAGATGGCAGGTGCTTTGGTTGACACGACGATTATAAAAATAAAAAAAAATAAAAAACTAGACAAATACATAAATAGGCTGTAATATTCTGACAAATAAATGTACTAATACAGAAAAAAGATAAAATTAAAGATATTAAAGATATCAATTTGTAGCCGTTTTCAACAAGATTAAGATATAACAAGAACAATTCGAGTATAATCAAGGGTTGTACAAAAGCCTTTTGTGCCCGGGCATAATCCGTCAAACATTCCGTTTTATATGTACGGAATATGAATACCTTCGAACCCAAATAATTACCTTTTATTCGGGAGTATACTTTGAGAATTATGCTGTAATTTTAAACAGCTTAGATTATTGTCGGGAAGGTTTGTTTTTTGGGATAATTGTCTTTGTTTAAATATGGTTGCCAACAATGTTGATAGGATGCTCCTGTATTTTGTAGGACATAATGGGGAATCTAAATGTTTGCCTTTTTTATTCTTGAAGTTATTGGGGTAGGATATTCTCTTTGATTTATGGAGAAAGAAGATAGCTAAAATAAATTACAACACATACATTGTAGCCATTAAAGTGTGTCATTTGTTTTGTGTAGAAGAAAAAGGATTATGCCAAATGGCACTAGCGTTGTACAGTTATGCTGCTTGCTTATGCTGCGGTTTACTAGAAGAGAGATGTCCGCCATATAGCGTCTGCAATTTGCCGGCGATAGGCGTCACTGAAACGTTATTTATGAAAGCAATTGCCCCGTTGGTGTCGTGGTCACAAGTGCGACTGCTGAGCGTGGGGTCTCAGGTTCGATCCCTATGTTGGGTAAAGTGTTATTGGGTTTTACGATTCGGCTGGTTTTATAGTTACGCCGCTAGACGCGCCTCTGGGCAGCGCGCTGTCAACAGCGCGCGCTTGAACAGCGTTGCACTGTGAAGCGAGATTAGTACCGCGCATTCCGCTGCTGTGAGACGGTCGTGTACAATAGTAACGTTAATGCGGTTAGAGTACTGGCTATTTACTTATTATGGAAGAGAAGGCAACAGCGACTTCGCAGCACTTCCTCAATTACTCGTTGTAATTCATTTTGCAAACAAACATCTTACGGCGCGTCTCAACGGCGTCACACTAAAACGCATACTGGCCGTAGAAGCGCACGAGCGGCGCGCGCTCCGGTCAAACCCCGCCGCCGTCATTTTCATGACAGCTGTTACTGTGGCCGTCATATAGCGGCCATCGCTCATCTAGGACAGCAACAATTCGATCACCAATCCGCCTATCAAGTGCGGAACCAAAAGTATGTACACTACATACCCCTGAAAATTCTTAGCAAAGCTGATAAGAACGTGCAGAATTTACATGTACGATTTATTTTTGTAAAAGTAGACTCGCGGAGACGTGCCTTTAGACTGATTCGCGATTCCAGACTAGTCGTAGTTTAAGTGTGCAAATGTTAGCGGTAATCGAATGCGTCGTTTCACCGCTTCAGTATACAGCCACTTTGCGAACGGGTTTCATATTCGCAACATAGTAAAATTGTGACATCTCTTACTCGAAACCTTTTAGGCCGTGCACAGAACCATACCCGGATAATAAAATATCTTCAATTTCTATTTACCTTCAAAATGGTTGAGCTAAATGGTGCTGATCCATAGGTCAAGTTCGTGAACGGGCGCCGCCAGTAGGGACTGGTTATCTCTTAGCCACCACGGCTTATTTTTATTTTAATCTAAATATTTTCATTTCGGAATTGTTATTTTTTTTTTTAAATGTTTTTATTTTTTTTAGTACGGACGCTTTTAATGTGCACGTCTTTCTACATCGTTCTCACATGTATAATTTCAACTTGAATGATGTAACCAAAATTTTGTAACAATTTTTATGATTTAAAAGAGTGTCCGTGGAGTTTCTTGCCCGTTCTTCTCCACAGGTACCTACGCTTTGGAATGGGCAACTAGCTTCATCTTTCTGACTGACCGACCCCTTGACAATTCAAAAGTGCCTGTAATTGGTTTACTTGAAATAAATGCTTTGAGTTTGAGTTTGAGTTTTACAAGCAACTGTCAAGGAGTCGGCCAGCAGTCAGAAAGTTTTAACGAATTGGCTGATCCAAACCGTAACATAGTTTCGTTAACAACGCTTTCATTGCTATTGGTGGGGCATCCCCGTTTTTGTAGCCCAACAGGAATGTTCGCTGACGCGCATATAAATTGCTTTTACGAAACGATGCGAATGAGGTGTTCATCACTGATGCGCAGAGTGCGGGCCAGCTCCAACAATGTCCTAAAGATGACCGCTAGCAGGCTTCATTGCATATACGTAAATCACTGCAGTGCCATCTCCCATGGGATGAAATAAATTTAAATGAAAATAAAACAAACTAACATAGTTCTTAAGTTTACTAACACAATGAGTCCTTCCGTGCGATTCTGTAACCATCTCACCGTGAAAGCTTGGGTGAAGTGAGCGTCGAATGAGCTGTCATTCGCTAGGGATTAACACTATTAAGTGCTCACTTCACTTATGATTTCACGGTGAGATTTTTACAGAATCGACCGGCTTGTTACTTGAATAAATAAATTGATTATTATTATTCTTTTAAGTTAAAATACTTATAAAGTACATTTTAAAATATTTTTACAAACAAAAAGATTAAAAAAATATATATTTAAAAATATGAATAAGACTTAGTAGATAGCCCACCGGCATCGGGAACAGGGGCCAAGTTATTATTATTATTATTATAAAGAAGCACGGACAAGAAACTTCATAGTTATTCTTTAAATACAGTTTTACCTAACATTGTCACAGATTTATTTGCCTAGCCTTCCTTTGTGTAGGCTTCTGGTCTGGAGTCGAAATGACTCGCATTTGGTTTCACTACCCATTACTAGGGCAAAACGGCTTTCCTAAGGCTGGGACGGTTGCCAGGCTTTTGGGCCCGTGATTGTGACCCTCCTTAACGACTGTCTGTGAATATTTGTATGAAAACTGGGAGAGGAATTTCATGAGTCGCTTTTCGTGACAAGTTTTGAGCCATAGGTACGCGTATCAGGTAATGTGCAATTTTGACACGCACGTGTCAAAATTGCACATTTACCTGAGAATGACCTCAATAGAACAGCCGCACGGGTCGATCAAAGGTTAAGCTACGCTTGTCGAGGTCGGACCGTGAATGGGTGACCATCCATCATATAATATAGAGACCCCTCCGAGCCACGGATAGCACGTTAAACCGTTGGTCCTAGCGGATCCCGGCTGCCATTTGTAGTTCTTTGACAGTCGTTACGGGTAGTCAGAAGCACGAAAGTATGACACAAGTAAAAGAAGTATGTATGTAGTCTTATTATACAGCTCTCAACTTATACTTCAAATATTAACATTATCAGCGGTCGTTGACCTAAAAAAAAAAAGCATTTATTTATTTATGTTATTATATTAGGTATATTTTTTCTTATTTATTTTATTTTATCATCTCTTTTATTTTTATTAATATTATTTAATTTTTTTATTTGATCGTGTTTAGATACCCTTCACGACTGTAGAGTTTCGCTAGCTACTTTAACGTGACCCTGTATATTGTATCCTATTACCCAGTAACTGGGTTGTGGAGACCCGATAGGCAGTCGTTCCATGTAAAATACTGGCATCCGGTTACACTGGAAAATATTTGGAAAAAGGCTAGACAGTTGATGACGGGAATAAATTACTACATAACCAACAAAAAGCGAACACGTCCAAATAAATGAATCCATCTTTATCTCTAATGCAATAACGTAATTTTTATCAATTTTCCATCTAATATTTCAAGATCATCCTAGTATTCCGTGTGAGTGCCGTATTAGCCGGTGTTCGAATGTTTGTAACGGATTCTAGTCTCGCGTGCTGCTTTGTGCCGTGTCGATCGAACTTTCATTGTGCGATGGCGTTTTACACTGCTATAGATCGGCAAGCCTTGTGGCTATATTTTTAATGGTATTTGTGTACTAAACATCGATATATTAATAATAATAAACCGGGGATTATCCTTGGGTGCACTTGCATAGTGCATACAGGGATAATCGTCGGTTGGTGCCACATTTCAATAAAATTTCCTACGGGGCCTCTGTGAGTTGGCTTCGGCCCCTCGTACGCCTTCCAAAGGACCGGATCCCCATGGTCCCGAGATATGTAAGAACATAATTTTTTTTTAAATCTTTTTTATTTGAAAGGGTCGTGTCACGTGATAATGTCACCCCCGTAACAGAAAACATACAACAACTTAAAACTAAACAATGGGTAATGAACATTTATTATTATAACTACTTATGACCTACTTAATAGTGTTGTCCCTATTCGTTTTGGTAGATTATCAACAACAGTCGACACAACACAAAAACCTCCTCCGACAAAAGGGACACTAGGATGTTGTTACATGCCCCCACTTCAAATCCCACACCAAGCGAATATTGTCTATCGTGTATGATGCGGTCACATTCTATCAGCACAAACTTCGCAGTTTAATGAGGTACTTTTACCCAATAAAATACCCAAATATTTAAACTTATTACGTGGGATGTGGCCCGAACGCATCTTCAAAAATATAAATTTAAAAAAAAAAACCTTCGTTTCGATCAAAAAGTACCATAGCAGGTCCAAAATAGAAAAGCTTCACATAAGCATATTACAGACTCCAATTGCTCGTGAACCATAAACCTCTGCTCAAATGCCTTCACGATGCTGCTGGAGCTAACCGGAACCCTGCGCATCACAGGATGTGCATCGTTTTCGCATAGTGAAATAGAAACAGTCAACCTGTGATTCGATGAACATCCCAAGAAAAAAAAAAGAAAAAAAAAAGATTCTATTCCAAATATCTACCATTTCAATATGAAAAGTATAGATATTTTTTGTTATGTCTTATGCATTCCAAAAATGAATAAACAGTGGTGCGATAATAACGTAAATCAATTGTTAGACACCTAACATGATGCAAGAGTTTCACTTATAAAGTATACAGTTGTTCGACAAGCTGGAGAAATAAATGATTTATTTATTTTCTACCAGCAGGCATGCGGTAGCAGTTAAATGTTTGCATTGCCATTAATGTAAGTAAACATAAAATGTATGGGCCAGCTTTTCCCATTATTTTAAATGTACCTAAGTTTTAAAACGCTTGCAAGCGTCTACCAGGGCAATATGGAGTGAAGTAGGTAATGCTCGTGAGGTGTGGTTATTGGCTCCGCCGGCGCAAGTTTCAAGTTTCATCGAACTCACGTAATATTGTCTCGGAGTGGCCGCAATACATTTACTACTGAAATTCCTCTCAGCCTAATAGCCAGCCGGAGGTTTCTCTTCTATAATACGTAAATAATCGTCAAGAACACTCCATAACTTTGTAATTGCTTTTTACCTCGGTGGGCGCGTGCTTTTAGCCAGATTGCTTATTTTGTTAATGAACTTCGGTCCCCAAAACTTTTTGCTTTCGTTTCTTTAATAGCTTAAAATTATCTCTTAAATATAATAAAATGATTACACAAATCAGCGCACAATGGAAAAGTTTGTTTATTGTTAATGTTTTGATCATGTTTATTTGAGAATGTAATGCCTTTGTGTTCAAGTTTTATAAATGTTTTACGCATCACTCGAGGCGGAGGAAAGCTTTCAAGCTTGGAGCTTGATATCTCACTGTACGTTTAAGTATAATTGTTAAAAAGTTAGCGCGTTTGATATCACTTTACGGTGCTGCTCAGTGAAAGTGTGTATTCCAAAGTTTGATCGAAAAATGTTGTTTCGCTATGATTCAAAGAGTCAGGTAACATTTCGGACATGTAAAGGCGCGGCGTACAAAAGAATTTCAATTTGGTACCGTATCGCGCAACCCTTTTCAACTTTACAAAGTAATTTCCTGACGCGAAATTGATTTGTTGGCTTCGTGGTTTTTGTTTGGTGTGGCAACTGTGGTTTAATTAAAACGAAAAAATCTTGCCGTGAAGTAATTCTCCTCCTAATAGGTGTCCTGCAGGTAACACAATTCACTGCCTAATTATTTGACGCCCAAACTCTCCCCGGAGTGATACATTATATATATTTGTTTATCCTTACTTTCCAATTTTAATTGCGTCCCACTTTACATAAATATCGGCAAACTCTGAAGTCTGATGACAAAGCGTTGGAAATACAAACATCGATTTGTCAAACAGTATCGATATAGAATTACTTCTTCAAAATGCCGCCGAGGATAATTTAATATATTAACATCTCGACGTGGAAACTCGAGCCGAGTGACGTTAATATGACAAATAATTTCCTTTAAGCCTACCTCCGGCGTGGGAGGAAATGCGTTGAATATGGTAATCATTTCCCATGTGCCTTGCTCGTAGTCGTACCAGACTTGCCTACCGCCACTTTAAACTTAGAAATACTTCAGCATTTCAATAACTTGAGTCTTGGAATGTTGTCAGAGTCGACGGTTAGCTGGAGCTGTTGAAACATTTTCTGTACTCGCTAATGAATGTGGATATTTTTTTCCTTTTGAAAGAGTAATTTCTAGTGGCTTCCTTCAACTTGTGTGGCGTTGGGACGAAGAAGACACGGGCTATTTATATTATGTTATATTGCTGGGTTCGAATGAATAGCAGAGGTCGCTTAGAAGGCTACTCCTTTCATTTTGTTTAGTTAGGTACCTACCTGCTTGACGATTCAGAAAGTTTCAGATTGTTTGAAGTCATGTTATTTTTTTACAAAAACCCATGAATTCGTTACAAGTTTCAGGGTTGTAATTCAACCGTTTCGTTTTTCCTGTTCACGTGAAATGTATGAAGTTATCTGCGTACATGCACATTTATAACGTGTTTTCGTCACGCTGTCCTTTGGGAGTGATTTGAACTTGCGTTGTCTCTCGATCGCGTGATGTCGTGATATATTTCGCGGGCTTTCGCTGATGCTGTACTGCATTCCTATGGACACTGTTGGTGATTATAAAAATATGTTTTAGGCACTGATTTTATCATCGATATCGTCTCAATGTTCTATGGTGGGAGATTTGGAATTTTTCTATAAGCCGGCTTAAACACTATTAATA
Organism: Eremobia ochroleuca; assembly: GCA_949629135.1. Lineage (NCBI taxonomy): Eukaryota > Metazoa > Arthropoda > Insecta > Lepidoptera > Noctuidae > Eremobia > Eremobia ochroleuca. The sequence goes on along the minus strand of OX451403.1, from coordinate 10,651,366 downwards.
ACACAATGCATAATAACATATTGAAGTGGCAGTGGGCTGGCCATGTTTGTTTAAGGACGGATGGCCGGTGGAGCAGACGAGTCCTGGAGAGGAGACCACGTATCGGCAAGCGTAGTGTGGGATGCCCCCCTGCTAGATGGACGGGCGACCTAAAGGGGGCTGCAACGGGCTGGATGCGGAAGGCGGAGGACAGGGCGTTGTGACGCAGCCTGGGACAGGCCTATGTCCAGCAGTGGACTGCGATAGGGTGAGTTGATTGATTCATTGATAGATAACTTAGCATTACGACTGTAATTCTCGAAGGTTCAGAGGTACACCTCTGCTGAACACGCAGAGGCGTATCTTAGTAGCCATTTTTGTAACACATTGTTTAAGTCCCATGAGACTTGACTGTCCCACCTCACCTGATTTGTCTGGTGAGCACACCACTATATGTGTACTACGTGAGCTCGACAATGGATGTGCGATTAACGCTTATGCGACAAAACTGTACTGCGACTCACCATACTTAGAATGCACGCTTGTGCGACAAACGATTGCGCGACAATAGTTCGACACTACGGTAGTGCGACAGTACGTTGGTGCAGTATTACAGTAGTTTGAGGTTAGGTTAGGTTAGAACTGTGACTGCCGGGAGGACACGGCGCGGCACACGCTGGCAGAGTGTGCCGCTTGGGAGGAGCCGCGCCGTGCCCTCATCTCAGGAGTAGGCAGTGACCTATCGCTGCCGGCCGTGGTGGAGTCTATGGTCGGCAGCGAGGAGTCCTGGGACGCGGTGGTTTCCTTCTGCGAAACAGTCGTCTCGCAGAAGGAGGCTGCGGAAAGGGAGAGGGAGATCTCATCCCCTCACCCCGCCCGCAGCAGGCGCACCGGGCGTAGGCGGAGGGCGGACAACGCCCTCTTCCAGCCCCCATAAATAGGTCCAGGGGCGACGGACTTGGGGACGTCCGTCGCCCCCCACACATCAGGACCCGAGGCGGCGGCGCGTAGTGTTCCACGCGCGCCCCTCTTAGACGTCGCGGGGGGAGTTTAACACCTCACTCCCCCCCCTGACACGAGGAGAGACCCGCTGGAGCGGGCCAGCACCAGCCGGGGGTTGCGGAAGTATCGTTCGTTCCCGCGACCCCCGGCGTAGGTGAGAGAGGGAACACCGGGGTGGTTTTTAGTCAGTAAGAGTCTGACAGACCCCGCCGCCCGCCCCAGGGCGGCGGACATCCATGAGGATTTTCCACCCGAAACAAAAAAAAAAAAAAAAAGGTTAGAACTGTGACCACACAACGCGCGAAGGCGAGCGAGCGAAGCGAGCGTGCCCCGGTAGCGCCCGGCGAGCGCCAGATTTCCTAATTATGCCCTGTCGGCGAAGTGTCCTGTCGGCGAAGAGTCCCGTCGAAGTAAAGTCTTGTAGATCTGCAGTGTGTCACACAAGCGTGAATTCGAACTATGGTGAGTGGCGGTACAGTTTTGTCGCATAAGCGTTAATGGCACATCCATTTGTCGAGCTCACGTAGTACACTCCACCAGTATCAAAAAAAAGAGAAGAGAAGTATTGAGAAATTCCAGATGGATAAACTGAATAACATTTTGCCTGACGTCACGCTCAGCAGTAGTGGTTTAGGCCACCAGACCAACGAGGCTGTTTACAACGAGACACAAATAAAAAAGTGTTAATATTCGCATACTATGACATTGCAAAAATGCTTCCAACATAATAGGTACACATATACCTACGTATGACCGGCTTTATACGCAGTCCGTAGACCCCGCAGTTCCAGAGTTATGTAGTACACATCCTGAGGGTTGGCAATGATCGTGCGTATTCTTATGTTTTACTAGAGGAAACGGTCCTAAGTGAGCCCAAACTGAAGAATACAATGCGTATCCCCGTTTTATCTACCTCTAAAGCGGAAATCCGTCTGTACCATTCGATTTCCGTTACAAATAATACACAAAAATTCATTATTTACACATGTCGGATTCAAATAAGAATAAAAGTAGCGAATATCTCTTTAGGCGGGCTTGTGTTTTTGTTTTCCCTCGAGTGAAATTGAAGGCAAACGTGAAACAGACGCATTTTATTGTATCTGCTTATAGAAAGTTAGTGTGACAATACATTTCTATCGGTGTGGGAATATCCCTTTATACTGATGGCCAAGTAAAGTTAACGCTTTCACGGGTTCTAGTCTTGTTGAGAATTGGATTCCTGTGGGGGGCCATAACTAAAGATTAGACCAATTTGGGGTAATATGGGGCTCGTGTGTGACCCATTTAAGGGCGAGACGCAGTAAATGGTTTTCTGTACATCGTCCCTGTTTATTGGGGACTAAGAATGTGTTTAGGTAATGCGTGTCTTCGACACCTTGTCTGATGATGATTGTGTCGTGAATATAATTATTGACTTCTTCCCAGCTAATATCACTAGGAAGTAGTGAAGGGCAAGCATTTTGGGGAATTAGCTGTCTTTTGCTAACACAGCGTGGATCAGAAAGGTTGGTCCCACGGAGAAAGTTCTTTAGTTTGTCGATTTGTACCACACCAAATATGGGTTTTCACTTTTGTTGTGGATATTTTTGTTGCAAAACAAAAATTTTTGTTGAAAGCAATAACAAATCGATCCTACTTTAACAATCTTTCTCATTCTAACTCATAAATGATTTAGGTATGCAATTTTGAGTTTAAAAAAATGCTGATTGTCAGCCTAATTTTAATAATTGACTTTTGATTTCAATGTATTTTTAGGGTTCAGTACCTCAAAAAAAAAAAAACGGAACTTTTATGATCACTTCGCTCTCCGTCCTTGTGTCAGTCTGTCAAGATCCTTTTCCCCGGAAACACGTGAAATTAATATACAATAAGTTTGTCGACTGTTCCTTGGAGCTATAAAAAAATCAAGCTTCTAAGTCAACGCAATTAAACATTTATGTTATTTAGGTCATTTATGCGATATATTTTGACACTCGCAAATAAATCAAAACCTATAAATAGGGTACTTCCCGTTGACCTAGAATCATGAAATTTGGCAGAAAGCAAGGTCTGACAGCACAAGTAAAGAAAAAGTTAATTTGCAGTTTTATGACATGAAAATGTTGTTTGCGTTTACATTTGCAGTGATTCTAGTTCGGACAGTGTCAATACATGACAGCCACATCGGAAGCTGCCCTGCCTGCTTCTTCTATTTTTCTTTGCGTCATATTTTACCGCAAAGAAAACGTATTTCCCAGCGTTTTTTTCTAGAAAGCTTTTTAAGCCTTCAACAACTGGAGACCTCAAATAATTATCATCTTTATTCCTACCTATCCGTTTTAGACGATTGCTTATCGAAATAGGTATTTCATTGTGACACATACTATGTATATCAACGCTGTAGGTAGCCCCACGCGAACCGATGCAGAAGTCTTTATAGATAAGAATTATCCTTCCAATCTACATACCTAAATCTGTGTCAAATTACATTGCTAGAAATGTAAAGATTATAAGAGAACCAAGATAACCGACATAGCCCGAAGAATTGCCAAACCTAAGTGGCAGTGGGCAGAACACATTGCTCGTAGAACAATAGCCGATGGGGCCGAAAGGTTCTGGAGTAGCGATCACGCACCGGATAAGTACCGTTGGAAGACCTCTCAGAAGGTGGATTGATGACCTGGTGAAAGCCGCAGGAATCCTGGCTGGATGCGAGAGTCATACACCCGGTCGAAGTGATGGTGCTTGGGTTCTCCCAAGCACCGCCCGTCCAGTAGTGGACGTTTTTCGGCTGAAATGATGATGAACATTGCTAATCGAACTAAATTTCTAGTAACATTCCTTCACAATATTTTATAAAACCATTACTAATACAAGGATACATGTTTCTCAAAACATTTTACAACACGCTCGATGCGAAAAGTCAGTTCTAGGTGAAACCACAATAGCTCATTCACCAGCTTAAAAATCTCCTGGGAATATTAGTGAACCCACCTCGAAGCTGTTTACGTACCATGTTGTAGCATTACGTCCCAGATATCTAAGTTGCATGAAAAGAAAATGTGCAGTTTTGAGTTCTGAAACATTTTCCAGCTCAATAATATACTCGTTCGCCGCTGATTGCGTTTGTTGCACACGAATTTGGACTTTGAGGTTTGAAGTTAGAGTTCAGAATGTGTTTTTGCTTTCAGGATATAAGACAAAAGGGTAATGACTGCTGGCAGTGAGACCATCTGTTGGCCTCCACAGACATTAGGGCGCGTTCTTGCAAGGCTCTCGAGGGCGGGCGTCACACTGGGAAGCCAGAAATGTTCGTCTTTTGAATTTGTTTGATCGTAAGAGTAGAATTCTACTTTTAATAACTTTCCTTCCAAGTTATTACGTGATCTTCGTACGTTTGATGTATTTTCCTGTTTTTGAAGAGTACATATTTTATAAGCTGTTTTGGAACTTTCTGATCGGTTTTATGTAAAATCTTTTTGCTGTTTGAACGTAATTAAAATTTCTAATAAGTTTATTTACTGTCACTGTAAAAAATGCTGCAAAATTTTCTCAAAACAATAGTTTTAGGCTACCACCTTTGTTTCTTATAAAACAACGTTACAAAAAGATGTTCAGCGACCGAGATAAGATATCCGCATCTCTAGTGTGTCATCAAATTCAGTGCCACGTTAAAATAAACGCGAGCCTACAGAATACCCAGTGTGGCGTGCAAGCAAATATCCTGGGAGGCAATTGAACAAATTCTCTGGGTGTACCGGGACCCTATCGGACCGCAATGTCAGTTATTATATCTGTTATCTCCCCTAGTCCATTACGACGGCCGGCGACGCGACGCGACGCGACCTCGACGTCGGAGGACGTTCTTACGCATCGCGACGGCCACAGATGCCCATTGTTGAAGACGTTTTGTGTTGTGTCATGCTTACGAATTTTAATGTTGAGGTTTTGTTAAAGGGATCTTTGTGAGGTGGAGATTGTACGGGTTAGTTGTAAATGAACGTACCTAATGATGTAAATGAATAAAATAATACGGACACATGCTTTTAGTTTTTTGTTTTATTATGTAGGTGACTTAAAACTAAAAACAGTGAAGGAAAACATCGTGAGGTGTCCGGCGTTTCCTAGAACCAAAAAATTCAAAGACTTGTGACATCCACCAACCCGCACTGGGCCCGTGTGGTGGATTATAACCCTCTCCCTCCCACAGAGAGGAGGCCTGTAATCTCAGCTGTAGGAACATTATAGGCTGATTATGAGAGGACTATGAGAGGACTTACATTAAAAAAGTTTTAAAATGAAGTTAATTAACGGCAAATAGAAATATTCATACAAAATTATTTAAAGCATTTTCAAAGTCGTCAGAAAACTCACAGACACACACATACCTAAACACAGCCGGTCGATTCTGTAAAAATCTCACCGTGAAAACTTGCGTGGAGTGAGCTGTCAGTGTCATCCCACTGATGCCATGCCTGGATTGACCAAGCAAACATTGAAAATCATAATCGAGATTTTTAGTAATATTTTTTATGTTAATTCTATTGATCATTCTATATAATATAATTTCAAAGCTATTATTGTAATTGTCAAAACCACGTTTAATCCCACGTAGTTTTTGTGGCGTGATCGCTTCACGACTTCACCCCGTGATCTTGCCCACTCTACTAGTCATGTATGTCTCACTAGTCCTGACGGCCTAGTCTAGGAAAATAAGAAGAAAAAAAAACAACATTGAGATTCTGACTGAGTTTCTGTTTTGCTATTTTATTTTAAAACACCGCAAAATAGTAATGCATTGGCAACTAAAATACTAGCATAAAAATATTATTAAAATCTCGATTATGATTGTAAATGTATGCTTGGTCAATCCCTAGTCTCAGGTGGGATGGCACTGACAGCTCACTCCATGCTCACTTCACCTAAGTTTTCACGGTGAGATGGTTACAGAATCGCACGGCAGGTAGGTCATTTATTATTGTTGACGTAGCGTAGGTTAGTTGTAGATCCGAATCGCAGTGCGATAAAATTGTGAATTAAAAATAGCTATACAATATTTTATGATCACTAGCTTCTGCTAACTTCAGCAATATAGATTAAACTACTCAAGGTTCGAAGCGTATCTCTATAATTAATCTAAACGTATCGCCAATCGATAACGAGTCGTGGGAGCGACCGCTCGATGTTTAATAACAACAGCGATTCGGCGTTCGGCCTGTAAGTGATCGGCTGTAAGCTCCGAGATCTGCCGAGATCGAGCAAAGCCTTCAAATCAAACAAGTGTTCGGTAGGTCGGTACACCCGGCCGGTTATCTGGTTCTCGCATCCGACCCGAAACCCCTCAGCGATGGGATCGTTCTCAATTAGAGATAAGGCCTTGAATATTTTGGACGGTCATTGCAGATGACAATTTGTTTATTTATTGTTTGTAGGTTTTTTGTAGCTTCTGTGCTAATAATTGGCTTGTAAGCGGTGTCAAAAGCTGGTGAGTCTTGAAAACTAAGGCGCTTTATGGTTCAGAAGATGAAGAAACGCAGAAATGTGTCCTTGTCGGATAACGTTATCAGATAAATAGTGTCCATTACATTCTACGATACATCTATTATTCTTTTAGTCTGTAGATATTTTTTTTATTGAAAATCATTCAATCTATCCTTCACAGACGCCATTATATTCAAAGGAGGTAATATTTTTATATTTAAGACTCCAAATAACATTGCAAAAAGTACGATCACAATTGCTGCCTAGCAACGAGTTTCAGCAGTAAAATTATAAGACTTCCTCCATGTTTTTGTGTTGAGGATAAATATTTATCTATTCAGCTAAGCGTGTATTTCAACAATATAATGTAAGTTACTTGTCGGGTTATTGTATATCTTCCACACTAGTGTGACTTCCACTGGAATATTCAAATATGTTAATACTCTTTCTTATTTAGTTGATACGAGTGTTGATATTCTTTGTGTGCCTGAGAGATGGCACAATAAAAGATAATATTTTAGCGGAATAACTGCGGCAAAAACGCTGCGAAAATTCCGTGTGGAATTCGGGCAAAAGCGCGAAGTTGAACGTCACGAGTTTGATTTTTACCTGGAAATCTGTGTTTTAAATAAGTGTTGTTAATGTTGTCATGTAACCAGACAGCTTAATTAAATTAATAAGTTAAATGAAAACATTGTCAACAAATTACAATTATGTCCATGGAGGTAGAACGTGGAAACAAAATAATTGTTTGACAAATGATACCTATAAAGCAATTTCAAACAATCTGGCATTATAACAAGTGTTAACTTTAATTGAATATTAATTGTTTGACATTACAGCTGACAGATAAACAAAAGAGACATTGTTATCATATTTACAGGATAATATTACTAGACAAGCTTTATTTAATATGTGAAATAAATATACACTCTGCCGTATTCTATGGAAGATCTAAAAGTGCCTGGGTTTTGAAGAATACAAACGATGTTGTTTCAACATTTGTCACACATAATATCAGGAATGCTTCTGTTTGGTGCTTTCGTGTTGGGGCATGGACTCCTGCAGTGCTTTTCTGTAAAAATCTCACCGTGAGAACTTAGGTGAAGTGAGCGGGAAGTGAGCTCTGTCATTCCGTAATAGTAGGTATTGCCACTATTAAGTGCTCACTTCAGTTATGATTTTACGGTGAGATTTTTACAGAATCGACCGGCTGGTATGTTGGATTACGTAATCATTAGATATCGATACCCAACTCATCTGTGGAATTTCGCTAGGTAATTTATACTGACCTTGTATTAATATTACACCTAAGAGACGTTACTCTAGATGTTACAAATATTTTCTTATCACTGTTATAACCTGTATCACCAATAAATTTGTATGCACGATAGCACCCTCTTATGAAAATTCAAGGAAAATATAGCACCAAGGGACAAGGGATACCAGCAGTCTTCTAAAAAGCGATTTCATGCGACGTTGGTACAACGGGGGCACATTAAATGACCCCTGTAATACATCTTGAATATTCACTCGGGGCAGGAAGCAAAGGTCTCCACACATTAATGTGTCCGACACCTGCGCCTCGAGCGTCCGCAATAAATGCGGTTACAAATATATACCTTATATAGATAATGTTAGGCATCATATTTGTAACCGATGTGGTACTTAATATTCTCTCCCTTATAACTGTTCTTGCTGTAATCGGTTAATAATATTGGTTTTTAGGGTTCCGTACCCGAAGGATGAAACATATTTATGTATAACAGTATACCTAATTGTAGTTTTGACTAAAAATGAATAGATAATATAATATTTGTATTTTAATAATGTAAGAAGACTATAATTTTATTAATATGCTTCGATTACTGCTACAATGCCACTTAAAAATTTGCACGACTAGAAAGTCGAATATAGTGAAGCCATATGTCACTTAACCATAAACGATGTACCTATATTCTGGTAAATAAAGCATTCATTCAGTCAAAACTTTCCTCACGACATTTTCTCTGATTCTTTTGCTGCCATGACAACCGATTTCCATACAACTTTTCAGTAACCGGTGCCACTTTTAGACTTCCTTTATATGCACCTTCAAAGCCTAAGTTTACAGAATTAAATTGTCTGTTTCGTTGGTCTTTTGGCCGCAGGTAGGTAGGGTACTGTTGAAAATGAGGTCCTTGGTTGAATTCCCAGGTGGAGCAAAGTGTTATTGGGTTCTTCCATCAGAAATTTGTCAGTAACAGTCCAGAGTCTGGATTAGTGCACGGTTAATGGTAATAGGCTCCCCCCGTTACATGGGACTCAAACATAATTGGCGAAATGTGGATACATCCACATTTCGCCAATTATAAATTATAATTTTTTTACAGAATCGACATGCTACACTACACTACAGCTACACTACAGCGACACTACAGCATGTCGATTCTGTAAAAATCTCACCGTAAAAACTTGCGTGGAGTGAGCTGTCAGTGACAACCCAGTGATGCTAGGGATTGACTAAGCAAACATTTACAATTATAATCGAGATTTTTAATAATATTTTATATGCTAATTCTATTGATCATTTTATATAATTTTAGCTGTCAAAACATTACTATTTTGAGGGATTTTAAAATAAACTAGCAAAACAGAAACTCTCTTTTCCTAGATTAAAACCTCATAAAATAGTAATGTTTTGACACTTAAAATACCAGCTTTGAAATGATATAAAATGATCAATAGAATTATCATAAAAAATATTATTAAAATCTCGATTATGATGGTAAATGTATGCTTGGTCAATCCCTAATATCAGGTGGGATGACACTGACAGCTCACTCCACGCTCTCTTCACCCAAGTTTTCACGGTGAGATGGTTAAAGAATCGCACTGCTGTTGCACCTTTGTCTAAGCCTTCGAGGATTACTACAGGCGTAATATTATGTTGTCCAAACTAATATTATAAAGTCGAGGAGGATTAGGATGAAATTTGGTACATGGGTAGACCATGGCTTGTAAGGATAATTTTTATCCCGATATCCCCACGGGATCGAGACTCATGCGGGTGCAACCACAGGGCGCAGCTATAAAACATCCAATCTTTGACGACGAAAAGAAGTTATTGATGAAAAAGAACGCATAGTTGTTGGAGGTCCGCAATAAATAATCCTGTTCTTATCTATTTCATTAGATATCCCACTAGTGTGTTATAAACTGTGTGGTAAAATTAATTAGGTAGGTTAAGGTCTTTCAGCATTTTTACCTTTGGCTTTTTTAAACAATTTGTTCTAGTGAGCTTGTAAGAGCCGCAACGATACAGCTCGGTACTGTATACGGTATTAAATCCGGAATGTTATTGCAGCAAGCGGTTTTAAACGGTACCAACCGGTATTACTGCCCGGGAGAACTAGCTTCTCTGCATTTATGTATGCTTTAAAAATCTACCGTGATGGTGCACTTTTTTAGCCTTGTCTGGCTTTGTTATGGTACCTTAATGGCTTTTTTGTGGAATACATCAGTTTTTAAATGCATTTCACAATTATTTTAGTACTATGCAGTACTGAAAAGTTAGTCAAAAATGTCATCATTATCTGCCTAGCTATGTTGGGATCAGCTTTCAGTCTACCAGTGTTTTATATGGAGTGACTGCCTATCTGACTTCCACAACCCAGTTCATCATCTGCCTAGCCTTTTCCCAACTATGTTGGGGTCGGCTTCCAGTCTAACCGGATGCAGCTGAATACCAGTATTTTACATGGAGCGACTGGCTATCTGACCTCCACAACCCAGTTACTGGGTAATACGGTACCCCTAGGTCAGACTGGTTGTCAGATTTTCGGGCTTCTGACACCCGTAACGACTGTCAAAGATCTACGAATGACAGCCGGGACCAACGGCTTAACGTGCCTTCCGAGGCACGGAGGGGTCTCGGTATCTAAAGATGGTCACCCATCCACAGACCAACCGCGGCAAGCGTAGCTTAACCTGATCGATTGACCTGTGCGGCTGTTATTATTTAGCCACGGGCCCCTCTTCCACAACCCAGTTACTGGGTAATAAAATTGGTTATCAGACTTTTGGGCTTCTGACGACCCGTGACGACTGTCAAAGATCCACTAAAGATAGCTGGAACCAATAATTTAAAACGTGTTTTCTGAGGCACGGGAGGGTCTTGGTATGTAAACATGGTCACCCATCTACGGAACAACCGCGGCAAGCGTGGCTTAACCTGGTCGATCGAGCCAAGCGGCTGTTATTACTTAGCCACAAGCCCCTTAATCAAAAATGTAGTATGCACATAAATTAGAATAACTACTTTAATTCTTCACATTAAAATTAAACTCTATCACTACTGCACAACAGTCAGCACTAAGTCCGCCGTAAGTACATCTATAAATAAGTATTAAAATGTCGATTCTAACGCGGTCTGCACCACATAGGTCGGCTAAGCCTTGTGCAATGGCCACTACGAGTCATAGTTCACCTGCTCGTGGCCTTAAGTGACGTCACAGAGATGGCTCGCCATCCCCTTTGTCTGAGCCGAACTCTCGCCGAAGCGGTTTACTCAACTTAAGCTCTCAAAGCATGCCCTCAGAAAACAATATTGACCTAGGACTTTGTTAAAGCTTAATGAGGTGCAGTTTGATGGGGTTTGTTGGTTTTTGTTGGTCAGTCTAGCTGAGTAATAGTCCTAACTAAAATTATAAACGCGAAAGTGAGTTTGTTTGTTTGTTACGCTTTCAGGCTAAAACGGATGAACGGATTTGGATGATACTTGACACATGGATAGACCATGACTTTGCGATAAACTTTGCTCTCGTGGGACGATTCAGCCTCTTCGCAGATGCAGCCGCTGGCAAAAGCTAGTCAGTAATCCCACCCAGTTTTTGTCCCACTGTGGCTCAAAGATCTCTTCTTGTACAGGCAGTTTGATGCGGTTTGTTGCTTTTTGTTAGTGTTGCAAGTGTGTTTGGTTTTATGAATAATAATATACTTTGTTTCACTGCATGGCAAAGGCTTCGGTCTAATACAGATAATGTGTTTTTTGTGAGATTTTTTTAACGGAATTCAACCAATGCCGTAATTACAGAAATAATTAAAAAGCCGTTGTGTCTCGCGTGGATCCACGTTCACTTTACTGACATTGGCACTTTAACCCTTCATATATGGGGGTCCGACCCGATTTTCACACGATGTTTTCATGTGCCGTCTGAAAACGATATGGTTTTTCAGAATACTTGGTAATTTGATTATTATATTCAACCAAACTCCGTTCTTCACGTTTCGTGCGCCATTTCAAAATGGGTTGAAAATCAATTTTCGCTTTGTGAATTGAGTCCTGTTTTGAATTTTTTGTATGCTGATATTTTTCACCTACCTATTAAAATGTAGTCGTTATTATGCAAATATTGATGATAGAGTTTGAATACAAATTGATGAGCCAATAAACCACAAAAACAAGTGTCCGTATATTTTATGGATTACGTTAAAAGTGTTACGCTATTCGTTCATTTTAAATATTTAATATTTTTTGGATTCAATGCACATTTCAATATGCAAATAATGTTTTTCTATATATTGGCAAGCTGAAGCAGGCTTTGGCTCTTGAGCACTGACCTACATTCCAGTTTTACCTATATTTAATCAATAAGTAACGGTAATTTGAAATATGATTTAAATACATACGAGTATCTGTTGTATGTTGTAGAAAATTTTCTGAGTGAGATTGGGAAAAATTCACTATTTATCCAATAAATTTTACTGTACAGCATAAGAATTTTTACTGTGCTAGCATGGTAATTTTTCCATTACCATGCTAGCACAGTAGACTTTCTAGACTGAACAGTAGATTGCACACCGCTGATAAAAGATTGCGAGAGGCTGAACTGCTCTGAACTTAAAAACACTTCGTGATGGAACGAATCGCTCCCAGGACTAAAGTTGCCATTTTTTGTTTATGTGAATGGCATCTCGCAGTTCAACCTGTGAGGTTGTCGTCTGCTTAACCGGATTTGCCTGTGGATGCCTCAATAAATTATGGTCTCCAGCTAGGGCTTAAAAAACTTAAAAACTACGCGTAGTCGCTTAGTTTTTCATGCTAAGGCCGAGGCCCAGGTCCGTACTTCACAGGGCGTGCCCCTGTGAGGTAAGGACCTCGGCTTAGGGCGTCGCTGGGAGAGGGCAGCAAAGGACAGGATGGATCGGAATTATTCAGGGACGAATTTAAAACTACATGCTCAGCGGCGCGGGCTGGCTCGAGTAAGGGTCGGGGTGGACATGGTATGGGGGGTCACGACGGGCCTTGACGGCAAGGACGGAAGGATGGCTGTCGGGAGTTGTACTTTGTAAGGGTACTGGTGGCCTTACTACTCTCCTGCACGAAAGTCATGTCATGGCGTCGTCGGGAATGGTGAGGGTATGCCTTGGTCAGCGAATCCTACTTACGCGGGAGGGAGTGTATCGGGCGGCCGCCGCAATCAGGGGATTTGGGTGCTTTATAGCAGTATGAAGGAAGCGCTTGGAAAGGCGTTTCATGAACTGCAGACGGTGGGCATTCTGAGATTTAAGTGTAGACTCTCATTGCGGACATAGAAGGGGGCTCCCGTGACCTTTCGAGGAAACGGTTCTGCAGGTGGCGAGGCTTAGCGTGTGCGAAGACTACGCAATCATAGGTCATGATGGGAACTGAACTTGTCATGAGTGACGGCCGCTTTTATGGTCTCTCAGTCGAACATTCTGGAAGTATCGTTCGAAATTTGAAACATAATTTAAGTGGCTTCATGTTCGATTGACTGCCATAAATAACTGTAACTGTTACTGTAAAGACCTGCCATATGCAAGTAAGCTCTATAGAAAAATAAAATTGACTGATGGCAATTTTAACAGTGTTCAAAAAGTGAATGAAATGAGTGTCATACTATTTAGTTGGGATTATAGCAAGAATTGTTGGGCATAACAACTCCATATGTTAAATATAAAAGATGTGGTTTTGCTGTAGCAAAATACCACAAGGTGTGGCTTAGTTCAGTGGAGTTTCTCCAACTAATTTAATTTGTCGCTGTATATTTACCAACATGATCCTAAGTATTATAAACGCGAAAGTTTGTGAGGATGAATCCATCCATCCTCACAAACTTTCTGATTTGTGAGGATGGATTTTTCTTACTTTTTCACGCAAAATTACTGAATGGATTTTGATGAAACTATATAGTAATATAGCTTATATATAAGAAAAACACATGGGATATTTTTATCCCGATAATCCCACACTTATGTGGGTGAAACCGCGGGGCGCTGCTAGTTATTATCTAAACCTTAAGGCGATATCAAAATAAATTGGGTGTTTTTTCGAATCCATTTATTTCACTATTACAGCATGTTTGGATTTGATTTTTAGTTATATGTTTATTGACTATTTGATTAAGACTCTGACTGAAGGAAAACGCAATTGCTTCAAATTTCCTAGATAGAATTTAATTCCGAAAAGACGTCTACTTTTTTATATTTTCTCCTGTAATTCTAAAATCCTAATTCATTTCATTGCAAAATTTGCATTCAAAATATGCGTAATAGGTAATTGAAAACTCTGACTGAACAAATTTTTGATACATAGCTTAATTTATTTTTAAACAATTTTTATTTGGTTTGGCGCTTACGTTGTTTTATTTTGGTTCCAGCGCATTGTTGCGATCTCTTTTTTCGCATGTGGAAGTAATTGACTCTGTCACTTTCTTATGCCCGCCCAGATCGCCTGCGGGCTTTGTCAGTAACGGACCTGTGTCGTTCCTCCCGCAATCGTGATTATATTTTTTATCTCGAATATGTAATTAATAAAAATAGGGGCAAGGATACAAACAAAGAAAATATCGGGTTGGTGCAAAAGTTATGACAAAAAAATTCAACAGCTTTTATTTCATAATGTTTTTTCCATAAAGTTCTAAATTACGCAATGGATCCACACGCTTGCCAAACCTCAACAAGCCGTCACAAATATAAGGTTGATAAAAAAGTTTTGTCGCAATAATTTCAGTAGAATTAATTTATTCATATATCTTATACACAAAATTTCTAATCAACAATATATTCGCCATCTAATGCTATGACACTGGACCATCTAGCCGGCAAGTCGTTTATTCCTTTTGCCCAAAACTACGGCGGCTGTGACTCGAAGAATATGAACACATCCTTCTTGAGACCGTCGACGTTTTTGAAAGTTTTGTTTCTCAAATATGCCTTTAAATGTTTCAACAAATGGTAGTCAGGTGGCGCCATGTCGGGAGAGTATGGTGGATGAGAAACGGTATTCCAGTGAAGTTCGGTGATTGTTTTGTGGGTTGCCTTTGCGACATGGGGTCTCGAGTTGTCGTGGAGAAGGTGGACAGTTGCGCGTCTTGGCAGTTTTTCTCTTATAGCTTTTGCTAATTCCTGGAGATTCTCAATGTATTGTGTAGAGGAGATCGTGTGCCTGCAGGGAGAAAATTGTGAAACAGCATTCCCTTTGCGTCCCAGAAACAGCACAACAAAATGTTTTGTGGGTGAGGATCAATCGGATGCTGTGGCGGTTTTTCTCCGACTGGAAGCCAATAGCCTAGACGCTTTCTGTTATCATACAAGATCCAGCTTTCATCCCCCGTCACAAGATCCTCTAAAAACTCCTTGCAATGATGACGAAGTAGCAGAGACTGACAGATGGTCACGCGGCAGTTCTTATTATCGTCGGTGAGACGGTGTGGTAGCCATTGAGCTAGAACTGTTCTGTATCCCAAGTTGAGTAAGTGATTTACTATTGATGCTTGGGTGTAGCCAAGTTCTCTGGCTAGCTCGTGCGTACTTGCTTCCGGATTTGCTTTGATGCAGCAGAGTAATGCGTCGTCGTCGATGCTCAAGGGTCGTCCGGAACGTTCCTTATCTTCAAAACTTGTGTCTCCAGATTTAAAACGATTGAACCAACGCTGGACTGTTCGATGAGAAACTACGTCCTCCCCGAATGCATCCTGTATATTTTTAGCAGTAGTGCTTGCGTTCGTGCCGCGCCGCCACACATAAAACATGATCGCCCGAAGTTGCACCTGCGAGATCGAAGCCAATTCTGTCCATTAGAACGCAAGGTCGCTCTTTTATACCCTGTCACGCGGAAGAGTAGAAAACATTCTAGAATATCCTTTACATAGCTCGATGTCACATTGTGTCAATACTTAAAAAAACATCGTTGAAATTTTTGCAACAAAACTTTTTTATCAACCTTATACAAACGTGTGGATAGGTGTGGATCCGGCTTCAATGTATTCAATGTATTCAAGCGGGGGCGCTCCCCGCGTCTTCGGTTAAGCCACACCCCTCGAGCGATGATTTATTTTTTACATATCACCTTAATGCACAATCGTAAGTATGCAAATAAAACAGTATCAACAATTCACTCCCACAGTAAATTACCGCAGTCATTTATTTATTTGATAGTGCATGGAAAGTGGAAACAACTTCGCGAGCATATTTGAACAGCATCCGTTGCGGATTACCACCACAATGTGCTAACACAATGGGGCCCAGTCATGTTGCATTAATTAGGAAACTCCACACTGTACTAATTATTTTGAAACATTCCATATTGGTGTGTGTAAATTTAGATTTCTAGTGTGTTTATGAGACATGGGTGACTTCATTTAGGTATGTTTATTTTATGAAATGTACTAGTTTCTGTCCGAGTGAAATTTATTGCTCCCCCGAACCACCCCGTCGCATCGCATATCCTACCCGCGCTATTTCTTCGTGTTCGTTAAGGTTTACATTTTTTTTTTGCTCGGCTTCTAAGGGCCCTAATGGGCCTTCTAAGGGGCATAATGGGCCTAATGAACGGTGGACATGG
The DNA here is from genome assembly GCA_949629135.1 of Eremobia ochroleuca. NCBI lineage: Eukaryota > Metazoa > Arthropoda > Insecta > Lepidoptera > Noctuidae > Eremobia > Eremobia ochroleuca. The sequence goes on along the minus strand of OX451403.1, from coordinate 10,635,078 downwards.
CATGACATGGTGAGCATAATGTTAAGTAGCCTATAGTCTTCCTCAAGAATTGGGTTATTAAATGAATTTTACGGTAGTTCTAGAGATTAGCGCGTTCAAACAAACAAACTAAAAAAGAAACAAACTCTTCAACTTTATTATTCGTATAGATGGGTGACCTTTATTTTTATATTCGTTTTTTGATCGTCATTCAAAGCGGTTTGAGGAGGTCAAGTGAAGTCTTTCCGAGGCCAAGACTAACCATATACAAGCTGTTACTTAAATAACGCACAAACTCATAAGGGTTCATTGTACTCATCTTTTTGAACAACTTTTACTATGGGACTAAAATCGAAATCACGAAAAAAAATCAGCTGTTCCCTACATTTTAACGAGTTATGCGAACATAAATGTAGGGAACAGCTGATTTTTTTTCGCGGTTTCCCATAGTAAAAGTTGTTCATAATGATGAGTACAATGATCCCTTAAGAGATTGTGTTTTATTTCAGTTACACTTTGTATAAGGTAGGTACAGATGCCAGCACATCAAGCTACTACAATCTGTCAAATTTCTTTAATAGATTTTCAACTTTATCGCTAAAGCATTAGATTCAAAGTTGATTGGGAAAATTTGACAGTTTCGGGTAGCCTGATATGCTGGCATCTGTACATCTAATAAGTTAAGTGTCATAATTTATACAGTGTGGCAGGAGACATCGACGCGCAAACTGTAACCACAAATTCAGCACATGATTCTAATACAGGGGGTATTAGAATCATGTGCTGAATTTGTGGTTGTGAGCGCAGACATTCTTAGTCGGTTATTAAAAAAAAATAAAAATAATAAGTTCCATACATTTTGACAGTGGTGTTGCACTTTTCTATGAAAACGCAGATTTTTTTTTTCGATAACTGAAAAAAAATGTCTACGGAGTTTAGAATCATGTGCTGAATTCAAGGTTACAATTTGCGCGCCGATGTCCCTGCTAACTTGTATAAAATAACTAATAATATATATATTATATAAATGTCGGAGGATGTATTCGGAATCGAGTTGATTGTTGGTTTCAAAACACTAGAAATACTTTTGTTAAATCTTAATTTAATTTGTTTTGATACATTTCACTATTGTGTAAAATCGTATTAATTTCTTTAAAAGTTACTATTTTGTATAAAGTTTTATGCAGCAGAGGTACGCCACGAGCGGGGTCGAGGCGCCATCTTGACAGATTGCGCGCATGCGCAGTTCGCGTTGGCAGAGCGGGAATATGTGATGTATTGGAAAATCGAGTTGGATTGTCCATAAGTTTAGAAGGAATATTGTTTATTCGTGGCAAAGTAAGATTGGTGTCGCGAACCCGCTGCTCGGACATAATTGTTTGATTAACGATTTAATTCATAGTTCAGTGACTCTTATTATTGTAATACTTTTCATAAAATTGTATGTAACAGTCAGTAAATTGTGTGTAACTACCTACTTTGTATTGTGCTCGCATTTTATCCCGATGACGCCCACTAAACCTATGACCACTAATGACGATGTCGAGATGAATAGTGCTTCTACGACATATACAAAGTGTAACGTTAAATGCGCAAAACCTCAGACACCCCAACTGATTTTTAATTCAAATGACCTATTTCAGAGAGAAAATAAGTCATTAAAAAAATGTAAAGGTTTTATTTGCTGTTTTAGTTTTACTGGCCATTTTGATCGTTTCTTGCGTCTGCGACGACGCTTTATCGAGGGAGGAGTCGTCATCGGGCCGCTGCGCCGCGCTGACATTGGCTTGCTTGACCTTTTAATAAATAGACACGGCAACGTTTTTAATGAAGATTTTTTGAAAAATGTGACCTATATTAAAAAAGTGGTTCAATTAATTCTGCTCGTTATTTTGATCAAACTATTTTCAGGTTTTGCGCATTTAACGTTACACGTTGTATAATATATAATATACGTTGACCAAATGTCCATCTCCAAAGGAAGTCATCAACAGGTAAGGCATATTTTCAAACTTTTGATTGGCCAGTTTTTAAGTAAAATTTGTATTCAAACTTGGAGTAAGTTTGAAAACAAATTTTGCTTCGTTGAGGTGTAAATTGAAGGCTAACTTCGAAACTAATTCCGTGCAGAAAAAGTTGTGAAGAATGTACGACAGGGAGTTGTTTCCATTTGTATCGGCGTACAGTCAACTGCACATCGGTGCTGACAATTTGTCATTTACAACGCCTTTGTGTCGTACAGGTAAGGGTGATTTTTTTTTAATCGATTTCAAAAGGGGAGGAGGCCTTATATTCATCGAAATCTTTTTTCAGATTGCAAGTTTTATCACTAAAATGCGGTTAACTATACCTAAATTATTAGATTAAATATATTCTATAAATTAAGAAAGTTTTTATTTATTGTTCTGGAAATATTTTATAATGTTACAGTAGATATCTAAGTTCTTAAAAATAGTTAAGTAGGTAAGTGTTGAAAGTTTTGCAGCTTGCATTAAACTAATCCAGAAAATGAAAAAATAGGAGTAACTACGGTAAATCAGGATAATTTTATATTGTGCATTTAAAAACTCATATGTATTTGTTGGGATTTGGAGGATTTTTTGTAACTCTAGCAGAGTTTTCAGGCGGCATGTAACTATCTTTATTTAGTTTATTACAAAGATACAAACCGCCGTACTTTTTTTCTAATATTCTTGCGATCTGATGAAGATTTTTCTAAGTAGGTGTCATATATGTCATGCAGGCCTGTTGGTCTAGTGGTCAGTGGCCCTGACTACTATACGTAAGGTCGTGGGTTCGATTCCCACCCAGGATAAATGTTTGTGTGATGAGCACGATCATTTGTTCTGTGTCTGGGTGTAATTTATCTATAGTATGTATGTATTTAGAAATATATATGTATGTTTATCAGTTGTCTAGTACTCATAGCACAAGCTCTGCTTAGTTTGGGACTAGATGGCGTTGTGTAAAAGTTGTGGAATATATTATTATTATTATAGGTAAATATTATAATTACTATGATATTTTTTAAAATTATATACAATGTGTAACTGAATTGATGCACAAGGTGATAGTAATTTGTTCAGAATCGTATTCTGAGTCGATTCCAGTAATTTTGAATGTAGGCAATTTTTTATCCCAGAAATAGTTAAAACTACGCAAATTACAGTCACATTTCGGCTGTACAGTCAAAACAAACCAAAATGGACGAAGTACCTATTATACTAGACCCTTATACGCATGTGACTGTGTGCGCGCGTAGATTTGTAATGTGTAATTAAATAAATAAACAATGTTTTATACATAATAGTATAAATTCAGTGTATGTATTATGATTATAACATAATATTCTGATTGGGGTGATTGGTGGTGTTCGTTAATTCTGGGCCATGTTGTATAATCAAGACTAACCTAAGTGTTTATTTTAAAATTCGACTTTAAAATGTTCAAAACAGAATCCTAATCTTCGATCAATCTGCTGAACACGAGCGCCGTTGACAGACTCAATTACTTCATTAACGCAGAGTTCTGTCGAGAGAATAAGGTGTCTAAAATCATTAATAACGTTACATTCATAGTCACTTCATTTTAATTCCAGTCCTCGAAAGCTGGCGAAGAGGCGTAATCACGAGGAGTAAGCTGGGCCGCCGTGACTCACATAACCGTAAGTTGTATTTGGCTAATTTTGAGACAATTTTTATGTTCGAAGAATAACAAATTCTCCCTCACTGTGTCCTGCCGCTCGATTCTGTAAATATCTCACTGTGAAATCATAAGTGAAGTGAGCTTGAAGTGAGCAGTGTCAATAGTGTTAATCCCTAATGACAGCTCACTTCCCGCTCACTTCACCTAAGTTCTCACGGTGAGATTTTTACAGAATAGCACTGCTGATTATTTTTAGAACGAAGTTCCTTATCGCACGTTATACGCTTCACTCTTGGTGAATGAGAGGTAGACCGAAAGAACTGTAACATTTTATGGTTTAAGACATTTGTTTCTCAAAAACAGAATGCAATTTTATTATTCACTTAGAATGAGAAACACTGGTAAACGTTCAACATTTTGCCCCAGGAGAATGATGAACACTGGGTAGATATGAGGTTTTTATCAAAAGCTCTCCCACGTTCATAAACTTAATCTTTTTTATGAGGTTTTCCTCTAATGTGCGGTTAATTTACTATTGATTAGTTAGTTCAGTAAGTTAGGACTAACTAAAAAGACTATTAAAAATCCTTGTAAAAAAGAAACAGACAATTTTCAATTCAACAACAACCAGTTTAGTACTCATGACTAAAAACTAACTTTTGCAACTTAGCAGCCTTTTAGTTCACACCCGACAGTTGGGGGAATAAGCCTCTTTCTTACTCTAATTTCATTCAAGTCTCCGCCAGTTTACACGCCTACCTTGAAGCGGCACAGTTTAACTTCTGCCTAAATAAATAAACGGAAGCACCAACATTGTAAGGAGTTTGTATATGGGTAGTTAGATAGAGGGGGCAAAATAATAAAGCCGGCAATACACATGCATGGAAGCTTCATGCCATGGTGACATTCACCAATCGGAAACAATTATTCGCATTGCCATGCAAGCTACTTGCATAGTTTTGTACATGCTACATGCATGTGTATTACAGGTTTAACAGATGCATAGGTCTATCATCAAGGTTAAGCAAAGCATGCCAAGGTTGGTCCGTGGATGGGTGACAATCCATTACATATATTCCTCCGTGTCTCGGAAAGCACGTTAGGCCGTTGGTCCCAGCTGTCATTTGCAGACCTTTGACAGTCGTTACGGGTAGTCAGAAACCCAAAAATCTGACAACCAGTCTTACCAAGGGGTATCGTACCCAGTAACTGGGTAATGTGGAGGACCTAATGGCTGTGTCAGGGAACGGTATCCACGTTGCTGATTTTTTAAAATATTTTTTTAATAAAAAAAAAAACGACGGGTTGCACTCCGGGAGTGCCGGCAGAAGTGAAAACTTGAATATTAACGTTGTGAATTTTTGATATTTTGGAATGTTTAGGGAATAATTTTGCACGAATTGCTTTAACCCTTTGAACGCCAAGCGCATATGCGTATGCTCTCTACGCTAAGCCATTTATTTACTATTAAATAGGCACCTACAAAATGCTAGTGATAAAATGTTAAAATTAATCATTTTACCCATTTTCTTTAATATCAGATAATAAAGTAGCACATCTATTTGTCGCCTAAACTCGTCGTTGGCGTTTTAGCGTCCGATTACGTTTGTCGCTTGTAAGCGTCATTGGCGTTCAAAGGGTTAATTATCATCAGCATAAAAGTACTATCATTAATGTGGTAGAATACAATATTTATTTATTGCGCTATCGTACACAAACATGACAACCGCGCCGTAGGAAGAGAGGGGGATACTTCCTCTCCTACGCCGCGCCGGCTGTCTACTCTCCATCCGTCTTACGAATTTTCGATCAGGTCACGTGTCCTGACGCGAGTTTAACATTTTTTAACCATTACAAAAAAAGTGTACAACGCCGCTAAAGAAGTTTTCACTTCAAAAAACTGCCCCACACCAGGAATGTCTCCTGTATTGCGGGCGCGACACGCTGTGCAGCAGTCAATCGCTTAACCACTACGCCAACCGTGCCGTCAAATATACAAATATAATATTTTTTCGTGTTTTTTTTTTATTTTTATTTTTTGTTAATAATTTAACACGAAACATACACATTATTTTGTAGAGATGCTAATTGTGTAAAATTGTTATGTGTAAAATTTTAGCACAAAATAATGCGGCGATATGTATACGACATCTAAAACGGCCGACCGCAGACTACCCAAAATACGAGCATGTCTCAGTTTGGGAGTCGAAGTCTTAAATTAAAATGCCTCTGTACATTCACCTCACTAAAATAGATGAAAAATATTGTTTCTTGTAACGCTTTTGTACTTTTTTGAAGAATAAATTATTATTTTTTTTGCCATCGCCACGCTATATTTTGTGTTTTTTTTTGCTTCGTTTTTTTTCTTGGCTAAGAAGTAACTGGACTGAGGAGGTCAGATAGTCGGATACGAGTAGTCTGGTTGTGGAACTGCATCCGGTTAGACTGGAAGCCGACCACAACATCGGGGGAGTAATTACTATACTTAGGTACTCTTCCATACTGAGGTGTGGGTATTACGTATGCGCCAAAATGTTAAGTGCGGATGAGCCCTTCAAAGGAGTCAAACAACGATACGATTAAAATGTGAAAGGCAGATGAGTCCTTCAAAGGAATCAAACAACGATACGATTTCTTTACGTTTATATTGACTGAACGTTTTACATATAGCCGACTAATCTAGCATTATTATATTCTGGAGTACGTTCATGCTAACTCAGCTTAATAAAACCCAAATATTGAAGTTGACGATATGTTGGATCACTCCCACAAGCCCCTTGGAGCTGCGAGGCTTGGCCCCTCACACGCTCCCAGCCGCGTCCGATGTTTTCTCCCAGGATATGCAAGAAATACAAATGATAACATACTCGTATTAGTATCTTGTATCGTATTAGCCAAACTAAAACAATGCATTCATTTCAACGATGTCAATAAATGACAATAAAAGACACCAAACGTTTACATTATAACATGAAAAGGCTTTATTATAATTACAAAAGGTTTATGTCTCTGGACTTACATTTTATAAATTTATATTTTAAAATTGAAAACTTCTTTATAAATTATTTATTATTTTTAGAAGATGTTTTTACAAAATAAATCATTGAAATACGTTTTGGAACGATGCTCTTAGTTCTAGCTTTTCTAACAAATGAGAATCTTTCTTTACTCGTGCTTTTCTTATATTGGTTGAAGTACATTGTGAATGAATATTATTAATGTTACGACTGTCTATGACAAAATCAATACCTAACTAGAATAGACGGAAGATGTTGTCACCCAGAAAAGTGCCTATATTAGGTGACGGTAGCTCCTGAAGCCAGAGGCCCGATTACCACTGCCAGTAGGCGGGTACGCTCAGCAGTATTAGTGGACGTATTAATAAGATTATTCCGTACCAACCTGCAGAGCGGCTCATCCCACTGCCTCTGGGAACATGGGTTCACGGGCCGATCTGTATCCGGGCAAGCCATTTTCCAGGCGTTCACCGCGTCAGCCAACCACGGCACTTCAGAGTCATAGTAGAATATATGTAAATAATAAATATATATAATAAATACATCATACTCACTGTATTAGTTAGATAAATGTCTACTAAAATTTAAAAAATCTAAAGAAAAGTCCGCCACGTTACTATGAGTATTATCACCGAAAAAATCAGTAAAAATAGAGTAATCTTACAATAAATAAAAATAACAAATAATAATTCATTAGATATTCTAATAAATAATGACAAATAATAACAATAATTATTGGAGTACTTTTAACAATTGTTAAAAAATATATTGTTTTACATGACTTAATTAAATTTTATTATGCTGTCCATGCGTGGGCCAAAAAGGGGCATTGTTCTTTGCAACCTCATCAGTAGGACAATAATAAAACAATAATAAACAAAATATAAAGAAATATAAATAAAAAAAGTCTATAAATCCTTTATAATTGTTTTTAACCTCTATATCTTCTTCATCTCTGACTGTACACAAAGCTCCTCGCTTCCGATAGTAATAAAATGATGGCATTGTTTTAGTGCGTGCAGGATCATGTTCCTAATAGAAGGATGTGGGGTAGTTTATTATTGTTGAGATAAGATGGTAGTGGGTAGTGTTTAGTAGGTTAGTTTACGACATAGTGCAGGGTGGTATCGAAGATGTTTTCCTTAAGCCCATCACAGACGTAGCTGTAATTTACAAGGTAACGCACACGGATACTATGATATGATATATATTTTGCCTTTATTTCATTGATGGTTGGCCTAGCCTTTATATAAAATACAGTATAGGTTGGTGACGGCATAGAAATATATACATATATTATAACTGTATACAGACACATAAAGATAGTATTGAAAATATATCGTAATGCCTAGCTCCGATTTATAGTAATATATAGGGTGACTGGTAATTAGTGACCGATACTTAAACAAATGATTCTACTCATCATTACAAACAACTTTTACTATCGGACCAAATCCGAAATCGCGAAAAAAAAAATCAGCTGTTCCTTACATTTATGTTCGTACGAGTTGTCAAAATGTAGGAACAGCAGATTTTTTTTCGTCATTTCACTTTTTGTCCCATTATAAAACTTGTTTGTTGTCATGAGTAGAATCATGTGTTTAAGTATCGGTCACTAATTACCAGTCACCCTATATATTATAGCTCCGCCTGTGACGGGCTTTATGATTTACATACATTTGTATTTCAAACCAGGAAATCTTAGCATTAATTTCAGTCAAACAATTGGCTGGTTTTTGCTCACATCAAAATATCTGCGCAGTTATTAATTTGTTACAAACAGTACGTTTCCCTTTTCTCAGAATGGAGCTTAAATACAAGCAACAGTCTCAATTCTTTATGAACCATAAACAAAATAGAGACGAGAGAGTTTTAGATAGTTTCCAACGTTTCTCAGGAATAGGACTGCCACTACATAACTGTCAGTTACTGCGAGCTCCTCGCTAACAAAGGCTGACTGTACTGTATCAAAATATTTATTTTCGTCCCGACTTGAATTCTGTGTGGCTTCGAAACCAACTGACACAGTCAAATTAATTTTTGTTTGTTTTCGTTTTCTACTGTTAAGACGATGAAAATTACTTGGCTTAAATACTAGTTGAAATACTATTTTCAGTTCAGCTTTTTAACACCAATGTGACTAATAGGATCTTTTTTCTTGTTTCTCACACTAGTCATTTTTTTACACCATTTAGCACGCAGGATTAGTGCGGTGTAAAAATATCGATATAAAAATGCATTTTGCAAATTTTCTTCGTAGTATTAAACATTTTTATTTTGTGCACTTATGAGATATATCGAGTTCATAATGAAGTCTAATTAAAAAAAAAAAAAAAACAACCAAGCGCGAGTCGGATTCACGCACGAAGGGTTCCGTATCATTATCTATAAAAACGGCAAAAAAATCATGTCTGTTGTATGGGAGTCCCCTTAAATATTTAGGTACATTATTCTGTTTTTTAGTATTTTTTGTTATAGCGGCAATAGAAATACATCATCAGTGAAAATTTCAACTGTCTAACTATCATGGTTCATGAGATACAGACTGGTGACAGACGGACGGACGGACGGACGGACGGACGGACGGACGGACGGACAGCGGAGCGGGAGTAATAGGGTTCCTTTTTACCGTTTGAGTACGGAATCCTAAAATGGAGGAGGGTCGATCTTTACATTCTTCCACAATCCAGATTTCATTATCATTTCCGTGGGCAGAGAGTTTAACGTGAATAATTCAAAGGTCTATAATTAGCCATTGTTTACAGCAAACATTACTTAGGTCCTGGCAGTCGATTTGTTAGACTTGTGTCAACATTTGAGAAGCTTGCGGCTTGCTTTTAAGAGTTTCAGCCGCTCGGCTCTCGCTAACATAAACGTTGTTTTAGAACGAAGCGACGTTTGTTATTCTGTTGAATCGAGTTCTGTACCGCAATGAGTTGATATCTACCGCGTCACTCACTTTGTAAAGTAAAATATACGTTTAATGAAAGCAGGAAGCTAAATAGCGTGGTTGTGTTTTTGCAGCAGTTTGAACCCTATACTAAGTTACAAAAATTTCAATAAAAGTGGAAACTTTGTAATTTATAGATTTTTTTTTTGTTGAATAATGCTGATTGTAGGTTAGGTTAGTTAGAGGGGCCGTTCGTAGGTAAAGGGGCCCGTGGCTAAATAATAACAGCCGCACAGGTCGACCGATCAGGTTAAGCTACGCTTGCCGCGGTTGGTCTGTGGATGGGTGACCATCTTTACATACCGAGACCCCTCCGTGCCTCGGAAAGCACGTTAAGCCGTTGGTCCCGGCTGTCATTCGTAGATCTTTGACAGTCGTTACGGGTAATCAGAACCCCGAGTCTGACAACCAGTCTTACTTAGGGGTATCGTATTACCCAGTAACTGGGTTGTGGAGGTCGGATAGGCAGTTGCTCCATGTAAAATACTGGTATTCAACTGCATCCGGTTAGACTGGAAGCCGACCCCAGCATAGTTGGGAAAAGGCTAGGGAGATGATAAGTCTTTTACCCCCACATAACTCAAGGCAAAAATTTAGTTAATAACTTTATTTTGTAATATTGACCTTAAGTACGAAAATACCTGTTAACAATAAACAGTTTCTTGTTAAAAGCTATTTTAGTTAGCAATATAATGGAATGTTATTATTTAAGCCGGGCCTAGACGTCGAACGTCTAAGCTTGCCCCGGCGGCGTCAAAAACCTGCTAATCCGATGTACAGAGACGTAAGTACCTAAGTAGACTTGGATAGAATACAGCAGTGCGATTCTGTAACCATCTCACTGTGAAAACTTAGGTGAAGTGAGCGTGCAGTGAGCTGTCAGTGTCATCCCACCATCGGAAGAAAACCATGATTCTATATCTATGCTTGGTTATATTATATTATATTATATATATTGACCAAGCAAAGATATAGAATCATCGAGATTTTAATAATAATAAACAATGTGGATGCGTATTTTCATCAGTCTAATTGCTGTGAATGTTTTATTTTAATTATTGTTCGTGCGTGACGGGCTCGCACCTCAGGCTATAGAAAGTCTAGAAAAAAAAAACCACATTGAGATTCTGACTGAGTTTCTGTTTGACTATTTTATTTTAAAACCCCACAAAATAGTGATGTTTTGACAACTAAAATACTAGCCTTGAAATTATAATGATCAACAGAATTAGCATAAGAAATAGTATTAGAATCTCGATTATGATTGGAAATGTTTGCTTGGCCAATCCCTAGCATCAGTGGGATCACACGGACAGCTCAGTCCACGCAAGTTTTCACGGTGAGATTTTTACAGAATCGACCGGCAGGTGAGGAGGAGGGAAGGGGAGTGTATTGGATTCTGAATTCTGTTTATTTTAAAACTTGTGATATTTATAACAGTTGAAGAAGTAACAAGGTTTCAGTTCAACAAAATATCCCCTTCATGGTTTTCTTCCGTTTTTTGTATTATATATCTTGTAACCGTCATTTTAGGATTTTTATGGCTCTGCCCCACAGGTGCGTTATTATCATTCAATAATATCGGATGCGTTATCTGTTTTCAATACATTTTGTATCAGGACGTCCACAAAGTTACACACTGCTGCGATAATAACGACGCAATAGAAGTAGGACGCTTGCGTTCCTTCGTCTGCTGTGTGGCAAGGAATTGGTAATAACGCATCCGATATTATCGACCGATAATAACGCGCCGGTGGGGGCCTTTGCGTTAGATGGCATTCAGAAAGACCAAATAAAAAACGTCATTATATAAACCATTATTTATTCATTAAATATAAAATTGCCATATCAGATTGGTAGGACCACATAAAATGTTGACTGACATCTACAAACAGTTCGATCGACGTATTTTACACATGAACCTCACAGTTTCAATGTTAAACTCTATATAATAGAATCAACACAAAATGGAAACATTTACAATTGCTATCGTTATAAAATGGCACTACTGAATTACTCTACGCTTACGGCATAAGAATATTATAGAATATATTTATTTGCAGTCAAAAATGGTACATCAAGTCTTATTGATAGAACAATGAGTCAGATGTTTTAAATTCGTATATAAAACTGTGTTTCAATACAATAACTTAAAAGGATTTTGATATCTCTATACAAAATCACATATTATGCTCTAAGATTATTTTATCTTAGAACATTTTTCCACCTGCAAACCGCACCATACGGGAAACCCGAGGAGGTGCGCTACCGAAGTGTGACTGTGATTTATTACACGGCCATTTTGTACATATTTTATTTTACATTTCATGCGGGTAGCTTGTCAATGTTATAAAACGATCCACTTTTCTACAACGCAGCTTTATTTCTCTTTTACATTTTGAAGGCCTTCTTGTGCCGTATGCTAGAGCACTTCGTCTATATCATCACGGTCTATGCAATATTTACAATTTTCCTAAATACCCTCACATAAATAAATTGACAACGAAAGCTCCTTATTCTATTTAAATATTTGTCTTATACAACTAGTATTAGTCTGGTTTATACAACTATCAGTATTTACATTCACACAACCGATTTTATTAAATCAAGTAGGAGTTCCTATTATCACACTTGTAACAAGCTCGCCAACATATTTTCCAACAAAGTGACACATAATGTGGTCGGGGATTTTAGCATTTCGCTCAGCGAATCACCGGAATAGTCCAAACAAAGCGGTGACGCTGACTGATCGAGTCTCAGATCATACTTTTATGATCGTGCTTATAGCCAAATCGCAGACAGTGTTAAGTATGATCTTAGTTTCCAACAGACGGCGTCACCGCTTTGTTTGGACTAGTTTCGAGGTTCGTTGAGTGTAATGCTAAAATCCTCGGTGTGTTGGTCACTTTATGGAAGAGATTTTGGCGTATTTGTTACAGATGAGGACGCAGCTTAAGTCTTTTAGGGTGAATTTCACCAATGATACTGAACGCGATCAGCACAACCGCGTCAACAACTGTCAGTGTCAAATATTCGACAAGAATTATGACACTGACAGCTCTTGAACGCGGTTTGGATGTACTGTTCGCGTTCAGTTTCATAGGTGAAATTCACCCTTAGTCATCTATTAATATTATTAATTAATTTCCTCATACGACAAATGGAGCAGAAGGAAATATAATGCTTTAAAAATTATAGGATATAATTTGAAATTAAGACTTTTACAATTAGGAAGAACATAATAAAGACGCTTCTCGTATATTCTGGGACAAAAATAAAAGTACGGAACACTAAGTTTCGAGCTGTTCCGCTACTTAATATAATTATGAGGAACCTTGAAATACAATTTAAAACTTCGTGCTTCGCACATCCCAAGTTCCCGATTTTTGAGCAAATTAGTAACTCAAAATGTATATAGGCCGTAATTTATTTATAGCGCTACATAGCTCAATTTATTATACAATATAACAGCAATGTACAAGATATATCGGGCGTCCCCCTTTGTAGGACACGTTAGCTAAATATATTTCAAATATAAGAACTATTTACACGTGAAATATTGTCACGACGCTTATCAAATCAATCAGTATTATTTTGGCAAAGTAACGTTACATAACATACATTTGTAAAATTGACTAACAGTCTAAAATATAAGTCTAGAAATGAACAAGCATATATTTTCTTAGTTTCGTAAAAAAATCTACACAAAAAGGCTATGATTACACTTACGTTAAATACAATTCATTGGCGAAATGAAAGTTTGAATTTCAAATCCGTGAAGAAAATTGTAGTCATCACTTTACACACAACTTTCTGGCCCGGGCAGGTTTTCTGCGAGCACGTGTTCCCTTCTCCGCACATTGCCCTTCCCTTTGCTTCTGTGTAGGGTGGAGGTAGCGATGCTCCCTGAGCTGAGGGTCGGCCCACTGAGAGTCTGGCTCCCGAAGGGGGAGCTTAAGTTCCCGTTGGGGCACACAAAGTTAGGGCTGCCTAACGTGGGACTGTTTGTAACTACGTAGCTAGGCCTATAGTTAGTTCCTATCACTGGGTTCTGTAGGTTCTGGTTGAGAACGTCTTCTTGTCTACTGGGCACTAGATCGCTGTTTGGTGTCAGCTGTCGGAGGAAAAGGGTCATTAGAATCCTGCACAGGACTTAATGCTATGGGTAAATGTGACGACATAGATGCATTTGTATTTACCAAGAAACCACTACCTGAATATTTTTTTTAAAACAGTATTTATTTATTTATTTATATATAATACTTTATTGTACACCATAAAAATACACAACATAAAAAATACATCAAACACTAAAAAATATACAATGGGCGGCCTTATCGCTTTCTGCGATCTCTTCCAGGCAACCTTGGAATGGACAGTGATTTTCCTAGATATAAAATGGGGCTGTCGTTGGTGCAAATATTATGTATACAATACACTAAAATAGATACAGATACAGTACTGTATCATTTGTGATATTTCATTTTTTCTAAGTATTGCACCGTGTGTAAAAGCAAAGGTAAAATAATCCACAAAATATAGAGACCTTATTAGTGATGTTCTTCAAAAAGGTCAGGTGCGTATTACTCGCAACCGGCGAGCGTGTATGACCAGATTGCATGAACGTAAAGGAGGTAACACGAGTATGTAAGGATCGTAGCAGGTGGCGTTCTGTAATTTCTGTCTACCCCCATGGGAAGAAGGCGTGAGTTTATGAGCAATATTTTGATGTCTTTCTTAATTTCAAAAGGCTCACCTGTTGTGGTCGCCCAGTCGAGTCCAGCAGCGCTAAGTCTTCTGCGGAGAAAACAGCACCAGCTTTACTCCAATCTCCTGTAAACATCATATTTTCAGTCAAATCGTCACTTTGTTAACTTTAATTCTTCGTGTCGTCATTGTCAACCTTACCTCTCACTTCTTTTATACTAGGCCATTCATCTGTTTCATCTATTACAGGAGCTGAAGGTTGATTGTCAGAATCTGGAAATTTTTCATTCATTACTTTCTGAATTGTTTATTGTCAGCTAGAATAGTTATCGTTCTGAATTTCACTGGCGCTCAAGGGACTTCAAAATGATGTATTTGGGGCATTTATTGTACCTATTGGATTGTGTCATATTAAACTTTGAAATTGGTTTATGATTTTGTCATGTTAATGAAAGGTTAGTAGCGATTTCGTTTAGGACATACATTGTTGAAAATGTTTCTATAGGTAGAAAAGAAGAAAGGCACTTGGGCGGCATAATAACTCTGACACCGGGTTAGTCACTAACCATACGAAAAAAAAAAGAAGAAGAAAGGTGACTGGAATAGTCAATAAAAAAATAGACCCACTAAAAGATACCGGTGCAGCGTTGCAAGGAGCTTACAGAGGTATGAGGCACAAAAGCAAAGTTCACTCATCCTCCATAGAAAAGGGAGAATCCTCCGACATACGGGTGTCGGTGTTTGGTGGGCAACTGCCGGACGATTGATGTTGGGACGTTGTATATAATTATGATAGTTGCGCAGTAAACTCTGCCTGTGCGATTCAGGATTTTGGTTGACGTCAGTATGATGCGTAGTTCGCATGTGGCGATGTAGATGCCGCCACAAGCTTATCAAAATATTTAGGATCATATTCAGATTTCAGTAATTGTAGAAGATGAGGCCTTAACGTATCTTCACTCCTCCTCCTCCTTAATCTCATGTCTTACTTTGCATAAAAAAAAGAATCAAATGGTCTCTTTCCAAAAAAAAAAAAATAACATGAAGAAGGAATTACCTTGTGCATTAAGAATATCAGGCTGTGGATCTGGTGTCTTGAGATCCGGAGAAGGTTTAATAGTGTACGCCACAACGTATCGTCTTCCACCATCGCTGAGTTCCAGCATATCTCCCGGGGGGTGTTTGTGTGGTGGGCTGGCTCGACGTCTGCGGGCACACAGCGCTGCTAGCGCAACCCCGCCGGCTGCTAACGTTGTGCCGAGGGCTGCTGCGACTGCTACGCCGACGCTGACGCCACTCAACCCGCCTTTGCCATCTGTTTGGTCATATTTTGATAAATAAAAGCTTGTTAATTTTTTTGTTTCGGTATAGTTCGTCGCTATGTTCAAAATTACATAGGTGTAATACAGTCCTAACTAAGTAGTAACTAACAAGAGTTATCCCAAGTAACGAGTGTTCTTATATACCTATTTTAACATCTCAAAATCACCATATTCATACAAATCATTACAAATTATCGTCCATAATTTCTTATTCCATACTTCATCCAAAAGTAGCAAAGTAATTCAAAGTATTCAGAATCAAATAAATTTAGCAAATAAAGCCCTCAAACCATATTGGTTTAATAATGGGATCAATCAAAACGAAACGTCAATTTGAATGAAAATGGAAAAATTGTTGAGAGCGAAAGTCAATAATATTGACATCTGGGACCCGATTTTAACGGAAACAGAATATAAATAGAACTAAGTCTAAAATCACAGAGTACTGATTTCAATTTTAATGCTATTTTAAGTTATGTAACCGGTAAACTCACTAAGCACACGCTTTTATATCCGTAATAGATGATTATTTGAATGGGATGAAGACCTTATTCGACATAACTTTTTTCTGGAGAATAAAATTAAAAATAGAATAAATATACGTTAATTTTTATTAATCAAGATAATATTTACATAATATAAGCTAACACTTGATGATAATATAGTACATGTATATGAAAAAAGAAAGCAAAAGAATCATAGGGCATTCAAAAATTCGTCCACATCGCTGTCAACAGGAACAGTGCCCAAAAGGCTGGCAGCATTACCACGTTGTATGGGGATTCGAATTTTTTGGCCAAGAAATATGAAAGAGTCGACCAACCGCTTGGCGATATCACGAAAAACCAAGTGGGCAATCGGACCCCATGGCCCTAGTGTTTCAATCCCAAACGGCTCGAACATATAACTCCTAATCAGGTTGGAATATTTTCGCCGTTTGAGGTTTTCTGCACCTGCAGCAGCCGCTCCAGCACAGCCCACCTTGCTAGGAAGATGGGATGGCGCAAGGGTGTCAACACATGTTGCATACCACACCAAAGGTCTGCCTAACTTCTAGGGCATCTAGTCTTTTGTCATCGTCGCATGCCAGGCCGTTGGGTTCTAAAACACAGCTGGCACCTCGACGGTGACAAGAGCACGACGGATGATGTCAATAATGCTGGCGTGCCGTACTGTCCCGCCTGCGCTCCTAATGCAGGATAGGTCATAGTGTCCGATGCAGTCGACAGCTTCACCGCACTGACAGTACTTGTATATTCATGAAAGATAACGCTTAAATTGGCGTATTTCAAATAATACAAAGCTGATGGAATATATTGATATTGAAATATCATTTAAATGTTATGCTAACAAAACCAAAGGTAGTTAATAAAGCACCGTTATTCCTTGAACAACTGTTATTTTAAGCAGATTCCAAATACCCAGTGTTATTTGAAAGGAGTATTGTTATGTACCTACCTCTATTACAAATTTTGAATTAATTATGGAGTAAGTAACTATGTGCCAACAATTTCACTTACTTAGCTTCTAAGTTTTGCTTTCAAAGATTGGATCTCTGTAATTTCATGATTTCAGTTGTTATAAAGATGTTTATCGAACGAAATTAAAATCATGTTTTCCTGTACGCTTTTTACGTAATTTTGATGAAATTAATTTAAATAGGGAGATTACCAAAATGTTTGTGTGTGTATACCTACGATCATCTGCCGCTCAAGTGGCCGCGATTGCGTATAACTTGATTATAAAGCTTAAAATTCAAACATAACGTTTATTATCGTTTGCAATATATTCGTATTTACTTTGATTGAAAAGTAAATGTATTTTTAACATAAGAATAAAAATGTTTATGAAAAAAAAAAAACATAACTCTTAAGCAATAAGGTTTATGACATGTAGGCACTATGTATGAAATGTATGGATATGTACAATGCCTGAAATAAAATTATTTATTTATTTATTTAATAAGATCACAGCGGTATTAGTGTTCTTAATTTTCCGGTCGTTTTTGAGGCGCTCATTGGAAATGTTGATCGAAGATTTAAAGCTCAAAGAAGAATGCCGTGGGACCGTACCTACTTCCGACGGAGTGGATCACAACCAAACGTAGCTCATAAAATTACTACTTTTTTTTAAAATTAGATTTTCGTTTTTGTTATTTATTTATTTATTTATTTATCCTCCTACTGGAACGCCATACAGCAATTACACCAACGGAGCAAAAAATTACTTAATGTGCTGATTCCCATCCATCCTGTGCGTGGTGGACATCGAGCGGGCGGTGATGGAACACGCACGCTCACACAGCGTCAGCTCCATAGTATCATTACTCCATCCAAATTGCGCACATTCTTTCCGATTTTTTGAGACACAATTAATTTTTCAAAATAAATGCATTCAAATTGTAAAAACGGAAAATTTTGATGTGTCGTCCTGATTGACAGATGTTATGAAAAAATTCCCGATTTTGGACATCAAAAATAACAAAAAAAGCATTTTTATTTACTTTTGTACGTATTTTCTCTTATGTCACTGCCATTGCACTTCATTTCCGAATGTTGCTTTGCGTCAAAACTATAGGTACCTGCCAACAAACATTTAAACGAAGAAGATAATTTGTGAGTACCCGCCGACACCGATTTACTGTTTACTAAAATATTAGGTATATTTTTATGTGTGTCAAAAAATCTTCAGGTCACGCGCTTAAATTATTATTTTGGAATACATTTCAAGCATTTAAAGAAAAGAGGACCGATTAAAAAAAAAGTTATCGTTTTTATTGTGACGTATTGCATTTGTTCTGTTACGCCGCGCCGTCACGGATGACATTACTTTCAATATTGGTTTAATCTAAACTATTTAAATATTATTCAAATCCTTATTAACGAAAACGTTCAGGTGCTTTTCAATAACGTAGTCTTTGTGTGATAATCTTTAGCGATGCCTCCATCATCGTCGTTCATTCGTCATTTTCTCGAACGTAATCTCAAAATATTAAGTAGGTAAATGGCCACGGACTAGAAAAAAAAGAGGATTTTTTTTTCTTCTAGTCCGTGTAAATGGCAAATAAACAGGAATTGTGGGAACCCATGTAAAAAATAGTTAGCAATATAGGAAGGACATTAAATTCTCTACCAAATACACTAGGTTTCGTTGTGACAGCGGACTTTTCGTTTGGTACAGGCCGATCTATATTTGAAGGCATTCTCCTTACAATTTGAATCATGAATAAACTTCACCCAAAACTTTTCTATTATACGATAAACGCGGTATAATAAATTGTACATAAAACTGTAAGACCTCGGCTTGGGGTTTCTGCCTCATTAAGCAGGTACAAACGCAGTACGAATACACCAATAATGTTATTTCACACAAAGCTTAACAACTGGATAGTGTAATCCATCTCTCGATGCAACGAACAATATTTTTGATGACAGTTTGCAATTTTATTATTAACTCGGCGTCATTGAGATTGGGTCAAAATTACCCGGCTGGTTTAAAATTTCTAATATTTTTGAAAGTACGCGCGCGACTTTGCCGTTCTGTGCAGTAGCTGGAGCCAATATTGTACTTTTTTTTAATTTTTTTATTGTAGATTTTGTGATTTATTTTAAAAGTTGATTGAACTCAATTAAAAGTTTCCGTATTATTATTTTTCTGTTTTATTATCAAAACCAGAATACCTTTATACTGGAATGACACAGTTTACGAATTTACTTAAACATTATGGAAATACCATGTATTAAATATATGGGTAATATTGACCCACCTCAACGTCCATGTAACTATTTCCTACCACAATGACGCCGGGTTAATTTTATAGTTTGTTTTGAAAACACGTTTCATACTAGACTGTCGTATTTCCCGTGCACTGGATATCAGATTTTTTTTCTTAACCCATACTGTCTCACTGCTGGGAAAAGGCTTATCCAGAGCTGCCAAGGATCAATCTTTGCTTAAGGAGTCCAGCTTATCCCGCCATTTTCGTCTGGACCTTGTTGTTGTTGGGTTACAACCCAATCCGTTTCGCCGATTGATGGTCTGACATGCGGCAGTTTGGCCCATTGACGGTCTGACATGCGGCAGTTGGGCCAATTAATGGTCTGACATGCGGCAGACGTGTCCAGAAAAGAAATTATTAAATAACTAATAGCGTTTTGCCTTGTGTAGGTACCATAGTAAGTGCAGTTTATATGTTCAAATTGACTTAATTATTGACGTACATCTTAACTCAAGCAAATATTTTTGATGCAAAAGGCAAATTAATGCTTTTAATTCAGTCGTCTTGAACACATTTCTTGTTATATTTTGAACCTCTTGAGCAACAAGAATTACTAGTTCCGCATGAGTGCATCAAAATAATTCAAGGTTAAGTTTACCGCACGCACAAGAGGGTGCGGATTTTTCCTCAATCCAACAGGAAAACGTGTTCAAAATTACATTATACATATGTGGAATAATACAGTAGTACACACTAAAAGAAAACATAATATATCGTTACGAAGGAAAAAATCTCTGTTCGTCATAACATAATATCAATTATATCTTCTGTCCGAGAAGCCGTCCGCGTGAAATTTCTTGTTCCCCCGACCCATCCTGTCGGATTGCATCACCTTCCCACGGTATCACTTCTTTTTCGGTTAGCGTTCTTTCTGACTTTCTTTTTGCTCGGCTACTAAGGGTCATAGCGTGATGCTACAAAGCCCATAGCCTTCCCCAAGAATTGGGATGGCAAATGCAAAAAACAAAAAAATAATCCGATCGGTAGCCCGTGGCTAAACAATAATAGCCGCACAGGTCGATCGATCAAGTTAAGCTACGCTTGCCGCGGTTGGTCTGTGGATGGGTGACCATCTTTACATACCGAGACCCCTCCGTGCCTCGGAAAGCACGTTAAGCCGTTGGTCCCGGCTGTCATTCGTAGATCTTTGACAGTCGTTACGGGTAGTCAGAAGTCCGAAAATCTGACAACCAGTCTTACCTAGGGGTATCGTATTACCCAGTAACTGGGTTGTGGAGGTCAGATAGGCAGTCGCTCCATGTAAAATACTGGTATTCAGCTGCATCCGGTTAGACTGGAAGCCGACCCCAACATAGTTGGGAAAAGGCTAGGCAGATGATGATGATGATCGGTAGCTCCAGAGATTAGCGCGTTCAAAGAAATAAACTCTTCAGCTTTATTATTAGTAGGCATTTTTAATTATATACAACATTATTTTTAGTACACTGCAAACCTGAATATAGTTTCTTCTGAATAAGTAACTGAATCGATTCCAATAGTTCTTACACCATGTTATATTTTGTCCCAAAAATATTTAAAAATGGTAACAAGTTGGACACCGAGCAACACTAACAAGGAAACCTCGCGACGTGTCCCTCAGCGGTTTAGTTGCGGCTTTACTATAATAATCTACATGAAAAATGATGAGATACGTATTTTTTCTTTTTTGCTAACAAACGTTTTAAAGGGGTGAAAATCACCCTCAAAGTTCGTACCCCAAAATGATGGTTTGCAGTTTTCACATATTTCTATTTTTTTTTTTCCCAAAATGACTTTAACCATTAAAAAGAGCATAAAAAATTATGAAAAATACCTTTATTCATATATTTATTTGGCCATATACTAAAAATAATGTTGTATATTACTTAATGCAACAAGAAAACATATGCCATATAGCCAAAAACATAAGGTGCTAAAAGGTCAGTTTGCTAACCATTTATGTTGCTGCAACAAATTAATGATCTGTGAGAGAATATTTATGATGAAGTAGGCAAGATTTTTTGCCCGGCTATGAGCTCTGGGTCAACTAAAGTCTGTAAACGATTATAATCGGACATCAAATTGACCGGATTGTGCTTTAGCAGACCGCATTGTGAAAATTTAATTGAAAATGTTTTCAGTTTTCCAACATGACTGCCAGCAATGCTAGTTTTGATCTTTATATGCCCTAATATGTGTTTACATAAAATAAATGAATATGAATAGTTAAATTAGTTGGTGAAAGTTTAGACACGTGAGGTATCGATTTTGAAAACCCCATCGTCTGCCTAACCTTTCAACAATTATGTTAAGGTCGACTTTATGCAGCGGATGCAGCTGAATACCAGTTTTTTTATATGGAGCGACTGGCTGACTGGCTCGCAATAACCCGATTATTGGGTTATACGATACTTTCAAATCAAATCAAATCAAATCAAATCATCTTTATTGTGGATCATAGGAAAGTGTACATAATACAGCTGGTGTTAATATTGTGTTTTGCGAACAGCTATGTCCTGCCCTTAGGGCGTACAATAAATGTAGTTACATAAAGTGAGTCATGCATGTCAACAATAATATTGTTAATACAATACGTTACAAATTATAATTATACATTTTAGACCATTGAAATTGTTGTTATCTGTCATGTTTTTCAGAGTCCTTCATAATGTTTAAGACGCATCATGTATCTATACAAAACGCATCATGACCTAGGCAGATTGTATTCTAAGAGTGATTTGTCGGCAAAGAAGTCTTTCACAGAGTAATAACATTTGTTCACTAACATTTCACGGAGATATTTTAAATGATTTTATTTCATTAATTGCTCTTATGGGCTTTGGAATGTTATTGAAGATACGCGGAGCCGAGCAGAAAACACTTTTGTGCAGGAAATACGTCTTACTAGGCACTATATCTAGCTTGTCCTGATGCCGTATACGCGTTCGATATTGAAATAGATCAATATTATTTTCAACAAAAACTGCGACCTCAAAAATATATAGACACGGTAATGTTAATACGTTCATCTGTTAAAAAATGGTTCAGAGGATTCAGTTTTGTGTAGATTGAAAATTGCCCTGATACATCGTTTCTGTGCAATGAACGCGCGTTCTTTATCTACACTTTAAGACTGATTGTCAGACTTTTGGGCTTCAAAGATCTGCGAATGACAGCCAGGACTAATGGCTTAACGTGCTTTCTCGTAGGTCTCGGTATGTAAAGGATGTTCACCCATCCACGGAGAGACCACGACAAGCTAAGCTTAACCTGATAGATCGACCCGTGTTGCTGTTATTACTTAGCCACGAGCATTTTGAATAACTACAGCCGATTATCTAAGTTTCGGCAATTAATTAAATACAAAGTTGTAAAATGGTTTTGTACCTGTTCTCCTGGCAGCGTCATTGAAGGCAATGTTCTCCAGCAGAGTTTTCTCCGACTCGCCCTTGAGGTTTCTCGCGTAGATGAGCAGGTTAAAGGTGGCTCCTGCGGCTTCACCGGCTGATGTCAGCTGGGATAGGTCCAGCTTGAAGACAGCTAGGCCATCTATAAGATACAACGCTTTTTTTATTCATTTTCTGTTTGTCGGTCAGAGTATGATGAAAACAGATACGAGTATATGGACGTATTTTAAACTACTGTATGTAGTTTAACTTAGGCGGTGCCTGAGATAACTGCGCGGTGTCTGAGTTAAGCGGGGTCCCATAACCCTATTAAGTCTTCAGTTTTCCGGAAAGCTTCCGTGACATTTTTGTATGAGCACAGTAGCGCCGCACTTCCACGTGCCTTCTCACTCTCTAATCATCGCAACTCGTACAAATAACGTTCTCAGCGCGCTGTAAACTTTTTCTAATAAGAAATGATCCTTCTGTGATTTGTGCTACAACCCGCTCCAGATACGAACAATAACATTAACCAACACCCGTGGAAAAAATGTGTAGTGAAGTTTAGCAGGATTCAGGACGACTGGACGCGACGCCAAGCCCTAGGAGCGCGAGGCAGTGGACGGGAGTTTGCTGGTAAGCTTATTCCTATCCTGCTCTAACCACTACACACGAATGAACCGCTGTTTTGTCTCCTATAGCGTTTATGGAAACTTCAGTTTTGAAGATGAAACCATGTTAAGATACGATGGAATAGCCAAAAAGTTGAAATGAACCTTACTCCAACTAAAAATTCTATGAAATCCCCACAAACCAGTCTCATTAACACTGCCGTTGAACCGCGTCCTGCCAGTGACGGGGTCCAGCGCTTCCAGCATGAAGTACTGCGGCAGTCCTCCGTCGTAGCCAGCCACGCAGCGCACGCGTAGCCAGGAGCTGCCTTCTGCGCTAGTGTTGCCAGCTTGAAGGGAACAGTTGCGAGGCGCTGTGGGACGAGCTGGATGGAGAACATATATAAGATGGTAAAATTGTTATGATCTACAAATGAGAGCATTATCATTGGTATGAGATCAGTTACACGACGACAGTTACTCGTCTCGCAGAGGATATGAGTGTGAGTGGGTATGTATTGGGTGTACCGGAAAGTTCTGTCGGTTTTTGTAAATAAAACTCGTGGTTAGTTCTTAAAGCTATTATTTATATTTTAATCAATTACATATTGTCCCTGATTTTCTACTACACGTTCAGATACACACTCGAGTCCAAAAACACTACACAAATTTCTACAGGCTTTATCAGCGTTATTTCCCTTCTGGAACTCATAAAGTATACAATGCCTCAAATGAACTTTATCGTTAGCACTCATTTTGACCCTGCGGCTACTCAGAAGTGAATGACAAATTATTGCGCATTACGTGTATTTATAG
Organism: Eremobia ochroleuca; assembly: GCA_949629135.1. NCBI lineage: Eukaryota > Metazoa > Arthropoda > Insecta > Lepidoptera > Noctuidae > Eremobia > Eremobia ochroleuca. The sequence continues at coordinate 10,610,888 of OX451403.1, read as the reverse complement.
TCCGTAACCCAGAAATTATGACGCAATATTATTCAATACTTTTAACGTATTGGTATAGAGAAAAATTCGAAAAATTTCTATGTACTACCAAAACCGACAGAACTTTCCGGTACACCCAATATATTATAAACGTTGCGAGATCTTTGTTGTTAAACGGCAAATATATGTTCACCGTTCAGCAGACGTTAATCATTACTTAACTTTAAGCAACGTTTATAAATAATCCCCCAGAAGATAAAAAGTATAATTGTGTAAACAGTACGTAAGTGTATACCTAATGTTCATTAATCTCAGGAATCACCAACAGCAGCCTGGTTGATTAGCAAAAATACCTCGAAACTAGCCGGTGAAAACGGCATGAATCCAGGTTAGTGCAGCCGCGGTTTCAAGTATTTCAGCAATTTAAGTTTCTCATTCAATTTCGTAACTAGACATTCACTGAATTCAAAATAGTTATCTTCCTGCGGGCATTGTAATGATCGTAGCAGTAATATCTTTATGCTAACTTAGTTTAACTACGAATGGCACTTCAGTTAACAATCTTAGAACAGAAATGAGAAGTAGGCACCTAGTTTACTATCTGGTTTCTTGATGAAAAGGTCTTCGTTTACCCTTTTAGCCTTTGTGTAATACGAACCACTAACTTTTAATTCAGTTTGACTGCTGGCAAAAGATAAAAGCGGTCAGTATTTAAATATGATCTATAAAATAATTTTAATGAGTTGTTCCAAACCTTTCGATCCAGACAGACAGAATTAGTTTAATGAGTCGGTTCAGTTCTTGTGGAAACAATTATGTTTTTCAATATACGAGCTGAAATAAAATAACGAAAACATTCGAGAATCGTAAAGTTTTGAGACAACATTGTACACATATTTTAAGAATGTGGCTGAAAATGCTAGACATGAGCGAACTTAAACAATTTTCAAAGCCATTTTAACTTTTTCAAGATTATTTTCTTCGAAGCTAACTTGTAATAGAAATCAAAGTTTACGCCCCTAACTCGACATTATTATTGTATGTCAAGTTAGCGAGCGGGGACTTGCAAGGAATGTTCGTTGTTCGTATAACTGGCGGGGTGCGTGCGTGGAAATGAAAATTAAGTGCAGAGAGCGCTAAACTCACTAATTTCGCCTTGACTTATGGCAGGCGGGTGACAATTTAACGCGTGTATGTTATAACAAACTGTGGGGATATTAAACTGTGCGGGTTATTTCGCTGCACCCCGCAACAGCTAAGTCATATTTCCTGTTGCAGTTGTGCGCATCAGAATAAGAGCACGTTGCAACCGTTCTATGAAATAACGAGATTTGAGAATAAAAAGATAATGCACGACATGGTACGTTCGTGTAGCGCACAGTTTCATATATTTTAACAAAGTTTCAATTCAGGCGTTGGTATTTTTCTTCTCTAATTGAAACGTGCTGTTAGATTAATTTTGTTTCGCGTTGTGTAATGTAGAGAATAGAGGTTGGTTTTAAATCTTCTTTACAAAATAGTACAATGATTCGGTTATTAAGGGTTGAAAACTTAATTATTACATATATAAATTCAAGCGTTTCCATGAGGGTAGGCAGAAACTATAGACCGCCACCTACTACGATCCAGCTGGTCGATTCTGTAAAAATCTCACCTTTTCCTTTTTCAATTCTGTATAAATCATAAGTGAAGTGAGCACTTAATAGTGTTTGTCGAATGACAGCTCACTTCACGCTCACTTCACACAAGCTTTCACGGTGAGATGGTTACAGAATCGACCGACTGGATCGTAGTAGGTGGCGGTCTATAGTTTCTGCCTACCCTCATGGAAAGGCGTGAATTTTTGTCTCGTTTACCCTCATACATCTGGTCATACACGCACGCACTTAATTATACAATTACTTGAAATTAATAAGTTAATTGGGTGCATAAATCGCATTTCTCATTTCAGTGCCAATGGTAGTTCCAGGGAAATTGTACGTCATCAGCGAGGAGTTATGAGATTTGGCACACGGGCATGAAAAGCCGAAAGCTGGAATTATAAAACGTAGAGCAAGTTCGGCCTCGTTGTTGGTTCAAATTGTGTGCACGCGGTTTTATTAATGCTTTTATTGAAGTGTTCATTTCGGTGCTGACATTTTGGGATTTTGTATACCCGAGTTATTGCATGTATTTCCAATACATAGATGCACGTTAAGATTTGTGTAGGGTTTTAATTCGAATTGTAGTATTAAAAGGTATTATCTAGGTGTATTAAATGTTGAGTTCATCAGTTGTCATTCAAAAGCTGATATACTGACGTCACTTATCAGGAGGCACAATTTGGAACACGCAGGGGTCCACCTGTGAGCCCACCGTCGTCTTGCCGCAACAGCTCAACGTGCCGTAGGCGCGCTCGCTCTGAGGCTTGTAGTTTAGCTCACTGGCGCTGCCATTGGCTGTACCTAAAGAACATGATACTCTGAAGTCACTCACCAGCAGGTACGATCTGGAACACGCAGGGGTCCAGCTGTCGGCTCACAGTGTTCATGCCGCGACAGCTCAACGTGCCGTAGTCGCGCTCGCTCTGAGGCTTGGAGTTTAGCTCACTGGTGCTGCCATTGGCTGTACCTAAAGAATATGATACTTTGACGTCACTCACCAGCAGGAAGGATCTGGAACACGCAGGGGTGCAGCTGTCGGCCTACGGTGTTCATGCTGCGACAGCTCAACGTGCCGTAGTCGCGCTCGCTCTGAGGCTTGGAGTTTAGCTCACTGGTGCTGCCATTGGCTGTACCTAAAGAATATGATACTTTGACGTCACTCACCAGCAGGAAGGATCTGGAACACGCAGGGGTCCAGCTGTCGGCCCACGGTGTTCATGCTGCGACAGCTCAACGTGCCGTAGTCGCGCTTGCTCTGAGGCTTGTAGTTTAGCTCACTGGCGCTGCCATTGGCTGTACCTAAAGAACATGATACTCTGACGTCACTCACCAGCAGGAAGGATCTGGAACACGCAGGGGTCCAGCTGTCGGCCCACGGTGTTCATACTGCGACAGCTCAACGTGCCGTGGTCGCGCTTGCTCTGACGCTTGTAGTTTAGCTCACTGGCGCTGCCATTGGCTGTACCTAAAGAACATGATACTCTGAAGTCACTCACCAGCAGGAACGATCTGGAACACGCAGGGGTCCAGCTGTCGGCCCACGGTGTTCATGCTGCGACAGCTTAACGTGCCGTGGTCGCGCTTGCTCTGAGGCTTGTAGTTTAGCTCACTGGCGCTGCCATTGGCTGTAACTAAAGAACATGATACTCTGACGTCACTCACCAGCAGGAACGATCTGGAACACGCAGGGGTCCAGCTGTCGGCCCACGGTGTTCATGCCGCGACAGCTCAACGTGCCGTAGTCGCGATCGCTCTGAGGCTTGTAGTTTAGCTCACTGGCGCTGCATTGGCTGTACCTAAAGAACATGATACTCTGAAGTCACTCACCAGCAGGAACGATCTGGAACACGCAGGGGTCCAGCTGTCGGCCCACCGTGGTCATGCCGCAACAGCTCAACGTGCCGTAGTCGCGCTCGCTCTGAGGCTTGTAGTTTAGCTCACTGGTGCTGCCATTGGCTGTACCTAAAGAACATGATACTCTGACGTCACTCACCAACAGGAACGATCTGGAACACGCAGGGGTCCAGCTGTCGGCCCACGGTGTTCATGCCGCGACAGCTCAACGTGCCGTAGTCGCGCTCGCTCTGAGGCTTGTAGTTTAGCTCACTGGTGCTGCCATTGGCTGTACCTAAAGAATATGATACTTTGACGTCACTCACCAGCAGGAACGATCTGGAACACGCAGGGGTCCAGCTGTCGGCCCACAGTGTTCATGCCGCGACAGCTCAACGTGCCGTAGTCGCGCTCGCTCTGAGGCTTGTAGTTTAGCTCACTGGTGCTGCCATTCGCTGTACCTAAGGAACATGAGGATTAGGGGTCTAATTATAAAACTGACTGCCAAAATAACAGAGAAGAAAGAAAAATAACAGACTTTAGTTGTAGAAGCCATGTTGAGATTAGTTTAATAATACAGGACTTAAAGCAATGAGTCTTGTTTCAACTGCTAATTAAGTTTTGTACTAATTTGTTCTGAGCTAAACGTAAAGTTACGTTCAGAGATAGATCATTGTTTCAGTAGGTAACTGTGCCGACGGAGCACGTGATAAAGTTTCAGGATGAAAAGTAGGACGTATGAGTAAATCCAGATCCCTAGAATATAATTCACACAATCAAACCAAATTGTATACTTGTATAAACCACAATTCGCGTTGATTAATAAGTGGCATAACATTGCGTGTGGTATTTAAACCATAATGGAGTAATTTAAATTCACTTTCAAGCTTTTTGCACTAGGGAGATAATATGAAGTACACAATTTATAATTAACTATATACAATGAATACATATATTTACTAACTAACTATAACTTATATAAATACAGGGTGGGAGGAACATCGACGCGCAAAGTGAAACCATGAATTCAGTAGATGATTCTAGACCCAATTTGTCAAAATTTTCCTGGGTAATTAAAAAAAATAAATCTGCTATTTCATAGAAAAGTGCGATATCTACGCGGTCAAACTATATGGAAGAGCTAGGTATTTTTTTTTTTTATAACCGACGAAATATTTCTACGCAGGGGCGTTCAGAATCATGTACAGACGCCAAGCTAGTACAATCTGTCAAAAATCTTTAATAGATTTTCAACTTTGTCACTTAAGCATAAGGTTCAAAGTTGATTGGGAAAATGTGACAGTTTCGGGTAGCTTGATGTGCTGGCGTCTGTACCTACTGAATTTTACATCGATGTCCGTGTCACCCTATACAACGTGTAACGTTAAATGCGCAAAACCTCAGACACCCCAACTGATTTTTAATTCAATTGACCTATTTCAGAGAGACAACAAGTCATTAAAACAATTGTAAAGGTTCTATGTGCTGTTTTAGTTTTACTGGCCATTCTGATCGTTTCTTGCGTCTGCGACGACGCTTTATCGAGGGAGGAGTCGTCACCGGGCCGCTGCGCCGCGCTGACACTGGCTTGCTTGACCTATTAATAAATAGACACGGCAACGTTTTTAAAGGAGATTTTTTGAAAATTGTGACCTATATTAAAAAGTGGTTCAATTAATTCTGCTCGTTATTCTGATCAAACTAGTTTCAGGTTTTGCGCATTTAACGTTACACGTTGTGTACGAGTATATACAAATATTATAAAAGTGAATTTTTGTATGTTTGGATGTTTGTTACTCAATCATGCAAAAACGGCTGAAAGGATTGGGATAAAATTTGCCACACAGATAGCTTATACTCTAGATTAACTCTTTTTTATCCTAGTTTTACGTTCCTGTGGGATCATTGCCGACGTCAACGCGGACGAAGCCGAGGCTAAAAGCTAGTAAATAATAAGAACATACTGCTATCACCGATTAATCAGGCAATCCTCATTATGGCACGCCCATTGGTCAACATTTCCTGTGGCAGTAAGACCCGAAGATCACGACTCATTTTCTAAAGCACACATACCAAATTTTAGTGGCGACACGTCGAGACTCTCGCCGCTGTTGTTGAACTGCCAGAAGAACGTGACGTCAGGCGGGTTGGCCGTTACGGAGCAACGCACGCGCAGTGCCTCGTCGAGCTGCGCGCCCAGCACTTGAGGGGATGGGTGAGCGCAAACTGGTGCATCTGTGTAGTAATATTTATTAGGATGGTGCCCGTTTTTCACTAACTCTCAGCGCCATCTCACCTAAATTAATGCCAAAATAAATGCACACTGTTCGATTTTCAACGCTCGGCTCTAATATTTAGGCATTAATTTAGTTGCCGCTTAGATTGGACATAAGGCTTTTTGGCTCTCTCTGTTTAGTTGGCTTATGGGAAGTAAATAGGCAAAATGATTTCGGAACTTTGGGTTTGCCGATTGTTGGTTTAGGTTATTTTGAGGTTATATCCTAACTATTATTATAAATGCAAAAGTAAGTTTCTTTGTTTGTTTGTTACCTTTTCACGCCTAAACCACACAACCGATCATCCTGAAATTTTACATATACGTTGCCGCCTGGCAACGTATATGCAAAATTACAGAAACGGAAAAGTGTTGTTTCCGAGGAAAACAACAATGATTTTATTATGATAATAGATGACGCCACGTGCCTTTCGAATCATGATTGAATTATATTAGAAAGTTTAGAGTTTAGATTTTTTTTTTAATTTTAAGCCTAATACATTTTGTGAGTTTAGAGTGTCGATAGACCGGTTTTTCATCCTCCTAACTATAATATTATGGACAAGGGCAAACATTGCAGGTAGCAGGGGTGCATTTGGAAAACCCATGTTTTTTCCTTGGCCAGCTATATGCGCATGTTGTATAGCATGTTCGCGTGTGTCCAATACCCAGAATTCGTACGTATTAGCGCCAAATGGAAGGACATAAGACATTGTGTATAGGAGCATCCTAGAATAATGTTCCGTTCTGAGCCCAGAGTGCAACGACCAAACTACAAGTAGAGTACAGTCAGCGGCAAGGCGTAACTTGGCAAGGTTTTGCCGTAGTGAGAATAAGTTTGCGCATGTAAACTTAGTGCAACAAAAAAAATATCACTTTGATTGCTTGTAATTATTCTACGGTTATTTCCATAATTTATTTTAAACACGTCTGTTTAGAAGAAAGTTAAAGAAAGGAGAGGAAAAGGGGAGGACTCTTGCCAATTTATGTGCCGGCTACTGTACAACCCGAATTGATTGTCAAATTCCAAATTAACGCGAGCGAAGCCGCGGGCAAAAGCTAGTAATTGTAATAAATGTGATTTGATTTTATGAAATTTTAAAATAAGGTACCTAACAAAAACGGAAAATGACCACAAAAAAAAAACTATGATGTTTTATTCTGGTCCAAATAATAACCTATTTCGCATATCAATAATAATAGCTCATCATCATGCCTAGTTTTCTTAACCGACTTCAAAAAAGGAGGTGGTTCTCAATTCAGATGTTTATATATACAGGGTGAAATTGAAAACATGCGACAAATCGAAATGGGAGATTGTACTCATCATTATGAACAACTTTTACCATGGGACCAAACCTGAAATTGCGAAAAAAAAATCAGCTGTTCCCTACATTTTGACTAGTTATGCGAACATAAATGTAGGGAACAGCTGATTTTTTTTTCTCGATTTTGAGGTTTTATCTCATAGTAAAAGTTGTTCACAATGATGAGTACAATCTCTCATTTCGATTTGTCGCATGTTTTCAATTTCAACCTGTTTATATTTTTTTTTTATTTACATATGTTCAGGCATAACTCCGTCATATATAAACATGTTTGCAAAATTCTTTTTTTAATGGATAATGTTGCCTCAGAGGTGGTCCCATATATTTAAATTTGAACTTTGCTTGGGTAGTTTTTGAGTTAGCTTCAATAATACGATTTTTTTCCATTAAGTTTATACTGATGATGTTTTAATAACTTCCTGACATTGATATTGACATAGCAAGTAGTGTTAGATGAATTGGGTAGGTACAACTAAAAAGTGAAAAATAAAAACATTTTACAAATAACAAAAACAACTGACTTCAAAAAAAAAAAACACTAAAAAGTGAAAAATAGCTTTTCAGTTTTGGAAGGCGGTGTCAAAACACGAAAATGCGAGAACCAACGACACAGACTTCCGAAATTAAAGTTATTTTTCACTTCTTAGTGTTTTTTTTTTTTTTTATAAAAAAGTTTTTTGTATGTATAGTGGGGTCGGTTTTCTTAAATACCAGTATTTTACATGGATTGACTGCCTATCTTACCTCCACAACCCAATTAGTGGTAATATGATACCCCTCGGTAAGACTTTATCAATAATACCTACCTATACTAAACTGTTCGTCTAAATGAATATGTACATATTATGAAGTGAAAATATTTGATTTTTTGTATGTTTTGTTACGCTTTCACACTAAAATGGTTAAACGGATTTGGATGAAATTTGACACATGGGTAGGACATGACCTGGATTAGGACATGGAATACTTTTTATCCCAATAATTACACGGTATCGAGACTTATGCGAGTAAAACCGCGGGGCGCAGCTAGTCTTTAATAGCCATAATTATGTTATTGGTAGAGGTGCTTTTGGTTATGAATTGCAATTAGTAAACTCTAATGAACAATACGCAAGTAGCCAAGTACTAAGTAGGATATGATTAATTGAATCCCTCGTGGAAGCAGTAATCACTTAACCTATTAATTAATCCAATCAACACTACGATTGCTAACATTACTTACATGTTCATATCAAACCACTTTGCAATGCAGTGTTTTCCTAAGAATTTTCACATAGCCCAAAACGAAATGTTTCACGCGAAAAATATCTTTCATCAAATTCTTTAATTGTAATTCAGCACCAAACGAACAACTTCAGCCGTTATATTCAACAAAAGATTCCGTCTCTAAGCAAGAATGCCATAATTAACAAAGAGCTAAAGGAGACCCGAATACAGTTCGTTAAATCATAACAGAAGTTAGACGATATATAAATTTTATCGCCCAACTGTTCCCCTCTGGAGCAGGCGCAGTCAGCGACTGTGATTCATTTAGATATCTACTTGCAAAACTGCGCTCCCGAGCTGCCTTAGATTTTCATTAAACTCTCAAATATTTGCTCGCGTTAAGCAGCCCTACCTCGGTAGGATTACTGTAGCTGGAATATGAAAATATGTATGTGGATTAATGTAATACCGGCGCCAGCGATCGTGTACCGCGTGCGTATAACAACGTACATTTTCTTCGCCTTAGATTTGTGACGGTAAGATCAATAAAATGGAAACAAACTGTCGGCACCGAGCGGTGCAAAAGTAAAACAGCGGTGCGGTAACAAATAGTAGGGGAGGGCTGGTGGGTACATTTGTCGCAGTTCGGCCGGTCGTCGCGTGCCGCCCGCGGCGACGGAGACGACGTAAATCTTCGCGAGGCAGCTTCCGAGATGATTGATGGCCGCGCGGTGACTTTGAGGACTGCTTGTCGAAATACACCCTCACCACTATTCACTAATACGACTTAGGTGTTTGTAGACGCATTGATCAGTATTGTGGGCCAATTAGTCCCTCTGGATAATAGTTAGCAGTTGCTTATTGATCGATAGTGCTCATACTTTTGGACAGTAAACTAGACTTTTTCATTTAAGGTATAGTTGGCGATAGTTAGAGTAATAGTCGGAATATTAGCCTCCTTCTGTATCCTAGTGTGCTCTGGCCCATTGCCAGAATGTTTTGGTGAAGCAGCTGATTGCACGCTCATTAGCAAGCGCTCGAACGATTCTTTCATCCATAAAACGGGCTGTTTCTGGTTTTATGTGGAGATAGAATTTCCCAACACACCCGATGTACGTGTATAAATACCTAAATGAATAAAAATAACACCTCGCCTGAATGCTGGTAATTTGCGATCGTGCGCGTCTGTGAATATAACACGTATGTTGGTACGGATTGTACGGTTTCATAATGTAATTAGCGCCTATTCATGAATATTACACAATTTTATTTTGCTTGATACAGGTCGTGTTCGCGCAAAAATTACCCTTATTGTGTGAATATAAGGAGAGCTCATTATCCTGGTATTATTCCGGCTCGCGAGTACATTACATACATCACAGCGGGCAGAAGACAGATGTAGCGTTCCTAAGCTCCTTTATTGTAATTTATTGCTCGTGTTTATCAGTAAATGAAATTATTCTATATTCAATACCTACATTCTACGGTGGCACTCCGTTGACTGTAACAAATCTTTGTTAAGATCATTCTGAGAATGATTGATACAGCAGTCAGCAGACGACGAAAAGCCTCCGGCGAAATGAAACGTAATTTATTAGCACTCTGTTTATAATAGGGAACAAAGGACTCGTCGATTCCAGCCGGAAGTTATCTTCGTAACAATTTATTTATTGTTGAGCTTTAAGGCTGGTCTATTTTTTCGTCGTTTGTCGACCTTATTTTAGAGATATATTTATGGAGTGAGATTTAAGTGTATTGCGATGGTCGATGTGTATCTAAGTTGGGAAGAATATTTGGGACATTTCTTTTTAGAGTTGACATTTACAGTAGGGATATTTGTAAACCTGGCAGTTATCATTGAGCTGCCAGGTGGCAGTTATTATTACTCGACATTGAGGCCATGGCATCAGCAGACATCCCTCTTACCGTGGATCATGTAGGTATGTATTAATTAAAGTAAGTAGTACAATATGACTTTTTTCCTTGTGATTACCTAAGTGAAACAATCGTTCGGATTGTGGTGACGCATACTTTTTTTCTGTACTTTATTATATTATCGTGACTCGATATTTCTTATAATAAAAGAAACATTAACTAGCTTCCGGTTTTAACCTCACTCAAGTCAGCAAAGTTACTAATTGCGACCGTCGCGTCGTGTCATGTAGGTAATATTCTACGTTTGTGTATGTACGTATGTATAACGTAGGTTTGTGGCAAGTTGATTGGCTAGTGGACCGTGTATCTAGACTTATGAGCAGAGACACGTAATCCATAAGTAATTGATGCTGTAGTTGAGCGCTTGATTTCCGAGTCTTCGAATTTTCTAAAGATAGATTTTATTACTCCGAGACTATTTTGGCGTTTTGTTAGTAAAGTTTAATTCGCTGACTCAACAGAAATGTGGGTGGACAAGAAAAGAGGCAAAACAAAAAAATATGATTGATCGATTGTGTGAAGGAGATACCTATGGAGACATGCTACGAAGGAAGTGAAAACCGAGATACGGTTTATAGAGATATCTGAAGAAGATAGACGTGCTGCGCTGACTTCTGATAAATTAGGATTAAGTCATTGACGACGATGAGATAAAGAAATCTAGTTGCTAGTATAAGCCAGGTTCTTTAGGGACTAGTTTAGGCCTAGAAGAGTAATATATGTACCTATACGTTACAATAATATACAATATGTATAATAATTAACGCAAGACCTCATAGACACCCCAATTAGAGTATTGAGTTTTTTTATTTTCTATTTATTTAAGGAAATTTTATTCATAAAGTACATGTCAATTCCATCGTACCCTAACAGAGTATTGAGTTAAAAGTATATACAATGACCAAAACTTTTTTTTTAAAGCTTTCTATTATTATTATTAAGAAAATCGTGTTAACCCTAGGTTTACTGTATGCATTTCAAATTGTCTTATTGCCTTGAAAAAAGATTTTATTTCCTTGGCTCAATCGGCGGTCAGTATGGCAAAAAACCTACATAATTAAAAAAAAACCTATATTAGAAGTTACTGAAATTGATTCAGTTGTCAATTATGACCAAATTACTTTCAGGACTTGCGTTTATTCTGTTACAGATTGTATATTTATAAGAGAAATAATTAATTAGTCTAGTACTAATTAAATTATTTCTCTTGTTTCACTTACATTGTATACTGAGATGTGTGGATTGGCTGGCAGTCTCTCCGAGCGCGTTGGTTGCCCTGCAGGAGTATTCACCACCGTGGTCCCTCGTCAGCTTCTGTAGCACCAGCGACTTGGTGCTGATGATGATGCCGGACACCACATTGTGGAGCACCGGCTTATCCTGGACATAAAACCAAAATATGATTTAAGAGCCCTTACATTTCGGTACTGAGCCCGCATCTTTTTTTTATATTTATAAATGGCATCAGGCAGGGCAACCTATGAGGTTGTCGTCTGCTTAACCGGGCTTGCCTGTGGATGCCTCAATAAGTTTAGGCCTCCAGCCAGGGCGAGCGCGCATAGCCGGCGGAATGAAATATATACTACTTTTATTTTATTTATTAAAAAATCAAAGTATAATTTTAACATACACACAATATACATATATATAGGGTGACTGGTAATTAGTGATCGATACTCAAACACATGATTCTACTCATGACAACAAACATCTTTTACTATGGGACCAAACCTAAAATAGCAAAAAAAAAAATCTGCTGTTCCCTACATTTATGTTCGTACGAGTCGTCAAAATGTAGGGAACAGCTGATTTTTTTTCGCGATTTCAGGTTTGGTCTTACTTTTTTCCAGTAGAAAATTGAATTAGGTCCAGTCGTTTTTTCTTTAATAATAAGGCATATAACAAAAATGTATTCTATTATTATAAAAGTCTAATAAGTTAGCCTAAGTATATACTTAGGCTTACTTATTAGACCCAAGGCCGAAAGTTGAATATAATCTATGAAAACAATTTTTCTCATAATAATATGAGAAAAATTGTTTTCATGGATTATATTCAACCTTCGGCTGAAATGATGATGATTGATTATTCAGTGTATCTAGCATGCTACCTCGATACCATCTTGTTGACTAGTTAATATTTTTACCACGGCATGAGTTATTCTTGGGCACTGACAGTCGGTGTGGTCCACAAATTCAAGGTCGGTCGGTATGGAGCGGGCTATATTTGGAGTTTCTTCTTATCCGGAAAAGAACTGGAGTTACAGTGGGCTCGCCAGGTTTGTCTAAGGACCGATGGTAGGTGAAGAAAACGAGTCCTGGAGTGGAGACCACGTATCGGTTAGCGTATAGTGGGGCTGTCTAGTTGGCCCGACGTCCTCAAAAAAGCGTTCAGGCTCAGAATGTCCCTTCCCCAAAATGTCTCTTGGTTTCAAATAGTCCCTTTCCCGCAATGTCCCTTTCCCATAATGTCCATTTCCCAAAAAGTCCCCTTCCCGAAATGATCCTTTCTCAAAATGTCCCTTTCCAGAAATTGCCCTTTCTCAAGAAATTGGACTTTTATATAATGTTCAATTTAAAAAAAAAAACTGATTTTACAAATATTTAATACTTATATTCCCAGTTTAAGCGCGTAGCTGTCGTAGGAAAGGGACATTTTGAGAAAGGGTCATTTCGGTAAGGGGTTTTTTTGGGAAATGAGCGTTTCGGGAAAGGGACATTCTGGGAAATGGACATTTTGGGAAAGGGACATTCTGAGCCTGAACGCAAAAAAGTAGCTGAAATAGACTGGATGCGGAAGGCGAAGAACAGAGAGTTGGCGCAGCTTGGGAGAGGCCCAGCAGTAGACTGCGGTAGGTTGACTTGAAAACCGTTTTAGTACATATTGAAAATAACAGGGATTCTGTGGTTTTCAGTCGTGCAGTAGAATTCTACTGCATGCTTGGACTGGACTCATAGTAGTCCGAAAAAAAAAAAAAAAATTACACTGCTATTTTAGTTACTATAAAGTTCTGTTGACCTGCTTCTACATAAAGTTTCTATTTGAAATCCCCATTATGATAACATAACAAATCGATCTCTGACGCAATACACTAAAAATTCGTGAGGACCTTTCATGTGGTTTGATAAAGGTCACGAACCCATGTTGTGATTACATCGAACTTATTCAAATGTAATTTAGATTATACGCTGACGTCGTCCATTTTGTTTTAATACGTACTTCATCAATGTTTTATGATTATACTTTTGTACATGTAGGTACTTGGGGAATGATTAATCGTTTTGGGCACGTCAGTTTTTAACACAAGTAAAGCTTTGATGGGAATTTTGTTCCTAATATAAAATCTGAGTTTACCCAGTCTTGTCCAAAATCCCACTTAAACGAATTGAGGTATATTATAAGTTACAAATGAAGTTGATTTCAGAAGTACTAGTAAGTACTACTGAAAAAGTCTAAAAATATTTGAAATTGTAGCAACGAAACTGAACTTTAAGAGTGGGTTTTAACGTTGTTTTTCCAAAAACACATATTTGTTTAAGTGTTTGGAAACTGAATCGTGAAAGTAGTATTGCAAAAGGTTGCAATACTACTTTCACGAATAAAAGGTTATTCACGAGGTTGTGGACGCACCGACCCTAAAATTAATCTTCAATAGCTAAACGGATAAGTTTTTGGAATGGCTAGCGAGTTTAAACTTTGCCCGTTGCATTATGGACGTGAAAACATTACGTAGAACTATCATAAGCATGTTTGTGAAGTTCACGGAAACACTAATAACATCCAATCTATAATTCCTATAATGTTTTAAACTAATAATTGTACTGGCATTCCAAATCAGATTTATATTGAAGCCATTTAAATAAAAGTAAAACGTTTTGATTAAAATACTTTAAAAAATCACACGAGGTAAAATTTTAAATTAAAAAACAACAAAATAAAAATAATATGATCTTTTGGGGGTCAACGACCGGTCGTGATTTTTTTACTTGAAGTATGAGGTCACCAAAGTTTCTTTTTTTTTTGTTTTATCGTGTCTAGATATCGATTGGACACGTCTGTGAAGTTTACACAAAGAAAACTGATTTTTTAAAGTGATATTTTAAGTGCTAGTACCTACTACTCGTACCTGCTGTTGATGACTCCAAATAAAAAACTCATCTAACATATTTTTTAATTTTTTATTATGTTTAGATATCAAAAGTCGTCACAAATGCGCAGTTTCGTTAGCTGATACAATTTATAAATATTTCCTGACATTAAAAGGTACAGCTATTTATTCGTAATAAAGATATCATTACTAACTGTGAATCTTTAATCATAATCAGTGTGGAAGGCATGACATCAATATCGAGAAGGGTGATGACGTAATCTATTGGGTCCCGATAATGAACAGATCTCCAAGTTGGGCTAGTAATTCATCAGCCGTGTCGCTCCGCAGTAATCTAATTCATCAGACCCTTCTTTATTGTGTTAACAAGTATCTATCGCTGATCAATCAATTGTAAGTTTATTATTAAGTTGGGTTTCTGCAATGATTATATTAAGTCAGTTGACAACTGTTTTTTGTAGAGCAGTGGTGGCACAAAGTATTTTTTTTTTTCATTTAGGTCACACAGGAAATACAAAAAGTGAAAAAAATGAGCATTGAAAACTAACAAAGTTACACTAAAAACAACCAGAAAAAAAAGAGTGTGCTTATGATCACACAACTAAAGTAAAAGTTCATGAGCTCCATCTGTATGTTAATGTTTATATATGCATATATGTATAATATATATATGTATATACATATACATATATTAATTTTCTACAAATATTTAAATTTAGTATCGGTTTTCATTGATATATTAATATTTTTTAATAGATCTTTTATTTTTATTAAATATTTTCATTATTGTGGTTGATTGTAAAACCGAGACAACAGGAAGAAAATGTGAAAATGAAAATGAAGAAAGAAAATGTGCGCGCGCACTGCTCTCTCTGGCTTATATCCCCCACTCAACTCCCGTTCGCCTCGCCCGATCACACTTTTCGTAATGCTTTCGTCAAGCGTTCGCCAGCTTACTCCCCAATTCAAGCATGCGTAAAGAAGTTATACTTCAAAAATAAAATAAAAAAAGACCTGTGCGTGACCAAAAAGGTTTCTATCTCAGCATAATGTTGCGATATTAAAAAAAAAAAAGACGAGACTTAAGAGTTGTAGGTTCGAAGCCAGACAGGCGCTTTACTTTGTATAAATTACTTCATTACCACTGCTCTCAAAACGGTCTTCGTGAGGAAACCGGTATGTACTAGAACCATACATTCGAAGACATGTGATATCTCCCAAGACGCACTGAGCCCGCGTGGCGGCTGCCCTCTTAGAGCCAGCGCAGAAGACGGACATTTGTCCGCGGACTTTTTCGTCCGCCAAAATAGAGCGCTTACAACTGCATCAAGTAACGCACACAAGGGATTAAAAATACCACGGACAAAAAGTCCGGCGAACAACCGCGGACATCGACAGACCGGACCTTAATATAAGAATTTGTCTGTATATTGTTTTAACTGAGCATGCTTAACATGAAAATATCCATTCATTAATCGATCCGATAAATAGGGATGGACCCAGTATTTTCTTTTAGAATGTCGCCTTTTTTTCAAAAACTTCATGTTAATTAAAACATGACGTAATCTCAGAAAATTTGCTTCCATTGCGTGCGCTTCCCTAAATTTCCGGGCGACAAATGACCGCGCACCGTGTGCGTTGAGTCCGCCGATTGTCTGCGGCGTACATTTCTTTCAAGATTGCCGGACTTTTGTCCTCGGCGGACAAATGTCCGTCGTCTGCGCTGGCCCTTACTGAGAGGAGGCCTGTGTCCCCGCAGTTGGGACTTTAGGTTGATTCTGCTTAGCCGTGGCAGCTAAGAGATGACCAGTCCCTACTGACGGCGCCCGTTCACAAACATGACCGAACATGACATAAATTAACTGGGACTGGGATATTCAACACTGACCAACTTCTTTTATGGTGAAAATATCCTGATATAAAAATCAATAACACTTTGTTCTATACGTTGATTACATTGTATATTATTAATAGAATTCAAAGGGTCTATTTATAGGCAAACTCTCATCAATTGACAATCAATTTATGAATTTACTCCGAGTTACTAATCAATTCACATTGTCCACTGGTTCGGCTGTGATCACGTTTAATTATTTTATCATCAATAGAAGTACTGAGTTGATAGCTTCTACGAGTATAAATAAGTGATAAGCTTTCAACAAATTAAATGGCATTTTTGATATGAAAGGTATATAATGGATTACGAGTTCACAACAGAATACCTACTAAAAGTTCCCTTTGAGAAAGCTTTCAGCAATTTGTGCGTAATCGGAATTATCTCCAAATTGTTCTTCTTCAATCTGCCTGCCTTTTTCCAACTATGTTAGGGTCGGCTTCCAGTCCATCCGGATGCAGCTGAATAGCAGTATTTTACTTGGATTGACTTCCTATCGGACCTCCACAACCCAGTATCTGGTAATACGTCCTGGTTGTGAGACTTTCGGGTTTCTGACTATACGTAACGACTGTCAGAGATCTACAAATTAATGATAGCCGGGTCCAACGGCTTAACGTGCTTGCTGAGGCACGGAGGTGTCTCGTTATGTTATGGATGGTCACCCACTCACGAACCGACCGCGGTAGGCGTAGCTTATCATTCGATCGACCCGTGCGGCTGTTATTATTTAGCCAAAAACTCCTCCTCCAGATTTTTGGTCATAAAGTAGAAAAACACAATAACAGTTTGCCCGGTCTGGGAATCGCGCCCAGGACCTCATGTCAGTTGTAGCGCTTGAGACCACTAGACCGACGAGGTGGCAGCAGCCCGAAGTCTAGATTTGCGTTTACCGCCAGTTTACCGGCGCGCCGGTCGACTTGACGTCTTGTACGTGTCGACTGGTCATGACTACTCTTTGTGTGTCGCATGTAAATTAAGGCATGTCGCGTGTCCTTCCTGCGAGAAACGCTCGAATCGATATGGCGAGAATAGCTCGACTTGATTTTTACGAGGGAAATGTTCGAATCGTACGATAATAACGAATGCGAGATGCGCGAGAATTGCCTTCCTGATGCTATGTTTACCTAAAGTAGTGTAACGAGTTTGTCAAGAGGATGGATCGTCCTCCTGGGTGCTATTAGCAACATACCGTGATTACTAATCCATTTGCTAAGTATGACTTTAGTTGGAATCATAAGTGCCTTTTCACACGTTCCGTCTGCCTGATATTCAGAGCGAGTGGGCGAGTGGGTGGTTTGACAATATCAGTGGTGGCGAATACTGGGTCAAATTAAATTAACTAGTGGAACTCCGGACTTGTAATGAGTATCGAAATCTAAACATGATAAAACAAAGAAAAACATATTTAATGACTAGCTGCACCCCACGGTTTCACCCGCATAAGTGTCGATCCCGTAGGAATATCGGGATAAAAAGTATCCTATGTGTTAATCCTGGTTATAAGTTATCTGTGTGTCAAATTTCATCCAAATCTGTTCAGCCATTTGAGCGCGAAGAAGTAACAAACATAATATATAAACACACACTCACAAACTTTCGCCTTTATAATATTAGTGTGATATTTTTTTGAGTCAACGAACGCGCGAACGCGCTTCCAACAACGTTCGTTTAACGTGGCTTGCGGTAGGAGTCTCTCTATGTGTAGTCCCTCATGTCTGAGGATCGTTGTCAGCTTCGGAGTCGCATCTGGAGCGGATTATCCGCCTCCACCGGTTTCTGTCCAGCGCATCCCTTACCACTGTGTAGAATTTAGAGGACGATAATTCCCTCACCTGGTCGGTCCATCGTGTTGGTCAACGACCGCGCGATCGTTTGCCATCGGTGTTCCCAACCACAATCAGTTTTCCAAACTTTCATCGCCTCTGCTGTGTGGAGCTTGCCGGGTAACCCGATTCGGATCGTGTGAAAAGAGCTTCTTAGGTTCAGTAGTGGACTTTGATTGGCTAAAATGATGACATGGCTAGAAGTACGAGTGTTTCTTATAGCTATTTAAATAAAGTATTACAGTACGCAAAATACGCGCATTGACGTGGAGTTGCGGACACCAGCCCGTATTACCTAAAGTCGTTGATACTTTATTGCCATTACAATTTAGACTATACGTACGAGTAGGTAATAAGCCTAGTAGCCTATGTAATATATAAAAAGAATAAAAATAAACACTTACATTGTGATACCACGATATCCTATGTTCTCTAGGATTGGCACGCACTGAGCACTCGAAGTACACGTCGTCACCTTCCTTGATGTCGTGAGGGTTGAGCGTTGAGCCCAGTGATAATGATACCACTGGTGGATCTAAAACAAAAGGTAATTTTAATTAGTAATAGCTTGTCAGTAATGTTCCCGACGTCACATCGGGCCACACACGGATATGGACTGGGGCGTCGCGGCGGGACTCAACCTCGAAGATGGAAGGACGGCGGAGGCGGACGGCGCGCGGTGACCTTACTACTTTCCTGGAGGAGGGTTGTGGCGTCGTTGGGAATAGGCCCGGTTTGCCATGTTGTATGGCAAAGCTTAGCCTCTGGCCAAGATAAAAGCCAGCCCTTGGGTAGCGGGAAGTGTCAACCAGCCGTGTGGAGATTTCGTTGAACAAACCGTGAGCACTCGGACCCCACGGCCCGAGGGTTTCAACCCCAAATTGCTCGAAAATATAATCACCGATAAGGTAGGTAGGTATATATATACTACCGCTGCTTGAGGTTGTCCAAAGCCTCAGCAGCAGTGTTAGCACAGCACGCCGAGTCAGGAAGATGGGATTGCGCAAGAGTATTGCACAATCCCATATGCTGGAAGAGATTTCTTAAGAAATAAGCATCACCTTTGTACCTATTTTTCTGTTCTGTTTTTTCTTGTCTGTTTATATATGTGTACATAAATGGTAAAATAAATAAATAAATAAAACATCTTGGTTAAACGAATTGGTACTTATTTAAGGAGTCTATAAATATGTAAAACTGTTATCTTTTAAACAAGTTATATCAAAGTAATTGGTAGCCGAAAACTATATCATATTGGACATAATAAAGGATTACAATAGATATATTAGTAGATTGAAAACAATAATCAGGGATGGAGCGGCTAAGTACTATATCATGTTGTGATTGTTGCGGGAACGATCTGCGGTTTGCTCTGTAATCGCGGCTTAGGCAACGTACCAGGGTGAAGTATAAACATTCCTGTCGAGGCATGAATTATTAAATAGGATTTGTTTAGTTACATTAAATAAAATTTTAGTTTTTGGAGTTGAATCTGGGTCAGATGACGAGAGAATGGAGATGGAAATGAAATAGGTACTTTGCTACAGATTACTCGTAAAAATACTTTGTTTAAAATAGTCCACCCCCCCCCCCAATTTCACTGCACATATTAGATAACCTTTTGTCCGCTTACTTCTCTTTTTGTTTTATTGTTTTAATCTGTGTGTATCATTGATTTTATATTATACCCTAATATGCCTTCACATTCACTAAACAACTAATAATTTTCACATACCATGTGGTGGGAACCTGGTAATCTGCTATAAAGGTATTCCTAGTGCAGACACCAGTCTCTCACAAACTAGTTTCTAAGCTTGTCAAAATTATTATGATACCATTGTTTGTGAATGAGAAAATAAATTATTTTGAATTTGAATTTGTTTATTTCATCAACTGAACCTATCGCAGTCCACTGCTGGACATAGGTCTCTCCCAGACTGCGCCACAACACCCTGTCCTCCGCCTTCCGCATCCAGTCTACCCCAGCTACCTTCTTCTTTTTTTTATTTATTTATTAGCCTGTAATCACGGCTTAGGCAACGTACCAGGGCGAAATGTAAACATTCCTGTCGATGTTTGAAGTAATACCTACTAAATAGGGAATATTAGATTGGTTTGAATAAAAACAACATTTTGAAGTAGAATCAATAGGTAGAGTAGAATAGGTCAGATGAGACGTGAATGAAGACGGGAAATAAACTACTTTGTTGATATATTACGACATTTTCACGCGATAAAGTGTGAAGTATTTGAGAGTAACTTTTCATCCTAATTAACGGAATCAAAAGTATCAACACAAAAACGTTTTATACAAAAAAAAAAAAAACGACTTCCAAAAAAGACACTACAAACTGAAAAATAACTTTAATTTCGGAAGTCGGTGTGGTTGGGTTCGCAATTTCGTTGTTTGCCAACGAATTCAGAAATTATAATTATTTTTCACTTTGTAGTGTCATTTTTGGAAGTCGTTTTGTTTTTTGAACATAAGTTTTTTTTTTCACTTTTAAGTTTTACTTACCCCACACAAATTCGTATAACACTACAAATAAATATCAGTCACAGGAAGTTATTATAACCTCATTAATATAAACTAAGTGCCAAAAATACTTATTATTAAGGGTAATTCAAAAACTACCCAAGCAATATTAATAAAATTTATATGGGACCACCCTGAGACATACCCATCCATCCAAAAATAGTGTTTTGCTTTTTGAAGTCTTAATTATGTAAAGATACGGTACTAATAGTAACAATGCATCCCATGAAAATTCCACTAAGCCACCACTGAAAAGTCATAGGAAGGCAAACAACGCAATTTCGATTACCTTAAGTTTTACCAGTAATTTTGGTTTAAAAACCACCACTGAACCGATTTTGATGAAATTTCTATGGAACCAATCTGAAAGTATATAGTGTGTGTGTAGTATGTGTTTCTGTTCTGTTTTTTCTTGTCTGTTTATATATGTGTGTACATAAATGGTAAAATAAATAAATAAAGAAAGAATTTTGCAAATCGGCTTATAAATAAAGGAGTTCTGAGGTAACAAACATAAAAAAAACAACCGAATTGAGAACATCCTCCTTTCTTTGAAGTCGGTCAAAAAATGCTTTACTTAGTAAAGTTACGTTAAAAATAATAACATCAGACATTTGAGTTCGTCTGTTGAACTACATGACTTCACCAAAAAAAAAATGTTTTTATTTTTATGTTGTCCTGTCGGCCAATTATTCTGTAAAAATCTGAACGTGAAAACTGGCGTTGAGTGAACTGTCAGTTTCATCCCACTGATACTAGGGATTGATCAAGCAAACATTAACAATCATAATCGAGATTTGAATAATATTTTTTACGCTAATACCATTGATCATTTTATATAATTTAAAAACTAGTATTTTAGTTGTCACAATATTACAATTTTGTGGGGTTTTAAAATAAAATAGCAAAACAGAAACAGTCAGAATATAAATTTAGTTCTTTTTTTTCTTTTTTTTCTCCTAGATTAAAACCCCACAAAATAGTAATGTTTTGACAATTAAAATAATAGCTCAGAAATTATATAAAATTATCAACCGAATTAGAATTTTAAAATCTCGATTATGATTGTAAATGTAGTCTTGGTCAATCTCTAGTATCAGATGGGATGACACTGACAGCTCACTGCACGCTCACTTCGCTTAAGTTTTCACGGTCAGATGGTTACAGAATCGCACTGCAGGACTACCATAATTGTCGGTCTATTTTCAAGCTGTCCAAGGTTAGAAAGCCTTTTCACTCCAGGTGAACACTTATCTGCGGCAAGGAGCGGGCGTTGACACTTTATTGGCCATTAAAGACCTATAACGACGTCACCCCGCGGCCGTAGGAAACGCCCGTTCTCCAAATAAACATTTACGATTCCTCCGTTTAAATTGTTGCCAAAACGATTCGCGCCGTGAGCGGCGAAATTCTCCCCGCTCTAAATGCGTTACGGTTCGCCAAGCAGAAGTAAATAGAATTTATTTATATTTGGAAATTAATTTCCTCTGTCGTAATAGAGTCAGCACGTTTCCTGGCTTTTCAGAAATTGACCGGCCCGTCGGGGAATTAGTGCCTTGATTGAGTGATCAGACTGTCTGGTCCGATAAAAAAAAAAGTTGCGGGTGTGAGAATACGCAGGTGGAAATTATCGCACACAATATTCGTGGTGTAAGTGACTCGTTTACATTGGCAAGTTATGTCCTGCAATTAGAATGTAAACGCACTGTCTAAGGTAAGCCGGATTAATCCCTTAGAGCGTTTTGCGATCCGGATCCGGTGGCGGGGCGGGGTCGGTCGCTCCCACTAGTCCGAATTAGTTTTTGGCGAGTCCTCAGCGGATGTTAAGTGTTGATGTTGTGTGCTCGCCGGAGCTAACAAGGTTTTAATTACGTTTTACTGAGTTTCTCATGTTGGCCCATACAAGCTTTTAATATTGTTAGATAGGTTGTTTGTTCCGAAATGTTGACAGGGCCTGTAACGTGTTAAATGAGTTGACTAAATTACGCTCTCGGAACCGTTTAAATAGATATATTTCGGGCCTTTGCTAATTACGGTTGTTAATTAAATAACATTTATGATTTAGGTAACAGCTGAGAGCTTTGAGAATAGGAGCTTTCGTAAGCAGGTGAAACAGATACAGTTAATTATTAAGTGTTGTATTTCCAACCCTCTTCACTTCATAATCCATTACGGGGAAGCATCTTGTGTAATACCGCAAGGACAAGCCCAGCGCTGTAGCATCGATGTAAAGGCTAAATATGGCATGTCAGACTGTAGCAGAACCACGGCAGAGAAAGCCAAATTAATCCTTCAGACAGGAAGGTGTCACCGTGGAGTCGACGGCGTGGAGTAAGCCATGCGTCTGTGAGTCGCCTGCCACAGACTAAATTAGACGGAATTAGTTCCCAACAAGTTGGTAGCGCAGGATAGACTGTCAGTGAGCAAAGTTCCGTCGGGGACGCATCGCGAGTCCCCGGGCGGGCCGCACCGCGGGCTTTGTTGTGGCACGCCGGCTTACGGTAACCGACACGTCAGATAAGTACCAAGATAAGCACATTACATTAAGGATGTACATTGTACAACTGCTACACGAATACGTTTTACTGTCGCATCGTCCGCAATTATAAATCTGTTTTACTTACATCAGTAAGTAAACTGGGGTAGTTTTTTTTAAATGACGACGCTTTTTTCTAAAGATTTTCACGCCGTATTTTAGTGTTGAGTTTTCTTTTCATTGCTTTGGTTTAAGGCTCCGTTATAAAACTCGAGATTAAGGAGCGGTTAGACTTAAAATATAAGTCCGATCATTAAAGTGTTATTTCTGAAAACGTTGTTAGTAATTACTTTATTTAAATTAAGTGCTTAGTTTTACTTAAGCCGTTTTTACGGGGAGCCTTTCAGTAGAATTTAAATCGTTTAGATTTCTTTAAAAAAAAAAGTAAAACAAAACTTCGTGGACGTGAATAAATCTGAATTACTTAGGTATTTCTTTGGTGTTTATATTTGTGAGACATGTTTCAATTATCTAAACATATTTTAATTAAAAATGTAAGGTACGATACGTACGTTGTATTCGGTGAAACAGTACTGTGGAGATTATGACATGCATAGTTTGTGGAATATGCAACCTTTTCCAGTAATTACAAGATAATGGCATACAATTATGAGATAATCGCTATTACGAATTTAGAAGGCAGAAGAAATGAATTAGAGTTGACAAGCGGATATCAGGAAATAATAATAAAATATGTAAAATGATTTAATTATTAACACTAGATTCCCAATTAAATCATTTTGACTTCTTTTTAATTTCAATTAGAAAAAAAATTACGTACATAATGACACAATTTCTTAGAATTTTGTGACTTTTTGTGCAACATATAAATACGTTTATTAATAATTGTAGTTACCTCCCCCTCCTTCATCTCCGGTATATATATGTGTGTGTTTTATCTATATTGGCTAAAAGCACTCATTTTGACTGCATTTGGGCAATATAGGTATATACCAAGGTTCAGTCTTTCTAGTGTTAAAGTAATTACATGTTTAATTCTAAACCAGACTTTTACTGATCCGACCTGCGGGGTAATTGCGTAACACACTATCAGTAGCAATGGGTTTCATTATGACAGTTCAACAATTTTCATTCCGTTGTTTATATTATTGAACAGACACATTTTTTGAAAATATGAAGCATAGTTAGCAATATCTTTCAAAATCATTCAGATTGAGATTGATACTGTTACGCAATTAGGGGGCAGCTAGTATAGGGACGAGGAGTTCTTACAGTACGCAACTGCAGTGCGATTCTGTAACCATCTCACCGTGAAAACTTGGGTGAAGTGAGCGTTGAGTGAGCTGTCAGTGTCATCCCACCTGATACTAGGGATTGACCAAGCATACATTTACAATCATAATCGAGATTTTAATAATATTTTTGTGCTAGTTCTATTGATCATTTTATATAATTTCAACGCTAGTATTTTAGTTGTAAAAGCATTACCATTTTGTGGGGTTTTAAAATAAAATAGCAAAGCAGTAACTCAATCAGAATCTCAATGTTGTTATTTTTTTTTGTTCTTTTTGTTTCCTATACTAGTCCTGACGAGTCGGCGTGATCACTTCACCCGATTTACAACATTTCTTGAATCGGGTGAAGTGATCACGCCATAAAAACTACGTGGGATTAAACGTGGGTTTTGATAACTAAAATACTAACTTTAAATTATATAAAATGATCAATAGAATTAGCATAAAAAATATTATTAAAATCTCGATTATGATTGTAGATGTTTGCTTGGTCAATCCCTAGCATCAGTGGAATGACACGGACAGCTCACTCCACGCAAGTCTTCACAGTGAGATTCTTACAGAATCGACCGCCTGGTTTCCTTATTACCACGAGACGCTTTTGGGTAACTTATGCCATTTTACATTCTTACAGATGTCGACACACTGTCTTCTAAAATAAGCTACAGTAATTCTATTTGAATAAATAATCTCCTTAATAAAGTTGTAGAACTAACAAACCAATTTCAATTAACAAAATTGCTCCTAATTCCAAAGCGTTCAACTTTGTAAGTAAACTTTCGGAGTCAAACAATACCCAAACGATTTTCTCTTTGACGTCAGCCGTACTATAATATTTTAGGGAAATGATTAATATTAAGGATATTGCTCTATTTCAGGAGGAATTTGTTTAATCTGCTCCAGGTTTGATGGTAGAGTGTCATACATGCTGAGCTGTGCTTAAGTAGCAATGATAATAAAGCGTAATGATGTCGGAGATGTGCAAACTGGTTAAGTCGAGCTCCTTTATTGCTTATTTTGCAGCTATATTCGTTTAGGGAACGGGTCTTAGCGAATTAAGAAGTTCCGCTAATTGTGTCATCCTACGAGGTAGAAATGTTGATTTGTACAAATAATCACGACTCATTTTCATCTTATGACGTTAGCTCTCTGTGTGTTTAACACTTTCGTCTTCTTCTCTGTACGTAAGACCCTCATAGAAAAATTCACAAAGTTTGCCGCATGTGAACTTCTCAACGTTGAACGTTGAAATAAAAGGCATCTAGAAACAAATAAAAACTTGGCTCAACGCTCGCAAATAAAAGAAAGGCACTATCACAAAACTCTGAGTCGGCAAAGAATTTTCAGATAAACAACATTATTTCATAGAGATCGGAATTTTTACAACATTTAAGTGGAAAAAGTTGAAAAAGTTTTTTACCATATTTGGCATTGTAACTAGATGAGATTCGAGGAATAGGTAAGGAGGAATTCTCCGCAGAATATATTGAAGTTTGATCAGAATTGGTTTGAGATTGCGCTATTTCCATACAAAGAAACCTCCAGGACAATAAATTATTATTATTGATTTATGAAAAAACCGTATGAAAATATTATATTATGCGTCACACAGGACAGAGGCGGATTAAAGGATTGGTGCGGCATAACGCGCGCGGAACGAGAATGGACAGGAAAATGTGTCATTCGCCATGAAATCCCTCCATCAGCCTTGTGTATTAAGGATGCTATATGATGAGACAATAAAAGAAAATACATTTCTCACGCAGGCATTATTATACGCCTCGTTGGGGTTGGATTATTTCGAAAGCATTGAGGTTTTAGGTGCAGAATGCAGTCTTCTTTTTGCAAACAGTCTAGTGCATGGATGCGAATAACAGGAATAAATACATAAATTAATTAGTAATCAATGCAACACACCCACCTCCAAAAAGATTTAAATATCACCCTGTGTTTATGCAGAGGTTGTGATTTCTATTACCTACTTGTTTTCATCGAGTGTTTATACAATTAGTCAAAAACCAGTCGTGTTTATGTCGCAGCCAACTGGTTTAATTAGCCGTTTAGTTAACCGCCTAGCCTTTTAACTAAACGGCGGCCGTTCAACTAACGGTTTGAATGATATTCAATAATAGTTTAGATTGGAACTGTAATCAATCACGCGCGAGCTGAATTGGTCGCAATAACTAAGCCAGGAAACCCCGACCAAATGGGTTATGTTAGGTTAGAACTGTGATGCCGGGAGGACACGATGCGGCACACGCTGGCAGAGTGTGCCGCTTGGGAGGAGCCGCGCCGTGCCCTCATCTCAGGAGTAGGCGGTGACCTATCGCTGCCGGCCGTGGTCGAGTCTATGGTCGGCAGCGAAGAGTCCTGGGACGCGGTGGTTTCCTTCTGCGAAACAGTCGTCTCGCAGAAGGAGGCTGCGGAAAGGGAGAGGGAGATCTCATCCCCTCACCCGGACGACCCGCAGCAGGCGCACCGGGCGTCGGCGGAGGGCGGACAACGCCCTCTTCCAGCCCCCCTAAATGGGTCCAGGGGCGACGGACTTGGGGACGTCCGTCGCCCCCCACACATCAGGACCCGAGGCGGCGGCGCGTAGTGTTCCACGCGCGCCCCTCTTAGACGTCGCGGGGGGAGTTTAACACCTCACTCCCCCACCCTGACACGAGGAGGCCCGCAGGAGCGGGCCAGCACCAGCCGGGGGTTGCGGAAGTATCGTTCATTCCCGCGACCCCCGGCGTAGGTGAGAGAGGGTACACCGGGGTGGTTTTTAGTCAGTAAGAGTCTGACAGACCCCGCCGCCCGCATCCATGAGGATTTTCCGCCCCGAAACAAAAAAAAAAAAGATTAGAACTGTGATCAACCGCGTGCGTGCCGAGAGAGCGAAGCGAGGCGAGCACTACGTCCAAAGGCCAGGCGGTTAACTAAACGGCTAATTTAACCAGTTGGCTCCGACATATACAGAGTGGAGCGGTGATCACATTAAACATTACAGCGGTTATTACAACTTGATATTAGTTTGTTAAAATAATAAAATAAACAATTTTAATAATAAAAAAGAACTGAATTTTTGAAAACCACCCTTGATAATAAGTTACTAGACGAGGCGATGGTATCAACAAATTAAACAAAAGCTTTATGGTATTTTTACAAAATAATAACAAATTCAGTTTGGTGTTGTTGAACACTAAAACGAAAATGAAAAGATCCCACTGCTGGAATGTTAATTGTGTAAATTTAAAATACGTAGGTAATGAAGAATAAGTGGTTTCAATTAATGTAATAACCTAATCGCCACACTGTATAAATATGTATTGACGTGGTTTCAGAGAGTTTATTGACTATTTTTTTTACCGTTTTGACAAGTTTTGTATAAAACTAAAAATACTACAAGTAGCATACATGTGCCCATACATGTACCTTGCTTTAAACGCAGGTTTAGACTCCCATATGTTGGAGTGTCCTATGTGTACACACGCCTGGACTTCAGAGGATCTAAAAAATCGCTACAAACGCCGCGATTGGATCGGCCAATCATAAAATAATCTTGCCTTCGATTTGAAAAGAAGAAGAAGAACGCAGGTTCAAAATAAACATATTTGGGTCTCATGCGTTACTTACACACAACATCTAGTTTGAACGAGTCTTCAAGACTCTGCCCGGGCAGTGCGTTGTTGTCAGCTAGACACTTGAGTTGCACTCCATCGTCTTCTGGTAGAGGCATGAACTGGACCTGACTGCTCACCCAAGTCTCGTTCGTGGCTTCCACTATCTATGAACAATGAGGCACTTATTAGTTTATCAAAATGAAGGGTGACAAAGCATTGCTTGCACAATGACACCAAAATTATATTCGTTACGGTTCTAGGCCCACGTGTTGGGTAACGGCTCACTTCCTCATACAGAGAGGAGGCCTGTGTCCCGGCAGTGAGAACATTATAGGCTGATTTTGCTTTGCTTATGGTACGGGAAAATCTATATTGCCTTGCATGCAAGATATATCTAAATAATTCCAGCCGTGCGATTCTGTAACCATCTCACCGTGAAAGCTTGGGTGAAGTGAGCGTGGAGTGAGCTTTCATTCACTAGGGATTAATACTATTAAGTGCTCACTTCACTTATGATTTCACGGTGAGATTTTTACAGAATCGACCGGCAGCTATAGTGAAACTACAAAGTAAAATCTTGCCGATTCACACGATTTGATTATTTCAACATCAACTCTAGGATGCCAACAACGTGAAAGTAACGGTTCCAGACCCGTGCTTCACCTAGTCTCTCCACCTGAGTGAAGCACGGGGACCATATGGTTCCCTTGCTCCAACTGATGATCAGTACGGTCAAGTAATTAAGAAAAATATATAATTTAGTATAATATAATCAATTGGATTTATTCTCACACATTTTGTCCAAAAATGGCCCAAAGAAATTTCATTATTAATTAATTACATTTGCGAATCTAAAATTAAATAGTCTTTTTCACAGTGTTCTTTGCGGCGTTTAGTTGGCAGTAAGTCAAGAATCGGTATTTTGCGATGTCAAAAAAAAATATATAGGTATATTAAACGTATAATACCATCAAAGAAACATTCTTCAATGACCTCCCATTTTTTTCGAGCTTCCTCAGAACAAAACACTATAATTCTCGTCTCTACAATATCATTCGTGTAATCGGCTAAAATCAAATGAACAAATTTGCCGGGGACCTTCACCTCCAAAATATCTTTAAACGATGTATTTACTGCATCACTGTTAACGTCATCAGTTGGAGCGCGGGACCAGTGTACGGGACCCAGATGGAGAACCTAGGTGAAGCACGGGTCCGGCGCCAAAAAGATGTCACAAAAAAAAATTTGAAGCCACCAAACGATGCTTACCTTTCCTCTTCTAAATTTTCTGTTATCCTTGTACCACGTGAGCTGCGCCGGCGGCCGGCTGCCCTCCGACACGCACGTCAGAGTGACGTAACGTTCCGACGATAACGTTGTCGGCTTGCTCAATATCTCCACCAGTGTCGGACGCACTGTGGAAATTATTCACAGTTACAAATAAAAATAAAAAAGTTTCGTCCTGCGTTGTTGGACCAGGGTTTGAAAATTCAAGAACATTTTTCCGGCGTGTCTATAATGTAGAGTACCTAAAGTAACAGCTATCTAAATTCAAATATTTTGGCTACAATCTGTTATCACAGCTTTCTTAATGATTCAATAACTGAAAATTTAATATTACAGAAAAAAGTTCCTTGAAATACCTGCTGAAGAAATAAATAGAAAATGTTTAAATTGTAAGGTAATTTGTGTTCACGGAAGTGTAATTGGAACTCGCAATTGAAATCGTGTATAATTACTTGCCGTCGATTTTCAGGTAAACTGTTTCACAGTGAACTTATTTTTATACTAAGGTTGTTACCAAATTGAATTTGTTTGAAAAGTAACAATGAATGAAAACGTTATTATGACGAACAAGTACAAGGATACAATGGAATAATAGACTCCCTAAAGAACCCAATAGTAGTACCTACAATTTTATTTCACATTCTATTACTAGATTTTTCTCAATAGGGATGTGATAGTGAAAATTACAGCCTTAAAAAGAAACCATCAACCATATCGTACCTTACGTACTTTGGCTAAAAGTTATTCCTGTCACTGTTGCCCAACTGTAAACTACAAGTGCAAGATAAAGACGGCAACTAACTTAACCAAAGCAACTGCTAATTAAGTAACGTTTATAGGTCGCCTTAGAATCAAAACTTAATTGCAGCCCTTCCGGTTTTTTGCAAGGGCACTGGTAAAACCATGATAAGTATAATTTACGATACCTAATAACAACAACCTCACGCATGACCAAACTAAGTAAGCGTTTTTTTCATAAATTGTAGGAAAAAATGTAGTCGTCCCTAGGTCCATAAAGCTGAGGCATGTAAAATTTTAATGGTCTGTGGTCAATGTGTTGACTACGGGACGTCATAACTTTATAAATTGTGATCGCTGTTGATACTGACTGCAAGTAGGTGCGCGTTCATTATTTTGTAAAGCCGTAATATTTCATATCTACATGCAAGTTTGTGGCGACGAGGTTATATTAAAGTTGTCAACGTTTGGTCGGGCTTGATATTAATTTCTTTGAAAGATTTCGCTGTTTATAATGCGTACATAATCGCGAAGTGATTATATTTTGCTTCCAAACTATCACAAAAGCATTAATATTTTTCTGTCTGTGTTCAATAAGACTGTATTTGTAGTGATTAATATTCAATTTTAGTATTATTGTCTTCCATTATAAGAGGTTGCTGCCTTCTTTTTATATTGTTTTTTTTTTCTTTCTGACTAATTATGTTTTGGTATAAGGTAATGTATATTAGAATATACATTACCTTACCCTAAAACTCAATGGTGTGGTTATAATCCTACAATTTTTAAACGAACTTATAATAACAACACACCTTTTTGTTGAGAAGTTTTCACACGAAGCTCACATTAAAATAATATTTCAGAGAATCACAGAAAAATTGTGAAGAAACCACAGCGGTTTTATGAGCTTCTTTTATCTGCCTTATTCTGGGTCGTCGACGTCGGGAACTAGAATTCCGTGCATATTTAGGTTTATACAAGTTAAGTCAACGTTGGCACAAATAACGGCCTTGTGGTCTAAAATACTGTTTCGTTGCGCCTTACAGTTGGGCAACATACTCTGTACTACCAAGAGAACGGCACTAGAGTACCTATAGCGAGAAATACAGGGTGTAAAGGACACATTGAATAGCAAACTGTTACTATTAATTTAGTTCCTACATAATTCTAGACCTGCTAGCGTTGAAATTTATCGTGAATACGTGTAAAAAAATCAGCTGCTGTGTTCATATGGCATTGTTACTCGGGGTGGGGACCTGGTGTCCTATAACACAGGTTCTTAACCTAGCTTAGGCACCAGTCTCCCACAATATTGAAGAATACGTTAATATTATTACTAAACAATATTTCCATGTAATGTTTAAATATTGTGGGAGAAAAATAAATGAATTATTAATTATTATGACAGTGTAGGTTTTGTACGAAGCAGTCGGTTATTTAAAAATAATTGACGATGAATTTCTACGCTGGCAGGCCTAGAATGATGTACTGAATTCATAGTATAGTAAGCAGATATTCGGTACTCACAGTTCATCTCTAATCTAACAGTCTTCTCTTGCGGGCTGACGAGGTTGGTATTAGACGCTCGACATCTGAACGTGGTGTTTAGGTGGGTCCGCCTCACGTGGGGTAGTTCTAACCGGTTTACCACCACGTGGGTGTCTGTCTTCTCCCCGATGTACTGCGGAGCTGGTGTGCCGTCTATCAGCCACATCACTGTGGGTGCTGGGCGGCCTGGTGGAGAAAGGATACTTTATACAAACAAGAGTAATACTTCTGTGAATATGACTGAGGTAAAGCCAAGATGAGTGGTTATAAATAGAGCCGTTTATGCAGTAGAGGACGAAAGTTATACGACACGTGTCTCCAGAAACTTCGCACGATGTCACGCGACGTCGCGAGACACTTGCCACCAGTATGTTATACTTAACCCTTAATTGCATGATTTTTACTTTTTAAGCAAATTAAATTTATTTGGACATAACATTAGCTCTATAGTAAGGAAAAATATTTAAAAAAATATATTCATAAAAATACTTTTTTTTTTCTAAATGTCCTAGTGGAAGTTTACATCTTTATGTAATCAGAACGAATGTACTGGGAACAAAATGAATTGAATATCTCTAAAAATTGGGGAATCCACGTGCTCTGTGGAAACGAAAATATGGCATTGGATTGGTTGATGCACTTAAGGGTTAAGTGAAAATATTTTTGCACCTAGTTTGTAATGTGTGTAGTGGCTTAGATAAGGGCTATCGGTCTTAGTAGTTGGAATTAGTACCAATCTCATTTACGGAATTTTAAGCAGCCTGGACCTTTCATGAACAAATCGCTACGGTAATTTGTGTAAGAACATATCTACAACTAATAACTTCAAAACTTTTCTATCTATCAGTCTACTTATTATGAATTGATTTAGTAAAATCACGGCTAAGCTCCCAAATATTAGATATAATTTAAAATTTGGCAGTAAGGAAGTTCAGTACATACGATGCTTTTCAACGCGGAAGCCTGAAAACTTTACACGCGACTGGAACTGCAGCCAGTAGATGCTATGCACTTAATCATATAGTGCGAAGGCAAGTTGTGTCGCAAACCTTGGAGTTCTGCCAGTGCACCTCGGAACATGGCTTGAGGACATATTTCTTGATCGTCCTCTTACTTTTCATGACCAGTTATCAATAACTGCAGCACGCTTTACAACTGCACTGGGAACTTAACTGTGTCTGTTTTCTTAGAAACGTATTTTCTTTGAAACAATATGTTTTAATGGTTGCTTTCAAATCACTGTAGGTATGTACTGCCCTTTGTTTCACCCTATGTAAAATGTCTACATCTATGTTTGTAAATTGTATGGTGTACATAATAAAGAGTTTTCTATTTGGTTCTATTCTTGTTAAAAATTTGGTTTTGGACTCTTCAAAAGTGACTGTTTTTGTTGACGTTCAGTACCGTACCTAATCATCACACTGGGCAAACAATTGACCATCTAGCGGTAGGTTCTTGATAACATCAACAGGGCAACGCCTTACCTAGAGAGTCACTTTCTAACACTATTCAAGGCACGTGAGATCTAACTTAGTTTAACGAATTTTAGTTCCACGTCGGTTTTACATCCCTAGCAGTGGAAATTCCTAGCCGTAAATAAATGTTATGTGACAGCATGCAGTGTAGCTATAAAGGTTAAAAATGCATCATAATGCAACTTGAAATGGAAGTCCCGAAGTCGTTGAGAGCTATCTCTTACAATAGAAGTATTTTCTTTATGAGCGCAGTAACATTGCGCTTTTGACTATGATTTGAGAATATTTACGGAACTCTTTTATGGAAATAAAGAGCCGAGGAAAAACATTTTTCGCAAAATATTGCAGTGTTTTTGGCGAATGATTTGATATTGCGCTATACTCGTTGATGCGATGTGCAAAAAGGGTGATATATTTTTTTAGATGGTGTATTTTTTATAGAGGGCTTCAAAATAAAAAAAATAAATGAATAAATAAAATAAGAAATGCCCGTACACGCAAAAATAGCATTTTTGATTTTTGCTAAAATATACAGTACAAAACAAGATTCATAACATAACTGATATTTATAGGCCCTTTAAAATAATTGGCGGAATGTTATCGCACAGTAAAACGGTTGTAACACATAGGCGTAAATTACACATACGTTATTAATGTATCTTTATTTTGAAGAAACTTGCACAATAAACAGGCGTTAGTTATACGACAAAAATTACGCAGAAAGTAAAAAGGCGTTCAGGGTAATTTCCATGCAAACGCCCATGTCGATAGACAATTCTTGAAGGCGTATGCCCGTCCGCCAGGTTCAGATTAGAACATATTTAGTCGTAACAAAACGGCTTACGCATTCTATTTTATTATTTATTTAATTAATTAAAGTTTCTATGCCAGTGTTCTTAGGTTTGCTGCGAAATTACGAAATGTATAGTTATTTAAATAAGAAGTAACTGTCTTTCCAAATAAAGAAGAATGTGTTTTTGTACGCCCCTTTGTACCTACATTTTGCCTACATTTACGATTATTTTTTTCAGTTTTGATCTAAACAAAGAGGCGTAATGACCATATTTCTAAAACTACATGTGCAAATACTTGAAAAGACCTACCAGCATACGTATTTTACCTAGAAATATACTTGTCTCAAATACCAATCTGATTTAAGAACGGCTGTGTATACGCCCATTTGTTATGAAGCCCTCGATATATAGAGAGAACTGCAAAAAAATAACCAAAGATTACTTGTCTGATAAGAAACTACACACAAACGCTTGACATACTAAAACTATCGAACTTCCTACCGGAAAACTACACACGCGAACAACTTTTTTACTTCGAAACTCGCCCTACAAAAGAAAAGTAACCGATAAAAAGCCCAATAGATTATGGGCCAGAAACAATGTAAAGGCGTCTGTCGTGGGGTGAAGCTGGCTCTGGCTGTAATTACGTTATCGCGGCCGCCGGTCGACCCCCGCCCTATTGATCATTCTACGTCACTGACTCTCAAACTAACTTGTTACTCAACTTCTTGCCCAGCCTTTCCCCAAAGGCAGTACCCGTACTAGCAAGATTTTGTGGTAATACGGGTTAGTAAACAAAACATCACAAAGAAATTCTTTGAAGTTATTTCGTGGGAAGCTAAGTTCAGTGTCGGTACTGATTTTTATTTTTAGTCTGAATTTTAAAGAGCGATAAATGCACTAGCTAATGCAGAATATAGAACGTTAACAAGACGTACTGAATTTGAGATTTTCTCCCTGTATTTAACTTGGCTTTCGTTGTAACAAGTTATTTTGGGAATCCTAATGGATTTCAATAGAAATAGAATTATGCTTTAATTCCGTGTATGTTTGTGTACTCTTCGTATTATAATATCCGACCTAAAAATAGACTACTTTTTGAACAACAGCTCTGATTTTACTTTTTTTTAAGTGTCGAGAGTGTTACGTCAAAGTTTTTTACATAATAGGAAATTCTGACTTTAAGCATTTTCCTGAAACCCTATCACTGTTCTTAAGAATCTGGAACTTTATACAAGCCTATATCTTCATACTTGCCCCTTTATTTCTAAACTTTGCTAAAAGTTAAGAAGCGTTTAAACGTCATAAATGTATGGTTCGTAAGCAGTCGCTAATCCTTTCGTTAACTCTAAGTGACATTTATAAATAAACCCCTTATTAACTAACTCTGAAGGTTCACTTCATGTTTTTCACATCACTACTAAAAGCTTAAGGAATATTAACTAAAGTCCATTAGGACAGCAACTTTGTGCGGGTATCTATTTGTCCGCACATTGGACCATGAAAATGATCTAGCCGAGTCGTTTTGGGCCGACACGGGATGACAACCCGCTAATCCCAAGGGCTATGCATAATTCCGTGTCGAAACATTGAGCGCTTCAGAGGATTAACCGCGATTTACTTATACCTATAAGAAGATTTCCACTCCAATGTGTGTATATAAAGGTACGTATATAATAAAATAGTAACGAAGTCAAAACTGTACGTTAAATATTTTTATAGCACTGTGTAACTAAAGCCCGAACTTGAGTTACGCTTTTCTGTGACTTGAGTTGTCCATTTTTACACAGAAAACCGTGACTTAAGTGCTGGGAGCTATAAAATTGTATACGATACGTGTGAGCTAAATAGTCTATTAATAAAACGGCGTTTAGCCGCCTAATTTGAAATCGTACAATACCTACTATTGAAAAAAGTCATTACAATCTACGAGATGTGGAATTTTTGTTCGTTTTTCTGGGTGATGTACATATTTTCCAGATTGGCGCAAAAACGGCTCGACGAATTAAGATGAAATTTGGCACACATATAGTTTATAGCCTGGATTAGCACATAGAATACTTATGACACCAGTAGTAAGTTCCCGTGGGATATTTTTTGACATCCACGCGAGCGAATCCGCAGGCGAAAGCTAGTTATATTATAAGTTGGTTTCAGAAACTGTTGATACAACTTACTAACCATATTGTTTGAATCTTGTTTCTAGTATTAGGTTGTCTCATAAATGATTGCCAGTTAAAAGACAAATTATTATTAATATTTTTTATTAATAAAAATACATTCAATCAATTATATAGTCTCCCTCGTTATCAACAACAGTCAGCCATCTACTGGGCAAAATTTGAATACCCTTCTCCCAAAATGAGGCCGGCTGGGACTCGAAAAAAATTTCAAGTTCAATTTTAATACTTCCAGAATTTTCGAATTTTTTTTCCTAGTAAATGAAATTTAAGAGCTCGAAATAAATGAAAGTCTGAAGGCGCAAGATACGAGCTATACGGTGGATGTGGAACAGTCAGCCATCCTAGCTCCTCCAGCTGTTTATGTGTGCTGGTGGGTCGGCCTGGGCGAGGTTGATCTTCGCAGCTTATATCACCGGTGTCAAAACGCTTGTACCAGAAACGATCAGTCCGATCGCTAGTAGTACCCGGTCCAAATGCAGTGTTAATATTTTTAGCCGTTTCTGTTGAAGAGACTTTAAGTCGATGCTCATATAGCATAATAGCTCGCAGTTGACGCTGATCCATTTTCACTAAACACCATTTATTGCGTTGCGTCCGCGCCTATTTATACCCTCACCATAAAAGATACTCATCCTTACTAGAAAGATCTAGAACTTTCTTGAATTCATTTTAGTTTAAATACGAGAAAATTCGAAAAATAAAATATGGCAAGAACTTATGAGACAACCTAATAATATTGAAAACTTTAATAATTAAAGTGCGTAAATTTTTTTAGCTCTCACAATAATCGCTCGTCCAGACGTGCGGGAACCACGCGATTCTATTCATACACATTCATTCGCGATACAAAGAAAAAAAGAAGAAAAAAGAGAAAAAAAGAAGAAAAAATAATAAAAAATAATAATAATAAAAAATAAAAAAAAAACAAAAAAAAATATCAAAAAAATCAGCGTCTATATTTTCTATTATAGTAGACGACTGCGAGCCAGAACTAAATCGCGACGATGTCAATGGTAATAATATCTGTGTAGGTACACAAGAGAAATCGAAAGTAAACATTAATTTAAGATTTTTAACAGAACATTAATCTCTATATATTTCCAACTAGAAATAATGTTGAAATGATTATGATTGAATATCTACTAACAATTTTGTATAAAAGTAATAAGGTACTGAGCCAAAGTATTAAAAATCCATCAGTCAATTAACTTATTCTACTTAGCTTTATTTCAGGCAAGCCTAATTTTTGAGCATTATGAAGCAATTCGGGTTATAGCATTACGGCGATTAGTGGAAAAAGCCACGGTTCATCCGTTTTTAGCCATTTCCGATTTTAGGGCGCTTCGGGTAAAGCCCGTACTGCGATAAAAAAAAAACGCGCGATTTTTATCACCATTTTGTAACACATGGTATCTTATCTTATTTACACGCACTCGTGATTTATAATTCGCGAGAAAAAAAAAAATGTAGTTTGATGCAGATTTGACGCGATGCGGTGCAAATATTTTGCGGAATATGGGGTTGTATATCGCTCCTCGCATTGCGATATAAAATTCGCGCGTACGGGAGGGGGAGGCACTCGCCGCTCAGTCGTACACTAAACGTAATAAATTAATTATCCAGTGATTCTTTAGCCATTCTATAATATCCGTTACTTTTACTGTATTGTTTTTTGCTGGTTTTCAAAATCAAAATCAAAATCAAAAGTCATTTATTCAAACTAGGCTGAGAATCAGCACTTTTCGAACGTCAAAAAGGTTTTGTATGTAGGAAAATCACGTGTTCATGGCATCGTTTGATTTGTAAGGACGAATCAAACCATTTTACTAAAATTTTAATTCAAGTAGTTGTTGCTACGACGAAAGCACCGGAGTAACAAGTAATTTATAATTTTAGTCCTGATATCCATTGTAGACATACGTCTCAGCTGAGACAAATTGCGAGGAATTTTATTAGCAATGCGTGTTAATTGAAATATCGTACACTGAATACAAACCGCTCGAATAAAAATTGCACGTTGAAATTTCGCAGTGCGGCATAGCCTTAGCTCCAGTTTCAAAACTACATCATTAGGAGATGATAAACGTACCTAAAACTCAACGAACCTATTTCCCCGGCCGTAACGATCAGGTATCGTAGAATGTAGGCCCGTCAAAATGGGGACGCGATTAAACGAACCTCATATATAAGTATAACATGCCTTCGTAATCAATCAAACGTATAAGTGTGGATTGACATGTGTCTCTTTACTGGCTCTGAACATAATAAAGTAAACGAGGCATCTACTTTCAATTCGTTTAGCTCCCTTTGTTTGTGTGAGAGTTTATTTACTCAGCCAATTACTGTTCCGTCCTTTGTCTTTTTTTATACGAATAATAAAATGAACATCAGTGTCAGTTAAAGACTAGCTATGTTTGACAAAGGAATGTTTCTTTATGTTGCTTATATTGGCTTTACCCAAGAGATCTTGGCCACAAAAAATACTGATTACTATTATAATTATCTATGCCAACAGCATAACACAAAGCCCACATCGCATTACACCAAAGCCTATGAAATGTGCCATGTTTTCTGGTATTATCCATAGTTTAATTTGTTACTAAAAAAATCAATTCCAACGCTAATGAATCCGTTACAATAAGCCCAATATAATAAAAGCTCGCAGATTGGTACAAAGATAATTGATATAAAGTTTGCAAAATGTTTTGGCGCCATTTCCCGCCCAATCCGCCTTCCCTACCCCCTGGCGTATCTTGGGGCGATGGATAACTTTACACAGGGTGCCATTTGGAGCCGATCTCTCAGAGAGTGACTTATCGGTAAGTTTAAGACCGATATATCAAAGTAATCGCTTTAATTTCTCATCTACCACTTGGGGTAGAACTTATGCTTATTCCTTGACTGATACCGTCGTGATTTGTGAACATGTACTTACTTTGATAGTTTTATGTTTGTGATAGGATAAGTGGGGTGATTATGCTACGATGTTTTAAGGGATATTTATGGCCATGACTGTCTTCGTATTTATCATCAGTCTTGTTTTCGTAATGGGTTTAGAGAAACTCATACATACCAAGGTAAGGTAATAACTTAAATCAGATAGCTAATATTTATTTATTGAGGATCTCCAACAAAGGATACACATAAACAATAGAAATTTACAATAATAAAAAAGTTCTTTTACGTGTACTCCTTCAGTTACAGGAGATCACAGCATGCACATATAACTAGGTGTAACACGATAAGAACAGAGAAAATAAATTATGAATACAAATTATAAAATTAGAAGGGAAAAAAAAATAAAATTAACATGTCAAGATTGAACATAAATATGAGGGTTAATTTCGTTGAAAAGTTGTCTCTGGATGTTTACTCACGACAACCCATGTTTCAGCTATTACTAATTTAATTTTTTATTTGACAAACCTTAAATACAATATACAATCTAACACTAAAACACATCACTACATAGTATAAAACAAAGTCGCTTCGCTGTCTGTCTGTCCCTATATATGCTTAGATCTTTAAAACTACGCGACGAATTTTGATGCGGTTTATTTTGATAGATAGAGTGATTCCTATACTTTTTACGAGAAATAATGGCTCTAAAATTATCAGTGTTTCTCCATTGCACCCGTGCGAAGCCGGGGCGGGTTGCTAGTATATTATATACAAGCAAAAATGGTAAAAAAAAATAATAAATAAATAACAAGTGGTCATCAAAAAATTCGTCCCCATCGCTGTCAGTGGGAAAGTGTCCAAAAGGCTGGCAGAGTTGTCATGTTGGACAGCATTGCTGATTCTCTGAAGTTTCCAGCCTTTTGGTCACGTGAAGTGTCGATCAAGCGCTTGGCGATGTCCCGAAATACTCTAGAGCACTCGCGGCAACCACAAACGGTTCAAACACATGGCTCTCAATAAGGTTGTTATGTTTTCACCGTTTGTTTTCTGGACCTGCAGCAGCCACCCCATCATAACCCGCCGTGCTATGAAGATGGGATGGCATGCTGGTGTTGACAATAGCTGCATCCCACACCAAAAGCCTACCCAACTTCCAACGCATTATGATCGTTCCCTCAGCCTTCTTCCCATCGCCGTGTGCCAAGCCATTGGGTTCTTAAGCATCTGGCACCCCCCGGCGGTGACAAGAGCCCGACGGATGATGTCATTAAATTTGACGTGCTGTGCCAACCGACCAGCGCTCTTGCTGCAGGAAAGGCCGTGGTGTCCGAGGCGGTCGACTGCTTCACCACACTGACAGCGATATGGAGCCCCGCAAGGAGGGCCCAGACGCATTCTTGTCGGAAAGTGGTGTCAGCCAGCATAACGCCTGCTGTAGCCAGAGGCTAAGATGTTTCAGCTGATTACAATTGTGAAGCGATAAAAGATTTCGTTATACGTTTTCTGCATGACAAACGCTGTATACCGCTTACACGCGTCGAATTCTGAAGTCAAGGTCTTAGGGTGAATTAGTTTTTAATGCCGAAATCAAGATCCTGACCCGACGAAATGGGATCCTGGAATGAGAGCGGACCTAAAGGCTGTATAGCGTGTACCTATGAATACTTAGGATAGGGCCTGGTTTAAGTTTAGATTAACAAAGGATAAAAGAACTAAAGCAGTATTTAAACGTGAATGAATTGATTGTGGGAAGTATTAAAGACCTCTTTACATACTACTTTTATTATGTAAACTGCTACATAATTACTCGTACAAGGCGGTTAATTTTTTTTTACATTCCTGCGCTGTCCCACTCTTAGGCAAAGACCTTCATCCACTCCTCCAACTATCGCGAGCCAAAATGTTTAAAAGCAAATCAAATATCATTGGACTAAATACGTTATCATGGAGAGAACGTTATGAAAACATCTTAAAGAAACATTTTCAAATGATAGCTTCGGTAAAGCATATTTCGATAACATGGTGTAAGGGATATAGTCACACAAACTG
Source organism: Eremobia ochroleuca (assembly GCA_949629135.1). Taxonomy (NCBI): domain Eukaryota; kingdom Metazoa; phylum Arthropoda; class Insecta; order Lepidoptera; family Noctuidae; genus Eremobia; species Eremobia ochroleuca. The sequence continues at coordinate 10,569,950 of OX451403.1, read as the reverse complement.
TAACCATGAATTCAGCACATGACTTCTCAGCCTAGAAATTTTCGTCGGTGGGTCTAGAATCATCATCTGCCTAGCCTTTTCCCAACTATGTTGGGGTCGGCTTCCAGTCTAACCGAATGCAGCTGAATACCAGTATTTTACATAGAGCGACTGCCTATCTGACCTCCACAACCCAGTTATAGGATAATAGGTACGATACCCCTTGGTAAGACTGGTTGTAAGACTTTCGGGCTACGGACGACCCGTAACGACTGCCAAAGATCCACGAATGTCAGCCGGGACCAACGGCTTAACGTGTTTTCCGAGGCACGGAGGGGTCTTGGTATGTGAAGATGGTCACCCATCCACGGACCAACCGCGGCAAGTGTAGGGAGCTTAACCTGATCAATCGACCCGTGCGGCTGTTATTACTTAGCCACAAGCCCCTCAAGTCGGTGGGTCTAGAATCAGCACTCTAATTACGTAACACACTATCAATCAAAATCAAAATATTTTTTTAGGATATTGCTGTTCTATTGCTTTGTATATGTTCTACACAGACGTTTGTGTCTTGAAGTGAAAAAGTATATAAATTATTAATAATTATTAGTAAATAAATAAACTAATAATCAAATACTCAATAATCTAATTTTGAAGAATATTGCTAACCCGTTGCTTCATATGTTCGGAAAATTTGTCGGCCCAACAACGTAAATAACGCAATGAATGTTGTTGAACTGTCAAAATGAAAGCCATTGCTACTGATAGTGTGTTACGCAACTACCCCGTGTGGTACTGAATACATGGTAACAGTTTGCGCGTCACACCCTCTATTATTTACGCTTCTTTCAAGTGTGTTCCAACCTAAAATATAAGATATAAGTATCCACTAAGTTAAGTTATGTTTCACTGCCCCTCGCAATCTGCCACGCGATGGCTAGAAATATCCCTTCAAATGCTCTTTGAAGGGATATGTCTAGCCATCATGTTTGCACCATAATTAGAAAACACATTAAGGTAGTGGCTCATTTTTCATAATTACTCACCCTATTAAAATAGCAGACGAGAGATTAATATTAATTAGTATAATAGCACCATTACAATATTACGTTTGTTGCCTGACCATATTCTTTTTTGTTCGAAATCTCCCCCATTCCTTCGATCCATTATGATTTATAAATAATTAAAATTACAAAGTTGATACTTTTTCAGGAGACTCCCGGGAGGAAAATCAATTACAAATTAATGTTTAATTTGCATACTTATTTATTCGACGAGACTCAACTGTTATTGAAAAAATATATTTTTTGTCTTCGGAAAATTAGATATAGATATTAAAAATATAGGTATTAAAAATCAGCTGCGAGATTTAATCAATATAGGTAACTATAGTTATAGCGTTTTATCAAAATAATAGCAGTCATTGATTGACCCTCCTACTTTTTGTAGCTTTTTTACTTAAGACACTAAAATAAAGTCCGTTAACGATAACTAACTTCAACATGTTTCAATAAAGAAAAAATATAATTAGTTAGAGCTTGTCCTGAAAGGGCGAATTCGCCGCGATTCTCTCGTGCGTATTACGCGCGACCGTTGCGTCCAGAAGGCGCGTAACAACGCGCGAATTCCGTATCAAAATTTTGGCGCTCCATTTCCCTTGATACATGCACTCGCTCTGGAGTTCGCGCGTCAACTGGACGCAACAAGGAGTTGACAAGGATTGACTGCTGCGCTGCGTGTCGCAGGTTCGATTCTCGCACGTAAAAAAATATTTGTATGACCTACAAGTAGTTGTTCCGGGTCTGGCTGTTTGTGTGTGTGACTTTAAACGTTTGTAAACGCACCCACAATACAGAAGAAATTCCTAGTGTAGGGTAACGTTTAATTTAAAACAAAAGAAAGAAAAGAAAAGAATACGCGCGAATCAAGCGCGAGTCGAGAGTCTGGCGAACTGCAAGCGATTTATGCACGTATTTTGAAATCGCGCGATGCTTGTGAACGTGATGTATTGGCGCCTAGTATCTCGTTAACGCGCGAATGAATTCGCGCGAAAAGTATCGCGGCGAATTCGCCCCTTCTGGAATGGTCTGAGTTCATATGGAGAAATATTAAGGAAAAGACAACGACCGCTATTGCCATGCACGACGATTATAGAATACCTAGTATTATGTATTTTTGAAGGTTGATATTACCATTGGGTTTCCTAAGCTTCAGGGGTAATTTGCATAAGCATAATCAGTCAATAATGTTCCCACTGCTGGGACACAGACCTCCTCTCTGTATGTAATAGTATACCCAATGTATGCATGACATCTAGAAAAATTCTTGGTCTTTTAACAAGCCCTGTGGTAAATGTACCTAATTTGTTAGAATAATAAAGATTATAAAACAGTATACCGAGAGGATTATGTACAAAAACCCAACAAGCTTTTTAAATCCGGAAGCACAGACTTTATTTTTTCAATGAGCGTACTAGGGCGAAATTATTTAAGCAGATTTAAATGTTAACTACATTTATTGGCTAAAAGTAACCGTTCCTTTGAGAAACTCTGGGGGAACGCGAGATATATTCTATGTATCCTGATTACATGAACTTCAGTATAAATCAGCCGAGTCGGTCCAGTAAAAAGATAGGTCGAAACGATAAACTTTTAAAACGGTTTTTAATGATAAACTGTAAAGACTAAGGGCGGGTTGTTTCACGTCGACTTGACGCATGCATATACGTCAAAAATGGCGCTAACTATCGTTAAACCAAAAAAGCGTTGTTTCAAATTACAATTACAAAATTATGATCTTGACTTACGTAAAACAATTACGATTACGTACTCGTTACAATTTGACGTACGTAAAACGTACGTATTGAAAAATTTTCAAATTTTCTTCACTAAATTAAGCCAAACTTACAAATAGGTAGTACCTACCTACTTACTGAGCTAAAATTGGAGATTAAACGAACTTACCTGAAGTGAAGTTCTATCCAAATTATACGAGTTGCTTCGTCCGAAGAGATTAAGATAACAATGTAGTAATACGTCTAGGGTATCGCCTTTCATCCACTAAGTTTGAATATTTTTTTTTTTTTTTTTTTGTCGGTACTTTGTCTTCCTGATAGTTATGCCTGTACCGCCACTCATTTAGTTGAAAGCCTGGAACCTTTTTTAATATTTCACTTTAGGTATGGGGTTCATAGGGTTGGGAGGGAACTAATCTCTTCGGACGAAGCAACTCGTATAATTTGGATAGAACTTCACTTCAGGTAAGTTCGTTTAATCTCCAATTATACTTCGTTGCTTCGTCCTTCGAGATTAAGATAACAATGTAGATTTTGAAAGATGGTGAAATATTAAAACACTGAATTTTTATACTTAGGTACATGTATATTAGTCAAACCTTACAAGTAATAAAGTAATTAAATTGTAGTTTTTCTTTAATTAGGGGTAGATAAATTTAAGTTATTAATTTTAAGTAATTAAATCTAACATCGATCAGAGGTTAGGATTGATAAGGCAAATTGATCAGTTTGTTCACATTGAATGTCTCTATGATAATATCTAGCGAAAACATTGGAGCTACCACTCCACCCAGCTGCTTTTCGTATCGTGTCAATATTGACACCAGCTCTATGAGCAGCTGAGGTGGCTGCGTGTCTGGTGGAGTGGGCAGAAAATACTGAAGTGTCAATTCCGCTAATTGATAATATATCTTTTATCCACCGACTGATGGTATTTGTGGTTACTGATTTATGTGGTTTTTTAATACTTATAAAAAGGCTATTGGCATTGTTTCTCAAATGTTTTGTCCTATCAATATATTCTATAAGAGCCTCAGCGGGACATATTTCCGGTCGATCTTTGTAAAATGGAATATTTAAACAAGGTTGAGATAAACCAGGTCGAGATGTTTTTAACAAATCGTTTATCTTGATCAATATAAGATTATCAGTGACGTTCATATTTTCTAATTTGATTTTGCTAATGGTTTGCACCCTGTGTGCAGTTACAAGTATGAGCAAAGTTACGGCCTTTTTGGTTAAATGTTCGAAACTTAAATTATTATTTGGGTACCATTTTGATAAGAATTCTAAAACTATTGACGGGTCCCAAGTGATATTATATTTTGGGGCTGGAGGACGAAGTCTGTAAAAACCTTTGAATAGCCTAGCAACGCGATCATCAGACCCTACTCTCGATCCTAAGATCAAAGACAGAGCGGAGCGATGACTGTTTAAAGATCCGTATTGTAAGCCGGAATGAAATAACTCAGTGAGAAAATACATAATCATCGGAATTGACGCCTCATGTATTTTGATATTGTGAGTCTTACAAAAGTTTACCCAACGTCGAATGGCAACGTCATATTGTTTTATTGACCTTTCAGATAAAGAAGCTATCATAATATCTAAAGATGATGGTGGTACTCCTCTGTTTCGTAACGCCGTCCTGATAACTTCCCTGCAATCAACGTGAGCTTGGGGACACTGTTGGAAATAGACAATAACACTTTATCAGAGGGTCTACACTGAACTAATTCTGAACAGAGAAGTTTTTGATAAAGTGGAAACCAGGGTTGCGTGGGCCAAAATGGAACCACAACAATACCCTCCGCCTGGTCGTATATAAGTTTTCTTAATACTTTTAATATAACCGCAAAAGGAGGAAATGCGTAGAAACAAAGATTTGACCAATTTAAAGTAAAAGCATTCACAGCGCATGCTCCTGGGTCTCTATTCCATGAGACGTACTTAACACATTTGTTATTCAACCTTGATGCGAAAAGATCAATTTTTGGTTGCCCAAAGGCTCTCACAATCTTTTCAAAAGCATGATCTTTAATCTCCCATTCGGTATCGGGGTGAGATTTTCTAGACTCAGCATCTGCTATTTCGTTATCTTCCGAGCTTATGTATGAAGCGAATACAAATATACCACGAGCTTCACACCACTGCCACAAAGATTTTGTGATTTCAGTTAAATGTGGAAATCTTACTCCACCCATACGGTTGATATACGAAATAGCAGTTGTGTTGTCAACGCGTAGTAACACCTGACAATTTTTTAATCCTTTTGCGAATGTTTGTAAGCCCAAGAAAGCAGCCAGGAGTTCTAGACAGTTAATATGTTTGTTAGACTCTGTGTTACTCCACTGGCCACTGGCGGTCTCCGCACCGCATGCTGCCCCCCACCCTTTTTTGCTAGCGTCTGAAAATATTTCTAGACAGTAGCTGTCCCGTCTAATAGGATTCACTGCGGTATCAATAGATTTTAACCACCAGGAAAAATCGTCCTGCAAATACTGTGGTAAAGACATGTGGCTATCATAATTACTCGTTTTACACAATGCAAGGTATTTGCATCTTTCCATCTGCTTGGTGTAAAGCCCAACCGTACTGAATCGCGGGGCAGGACGAAGTGAGGAGGCCTACCAAGCGAGCAAACTGTCTTATTTTACAACGAGATTTCAATTGAAACGATTGTAACTCTTGTTTAATTAGATTTCGTTTTTCCTTAGGAAGGCTAACATGAAATTCTTTTGTATCTATCACAAAACCAAGGTATTTGCAAATATTACTCGGAATCATACAACTTTTTTTTTAAATGTTAATTATGAATCCTAAGGACTCTAAAATATGTTTTGTCTGTAAAATATTATCTAAGCAATCTTGATAATTATTAGAAATGATACAAATGTCATCTAAGTAGATAGATGACAGATAACCTAATGATCTCAGTAAACAAATTACCGGTTTTAATAGCTTTGTGAACACAAATGGAGCTGTGTTTTAACCAAACGGCAAAACATTGAATTGGTAAATTTGACCCTCGTACCTAAATCGTAGGTACTTTCTATACGTCGGGTGTATAGGTACTAGAAAATACGCATCCTTTAAATCAAAGGTGGCCATGAAACTGTTTCTTGATACTAATTTTAATGTTGTTCTTAGATCTTCAATTTTGAAATGTTCTGTTACGATGTACTTGTTTAGAGACTTTAAGTTTAAAATAAATCTGTTTTTGCCATTGGGTTTTTTAATCAGGAAATAACTAGAAAGAAACTGTCCTTCACATGGTTCACAATGTGAAATAGCACCACTGTTTAGAAGGTCAGTGATGGCCACCTTGTATTTAAAGGACTCACATGAAGTTAATGCAGGTAAACTTGGTTCGTGTAACTGATAGACAGGTTTAGTAAACGGTATCTTGTAACCTCTTATCCACGATAATACAACGAGGTCATTAGTTATCAATTGCCATTGATCATAAAAGTAGGATAACCGACCTGCAAAACGTACCAGGTCTAGCGCCGCGGGGCTTGGCGCTGCTGCAAGCGCGGCTGCTGTCGCGGCTGCTGCTGCACCGGTCGCGGGCGCGGCGCCGGCGCTGTTCTCCTCGCTGTTCCCGCTTGCCGCGCTGTCGGGAACGGAGGCGTCTGGTTTAAAGTCTGGACAGGGGCCTGTCTCGGTCTCTGCGCTGGTGCAGGTCTTCGAACCTGTGTGTTTATTTTAATCTCAGCGCCTGATTTTGATATAGCTTTTGCAGCTTTTAGAGTATCGGTCAGATGTTCGCCAAATAGAAACTTATCGATTTCTGTATTAAACAGTTGATCTTTTATATCTTTCTTGATTGTAGAACATATAAAACTGCGCCGTGTCATGGACTCGCTGTGTTGTGAGTCACACATCAGTCGACCGGCTTCGATCAGTAATTTTATTACCGACTGATCTTTATAACCTGCAGAAAAGAGTATGCTTAGGGCTTCACTTATACAAGATATACTTGCTGCGACCTGCACCTGCTTATTCTCTAAAGCTTTGTCTTTTTTTTTTTTAGCATCTCCGATAAGGCGGCCTTTATCTCTGGATTTAACTTGGGTGCATCAATCTTTGTGCAGTTTTTTGGAACCAGATGCTTATCAAGCAGCTCCTTTCTGGCATCCTTGGTCAAGCCTGTTGTTGCGATGTGTTCCCAGCGAGCAGATAACTCGCATCTAATGTCTGGTCCATATTTTTTATCCTTTGATGGAGTTTCGCCCAAGAGATTCAGAATCTCTTCGTCCAGCTCAGGAAGCGTTACTTCAACAGGTAGTTCCGATTCCCCTGCCTGTACTGCTTCTGTAGCAGGAACATCATGTATCGTCGAGGTGGACGTACCCGGTTGTGGCTCATCTGAGTCAATAATCGGAGATGACGCGACATCACCTTGAACTTCCATTTCAGCTGGAGTAGAAAATGTACCAAATGTAGGTATCGGATAGAAAATAGCGCGGTGATAGTCCTCAAAACTATCCACAACACCAAGTTTATAATCCATACCGATATTCAGAATTACGAAATCGAGTGATAACATTTTGTTATGTAGGTACGTGGATATGATCACAACTACCAATGTTCCTAGTATACAACTAGTGGTTTTAGAGCGGCGATAGTCCTTAAAACTACCCACAACACTATGTTTTAGTCCGTACGGATATAAAATGCAATTATTATTAAGTAGGTCATTAACTAAAGTGAAGGCAACATTCCTTTCAAATGTACACAATCACTAGTAGTATATACCCAATGAATTGGGAATCCAAAATTATGTGAAGGTAACATCCCCATAAGATGTACACAACACTATTTAAGATAATATGACATCATGTCAGATTATGATACGGATATAGTCCGAAAAACTATTCACAATATCTTCCGTTTGTAAAAATAACACTTCAGCTTACCTTCATGGTCCGATAGTACCGGCGACATAATAATATTCGTCGACGAGCTACTACTCTCGGAACAACTTCGGACACGCGACCTTCTGTCGCGTTTATTAAGTTTCCTTTCGAGTTTTCGAATCTTCTTTCTTAAATAATCACTGTCGTCGTTTTTGTGACTACGTTTTGGCATCTTTTTGCACAATTCAAATGAAACGAAGAAAATAACGTGGTGATCGGCGACGCACTAAAACGCGAATGAGTGGCGGTACAGGCATAACTATCAGGAAGACAAAGTACCGACAAAAAAAAAAAAAAAAAAAAAAAATATTCAAACTTAGTGGATGAAAGGCGATACCCTAGACGTATTACTACATTGTTATCTTAATCTCGAAGGACGAAGCAACGAAGTATAATTTGATGACAACGCGGTATATAATATAGCTACAGCACGGGTGAAAGTAACATAACGACCATCTACGTTATACGATATATATATTTCTTCTAGATACGTAGGTATGATCAAATATGATAATATCCTTACCTCCTCTGACCTCACATACGAGCACAAGTTCGTTGCCCTCCTCCAGAGGCCCGACTACTCCGGACACGTCCCGACCCGACTTGTCGTACAGAATCAGCTGATGTGGGGGTACTGAAACAAACAATCGTGTTAATACTGTATTTGGATAAGTAGAAACTATAGTTTACACCTACACTTTTGCTGACTAAATAATGATTTAGTTAATTTTATGTCGAAAAACAAAAGAATTTTCGCGGCGAACGCGCGTTCGATTGTTTTTTTTTAATTATATTGCAAAAATCTGAGACCAAAACTTAAGTGAAAAGGAAAACAAAATATTCTGCCAATGCTCGCACAGTAAAAAATCGATTGAATATTTATTTTTACAAAAAAAAAAAAAAATGTGTGTTACTAGTTAAGATACGATAAATGTTTATTTGCTGGTCATAAAGTTTTCTTGTCATTGAAATTTTTAAGTAAATTTCGAATTCACCGTTTATTAAGGTTTTTCAACGTGGCAAAGGCAAGACAAACAACATCGAATGAGAGTGAGCACCATTTTATAATGATTATTTCATATTTAAAACAAACATTTCGAGTTCGTTCATGAATATTTATAAAAAAATATTTCTGGTTTATGCCAGCGGAACTTTATTAAAATGAGTAACAATAAAATTAATATTAATGATTCCATCGAAACACGTGTAAGTAATTTTCATTTAACCTTCAGTCGTATTTTGGGTAAAATCAACGAAGAGGAAATACGCAGTGGGAAAATATGCGAGAAGACTTAAAAATGTATATAAGTACCTACCTAACACCCATTCACATTTTGAGGAAGTATGAACATGAACCCGAAAAAATCTTTGATTATGAACTTTGTGCTACCTTACTTCGCGTCTTACGTTATGTATTGGGAAGACTAATGAATACGCAAACAAAACAGATTTTTTTAATATCTTGATTTAAAAGAGTACCTACCCTTGGAGGTTCTTGCCTGTTCTTGTCCATAGAGATCTACGTTTTGGAATATGCGACTACCTTCCACCCCTTCCTTCCTTTCTGCCTTCCTTTTTGATTGACCAAGTCTTTGACATTTCTAAAGTGCCTGTTAATGGTATAATTGAAATAAATGCTTTGAGTTTTTTGAGTTAAAAAGTTTCTTAAGGAATTTGAACCCGAGACGTATCCTAACACTGTGTTTACTTTAGTGTTGAAGCGCTATCAGCCTATTTTTCTTTTTCTACTCTCAAATAAAGTTGTTAAAGTCACTACTGCAGTGCTATTCTGTAAAAATCTCACCGTGAGAACTAAAGTGAAGTGAGCTGGCATTAGGGATTAACAATATTGACACTGCTCACTTCAAGCTCACTGCACTTATGATTTCACGGTGAGATTTTTACAGAATCGACCGACTGTCCTACTTATCCAAATATCCATTAAGAAAAATAAGGTGAAAGGAATATGGCGCTCTGATCTACTGTCTTCTAAATTAACTTCTAAATTAAAAAAAAAGGCTTCAAGTCTCTGGCACAAATAATTGTCAGTCATGGCAGATAGCAGTTAACGTGATTACAAAAATTGTTGCACAATATTTATTTTGGTGACACGACATCGCGACAGGCCCAGACGGAGATGGCGGGATGAGCTGGACTCCTTTGATAAAGACTGGTACTTTGCCGCTCTGGACAGAGAGAGGTGGAATGAGAATAGGGACGCCTTTGCATAGCAGTGTAAAAATAAAAATAAAATAATTTTTGGTGACACACTCCTACCTACCCGCTACTGAATATCCCTGCACCACTTGCAGTATAAAGGGTTATTTTTCAAAGACCAGCCAAATCTAAGGATGTGGTACAGACCATCAAAGTGAACAACTTTCTCTATGGGACTAATATCGTATTCGCGAAAAATTTATCAACTGTCCCTTAGAAAACTTCAATACCTACTCGACCTAAACGTATGGGACGGCTGAATTTTTATTCGCGAATACGATGTTGGTCTCATGGGCAAAATTGTTCAGTTTGATGGTCTGTACCACATCCTTAGATTTGGCTGGTCTTTGAAAAATAACCCTGTATATATCTCTAAGTTTATCCATAAAATCAGCTTTCCTTCCATCATTATCGTTATTGTCATCGTTAGTCTGACTTAACTCATTGTTGAGTGTTTAAAAATAGATAGTCATCATCATCTGCCTAGCCTTTTCCCAACTATGTTGGGGTCGGCTTCCAGTCTAACCGGATGCAGCTGAAACCAGTATTTTACATGGACCGACTGCCTATCTGACCTCCGCAACCCAGTTACTGGGTAATGCGATACCCCATGGTAAGATTGGTTGCTGATGACTCGTAACGACTGTCAAAGATCCACGAATGACAGCTGGGACCAACGGTTTGACGTGCTTTGCGAGGCATGGAGGGGTCTTGGCATGTGAAGATGGTCACCCACCCACGGGCCAACCGCGGCAAGCGTAGCTTAACTTAATCGATTGACCCGTGCGGCTGTTACTACTTAGCCACAAGCCCCTCCCAAAAATAGATAAAGTATTCTCCGCTTATTTAGATCTTTTATTTTCCCATCTATTTATTCTTTATACGAAGATCACAAGCATAACAGTATAGAATAATGCAAGATGTGTATAAACCGTCAAACATATGATACTGCGACGAGACACTGAAAGTAACGACGTGGTACACAATGAAGGGACAGTACTCATTATGTAGATGCCGGTAGAACATTGCTCGTACAAAGACGAGAGGGGGAATGGATTGCCGAGGTTATTATTTATCGAGAGAGCAGTAGTGGGGATAAAATATCTTATTATTGGCTTTATGTTTGTTTCTCATGTAAGTAGGTTTGAAACAAAATATTTAATATTTAATAATTAATGGTTTTATCTGTAAAGAAAATTCAACGCTTTTTCGGTTTTTTTTTGTTTCAAGAGAGCATAGAATAGAATAACGTTTATTGTTGCCAATATGAAAAATAAATGGTAGTAGCAAGTACAGTCGCCAGCACATCAAACTACTGTAATGTATCATATTTCTTTAATAGACTTTCAACTTTATCGCTAAAGCATAAGGTTCAAAGTTGATTGGGAAAATTTGGCAGTTTCGGGTAGCTTTATGTGCTGGCGTCTGAACGTAGACAGTACTATAATACCAGAGGCAAAAAGTTTAAGCGTCGGCATTATAACGCCTAGTGGGTTGCTAAGCGCTGGTTTTCAGCTAAAACCCTTGACTCCTGTTTACAAAAAAAAAAAAATATAGGTACGTTTAGCAACAACGGATTTGTTTAAACTAAATGACAATTATATGATGATCATACATTAATATGATTGAAATAGAAAAAAAAAGAGTTTTTAACAGTTTGTGGACATGATTGGCTATTCTATTGCTAAGATGTTACCAAGCAATATCAAAGTTGAGCTCACGAGTCTGGGTCTAAAATAATGGTGAGGCCAACGTTTGTCATTTACACGTTGAGGTGGGACATTATCCCGCGGAAACGTAGGTACTAACGGGAAAAAAATAGCTCTCTAATCCGAACCCATCTCATGGTCTATCCGTATGCAAAACATTCAAATCCGTTAAGGCGCGAAAAGGTAATGGTTCTGGGACATGTCGGTTTCCTAGTGATGTTCTCCTTCACCGTTTTTGAGAGCACTTGTGATGAAATAATTTACATAAAGTAAAGCGCATGTCAGAGCTCAAACTCGTAGGTCGCGGCTGTTATCACTAGGCCACCACTGCTTTCAGAAAATTATAAAACTTCTATAGTATTAGGGTTCCGTACCAAAATGGTGCGACTCAGTTTGTCTGTCTGTCCGTCTGTCACAGCTGGATATCTCAAGAACTACTAATGCTATCAACTTGAAATTTGGAATAGTTATAGACGACGTTTGTCCAGCTATTTTGTAAGAAAGAAATAAAAATATATTTATTTTTTGCAACAGGGACTAAAAGGGGGGGTGTTAAAAATTCGAAGTGAGGCTACTAAGGCATATGGGGTATGAAAGAGTGCTGTTTGCACGTTCTCAAATATTGTTAATATTTTTAGCCCGCTTAGTTTTCGACTTTTGATGAATAATATAAAAAAAAAATACCGTCCTCCCCTTATCTCCGAAGTTTGCATAGTGAAAAATCTGAAATTATTTTATGTGATAAATATTTATGTAAAGATTATAGGAAAAATAAAACGATGTCTCTAAATACCACACGTTTTATGAAATACTAGCGACCCGCCCCGGCTTCGCATGGGTGCAATGCTGATCACTACATAGTATAAAACCAAATCGCTTCCCGCTGTCTGTCTGTCTCTATGTTTGCTTAGATCTTGAAAACTACGCTACGGATTTTGATGCGGTTTTTTTTTTATAGATAAGAGTGATTCAAGAGGAAGGTTTATATGTATAATACATGCATAATATAGTAGAGAAACACTGATAATTTTAGAGCCATTATTTCTCGTAAAAAGTACAGGATAAAAAATCGTTATTGTGGGTTATCCCTAAAAGATATACCATTGCGGATTTTTTTGTAGACCTTTTTAAGGTGTACAATACTGTAGTACATTATTTTGATCTATCTCGTAGGATTCAGCCAGCGTTTACAATGTAAGCGCAAAAAAATGTGTTTATTTACGACATAACATTAGAAACCTATAAAATTATCAGTGTTTCTCTACTATATTATGCATGTATTATACATATAAACTTTCCTCTTGAATCATTCTATCTATTAAAAAAACCACATCAAAATCTGTTGCGGAGTTTTAAAGATCTAAGCATATATAGGGACAGACAGACAGGGAAGCGACTTTGTTTTATACTATGTAGTGATGTAGTGATGAAGAAAAAAAAAAAATATATAATGGTACGGAACCTCGGTGCGTGTGTCCGACTCGCTCTTGACCGGTTTTGTTATCTCACAACGCGACGCGCTTTTTACTTGTATTTACCAAGTTTATAAACACGCTGTGAATATGTGTGTAAGCGCATTAGCTCCCGAGACAAAGGCGAAGTCGGAAGTGTGTGTGTGCGTGTGTGTGTTATGTGGTGACGCTACCCGTCTTCACGCACATATTCACAGGGTGTTTGAACATTTACTTAGCACAAGTAAAGCGCGTGTCGATTCGTGATATAAAAATACTGTATTTTAAACAAGCATTGTTTACCATTAAATAAAATACAAGCAGACGCAATCTCAGTAGCGACATCTATACTCGTTCCCGTTATATAACACGACACGAAGACGCCGTCACTTAGCGATACATGGAGCGCTCACTGCGGTCCCCTATCACTTGTAAACGCTTTGTATTACGTACAAACCTCTCTCCTAATATATACTATCAGGCAATTGAATAATGCAGCGATGTCAACAATAGGAGCCGCCCTAACGTCAGCACTTTGAGTAAGGTTCACAGCAGCACAAAAACATGGGAACAAGAATTTTGGGGCATGTTTTCCATTGATAAACATAGGCATACAAATGGATTTTAGTGGCTTTACATTATACGCTATACGCTGGCCTGAAATAGTCGATTTTGACTCTGAAGCGCTTTCTATTTCTGTAATGAGTTCTGTTAAGCCTAGATCTTTATACGATACTTATCACGTACTTTGGCTAAGTAAAGTTTATACAGGGTGGCAAAGATGCAAACTGTTACCATGAATTCAGCACATGATTCTAACCATTGTGTCGATCACCCGGAGGACACGGTGGAGCATACGGTGGAAGTCCGCCCAGCTTGGGCAGAGCACCGCCGCGTCCTCACGGCGGTGATTGGCGGTGGCGATCTCTCGCGGCCGGCCCTGGTCCAGGCCATATACGGAGCGAGAGTGCATGGGAAGCCATCACCTCCTTCTGCGAAGCAGTAATGCTTGCGAAGGAGGAGAAGGAACGCGTGAGGGAGAGGCAATCTTTGCGCCCTCACGCCCCTAGTCACCGCACGAGACGCCTCGGGCGTCGGGTGTCGAGAGCCGATTCCCGGCCACCGTAGGCGCGGGCTTGCGGACGGCGAGCAATGGGCAGTTATTCGTCCGGTAAGGACCAGGCCCGAGTCGACGGCGCGTTGATGTTCCACGCGCGCCTTAATGAGATGTCAGCACCAACTGATGGGGTCCGCTAGTCTAATACGCCCTCCCGCTCCGTCCAGAGCGGGAGAAGTTATTTGATAATTTCCCACACAAAAAAAAAACATGATTCTAAACGCCCCAACGTAGAAATTTATCGTCGGTTAAAAATCTGCTGAAATCAGAAATAATTTGCTGTTAACATTTGGACCGTGTGGATATTGCACTTAACGTGAAGTATATTAATTTCTTGTTAGGTAATAGTGGACCAACTCAGTCAAATTTTTCCCCAATAGCCGTAAGCCAGTTGACTTGGAAATAGTGTCGGGCCATTGCCTTATTTAAGAGGAAAACAGTACACGTGTCCATTTACTCTTTCAAAGAATATACACGTAATATTATGTAAAAACATAAAGGCTTCAGAAATATGGTAAGATCACTATGTAAATGGAGAAAACCCGAGTCTTCCCTAGAGCAAAGATCGTAGCCGTAAATTGTAGCGTTAGCCCAGTCTAGACTACACCGGTTCTAGGCTAGAAGCTACACAGCTATGTATAAAAATAATAATAATATATTTATTCAAAAATTCCTCACTTCATTATAAAACATTTAAAAACTGGACTCGACCCGCTTGATATCGTAATCTATACACCACGTTTTAACATTCAGCTCAACAAATTTAACGGTCAGTAGTGCGAATAAATAAACACTTCAAAAATCGCAAGCGTAACATGACAACATCACTAATTACGGTCGTATAAACAAAACAATAGTTTTGGAGCACGTACTAAGAGGGATCACCGCAAAACCGAATTACGGCCCTTCCACTATTGGCAACGAAAGTGTGTCCCCCGAAGGCCAGAATTCGGGCGGCCGACCGGCTAGTTAGTAGTCATTACAGAGGCAGCCATTCGGCAAGTTGGTCTTCGATAGCGGAATCGGTGGCCGACGAACAACATCCAATTTAAACGGAATTTCATAGGCAACGGCGTCAATTAAACACGACTGTCGGCGTCGATATGACGTTTGTTTTCCCGACTATTGCCAGCCAATTTGCGTTTGATTCATTGCCCTAATTAATTGCTGCTAACTTTTCTTTGAAGCGGTTTTCGTTGGTAAAGGATAGTTCCGAACAACCTGTAACTACTGTTTTTGTAGGCGATCGAGGCAAAACGAAAAAGCTTTTCCTTCCTCCTTCAAAACGTTACCTTAACAAATAACGAGCACAACTCGGTAATAATTATAGGCTCTCCAAACAATAAATAAAGTCTAACTATCACTACAACATATAAATATGTTTTACAATCGCACAGTACCGTATCCTGTCCACTTCCACTCATATATCATAAAGGAACATTGGATACGATCAATTCGCGTGGTCTCCGTTGTGCGATAACGCGTTTGATGCGACGATAAATCTCATAGCTGAGACTACAGCTGAAATTATAGCTGTTGAATTATGCATTAGCCGCAACACGCTAGAGGTTGTAAAAGTGCCTGTCGATGGGTCGAGCCGGCGGCCGGCCGGCAGAACACTATTTGTACACAAATAGCTCGAGTTTATAGCAGGGTTACCAGCGGAACCATATACGGCCGACGTTACGTTTCGTTTATCATTTTTCCGTCTATATTGGAATTTTAATTAGCAGTGGACTATTGATTGGCGAGGTAAATGAAGTTGAAATTGATGAAACCTGTCACATATGGATTGAATCTATGCGGGTAACTGAGGTGTGAAAATACTGTTCAATCAATAAAAAACAAGTGAAGCAACAGTTCCGAAGAACCTGTCATACCGTCGGATATTCCGTGTATCGTACAAATACCACGATTCCGTTATTTGTCAGAATTATTCAGTTAACAAATCCATGGTAAGTCTACCGTCCTTGTTTTATAGCGGCCGCATTATACGGCTAGGTCTACCTACTATATATTTTACGAGTTTTCGACACTCCTTGATATAAGTAGAGAATTTGTCCATACGCTACGAGCTATAACTTAAAACCGAGACTTGTTTTACGACATGCTATTTTCTAGCGTTTTATACAATCGTTTGACTCGACTGTTTGTTTTCTTTCTAGAGTCTCTATATTGGGTGACTTAGTAACGGGACTTAGACACGGGATCATTTACACCTATTTACTTGAATGTAAATTGCCAAGACGATTTCGACAAGTCGCGAAATCGAGCGCTAAATACACAGCCAACTCCTACTCGTTTTCATGACTGCAATTCCGTACAGCAGAATTCTATAGCTATTTCACAAATGTGAAAACAATTTTTGTGTTAAAAAATATAGCGCAGTTTTATTATACGTAAGTGGGTGTGTATTTGAATGGTAAACACGTGTTTACATTTTAAAGTTTTTATGTTTTATTTCTTTTGACGTTTTATGTTCCGGTAATCTGGTACGGTTTCTATAATTGTTGTAGTTTATGATCTAGGTGTCGTATTTATAATTTCCGGCATAAATTTAGTTTTATTTTGGGTCACGAAAATTCGTTCAATCTACGCCTGAAGTGCTATAATTATGAAAAGTTCGAAGATATTTATTACTGAGAGAAGTGAAACAAATATGTCGATATCAGTGAAGTATATATCGGGTACGTTTCATTGATTGATGGTCGAGCTACTATTTATAAAATGAGCATATCGGATAAACGGCAAATTATATTCATAGCCAGTTAAAAAGACATAACACTCTTAAAGGCAGGTATCCACTTTCGCATTAGCATAAATTTGAACGACACCTCAATAGGCCCGCGATGGCGATGGCGGCGCGAATCGTAGGTATATTTTTCTTGTAGGATCGATACACGCTCAGCTGCTTGGTGCTAACTTGTTTCATTAAATTC